>CM065928.1:1250000-2500000 GCA_033459515.1 Theretra japonica
CAAATACTTTGCAAAATTCCTGCTAAAACTTTCCGCTCAGCCAAAATTCTGACTACGAAATTGATTTTTTTGAAGTATAGTAAACTACTTATTTCTCAAATGTAAACAATGCAATAGTCATAACGTTTTTCCCTTCTTGGTGATTTCTGTTGTATAATTCCTACCTGAAACAGCGCTAAGAATGTTCGTCAAAACAAACCCCTTTTCGTCGCTTTAGGCTAATAAAGAAGACTATGCATTACCTATTGACTGCCTCGGTGGCGTAGTGGTACTACGGTACGATTGCAAAGCTGAGTCCTCGGGTTCGAATCCCGGGTAGGGCAAAGTGATATTGGATTTTTCTATTCATTATCAGCCCGGAGTCAGAAATTTGTGCCCGATATGGCGATAGGCTCGCCCCGTATCACATCGTGGGACGGAATATATAAGGCGAAACGTGGGTGTTCTGGTAGCACCTCTGCCTACCCCTTCTGGGAGAAAGCCATTAAGCCATTATTTTTTGGTTTGCAATAAGGAGCTGAAATATATATTTTTATAGAAATAGCTTCAGCGGTTTCGATTTTGCATATAAAAGTCCAACCCTTATTTTAACCCCTTTAGGGTTAATTTATATATTTTTATTTTTAAATGAGTAACTAAAGTGCAAAGTTTAACATCTTAACTTTAACGGTTTAGATTTTTCCATACAAACGTTCATCCCTTATTTCAACCCCTTCAAGCCTTTTCTTCACAAAACAAAGTAGCCTATGTCCGTCTCCTGGCTCTAAGCTATCTCCTCACCAATTTTCAGCCATATCAGTAAAGCCGTTCTTGAGTTATAAATAGTGTAACAAACACGACTTTCTTTTATATATATAGATATTTTAAGTCTATAATTATGTTTATTACTCTCTGTATTTATTGAAAAGTTAAGTATACGGAATTACTCGTGATGTTTTGCTTGATTTTAAAAAGTGGAAGAAATTAATTGAACGTGTAAATAGACATATAACCTTAAAACACATCTGAAATAGTCCATCAGCCTATCTTGTGTCAAAGAGTGCGATGCAGTGTCTTGCTGCTATGAATAATTATTATACGTTCTGAGTATTTACTGTTTATGCTTCTGTATATATTTTACGCCTGCCTATGGTAAGCATGCAATCACGGAAACTTCATGCTCGTTTCGTTATTTTTACCATTTAAATAATAAAAAAATCTGGCTAGACTCTGATTGGATTGTCCCATTAGTATCTTTATCTAAATTTACGTAAGTCAGTCTCCACCACGTAGCTTCAACTAACTGTACTCCACGAAAAATTAAATAAATAATAATAAAAAAAACCTCCTAATAATTAAAATTTGTGATTGATTTCGTTGCGGGTTAAAGGCAATTTAGACATTCCCGGGGACTCGCTGAGCTTATAATAATAATAATAAAAAAACATTTAATAATAATAATAAAAAACATTTATTAGTTTCCTTTCTTAACCTAATGCTTACCTAACCTTAAAGCTTCAATGCTCGGTGTCATTACTTCGCGTGCCACTATTGATCCTGGCTTACAGGAGTTGTAGTGGTGGGTTTGAGGACGGGACAGTGTTCATCCACGAAAAATGCGACAAATATTCCGACTCAACACTTTCGCGCCCGCCGCTACCGTCTGAGTAATAAACTAATGCACTTAATTTTAGATACCTTTACGCGTTTATTGGTTTTTTATAATCATATTTTAGTGTTGTTAGTTGTTACGATGATCTCGCTTTGTGAGTGGAGCCTCTTGAGTCTTGACTAACGATCGCATGATTTAAAATATTACGCCCGGGTCAGGGTGGGAGGCGTAATGGATTCCACCATTTGCTTGCGGTTCCATGACATGTCAATAACCGTGATTGACCAACATGGGAATGGCCGCATCGGTCTATGGTAATAGAAACTGTATAGTGAGATGGACTTACTAATGGTTAGAAATTGTCTATTTCTTGAATGGCAAGTGGGGTCGACTGCGGATATATTTTGCATAATGTTGTATGTATTAGAATTTATAATTCATGGCCGGATTTTAATTATACCAAGTCCAGGCGTATGATCGTTTCCTAAATGAAAAAATATTGCAAGTGCATAATTCTGAAATTCGGGTACTGAGGGACAAAAACTTACCTGTTTTGATGCGTATGTTGTAGACCATTTATTATCGAATGTGGGCTATGTTTACAGCAGGTTCTTGCTAGACTGCCTAGTATAGGACTATATTAAACACGAAAGGATGTTTGATAGTTTGTCTTAATTTGAAACAGTAAAGCAACGTCCAGCGCCATATTTTCTTGAACATACAACGAAGTGACCAGCTCTGCAAACATCATTATAAAATAAGTTTCTATTATTTCGTAATATGCGCGGTAATTCTAAATGTGTCATCAATACAAGCACTCAGTTTGAAAGCAGGACATTTAATTCACGTAAAATTCACTAGTTCCCTACTTCCTACAATACCATGTCTCCATCGCAGCATACAGGATCTTTATAGAAATCGGCATTACTGTATGACGAGAGACGTTCATCTGTTGCCAATCGAACTGTTGTTAGACTGCATCGCATTTACCATCAGATATTTAGTCGTGCCAGGTTTAAAACGTAATAATCCCCGCTCGTCGCTACCGCTGTTCTCCCCACTAAATTCAATACGTTAGCCTTTGAGTAATGACACGATGAACTGAGGAATAAACTCACAAATCGAAACTTATCGATTCTGTGAGTGCGTTGCGTTAATCATTTCGTCCGTTTGTTTATAACGTTTACGTACATACATACTGTTGTGCGTGGATTATCTTGGGCATTGGTTTTTATAAGGTACGCAGTGAGTATAGAATATATGAGAGAACTGTATGATAGCGAAAGATGAGATAAGTTTTTAAGTTCGCCAGTCCGCCCCGTGACCACGAAAGCTGCAAAGTGATCGAAACGTCGGCGGGAAGTTGCTTAATAAATGTATTAAAATTATATGATGATTATGTCATTACTTCTACTCATGAACACTTATACACCTATAGATTTTGGGCATTGGTAGATGTGGGCTACTAGGGGGATGGTGGTTGTTAAGGTTGTAAAGAGGGGGGGGGGGCTGTTATAGCTTTGTAGAACATTTTGATATCTCTCTGATGAACGACACATTTTTAAAATAACTTTTCCTTTTTTTAAATAGCGCGGTTGTTAGCAGATCTAGATTGAGCTACATTTACAAATTGCTTGAGGAAGTTAATATTCTTTAATTAGACATGGCATTAGCGAACATAGAAATTAAAAAAATAACAAAACAGATAATTTCCGAACTCGTTAGGAAAAAGTTACGTCAAATTAAAAATAGCATAGACAAAAAAACGTCAAGCGTGCGTCGTGACAATCGTCGATTCCCGCTTTTTTCGACTTTTTTTCATCCGTTTCCCGCTAAGCTATTTATCAGGACTCCATTTTGGTTACGCTCTGTCATTTAAGCAATTATTAAGGCTCGTTATCATTGTGTTAAAAAAAGTTTTAACATCGAAATAAGTTAAACCGTGAATTTGGTGACATTTCGGAAATGGTATAATTACTCGGCGTTTATTTTTGTTGAAAAGTTAAATCGACTAATAAAGGAAATAAACTTACGTCGATTTGGTTTCTTTTGAATCAGGAGTTCTTTTTATAAAATAAGCGAATTAAAAGAGAATGGTTGCAGTACTAGAGAGCTTATGATGAACATTTAAAGCATTATTCCTAGACAGTGTTAAAACCTAATTTAGCTTTCGATTTTTTTGTCTTTTTCGCTCAAATTGAATTCAAAAGTTGTTCAAAAGGGACAAAACCTTCGATAACTAAAATAGGTTTTAAAACTGTCTATGAATAAGGCCGTTACAATATAACGAAATGCTTGTAGAAAAATAGATTAATATTTTCAATAAGCCATACATAGTTATAGTAACATGCGGTCTTCGCTATATTGTTGACTCATGGTGTTGTTTGGTTTTGCTACTGTCCGTGAGCGGTCGTATCATCTACCATCAGGTGAATGTTATGCTCGTCGAGCCAGTCATCGCTAAAAAATATAAAGTTTGCAATTAGATTTGGCTTGTCTCTGAAGACTAGCCTCATCCTAAATTCTTGTAGCAAATATCAATCCATGAAATTGTAACTTTCAAATTGGAATATCATCACAATAGTTGACCGCGCCAGGAATCAAAATCTAATGTTTAGCTATATCCACTTTGACTAGACAAATATGAGCAAATAACACAACAACCCCTAATAAATTCCCGACACGCCCTCAAAGACATTCTACCCCTAATTTCATGCTAAAATCTTTGGGATAATTTATGTCCCTAACTGTCACATTACACGGTTTAACTAGTTCAATCTCCTGGTTTTTTGCACTCTCGTTTGAGAGTATTTTTTGCCAAACAGCTCATTAGACAAGATTTTGAACGGATTAAGTGGGATTGTAGGACCACCTTTGAGTTCCAGATGGTGGGAAGTGTTTTTTCAGGTTACATGGAGATCGAGAGATTTGCAGACTTGTCAAATATCTAATAAGGTCGGATTTCTTAACGGACTTTTTTGTATATAAAGTTTATACTTATAACACAACAGAGTTGGGAAATATTTAATGTTACAAAGAATATTATGTTTTAATAACTCGATTTACTAGGTAGCTGTTTCCTATCGGCAGAAGTTATCATTTGCTAATTGGACCACGTTACTGAACTCTAGTCTAGTAGGTATAATGATTCTTGGCCTTATTCATAAATAGAATTAAAATCTATTTTAGTTATCGAATGTTTTGTCCCTTTCTAATGACTAGAATTCAGTTTGAGCGAAGAAGACAAAGCATTCGATAGCTAAATAGGTTTTAAATCTGTCTATGAATAAGGCTTTTTGACACTGGACTTGGTTGACTTGATAGACTTATTCGGCTTGAAATTTTTTGCCAAAATTTGGAGCCGCTTCTAAGAAAAACATAACACCAACACAATTGCGTAAACCAAATAAACGTATTGATGATATTTAGATGCTTTCTCAGTAAAGTTACAATCTATTCCTAAAACTAAGGATAAACAGAAAAATACATTGAAATAGAATCCATACTGTTCTACTTAGTGCGGCAAAAACTATGACTAATAGCGGTTTAGTTTTTGTTCACAAATCATGTTTGATGTCGAAGCCACAAATTAGTTTGGATTTCAAGTTTTGTCGAAAAAACGCCATAAAAAGTATGGGGAAGTAGATTATTGGACTACATTTCAAAATTAGTTTATTTATGATTACTTTTATTACTATCGGTTTTCCTGTAAAGAATAACTGAGAATTTGAATTGAGGGTTATGTATTTTAATATGTATGTGTTTGTTCTTTACAGATAATAATTAATCCAGCTGCGTGGTGCGTATTGTTAAATTTCGAATGATTTTTTTATTTAAAGAGATAGTTACAATGATTATTTATACGTAGTTGCATTCTTTAGTGCAGAATATAATTTAGTTGAGGGTAGTTTTGTTATCATTTGTCTTCTAGTTGTATTTAGTTAGTAACGCGTACGCTTCCGAAATCGTTATCCGAGCTTCACCGTTGTGCTAGATATTTTATCTAATTGCGAGTGAAACCGTGGACAATATAGTGCAAGTGGTGTTTAGTGATTTACAATAAATGATTTACAATTAGACCATGTGTATCGTCGGCGTCGACCATGTAGCTTCGAAACCAGGTCTCTGGTGAGTACATATAAAGTATCAGCCCATAGATGTCGCCCTGTAGGGCACGGGCCTGCTTTACAATCGAGAGTACGATTGAGACTGGTTAGGCCATATAGTCCACCACGCTGGCCTAATGTGCGTTGTGAGTGTATATAATAATGATATTTAATTGCATTATTTTGTTTTGCAATTGTTTTTATGTTTCGCTATCTATGTATTTATTTTCTTTCTGATTTATTTCTTTGCGGATGAAATATAATTTAGTGTTATCGAGACACGTTTCTAGCTTAGGGCATACAGGCAATTCCAGTGTGTACAATGTGGACTCTCAAATCTAGCCCATAGGTGTTGTAGTATTGGGTATCTAGGCGGGATAGTATCTAACAAAGGATTGAAATAAGTAGACATCAGTTTTTACAATATTTCTCAACCATGGGAAATCTATAGTCGCACTGTGCTTTAACGAAAAATATCTACAGCTTAACCGCTGTTGTAATCCGTTGTAACAGTGATTGTTAATATCATCTGCATCCAGCGAATTCCTTATGCCGTGCGTCAATTTTAAAAGTGGAACAACGCATATAAATACTTAATAGTTAATCGTCACTCAAGAGCTTTTGTCCCATCGCCCATCTATACTCTATGTTAGTAGGGTAAAGAGTATTACCCTACTCTTACACTGTATTAAATGAATAAAAACCTTACGTTTTTTTGAATCAATAACAATTTTCAGCCCTACCTTAAATAACGCTCATAAACACGTGAGTACCCCGTACAATTTTCACAGCAAATTGATTCGAGATTTCGACACGGCGCGAAAGGTAAGCCCTTGCTAAAAAAAGTTGAACAAACGCGCCAACACAATTCAGTATTGAACGATCAAATAAAATAAACGCAAAATTGTATCGGAACAAATTTCAATCTATCGCCGGAGTGCCCAGCCAATTTGCAAAAACAATATACTGGCTGAACCTTTTTAACGCGCTGCCAGTGTTACTTGACCCTTAGCCGGAGAGCGGACACGGTTTTGTGTACTTTATCTTGTATTGTAAGTACAAATGTTATTATAATAGACGCCAACATACCACATGAAGAGAGTAATACAGTAATGATTTTATATACATGAACGATCTAAGTAATCTTATAGATGGAGTTGTAAAGAGTTTTAGAAATAATTCATTTTATCCTCCCTATGACATGGCCAATAAGTTTTTGTGCTATATTTCTTTTATTATTAACGGCATATCATAGGAATTCAGCTTCGTATTATTATATTTTATAGACGTCGTCGACGTGATTTAGTTTGTAACCACTTTGATATGTAATGATTTATACGAGTAGTAAGAACTACTTTGGGTTTTTGGGTTTGGGTGTTAAGGTGACACTTATTCCTTTCAAGAATATATTATTATATTTTGTTAATTACAAATGCATTTTATTTTATTTAACCTATTTATTTTAATTTTCCCGGAATATTTCGTCTCGTAGCTTTAAGTTCATGGCATCAATATGAGTTTATAATTAAGAAAGCTAAAAAGTCATTAAAGTTGGTTAGGTTAGGTTAGGTTATTTTCATTGTTTTTTTATTATTTTAACATAAGAATTTTCCTAACTCATATTTTTGCCGCATCATTAAGGTAGCGAATGGTTTGTGAGCTTCCGCGTTCCATCCCTTCTGCACTCCCGAATACTTCTACAGCAATTAAGCAGGCCGGTATAATTGAGTTAATTGTCCAAAAACTACGTTTATTTTTGGCAATCGATGCTCATTCAGAACCGCATTTACCATCATAAAGTGTAATTATGAATTGAAACTTAACACTTATGAGATTATTGGTTCAAAACCTGCTTATAAGAAATGTATATTTATTTAGCATTGCAGTAACTTTGTCGAGGATAAAAAATGATTCTGACACGCTAAAACTATTCAGCTCCTTGCCTAACTCTCCGTTCCACCGATTTCCACCGCACGTCGACGTGTCTCCCCAAAATGGTGGCGTTGTTATTTTTTTGCGAGACAAAAATCTTTTTGTCGCGAATCGATCCGCGGGGACCAATGCACGCTGTACAACGCACGAAATATCGGGATCATGCTGCGTTAACAGATTTAGCCGGCTCTACATAGATTTGCTAGAATTTATATGTATTGTAGAGGGCCTTTTATTCGGCTTAGTGGGAGAGGTAAGTGGTAGAAAAAAATTGGACTAGAGAATTGAGTCTAGTGGCCTCTAAAACAATGTTTATGTCAATTTATGTTTGTGTTAGAGCTACTGCCTACTACATAGTGGATTTGGAAAAAGGCTATGAAAGTAATCTTACAAATAAATCTGTAATTTTTTTCATATTATAAAAATAATACATTTAAAAAATATCCCTACAAGATGTATTGGTTTAAACCCTGCTAATAAGCAACAAAAACGTAAAGAGTAACTAACTATATTTAAATAATAACATACAGTTTACAACAAATCCTGTGTTGATTTTTGTTGAAAAATGAACTATAAATTCTATAAAATGTGAAAACGCTTCTTGGCATGTTGTCCAAGAAATGTTTTTTTTGTTCGCCAATTGCTTTGTAAAATGAGTAGAGTTCCAGAACATATTTCAAAATTTTATACCTACCTGCATCAGTTTATATACGTATCACTGCTGGGCACAGACCTCTTCTTTAATTACTTGGGCTAGGCTTTCGAAATTATCATCTACACTGTTTTCATGGCTTTCACATAATTTTGAAATCCTCATCAATCATTTATTAAAATGCTTCTCTCTTGAATGTATTTGAATTCAACTATTTGAGATTGCTTATAAAGTATATATTGTGTAAATTTTATAGTTTTCCTTTGAAGACAATTTTCTTTTTACTGTCTGCCGATGTATTGAATTGAATCGCCGTTGAGAGCTCCGCACGGCTCTTTGGTTATACACCCTTTGTATTTACATAGAATATTTTGTACTCCAGAATATATTTTTGTATTTTCCTTGTTTTCTGTATCAGTCCATATACATCCTACTGCAGGATTCGGGCCCCCTCTACAAGCGAGAGTACGATTGAGCGTGGTTAGGCCATATAGTCTACCACGTGCGTGTTGGCGGACTTTTACGTACCATAGAAATTTATACAATCCGCTAGGGTATGCAGGTTTCCTCACGATGTTTTCCTTCGCCGTTATAGTGCGTGGTGATTGACTATCAGTACACCCATGACTCCAAAAAGTCAGAGGTGTGCCCTAGGATTTGAACACGCGACCACCGTGAGCATTGTTTTAGGTGCCTGAAAATATAGCACCTACGTTAGTGTGGGATAAACAATTGGGAAAGTTATTTTTTTTTTAAATATGGGGACATATTTTTAATTCATTCGGATACAAAACAATAATATTAAACATCGAATTTATTTTCTTTTAGTTACGTCTTTTGAAGAAACGGCAAAGAATATGCTGATTGTGATCAATGTGTAGCATTTCACGATAATAAGTTTTTGCTATACGAGTATGTTACTTGCTATACATAATTTAATTGAGTCAGCTTAATTTATTAGTTGTAGTGTGGCTGTAGTACATAGTTATATGTTTTGTTTTGTTTTATTTTTGTTATACTCGAATTAATTTGTGTCATAGTCCCGCCAGTTCGAATTGGGTATATCTCTAATAACTGGGTGTATTGAATAAATAAATAAATAATTCACATCAATAAGATTCGTTTACGGTTTGCCTACCGATTGATTTTCATTGCACCATATTCTCGCACAGTGGATCCTCGTAAGGCTTAAGGCTTAATTCAGAAATGCTAGTATCATGCTAGTATTATTGGAAGTCGCTGGATGCAGGCCACTTCCAACAGGTCAATGTGGAAGTCCTTGGGGGAGGCCTATGTTCAACAGTGGAATTCCTGTGGCTGAAGAGAGAGAGAGAAAATATTATACGCTTTGGCAAAACTACGTATACTAGAGCCAATACCTACTCACACTAGGTGTTTTCACCAGCCCTGGATTTCTTCGTTTCGTATTTTCGTGTTCTCTAAACGATAAATTTAATTTATTTCACTGCATACCTCGAGCAAGAAGCATTTATTTTATTGATATATTCAAGGAAAGTTGTCATAAATACCGTTTCGGGAATGTATCGGATGAATGAAGAATGGCTCATAAGACAAACGACGCGGATGTGCGAGGTCGACGTGTACACAATGCAATCACTTTATATCAAGAATACATACATAATATTATGTCAATACATCGGTAGAACATATTTTGCAGTAGCCTGCGTTATTACTTGGTTGACAAAAAACACACATACATGCATAAACACCCGCCTTTTTCCTAGAAGAGGTAGACAGAGGTGCTACCAGGACACACATATTTCACCTTGTGTGTTTAATCCCACATCAGTAGAATCAAAATCATTAGAATACTCATAGTTCACAACCCAGGGTGCAAAAAAATTAATATTTAACTACCTATTCTAAATATAGTTATAGTGGGAACAAAACTCCGGTTGCAAGCGGAACGAATCCCGAACGAAAACGAATCTACCGCTTAGGATTTATTATGTCACCCCAAAATTGCTTCCACGACAATAAAACGTGATTGGAAGTGTCGTGTTACGTTTTATGTTCTAGTGTTGTTCGTGGTTTATGTTTACGCTGGAGTGATTATCTTAATCATTCAGTCAAACTATTGAGGTTGTTAAAGCCAAATGTTTACGGAAATATGGATTTAAACCAGTCTTCAATTTTTTCAAGTGTATTTAATTAGGTCTTTTATAATTGGTCTAGAATATACTGAGGTTTATACACACTGTTTTTGTTCGACAATGCCAATTTTATACATAAATAGGCCTGTGTTTTTGTCTGATTTAATGGTTTTAAAAGAACCTTTGCATAAAACAATGAACTATCATGTGTAATACTGGCGAAATAGTACATAATTTTCAGACGTTATTCACTTAAGCTCACAGGAATAAGCATGTATTTACGCTTTTTTGTCCTCATAAGAATACGGAAAACTATTAGTTATTATACAAGTTAATCACAGGTCGAGGCGAGACATAGCCAACTGTCGCCAATTCATTTATTTTAGGGAAAATAATTATACAAAGGATTGAAAAAAATATACATAATTATACAAAGGATAGCTTAAGAACATAATATTATGATAATAGTATTACATGCAAGTATCACCATATTTTCCACAAATTACAATTAGCGTTGCTGCGTTGTAGACACACTATTTATTATTTATTTAATTACACTTTTGTTAAAAAGTATATTTATTTTATAGTCTATTACGACAGTACTTCTTGCCGTCAAGTATAGCGATATCGGTATAACGTCTAGTTAATACGCCAACGTGCTCGCAAAACTCATAATTTTATAAAAAAAGTCTTAATAAAAATAATAACAAAAGATTTTATAGATAAAAATAAGCATCTTGGTTGAAAACCTCCATATAATTCCAAGATACATCTTGTGCTTCAATTCGCGCAATTTGAACAGCTCAAGATGTCCATATTGGGTGCGAGGGAGAGGATGTACGTGCGAAAGAGACGGCGTGCATATGATCCATTGTGTTACAACCCCATTTCAGGCAAGTATCGCTCCTTTAGCAAATACCTCCCACTTATGTACAGCGGGGGAAAATGGAATGGATTAACTTAGTTTTTAACAATATTCGTATAGGATTTAAATCGAATAATGCTTGATTTCGCATGAAGTTCACACTATGCCTCGTTTTGAATCTCTACATACAGATATACTACACTATACAGATTAATAGGTATACGTTTTTGAAATTTCCTTGAAACGAGCAATCAGGACACCTGATCGTAAGGGCAACGCCTAAAACCCCCAGAATCGTTGACTGTCGCATACCTACTACGTAAATGGAAACAAAAATAATAGGGTCTGTTAAAAATGTTTCAACCCCGCAAATAACATTAACGACATAAATAGATTTGGAACTACATCAAGTGCTGTTTAATATACTAAAATATTATGTGAGTTATCAGCCCGGCGCCAGGAATTTGTGCCCGATATGGCGATAGGCTCGCCCCCTATCACATCGTAGGACGGAACATACAAAGCGAAATGTGGGTGTCTTGGTCGCACCTCTGCCTACCCCTTATGGGAAAAAGGCGTCAGTTTATGTATGAATGTATGTATAGAGCCACCAAGTTATCTGTTCAGTCGGAAGTTCGGAATCGTCGCTAGTGGGGAATTGAGTATTGCCACTTTTAAAAAAATCTTGAATTAGATTAGAGTAAATTAGAGAATTATATTCACAGTTATCTATCTTATAAAATACGGTAGAAACGACACGGTAATATAACATTACCGTTGGCAGTGTTTTGGTAAAAAAAATAATGTGCATCTGCAGTAATTACCGTATATCTGATAACACTGGTTTAGTTCCAATTATGGCCACCTGAACAGATAAGTTGGTGGCTCTATAAGTTACTTTGACTATTTTTAACACACATGTCAAGTTATTGACAGACGTGTAAGTACTTTTTTTATATATTTTTTATCAAAGTATAGAAAAACATAATAACTTGATAGCTCATAGGTATTTTAGGTGGCCTTCTAATTATTCTAAGCTTATATGATGGTAATAGAAACGTGACTGACACCATTTTTATTACAAAAGACATTTTGTCACCTGCTCACCTTTTTTAACGTTTTACGTCTTTGAACAATCATATTGTGTAGATAAATCGTAAAATTATAATAAATACTCTCATAAAATCAATAATAAATATAAAAGTATATATATTTTGGTAATAAATGAATTCTTGGAAAGATTGTGTTACATTTTGCATATTTCACACCTGCCATTGTTTGATGTGCGTTTTATTCTATTTTTACCCGAATTTGAAACGCAAGGTCATAATAATTTATCATGTTTAACTAAGTTTATAAATCACCGATTATATGAAAAAGCTTTTATTACAAAAAAAAAATATTACATTATTTTCACAAAGGAAAATGTCTTGTGTTTCCCCGTGTAGTAATATAAGTATACCGTTTAAATAATTCATTTATTCCATACGCATAAATACGACAAAATAACAATATTTTATTGAGTGACAAAACACAGGGCCAAGGTGTATATTGCTGTGGTGTGTCTATGTAAAAAGAATTCCAGCTTGAAATACGCTGTCAATATCTACTCGTAAATTACCCACGACATGTGTATGCATAACGTATATTATATTGGATGGACGACATGGTTAAGGTTGTAGGAAGTCGCTGGATGCAGGCCGCTTCCAACAGGTCAATGTGGAGATCCTTCGGGGAGCGCTATGTTCAGCAGTGGACTTCCTGTGGCTGAAGAGACACGACATAATATAGGTCTCGTCTATAGCTGAAATTTCATAGGCCTTAGTCCAAAACCATTTGTCTAATACGGGTACGTAGACATGTGCTTAAAATTTCTGGTGCAGCATTCTGTTGTGCATTCACTATTCCGAGATTTTTGTAAAAGAAAAAAATATTCGCTAAGTTCGCAAGCCAAATAATTCGGTTATGAATTCAAAATTTATAATGATGGTTGAGTGCATTTATTTTTGTTTAGTAATCTATTTTCTAAATGATTATACAAATAACTTTATAATATTAGAGATTAGGAAATTTCTCACTCTTTTCAGTTACAAATTATTTAAGTGACGAAATCCGTTTTTAACCATCTTTAACTATTCTGATTAAAACAATTCTATTTTCTTTAATTTCCCAGTCCATTTTCCCCAAAGCTCCGTCACGGGCCGGGGTGGCACTTATCTCAAGTGTCCCGGGGGCGGCGGGGGGTGGATATTTGTCCTCCATTACAGTGCTGTTAGACTAAGCGTTAACGGGTGCTGTTCCGCTGCCTCCAATATAACGGTTAACTACACTGAATAAAACGCAGTATTTTGTTAGGTAATGTATTTGTTGGTTAGGATAAATTCGTATAAATTGTGCATTTGCTTGTAAATGAGACAAGAATATTATAGACCTATAATAAAAAGAAAAAAATCTGCAAAAAAAAAAATGGATTATTTTGGTATAGCACGTCTTTTTTTCACTGCTCTAATTCTACGTGTACATAGGTTCTTTGCAACGTCACATTGAAGCGATGAAGCAACAAAATATATACCGGCTGCCTGTTCAGAACCAACCTCTTTGGAATTACGTCATCATCGCAGAGTATAATTAAAGAAATCTAATAAAGTCTATTAAACTTACATGTTTATATATGTAAGTATTAAATGATCGCGGTTGAGTAATGCCTAAACACATTCTTACAGTACGAATAAAAGCGTGTTCTTCATTCATTTTTCATGATAATCACATTATTTGGCTCGGTTTTCATATACGTATCATGTTGAATTTAGTGATCAAGCCTTATTGTAGATACTGTCACCATAAATACTAATATTTTTATAAGATTGCACTCAACTTACTACCACCTGCATAGAGATCTCTTTGTCTTCTCATCTTGTAGTATAACAAAAATCTATGTCCTAGCAACTAAGAAGGCCGGCATAATTGTGTCCAATGGTAAGATGTGATCGTTTCACATAAAACCACATCAATTTATTTTTATTTTCACCAGTTGTGATATATTTTTTTCCTCAAGTCTCAGATGCTAAACATAAATAAGCATCTAGAATGTTCTCCAGATGCATATTTGTGTAATATATAAGATGTAGTGGTAATGTTGAGAGCACATTGGCAGCGCCGCGGTCTCGCAGGGCGGGGGCGCCGCGTACTGTTAAACATGTCATTACCACTTTTTATATAGGGTGCCCTGTTAACTAGATGTTTCGATATGGGAAAAACGTATTGAAATAAATTATAAATAAATACACCCAACAGTCACATACATAGTCCTGACCCCACACTAAGATCGAGTCTGGTGTCGTGGGAATCAGAAGCTACGAAAGACTCTTCGGTCTCACAAACACCCAGACCCAACACAAATATTTGTGGAACACACAAAAATTTGTGTTGTTTTTTTTAAACATTTGTGTTGGTGCGGGGATCGAACCAGCGGCCTCTCGTTTCACAGTCAGCGTCTAACCAAGTACGCCGCGGAGGCTGTCACTTTGTCACAATAGTTGTGTTATTATTATTAAGGATTATTAGATTAACTACTAAATGTACATACTTGGTAAAATATTATGTCGGTTAGCTAACATATTTCAGAGTTACTTTTTATTTCGATTAAAGATTTGGTATTTTGCGATGTGTAACATTTAGTTGTTATTTGGCATATTACATGCCCCCTGGAAAGTTTAATGAAACAAAATCCAGAAAATGACTTTATTTGTTTTGTTTTCCAACCTACTTTTCAATATAATGGTCACAATTGAACAATAATGCTTCGTTGCTATTGGTTTATGACTCGTTACACTGCATCTATTATCTACAACACCCACGAAATTTGCAATAAGAATTTAGCTGGCCACTCAAATTTATTTCTCATTGCATACTATTTTTCATATCATGTCGGCATCATTTAGAGTCTAAATTTAAATGGGTGGATTTGTGATTATTTATATTACATACATATTCTACCTCTTTATAACTTATGTCAAATACATTCTCTTACTAATGCTGTATTAAAATATAGAAACACGCTGTACAACAGCAGATATTACGCATGTGAGCAATCGTCACGTAATCGACCAATGAGCGTTGAGCTTTCCATGTGTGCGTGTTGTAGCTGTCGTGTAGCGGGGTGGTACAGGGTGTCTAAGTAGGTGGTAGGTGGTTCTCCGTTAAGGGGGCGACCGTCGGCAATTAAAGTTTAATATTGTTATTGCTAGGTAATTGGCGAGAGCGTTTTACGATTCGCTTGGGTTTATTACGAATGGATTTTTCATTTAATTAATGTTATTTGTTTTATTTTTACGAATGATTTATTGTTACTTGTTTGTTAAGTAGATCGGATTGGGAATATTTTTGCTGTGCCGATTGGTGAATGGATGGTGAGTACATTCAACATTGTGAATTGATAATGTAGATAAATAAAATGTGAGATTATTTGTCATCATTTACTTAAATTGGAATGTTGAGAAATTGTTGTACTGTACTGTAAACATATAGTTTGATTATTTTGTCTTATATACGCACCGCAGGAGAAAGCTTCTATTTAGAATAAACAGGCCACGCTGCTAAACTGATTATTGGCTTAGCTCTAGCTTAGGATGCACTCTAGCGCATTACTGATTAAGGGCTGGTTAATTTCAATTATAAATATCTTCTGTATTTTTCATATATTTAGTAGTGGCGGTACTTCCATACAAGCCCAAAAGCCCGGCTTGCCCTACTTAATACGCAAATACAAGATAATTAACAGAAACCATTACATTCAATACATTACAGTAATTTATTACGACACATATACTATTTTTGAATTTACCGCGTTCGGTCGCGTCGCTGCGCGGCGCAATTCAATGAAACGCAGCTACGAGCGACGGAGCGCCGCCTGCGCCTCGCAACGCTTGTATTAAATTCATTCAATAATTTAACCTCTCGCGTAGCTCCGCGCATTTTATAAAAGACGGAACTCTCATTACTCGAATGTCTTTTTCTCTCACGTGTGCTTTTACGAGGCTTCTGGAAACTCATGCTGTCTCTTTCACACTTACCGGTGAAATGCTACACTCTGCCACTACGAATGTATAGCTACAGATATGTTACTATAGCAATTTGTACTAAAAATTCAAACCGTTTATGCCCGGCTTTGCGGAGTGAACATCGTACGTTTGAAGGTCGTCACGTGTAACATTATTCGTTTAGTAAATTATATTTGTTATTATTAAATTATGTTTGTTCCTTTTTGAAATTATTTTATCATTTTTTAGGTAAAAATAATGTGGTTTTTATATTTTTTTAATAAATTGTAATTGCATGTTGAAATTTTTATTTTTACGTTTCGTTTCGCAATTTCTGAACGAATTCGTACTAACTTCGTAGGTGTTTTGGCATTGTGCAATTGTAAATAGTTCTATTTTTAGGTTAATGATTAGTTTTTTATGTTCATTAAGCTTTTTGAAACTAAAATGAGTTGTTTTGTTTCCTGTGATGGTTTAAGTGTGATGATAAAAGTGTTCATTGCTGATATAAAGGTAATTTAATTCGATTATATTGAAAAAAAAAAACTGGCGCAAAAACTACGCCGGGTTTGTGCATTTCTTAAATTCGTGGTAAATTACAGGAGGCATTTATCAGTTCAGTTTAAAAAAACTACCTACGTAATTTGATTTCTACATGCTCCCCTTCAAATAGGTTATTAAACAGTCGTGTTTCACATGTTTTTCAAGCGACACTTGTATATTAGAATGTTTGTATTATGTATAATGATTTTAATAACTTAGGTGGACCTTTCAAAAGGCATGTTATTACTTTTAATTCATAAAAACTTAACGCTAATGCATTAATAATATTTTCTGTCCGCAATTTCGGTTAACTGCGAAGTAATCACGGCAACATAGTAGCTACCGTTGTGCTTGTGTACCTACTAGAAGTGTTCAGTAGTTAGTGTATTACCAAGTTACGGTTGCATATCCACATGTAATCTATAATTTTATTAATCTTAATATTTTATAGATTGTTTGTTAGATCTGCTGACGTACATTTGTTTTCTTCGTTCTTAGTATTTTTTTCCTTTTAAATCAATATGTATTATACTTAAAAAAGTTTTGGGCTTGCCCTACTTCAAAACCCTAGGCACGCCACTGATATTTAGTGTTTATTGAACTGAAGTTCTAAATATGATTATAATGCCATAACGACCGCATGCTGCCAATATCTCCCAAGTGATCTGTGGCAAATTTATAAAAATCAATAAACACTATTTATATAAAAAATCCAGAAGGTATTTATGAACACATAATCCAAGTTTATTAATTTTACAGTAGTTTATATTGTTAGTGAGAAAATTTTATCAATATTAAACAAATGGTGTAAAGAACAATATTTTGTTAAGAATGTTAGTTAGAAGGTAATTGCGGTATATGGTCGATATGTAAAAAAGACAGAGCTCCGAAGTAGGTACCTACGAAGGGAAATAAGTACCTGATATATGTATAAAACATATCAGTAAAACTGAACATGTAAGGCACCTACACGTATTTCATATTGAGATAAAAATTTAATTTCTTGGTTTAATCTTTAACTGCCTTATTCATAGATAGTTTTAAAACCTATTTTAATTATTCGAATGTTTGTCTTCTTCGCTCAGACTGGATTCAAAAGTCGTTCGAAAGAGAGGAAACATTCCATAACTAAAATAGGTTTTGAAACTGTCTATGAAAAAAGGCCATAAGCCATTATTTGCTCGTCATGTCTCTTGCATTATTGATAGTCCACCTTATTACTGAGAATAATAGATTAGGAGGATTTTTCGCATACCAAATCGTGTCTTATAAATACCTCGTCCGACTTTATTATGATGATATCATGTTATTGTATTGTATCAGCCCATATACGACCCACTGCAGGGCACGGGCCTCCTCTACAATCGAGAGTACGATTGAGAGTGGTTAGGCCATATAGTCCACCACGCTGGCCTAATGCGGGTTGGCGGACTTTTACATAGCATAGAAATTTATACAAATCGCTATGGTATGCAGGTTTCCTCACGATGTTTTCCTTCACCGTTATAGTGCGTGGTGATTGACTATCAATACACACATGATTCCGAAAAGTCAGAGGTGTGCCCTGGGATTTGAACCCGCGACCACCGTGAACATGTAGGCAGCCGCGTCTGGTCCGTTTACCAACAGGCCTCCACGCACTGTTTCATGTTATATAGATATTTAACTGTGTAATGCCTGGTTAAGGATGTCTCGCCTGATGGTAAGCGATACGACCGCTCAAGGACTGTAGCAAAACCAAACAACACCATGAATTACAAAGCAATGCTTGGCATTTTACTGCGTTCGCCATCCTGAGATATAAGATACTCTGGCTACAATGCCCTTCAAATAGGAACACTACAATGAATTTACACTGCTGTTTGGCAGGAGAAAAAGACATTGCGGTGGTACCTACCCAGGAGACCTCCCACATACATATGAGAGACCTACCACTAACATCTCTTCTTGAAAACTTGAACAAAATGGATCGCTTGACGCCTAGTCTGAGAATTTACCCCTGTATCTCGTAAATATGAGCTATTTAAGTACACTGACACAATTTTAACAAAGGGAAGGATATTACACGTATTAAATGTAGATCTTTTAGAAAACCGACCACGCAGCCGAAAATACCAGCAATTAATTAAAACCACATTATGGATGTTTAAGGCCTTTGTAGATGGTTAAATAATAGCGTTCAAAATCTATTTAATGTCATATTTCTATGATGATTTGGCAATATAGCAGAAGTATGCAACAGACTCCACACGCGTCCAGCGTAGTCTCTCTCTGAACATAATTTTATAGTATCCCTTTGGATGCCTGGTATAGTGTAAAATACTTCTAAAAGTTGAAGAAAAAAAAAGGAATAAAATGGATTCCTAAGTTCTGACGGTTTTCTATGCGGTTTGACTTAGGGTCGTAAACTTATAAGACGGTCAGAAATAGATGTCGACGTTTGTTTTTTAGTTTCAATCATAAACAGTTTTGATTAGCGTTGGGTCATGTACTACAAGGCTGATCAGAATCTTTACCAAAACTACAATACAATTTCTAGAAATAAATGGGATAAAACAATAAATAGAATACATATTTCTATCCCTTGAATATCACGTGAACATACGTATACCATTTACCAATAAATTGCATTATGCAAATACCGTCCTCTTAAGTTTCCTCCGCTCTTGGGAAAATCAATAGAGGCGGCTACGACAGAGATAGATATACACCACTCCATGTGTTAGAAAGAGACAGCTATATTGCCTCTTTCCCGTGAAAATCGCTCTATAGGGGTTTGAACCATGCACATTTGAATTTGTAACTTATGTTTTTGGGATACAGTTGGTATTTCATTGGCTGTTTGGCTGATTTGTTTTATTTGTATTCCAAATGTGGTGGTAAATAAAATTGTATTCTATAACTACGGTTTTAAAGTCAATTATCGTTTGAATATGTTTGAATAATTTTCAAGTATCTAGAACAGATTTTCTAATAGATAAATTTAAGTCGGTTGTATTAATTTTCAGTCAACATTAGTTAATGATGACAGCGAAGATTTGAGTAATGGAATATTGGGTTTTATTAAATAGTCTTTTATTTTATCCCAATTCCTCAAAGATGAAAAGTAACCCAAGAATTAATTGCGACTATTACTCGTAATCAAGTTGAGGTTTGCAAAAACTTTTGGGATGAGTAACCAAATGATTATGGCGATTCTTTTATTTAAAAACCATTGCTACAACTTGGATGACTTTCATGGATGCATTTAAAAAAAATCACAGACATTTGTTCAAGTTCAGAAAAATATGTTCACGGCATGAAAACATTTTTAGGCGAAAATAGTCTACCTATATATACCAAAACAGGATATTTCAAAAGACAATAATATAGTTGATGGTGCTATAGTAGCATTATTTAAATATTTAAACCAAGTGGATGATACAGCACTGTATAACGGCTGTCCGCCTCCGTGCGGGACAACTTGAAGATATTCCCAATCATTATTCATGAAGCTTCAATCAAAATGACACCGGCAAACAAATTCACAAGTCGTTAAATCCGCGGAGCCGAGCGCCCTCCAAAGTAGGAGATGTCGATAATAATGTGCTGGGAACATACGGGGCTGTATTGCAGACGGTGACGCGGCGTTTGTGGGATATAAAATTATTAAACTTATAAAAAAAAAATTTGCTACTCTTAATTATAGTATGAAGGATATTGTACGTGTTGTTTAAACTAGTTTTGGTACTATACCATTCTATTTTACTCTAGTGCGGGCAGGTCACATATATGTATAATTCTCCCATAGTCTTGACAATAGGATAAATGCGAATTAAGCGGAATATTTCAACTCTGATGAGTAAAACATCGTA
Organism: Theretra japonica; assembly: GCA_033459515.1. NCBI lineage: Eukaryota > Metazoa > Arthropoda > Insecta > Lepidoptera > Sphingidae > Theretra > Theretra japonica. The sequence goes on from CM065928.1 coordinate 1,270,697, forward strand.
TAGTTAGGCCTTGAATTAGGTAATTGTGGTGGGTACAAATTAATTTAAATGGATTCACATTAATCACTTACCCGCTGTCGTGACATTTTTTCTAACTGAAACTGTTAATCTCCTCTATTTATACACCGGCGAAGCCTGAAAGGGTGTATTAATGTCTAAAATCAAGTACGCCTTTAGATGTAACAAATAATCTGCAGATGTTTTTAAAATAGACATTATTCTGAAATAAAACTAAATGACACAGCGTTCACGTACGTGTTATTGGTTTGTATGTTCTTGCCCGTTGTCTCGCCGGCCCGCCGTATGGCTATCAGTGTATTTGACTCTCAAATAGGATGCGTTTCGCACAACCCGCCCGACGCCTTAGATATCATGAAAAACAACCGGGTATTTGGTTAAAAGTTGTTATTACAACATACGTTAGGGTGCATCTACATTTGCCATGAACAACTGGATTTTTAAGAAATATGAAGTTTAATAAAACTTGAGTTGAAGAGATGATTTCATAGTTATTATTTTTGCTTTCTGCAATTTTTTGTCGATGCCGATCATAAATCTAAGTTTCATGTTTAATATCTTAAGTCATTATAACAATGAACTGCTTACAGTTTTATACAATATCTTATTGTAATTTTTGCTAGTTAAAAAACTCTTTACACGTTCGACTGACAGGATGAGCCTCTATGATTTTAAGGGGAGAATCTATGATAATCTGTTATACTATGTAGGTTTGGTTCAGGTTTCTAGACCAAAATACTTTATAACATACTTATAATATGAACAAAGAATTCTCATGTGTTTATCACGTAAGTTTATTTTCCTTTATTTTCATGAAACCGCGTTATATTTTTTCTTTTTACAACCATTTTCGTACGCTAAAATTACAACGTGAGCGCGTTTTACAGAACATAATCCAAATATCAAATTCTGACGTCGGAAAAATAACTACGCAAATATTCTTGCGGAAATCGAACCAGTACCTTCCACCAGAAACATCTCACCTACAACACCTATAAACATAACCTTTAATCCCAACCCTAGCCCAACAATTTCCCCGTCATTCATCCGTTCAATTTTCAAGTGCATCATCACCCTAATACGGCTAAGCAGGCTCCGATTATACGCGCCCTTATAAAGTCCACCGGCTATTTGAAAACAATCGGAATGGCCGGAGAGCTGTGCCGGACTCCAGGTCCCGTGATTGACGGCCGACGCGCCCAGACTCGTGTAAACGGCAAAAAATAAATTATTAATGGAAAAAAAGCTGTATCACCTACACGGATTTGTCCCTTCTTTTTTTTCCTTTGGTGTGTTTTTTCGCGGATTGTAAGGTAATGGGTGATTTTGTGTATTTTTGTTTTCGCGGATTTCGGGGATTATTTCTTTAAGTGTTAAGGTTTGTGGCTACAAGTTGGCCAATGTTTTGTTGATATATTCACGACTGTAGCCTAAAAAGGCAGTCAAGCTGCTAGGGTTTATAACGTTCAACATTACAACTATCCCGAGATAAAAGAATCAGCGACTGAATAAATTGATTAATCAACAGAAATTTGGTTTGGGTAAATTAAAAGAGGAAAATGGGGTTACAATAGTACTACGTTTAACTGTTTTATTATTAAGAAAGATCGGTAAAGACTCACTGATTTTCGATAATCACCCGAAAATATTTGGTCAACAAATGAAATTACAATTTCCAATTTTTTTTCTCCTGTTCATCATCATCCATCCATCAGCCAAAGGAAGTCCACTGCTGAACATAGGCCTCTCCCAACGATTTCCACAGTGACCTGCTGGAGGCAGCCTGCATCCAGCGACGTCCCGCGACCTTTACCAGGTCGTCTGACCACCTAGTGGGTGGACGTCCCACGCTGCGCTTTCCGCTTCGTGGCCTCCATTCGAGAACTTCAACTTTTCTCCTGTTCAAATCATATAAAATCTTTTCAAATAACCTTTTCCCATAAAAGTTGAAACATAATTCTTTCGCCACCATCTTTCACCACCCCCTAAATGTAAAACTAGATAACAACCCCCATGGGGAGTGTTACAAATCCCATCGATAAAGCGCCCCATCGTTTCGGGGTTCGATTAAGTGGTGACTTGATTGAGGGTGGCTCGGGGATTTGTTAGGGGTTGTAGTTAATAGAGCGGGTACACTATTAGATTTAACTTGATATGGGGCGCTCATTTTGAATATTTAAGGAATTATAGGTCTATTTCATACCTACTTTCAGGTGAAAGTACCTACTTACTTAGGTAAGTGTACATTTATTTATTTATTTAATTTAGGCGGTCAGTACGCCTTTCGTCTTTCCATCCTGTTCCCTTCCCACTCCTCTCCTGATTTTAAGATCTGGCAACACAGCTATGAACGAAGCTTTTTGGATAGTCATGGGCGGCAGTGATCACTTACTATCAGGTGACCTATTTTGAAAAAACGACGGTTTCACCAAAAAAACATGCCAAACAACACGTAATATTTTACTTCTTTAAAAGTAAGTACATAAATGGCTTATACATAAGGCTAATTGGTAACGAATCAGACGCAATCTACTGAAACGGTAGTCAAGAATTCGTATGTCTGGGAACACCTCAAACTTTTAGTGATGGGAGTATTGTAAGTTAGGTTACCACGTTTTTAAATGTTAGGTGAAGGAATACGTTGCGAGGAAGACTGCGTAATAAAAAAATCTTTACGAGATTTGAATTTGATTTAGCTTTGGCATTACGGAAAGGAAACAAGTAACGTTTATGAAACGTGGATGAATATTAGAATAGGCTATGCGTAAGAAGAAGAATATGCATAAATTATGTTATTAATTAGAAGTACAAGTTGCCCAAGCATGGTTAGTAAACTAAACAAATAATTTAACCACGAAAATTTCTTCCAAATCTGTTCACTTGTTTTTGAGAATTACGCACAATGCATACACACATACAGACGAATACAGAACAGTTTTTAGAATTGGCTAACAAAACACGCTCAATTTACCTTCCTAATTAAACGCATAAAAAGATTGAACCTTAGACCGTTATATCAAGTTGACAATATAATAAAAGCAGCGTTTCGCGTCCGTTTGTCCGTCACCGCGCGGCATCCGTCAGCAAAAACACCTAATGAAGTGATTCGCACGATTCTCGCGGAATTTTGGACGGTGGGCAAAAACCGCGCGCTTGGTTAGTATAAATTTAAAGGGTTAGTTCATTTGGAGATTTTTAGCTGTTGTCAAAGGAGAAAGGTTTCTTTTACACTCTAGACTCTACAGTATTGGTCTAGGTTCCCTGGGGTGTCAGCATAACCCTTATTCCCCATTTATGAATTGTATCCGCTCTGATACGTCCTACTGATGCACAAGTCTCGTCTGCAATCGAGAGTACGGTTGAGAGGGGTTAGGCCATTTCTCCACCACGCTGACTGGTGGCAGTGCGTGTTAGCGCATAGAAATCTTGCAAATCTCAATGGTATTCAGGTTTCCTCACGATGTTTTCCTTCACCGTTATAGTGCGTGGTGATTGATTATCAATATACACATGACTCTGAAAAGTCAGAGGTGTGCCCTGCGATTTGAACCCGTGAATACCGTGAACATGTTGGCAGCGTCTGGTCCGCTTACTAACAGACCATCACGCACCATTTATAAATAAAAAAAATAATAATACATCATCCCATGTGCACCCACATTGCTGAGCTACAATTTTTGTTCAATCAAGAAGGCTTAGTGGCCCACTATGACGGCCTAGTGTGAGTTTGCAGAGATCATCTACAATAGGAATTCTTGGACAGATCTCTTACGTATGCAGATTTCCTTACAATGTCTTCGTTCAAGGCTAAATAACGTGGGAATTTTCTATATACTTCCTCGTGCTTGACTCTATACATTATTTTACACAAAAGACAATGCGATTATAATAAAATATTTCTGTTAAAATAAATAAAATATGCAAACAATGCCTTTGCCAATACCTTCGGGTATACAGGTGGGAGTTTATACATTGTGTAAGTATATATTTATGTATGTATTTATATATACGCTTGTAACTAGTGTGGAAGTAAATGAAACACTTGAATTGTAGGTAATATAATATTAACGAAATAGTCATAAATAATATTATAATGACAAGAATTAATTACGCTGTAATTAAACACGGACGAAAATTATGACTACGAAACACTAAACAGGTATATAGTGAGTATATAATATACTATTTGGTGCTATGTGCTAGGGTAACCTTAAAATTATACGAATCGCGATACGAAATAACATTTCATTTATTCATAAAATTAGGGGTGAAAAACACGTGAAGGACTACAAATGGTACTTATACTACTTACGTATATATGGGACTAAACAATGGCGTTCGTTTAAAATGTAACGTCACAGTTTAAGAAGTGATCTACACTCAGCATTGAGTGGATTCATAGGCTGAAGAAGAAGAAGAAGATATCAGCCCACGTCACCTGCTGGGTATAGGCCTCCTCATTCGCACGCCACACTTTTCAGTCCTGTGCCAAGCGAACCCAATGTTCCTCCAACTCTTAAGATGTCATCTGACCACCTGGCAGGTAGTCTGCCTCTTGGCCACCGTGACTCTCTGGGCTATCATTGTGTCTGTGAATTAGTCCATCTGCAATCTAATCTGTCTCAATAATGTTATCGGGATAGAACCACTAGGAAAACCAAGGTGTAGCAAAGAGTTTGCTGTCATATTTTGTAAGTGAGGTTGCGGGAAGCTCAATGACACCCAATTTCCTATTCTCTCCTTCCTCCTATCCTCTCCTATTGTAAGAAAGTGACAATGCATTTAATAAGCAAGTGTTATAGATGTTCATAAGTCACAAACAGAATACCGTTATAAAGCTTTTAATTGTGTGCTCTGAAATAATACATACACATGCGTAAACTCACGCCTTTTTCCCAGAAGAGGTAGGTAGAGGTGCTACAAGGACACCCACGTTTCGTCTTGTCTTCCGTCCCACAATGTGATTGGAGGCGAGCCTCTTGGCATATCGGACACAAATTACTGACTGCGTGCTGATAACTAATAGAAAATCAAGTTGCAAAATTCCACTCGAACATACATACAGAGCAACTTGAATAAAAGCCTGTGGATTCCATTATCACTTTGCCCGACCCGGGACTCAAACCCTGAGGTCTCAGCGTCGTAATCATACCCTAACACAACAGCGCCACCGAGGCTCTGAATTCAATTATATTTAATGTATTTCATTATTAATAATTATAATTGGTAATTATGTGGAGCCACCAGCGGACAACCAGTCTTTTATTCATAAATTGCCGTTGATTAAAAGTAATTATTCAATCTATAAATCTCGGAGGAATTAATAAATAACAAAGTAAGCAAGCGCGTACATAAAAAGAGTGGAACCTCCTGCTTTAAAATGTTAGTTAATATAATAAATGAATTTAATTAAATATATTGGATGACAAGATTGAAAACAAAATTTATGTCATATTCATTTGTTATTCAATTCCTGTGTGGAGTCCATGTCTGGGTAATAGCAGTCTAAGAAGCTTTGTAAATTATACTTCAGTCATTGTCTTAATTCTTATATCGACGTATAACTTTGCTTGCATTCATAAATAATAGTCCTAAATAGACATACATATTTGATTGAAAATAAATTATCAGTCGTAGAATTATTTCCTTTCACAGTTCGTTTTAATGTTGAATAGATTATAATTAAAGAAAGCATCTTGTTAATAATAGTTTAAAGAAACACTGCTTTTAATATGAGTTTTTGTTATATTTATGGATATATACGGTTAATCGTAGAACATTTGCAATTAAAGGGATTAAGTTGTATTAATTAAGATCAACTTTTGCATTCGATATTTCAAAACATTTCTGAGCTTAACGGATGTTTTCATGACTCAATCGTCACGAGTAATGTTAGACTTATCATTTAATCAATATTTTTATGCATTTATTATACCTAAATATGTATTGAATAAAAAAGCTCAGGTCTCACGGCAAGCTATCGTTTAACAAATGACATTGTAAATTGTGCGTAGAACCTTGACAATTTCCAAATCACAGCGCGGAATGGCGGAAAAAACTTCACTCGCATTCGGCCAGCATAAATCCGAGCGGCTCGGAGCGGCGGTAAAAACTCATGTCCTTTGGAGATCCTTTAGTACTTTTACAGAATATAAATATTTGGAATTCGTGAATCAACTATTATCTTCGAGTTTCCTTTGTAAGACACTTACTTTATAAGATAGCGCAGTATACAAATATTCATCTTGCACAGCGGCTTGGCGATTTGAGACCGGAGCTGCTTTACATATTTCTTGTCAGAAAGGTAAATTTTGGTCTACCATATCAAAAATTCTCAATCTTCTGTCAATTTTATGTAGCTTTCTTAATTATACGTGTTTCCTTAATCATTATAGTTTGGCGTTATCACACATAAGGAAATGGCTATTTTTATTCTTACAAACACAAGTTATACAACGGGGAGGCAAAAATGATTAAAAGGGTTTGTAGAGAGCATCAACAATTTGCCCGCTGGAGGAACATAATATTCGGTAATGCACCAGGCTGTTGAAAAAACCATTGAGACTGTGTTTTGCATTGAATCATTCAGTACTACTTCTTAGAGTGACATTTTTAAAATTGAAAACATAATACATCTCAAAAGTAATAACAAATTATCCTTTTTCTTTGTTATAATTATTAATATTTTGTGCTTTTCAAGTTATTTTGTATTGGTGTGTCTAAGTGATCACAATACACCAGTTGATGGTAATGCAACTTAGGCGATATTTTTAAGGTTTATTTATTTATTTATTTATATACACTTTATTGCACACACACAAAAAAATACAAATAAAAAGAAAATCACATACATAAAAAGTACAATTGGCGGTCTTATCGCTCAAAGGCAATATCTTCCAGACAACCATGGGATGGATTTTTGAAAAGGATTAACAGAGGGCAGTTTAAAGTGTAAGAGATAGAAGCTAACACTGAATAATAAATTAAATACAAATAATCTAATAGCTACAAGTAATAAAATAAAGCGTAAATACACATACATATACATACACATACATACAAAATACATACATACATATATATAAATATAATATAGTACAAGTACATACAACTAGGAAAAGTTATCCTCATCAATGTGACAATTCAGGGAGAAAGGTAGTGATCCTTGACCAGCTTTTTAAAAGATGTTACTGATCGTGCCCGTCTCACCGCAACAGGTAGTGCGTTCCACAATCGGACAGCTTCCACGGTGAACGACTTATCCATGAAGGTGGTGGAGTGCACGGGCATTCTCAACTCCAGGCTCTCTGACGACCTCAGGGATCTTGTATGTGAGTCATGGAGAAATACAAATCGATCTTTAAGATAAGAGGGGGTGAGAGGATTAAACGATATGTTGTACAGAAGAGAAAGAATGTGAGCATTCCGACGAAGCCGTATGGGCAACCACTTGAGCTTAGTACGAAATTCAGAAATATGATCATATTTGCGTAATCCAAATATGAATCTAATAATAAAGTTTTGAAGACGCTCAAGTGTATTAAGTTGGTCCTCGGTGAGATCTGGATAGCTGACATCGGCATAATCAAGGATAGGGAGAAGGAGAGTTTGCGCTAAGGAAATCTTCGTAGCAACCGGTAGAAGATTATGTAGTCTTCGCAAGGACTTTGCTGAGGCGAACAACTTACGACTTAGTTCTTGAAGTTGCGGACCCCAGGTGAAGGACTTGTCCAGATATAGCCCAAGGTTTTTGACTTTATCACTAAATGTGACGATAGTACCATCACAGTAAATAGGTGGTAGCTTGTCCCTATCTAGTTTTAAAGTCATTCTGGGGCTGCCGACAACAATCACCTGTGTTTTAGATGGATTTACTTTTAGTCCATGAGTCTTACTCCATTTACAGATGTGATGGATGTCCCTATTGATATTAGCAATCGCATCGTTAATCTTGCCCAAAGGTGCCTGAGTATAAATTTGTAAATCATCTGCGTAAAGGTGGTAGGAGGAGCGAAGATTATTAGAAATGGAATTTATAAAGACAGCAAAGAGTAAAGGAGATAGCACGCCGCCCTGTGGAACGCCAGCAGATAAAGAGCACCAGGAGGAATAACTATCCTCAACACAGATGCGTTGCCGGCGCCCATACAGGTAACTACGAAACCATTCAACAGCTGTTGGAGATATGTTAAGAAAACGTAGCATACAAAGCAATATATCCAAGTCAATGGTGTTGAAAGCGTTGCTGAAGTCCAGCAATGCTAAGACAGTCAGCTTGCATTCCTCCATACCCGATCTGATGCCATCCGTAATATAAGGTTATTTATTCCTTAAAGTACAGTGTAGTTCAGATAAGTTTCCACTGGCTGTATCCTTAATTATGTTTAGTCCTTATTGCTAATATGGTACATATTACAATCTAACGTTTCTATACAACGATTACGTGTTCCGTATTCCTAACAGAACCCAATGGCATCGAGCGACTTTTTGTACGGATCTTTGTGTTTTCTGTCGGCTCCCGCTTATCCTGGCGTGATGTTAAAGTATTCAGCGGCATAATGTAACAAATGTCCCGAGCCCATTACGAGTGTTTCACGGCTTTTTCCCGAGCCTCATGCATTGGTGACGCGTCGAGTTGCGCGCTTCGACACCGGCGCAAAGTTATACGAGTAGCGATTAGAAACAAGTGATTTTCGCGAACCTCTATAGTATGCATTAAGTATTTTTTATTATAGACCCATGCTAGGATTACTGATACCAAGCTTTCTGTCCCAAGATGTGGTCATGAGGGTCGTGGTGGTGAAGAGGTCACCCCATAGGGCCCACAAGTATAAGCGAGATATTTTTTTAAAGTCAGAAAAAATTACATAAAGTACATTGCCTGAGCTGGTAATCAAACTTGATGATAAAATAGATTAAATCGACTTAGAGTAATTATAGTAAGAGATCGTCAATCACCGGTGGACACAATTATGCCGGCTTTTTAAAAACCGGATAAACATAAGCTTTACCACGACATACTTGCGTGCTTTAACGAGTTAAAGTAAGGCTCTACCACTTATAATTACAGCACAATATCACAAATTCTCACTTTAATTCACCCTTCTTCCTATAATCCTGGATCCTTCCGCCGTAGTGTGAAGAAGTATCTCAGCAGGCCGGCATAATTGTATCGAATGGCATGGGACCGCCGTCTAATGCCATTCGATACTCTGTCTGGACGGCATTTGCGCTTACCATTAGGTGCAGTGCAGTCATTATGCCGTGCCAGTGTAAAAAAAAATAATCTCGAAGCATCAACCCTGTCTATTCCACCCGCCGTCTCCTCTACTTCAAGCCACCACCAACAATATGTATTTATTTATGAGGCTCGCATTTCGATGTCGAGTCGACGCGTTTTTGCCGGCCGGTATAATAAGCCGAGCTTAGCTGTGCCCTGGCAGCCTTTTATTGTGTGAATCTTCACGCTCTCCATTTGTATCGCGATATTATATTTCCGTTTTTATGTTTTTTTGATGTTTGTGTTGTGATAGTACATTGCTAGCTAGAGCTAGTCAGTGGCGCGGTGCGTTGAGAGCTGTGAAATGTCCGTGTGGGTTATTTACTTTGTTTGTACATATCGAAACTCACGCCTGTATAGACAGCCTCCGTGGCGCAGTTGGTTAGACACCGGCTGTGAAACGAGACACCACGGGTTTGATCCCCGCATGCGGTAGTAGTAGTAATTAACGATTCAAAACAGCTTGTGAAAGACTATTTAAATAAGGAATATTTTGATTTTGCATCAAGACAAATTTTTACTATAAACCACAAGTATTTGTGTCGGTCTGGGTGTTTGTGAGACCGAAAAGTTTGTCGTAGTTCCTGATACCCACGACACAAGACTCGATCTTAGTGTGGCGTCAGGACTATGTGCGTGACTGTTGGGTGTACATATTTGTTATAATATCTATTAATATGCCTGAAAGAGTATGCACTAGTCCTCCAGTTGCGTACAGTCTGCCAATGATCTTTCCGTCCCAGGATTTGATGGGAGTGAGATAGTCGCCGTACCAGGCACGTGTTCTAGTCCTGGGCCACTAGTATGGGATACTGGTGCTATGGTTTTGAATACTTCAAGGCTTGATAAATCGTGAAAGATAATGTTTCGATTAAAAATATAATCTTCTGCTCCCACACCGTTTGAGTTTAGTGTCATGGGTATTAGAAACTACGAGAGAATTTTTGGTCTCATATAGATAGATATAATATATTTTTAACTAAACTAATCCGTAGCTTCAAAATCCGTGGTTTGATTTTATAAAATCATAATTTTCCCTCTCCCTTCAGTAACAGGAAATCTACTGTCAAATTCCTATAAGGATTTCAACTCCAACCTTTTGGAATACCAGTCCAAACACCCATAATAGGAAATTCCTATCAGTAGATTATATATCATATTTGTGACAGTTAAATAACTTAAATATTAAACGGAGAAAGTAACACAAATGTAAACGAATGTATTTTATAAAATGTAATTAATTACTAAACTAATATAAGTTCTAACTCACAAGCATTAACAGAGCGCCTAGGGGTTGTCTAAATTGATCTCGTGCTGTGATGGGGGTTTAGTTATAAGCGGAGAGCGGAAATGTATAAAATTTTTAAACGAATGCATATATTGATTTAAGTATGAGTTTTGATCTCATGTCGTAGGTGTTCAGTTTAATTAACAGGTTGGGCAAAATTTTTATATGAGTTACTCGTGTCGAAAATTTTAGCCCGACATGGCAACAGGCCCACCCCCTTTCACATATAAGGAATAATAGATTTATTGTTGAATTTCTTTCTTTCATTGAGATAGGCGAATACCAACAATCTCTATCTTCTTATTGTCAATTTCTATATACTTTATTTCATTCTTCATTCTCCAAGCGTTCCTTCAGAGTCGTATCCACCGAAATCTATATCAGCCCATATACGTCCCACTGTTGGGCACCGGCCTCCTCTGCAATCGAGAGTGCGATTGTGGGGGGGTTAAGGCCATTTAGTCCACCACGCTGGCCTAGTGGACTACAAACCATCCACCGAAATGGCAACCAACAAATTTGCAAAACCCACCAATGCAACCTGTATATTTGTTTTGCCTTCCGGGTTTGGTATGTTTATCCAATTTCGCACAGGCTGGCATAATTATTTTGATCAGTAAAATAATTCCTTATAGTGTATAATATTATACATTTACAATTAGGTGAATCATCGACACTCTGCCTATACAGGGTATATCAAGATTGCTGCCGAAAACCAAGCCAGGTGGTAGTTCTAGTGACTTTCACTACTACTTTGGTAAATACACACATTTTCCTAAAATAAATAATGTACACCCTGTTATTTGTAAAGACGCTATACGAGTAGTACGCAAGGCTTTAAATTATAATTTTAGCAAAAACTATGGATTTACCACCCAAACACAGTGATATTTAAAACATTACAAAAAAAAATCGTCGCGTTTTTTGCATAATTTTTAGTTGCATCGTGTCAGTAGTCACTAAAACTACCACCTGGCCTCGTTTTCGGTAGCAGTCTTGATATACTCTGTATAAAATTGTCACGAGACCGTATTAAGCTCCTAGCTTGTCCCACAAACTGCAGCCCAATAAATCGGCGTGTGTTGGTATCCGTCCGCATTAATAGCCGCGGACACATCGGAACAAATAGAGTTCCACCTAACAAGCACCTTTCAAGAGGGCCACTAAACGCTGGCTCGTTACTCAAAAATTATACAGCGGCTTGATTTGAATCGATGCCGGGTTCCGTACATTGTTTTTTGGTATGTTATTGAGGCAGACAAAGTGTAATTAGCATTTTGTTATACAATGTCACGAACGAATAAATATTTGGATCCACTGAAAACAGATTACTATATGACAAAAGTTTACTATAAACGAGTATCTTGTATTCGTAAATAAACTTAAGAAGGTAAAATATCAGATTTTACATTGCCTTATTAAATTATCTTATTTATAATCAGTTTTTTATTTATTTCATAATTATCAAATAATATTCTAGCAAATAAGAACAAATGCAGTATTAATGTAATCATATACAATAAATTCACAAACAAAAACATCTTGACACTCAAAAACATTCCTACACAACCACGTGCTCCAAAAACACAGTAAAAAATCTCGCGAGATAAGCATCCACCGCGCCATAACTTAATTTTCGGTCCTAATAAACCACATACGGGCCCCCAAAACCGTCCAACACCTCGTACTATTAAAATTACCGAAATAATAGGTGATTAATCTTGCAGCCCACAAAAACTGGTTGGATTTAGTGCGCCTGTCAAAATATATATAACCTGATATACCCTTAACAAGATGATGCTTTGGGAATCCCTGGCGGGCGGTTAGAAAACCATTTATGATTAGAGATAGATGATCATTTTGGGAACTTCTGTTTTGTGAATAATTTGAAATTTTAGATAATGGTTTTAATAATGGATATTTTGTTACCTGTTAAGTTCGTTTATTTTTGTTAAAATGGCAATTTTTTTTATATAGTCTAGAATGACTCATTTTTGCTGTTATAAAATGAACTTATCAATTGTTATTTGTATTTTACTTTAACGTTTCTGACGTCATTTTGGTATTTCGATGTATCTTCATTACACTTATTTTAGTTAATTCTAGATTAATTATAACATGTCTTAAATTTTCCAACCTATTTAGCTAATTAGGTCTGAAAAGGTATTAGTTTTGTTTTAAATGATTATATTTAAATATTTTGAGGTATTGACGTAAAAAAAATATTCGTATACAGAACCCTTTATATTATCTATCACCCGAAGCAACTAATCGAATTTTTTCCAAAGCCCAAATTTAGATGTTTAACAAAACATTACAAAAGAAATATATATTTTTTGTGTGGTGTTTTTATCTGAGTTCGATGCAATAGCGCCTGTTTCTGATAATCGTGTGTGAGCACTTGTCGAGTTATTTCAACGAACCGATTTTAAACTGACGATACAAGGAAACGGAGTGAATGGAGAAATGGGAAATTCCATAAGATTGATAAGACAAAAGAATGTTATGAATAATTGAGAAAGTGAGTTTTTACATATTTTTTTTCTTTTGCTAGGATATATGGCTTAATCTAAGATTTATCCTGTATTAGGTATTTAAGTGATAATTTTCATATAAACATACACGTGTAATTAGATAAATATCCAGAAGCATGTAGTATGTAATACGTCATACAAATATTTAACATTGCGGGGGATCAATAATCTCAGAGGAAGAAATTAAGTTATTGACTAGGTCGTTGTTGTTATAATAATATAACATCATTTTAATAAATCAAATTAGTATTAAATAGAAATGAGTGAAAGTATTAAGCCTTAATATAACCTAATCATAAGCATTTTCGCTTTACTATATTAGGTTTATATAAATGAGATTTTTCGTCTAAAATATTTGAAATGTTCTATAATTTAATTCTAAATTGTGAATGTCATTTAATATCTTAGCATGTTATCTGAGATGTTTGTATCTATGTCAGTAAATAATATTGTGACTCGGTCACAAATTAACGCAGTGATTTGTATCTCTTTACGTGTTTTTACTAAAAGTTGTTAATGTGCTTTAATAATATTTTAAGTTTTTAATATGCATAATGATGTGATTAAGCAGCCTATGTGTGAATTTCTCGAGATAATTAAAAAATGATGTTATCTTTAAAATATATACGAGGATGTGGTTTTCTTATAACACTTCCCAGGAGTATTTTTGTATTGATTTATAACTAATTTTTTTTTTATTACAAAATATATTTATAAGTCACTGAAGTTATTATTAACTTAAAAATGTATATAGCTTCTGCGTATTATTTAAAATATTCTTTAAATCCTGTTATCAGGAAAGATTAATTATATTAATAATTTTAGATTATATTTTTATGCTACTTAAGTTATTATTGCTTCCTACTAAATAATGAAAACATCAACTGCCTACTATGAAAAGCTTATATTTTTTTTAAAATAGAGACGTAGTAAATAGAGCCATCTCCAAAAAAAATTAAAAATAAATACAAATAAATCTTCTGCTACTAGTTCTATGGACTTTATGGCCTAACCCCTCTTAATCGAACTCTCGATTATAGAGGAGGCTCGTGCCCTGTAGTGGGACGTATATGGGCTGATACAGTACGTCTATCTTTAACAACTTGCTATTTCAATATATAATAAGTAATAGTTGAATTGCACAATTTCCCAAAAATTTCACACCCTACACCCAAAAAGCTTATCTAACGATATCCGAACAAAAGGACAAGGTTCGGTCCGTGCCGGGGTGAGAGCGCTCGATGTTATCGCCACGTTCCGGGAAGGACATATGTCGCCCAATAAACTAATTGGGCGCGGAATGCTCGAGCAGCGGTTTGCTCGAAATTTATTTTATTTTAACATTTTATATTTATTTTATTGAGATAAGGCGGCGGTAAGCACGGGCGTGGTTGGTTCGGTGAGTTCCGTCGGTTTGGTTACTAGATTTTATAAATGTTTTATCGACAGATAAATCTAACAAGACATTTCTAGAGCATTTAGTGTAACCTGTATTACGAGACGTGAAATGAACGTCAAGGGAAAATACTGTTTAGTCAGTAGTTACTAATAAAATACATAGATTTGTATTAAAAGTTCTTAAACTATTGTTTCATCAGCCTTCAAACAAACATTTCTAGAAAATAAATGAAAAAAACTGTGCTAATAGAGGAAGTCCAAAATTGTTATACACGCCACGATCCATGTATCCATGTATCCACAATAGTATTCTAATTTTACCAATTCCCACCAATCTTGCGTGATGGAGTAAAGCTTGGGTCCGCCCAAATATACAGAAGACACGTAACCAAAAAATAAAGCTACAGGTATTGGACTTAAAATATATAAATTTCTGCCAATGAACGATCAATAACACATTGTATCGCGGAACCCCAAACGCCGGTAAGATGAGGCGTAACAAAACACATCTTCGGCATTTCACGATTTGATCTCGAGTTAAAAACGTCTTAATTAATTTATATTTAAGTTCGACCGTCGCCCAGGTAATTAGGTGTTCGTGTGACGGCGTATAATTCACCATTTGAATTAATTTCATTTGTATACGTTTACCTTTATCACTTAATCTATGAGTTTTTAAGTTTTTCTATGGCATTTCTTGTTACTTCTCGTATATAAATGTCGTAAATAAGATAGTGTTTTATATGTTAAACATATTTCAATATTTTCTGGAATAAAGTTTTGAATGGCTTCAAATATTCTGAGAATACGCTGTTGTTTGGATATTCATATTCGCCCGGATAGCTTCACCGCATCTATAATGGAAACCCCGTCGTTGTTATCCTTGCAAGTGATGGTAGGAAATGTGTGTCAGGAAATTTACGCCGTTTTCGTTGAATAACTCTCAAAAGTACCCACATTTTTTTATTGAATTACTCGTAAAAATACCTACATTAGGATCCAAGTCAGGACCTTACTAAACAATATTGTGTAGTTACCATTATATAGAAGCTTCCTGATTTTAATTCTGTCAAGGCAAATTGAGTGTACTGCACTTAAAAATGACTGAATGACGTCCACCTTAAAGGCGGGTAAAGCTCTCCATGCCCTATGGTGTTGCAGATGTTCATGGGCGGCGATGACTTACCATCAGGTCAACCGTATGCTACTTAAAATTAAAAAAAAAAACAAGAAAAAGATCTAGCAACAGACAGTTATCTACCCTTTGACAAACTATGCCGGTCTTCATAACTGCTTATAAAGATAATATAATAACAAAATTCGAACCTACAATAAAACATACCACCACTAAACCACAAGGAGATATTTCACCTCACATTATGGGATGTAAAGCAGTAGTTAACGCATGTATTAAACATTTAACTGCTTAATCGTCTTCTTAACGAGCTGTGTTTAATTTAATTAACTCTTGTTTATTACTAACAAGTTATCTTTGAATAACTTTGAATTACAAATTTTTATTTCATTTTTGTTGTTGATAGTAATTTTTTATTAAATTTTTATATGTTGGTCTCATATTTATATAGGTTTCAAGTGGAGTCCTATGTTCGATTCCCAAGTCAAGTAATTTGGTGTAAATTTTGACATTTACAAAAACCCTTCATCTGTCGATAGGGTTATTATTTGAAGATAATTATCTTCAACTGTAGGAGTTCGAGTGACCGACATAGGATTTTAGAAAGAACATTTAAAAGTAATATTACACATAAATTAGCTGTAGATTTTATTAAAGAAATTTGTTACCTTTTTACTGATTAACATAACTATATTGGAGGTGAGCCTTAGGTTTTGGGTTAATTTTCAATGGAAAACCTTTTACAAAACATTTTTTTATAGAGTTTAGATGTATATCTTTGGTCGCACGATATGAACCACGAATCGGCAACTGTGTAGCTAAATCCCCATACAAACACAAACATAAGTCATAAGAATTATGCGAGTGGGAGATATTAAAGTGACATACATTCCAGCGCGACATAAAGATCGGACGTTAAGTGTCTGATAAAACTGTTAACTACGTACGTAATTACATCGCCTGTATCTCTGAAGGAGTAGGCAGAGATACCATAACTTCACTTGCATTTCATCAAACTTATTTGTTACATTTTACGACGCTAGTATGTCATACGCAAATTCTAGTACTCAGTAATTCTAAAGTATTTAAAAATCAATCAGGTTTAATAATTTCCTCGACACGAGAATCAAACGCGCGTTAATCGTAATGGCGCACACAAACAGTATCAAGTTTCTCAAACATTTTCAAACTGAAATACGCTGACCTGGGTGTCGAATCCCCGACCTCACGTTTCACATCCTACGTACAGTTAGTAGGCGACGTGACATAAAAGAGATTAACGTGACAGACACTAAGCGGCTATTAAGATCGGCCGCTAAATGCCTGATAACACGTGTGTACTGATAAATTATTTGATAATATTTTGATTAATACGCTGCTTTGTGCCTTAGTGGTTCAATGCCTCATAAAAACTTAGTTAAGTACAAATTAGGTAGTAATTATGGCCGCATTGGTGTACAAGACTTAGATGTGCATACTAAGGATATTACTTTTAATATAACCTTTATAAATAAATAAATAAATACACCCAACAGTCACATACATAGTTCTGACCCCACATTAAGATCAATTAAGTCTTGTGTCGTGGGTATCAGAAGCTATGAGAGACTTTTCGGTCCCACAATCACGATTTTTGGTGACCCCGTGCAGATACGATTAATTTTACCGCTTAGGTAAACTTCAATATAGTTCGAGAACTTACCTGAGCCGTAAAAAGACTTTAAAAACTAAAATCGCGATTTTTCACAAAACTACTAGGCAGTTTTTTTCTTGATATAATGTTACCCGGTTAGGAACATGTGATATTTTTTAAATAAATGAATAATCACTATAACGGTGAAGGAAAACATCGTGAGCAAACCTGCAAACCATAGCGATATGCAAGAATTTTTATGGTATGTAAAGTCAAACCGCACTAGGCCAGCGTGATGGATTATATGGCCTAAATACTCTCAATGGTGCTTTCGATTATAGAGGAGGCTCGTGCCCTGCAGTGGGACGTATCTGGGCTAATACAGTACAGTACAGTACAAAAACAACAGGATTAAACGTAGTCCTGACTCATACTCAGTTTAACCTCTTGTGTTTTGTATCAGTAATACGAGAGACTTTTGGTACTCACGAAAACCCAGACCCGTTATAGTATTTGTGAACCACGCAAACATTTGTCACAGTGCGGGGATCAAACCCGCGAACTCTCGTTTCACAGCCAGCCCTCAACTACACTAGAATGACTACTCTCGACGTCTTTGTAAATGACTTTGATTCCCATGTTGGCATATTTTTTTAAGTATTTCACTATAACTAAAATCATGATTCTCCTTGTATTTATTTATTTTCCCTCAAAATTCTTATCAGTTATCGAAATACAGAAAAGTATTTAAAAGTCTTATTAGTTATCGGCAGAGTTATAGAAAAATATTTCTTATCTTTTCTATTACAGCCTTGGTGGTCGAAAGCTGTTGTTTTTTCGAAAACGGTAGACTGTTATAAATTATTGGTGGAAATGTTTAGTCATTGACTGGTGATCAATCAGTATCCTCTGCATCCTCGTAACTTTTTTTATACTAGCATGGCAACAATGCCCCTGGTGGTAAACGCAGTCCAATGCTACTATACTATGCAAAAACTCCCGTAAGCTCACACCCGCATATTTAAGGAGTAAGCAGAAATGTCACATCTAGTTCCACCCACAATTTGCCAATCTCATTACAGTACCCCAAATAAGTGTCAATTTTACTGCATTAACCTTATTTGCGTCCAAAATAAGACACGAGGCAAGCCTATCGCTATACCGGGCATAAATTCTACTCCTCATCAACTACTCTTGACACTTTTCAAACTGATTTTTTTTTGAATTACCGACCCTGAAATCGAACCCTTGACTTCACAATTTCCAGCCTACCATACCTTTAAACCAATAACACCTTATTAAGCCAAAATACAATGTCTCCAATAACCAAAACTCCTCATTCATATCCTTAACCCGTGGCCAGTTAAATATGATGTTGAGTAATTAGCATACGTCCGTCTGTCCGTCCGAGTGAGTACTTAATTGAAAGCCTTCGGGCTGGGGCTAGCTGACCGGACCTTTGGATATGTGAGACAGACGCTAAGGGCTTTTGTTAGTTGGTATAAGTTTTGGAATGTTTGGATAAAGATCCTTGGTTTAAAGCATGGAAGCGACAAGATAAGGTGGTCAGTTAATAAAAATGTTTGACTAAACTATACAGCATAGTAATAAGTTACTGACATGATAAAATTGGGCCATATATTGGACCGTTTACAAAACTTGAGCAATTATATGAGTAGCACGATTATAGATATTAAGGAGTTTCAAAATGCGTGGTGACTTGTTGGTAACGAACCAGACCGCGACTGCCGACATGTTCACAGTGCCCGCGGGTTCAAATCCCAGGGCACACCTCTGACTTTTCGGAGTTATGTGTGTATTAATATTCAATTAGCACGCACTATAAAGATGAAGGAAAACATCGTGAGGAAACCTGCATACCATAGCGATTTTAAAGTATTTCTGCGGTATGTAAAGACCGCCAACACGCACTAGGCCAGCGTGGTGGACTATATGACTATATACCTGGCTCTCTCGATTGTAGAGGAGGCCTGTGCCCTACAGTGGAACGTATATGGGCTGAGAAATACATTACAGTTTCTATGGTATTTGAAATCTATCAACCCGCATCAGGCCAGTATGTTAGACTGAAACCTACATAGCTGCTGGTAGTATCGTGTTCGAAACCGTCTGAATGGCATCCATTTTACACAGTTTTGTTTATATCCGGATACAATCAAGCTAGCATATTTTCCATTCCTCAGCGATAGATACACTATCTGAATTGTAGTACTATGGGGACAATCTAATCACATCGAGCCAGTATAAAAAGTAAAAATATTTCAATATCGATTCGAACCTTGGACTCCCTGACACCTCAATAAGGTGGTAGTACAATAGCCCCTGCCTACTGGTGTAAGCCCTTTTTTCGACGGTGACTGTTTGTTTTGATATGCTACCAACAATTATGGCAACACAATAAATGATTAACGTCAAAAACAGTTTGGGACCAACAAAGGTTTTCGAGTTAAGCGCATACCGACCGATTCGCTGAGTCAGGGGACTTTGTGCATTCGTGGGGAAGGTTGAGTTGAAGGTAAAGTTATTGGTTCTTTACAATAATAATTATATTTTCAGTAACATTTTAATAATACGGATATCGAGAAAATATAGGCCTTAACGTTAAAACAGCTTATTGGTGGCACACAACAAAATATTTTTTTCTAATCTGTATACATAATATTGTATTTTTTAAATGTGAATATGGTCATGTCAGGCGAAATACTTTGTGTGAAATTTTCGTAATAAATAATTTGTCCAGGCCAGAGTGTATATTTCTGACAAAAGTTGACGTCACATATTCCACCGATCGTTAATTATTAAGTCATCTTTCTGCAACTTGCCTAGAAATTACCTAGCACTGATCCCAAAGGCGCGAGAAAAGGGCTCATTTATAATGTAGTTTTTAATCATATGGAACCCTAAACATTTACCAAACCGCGCAAGTCAACGTTAGCACAAAAACAAACCTGTATCATTAGCGATCATTACCTGCGTTACGTGTGTCGTTAATCATTAAATCATTATAATGACGATGATTTCCAGATCATTATCGTCGCACGCCACTCACGGATCGGCCGCTGACTCATTCCCTTTATAAACTGGCTAAATTATCTTACATCTTATAGGTCCTTCATCAGGTGCCTCTATTTGAAATTATAACCCTGAGAATCTTCGTGGTTGAGAGTAGGTTGAGAATCACGAGGATGTGACTTTGAACCTCGCACCAATACAAAAATGTTCCTTTCGATTCTTAGTATGGTGAGAACTAAGTCTGTTGTAGTTTATGAAACCCACGACGCAAGACTTTTGGACCTGTAACTTAGTGTGGGGTCAGGACTATGAGTGTGACTGTTGGGTGTGGTGGTGTATATGCTGATAAAATTATTTAATATGTTATAGGTCCTTCATAAAGTGCCTCTATTTTATATTATAACCCTGATTGCCTCTGTGGTGCTGTTGGTTAAAGGAAGGTTGTAAAACACCAGACAACGGCTTCCATCCCCGCAACGAGAGTTTCTGTGTGGGTAGTGAATAGTTTTGGGTCTGGGTGTTGTGAGACCAAAAAGTCTTTTGTAGTTTCTAATGCCCATGGCATAAGCCTTAGTATCTTACAATTTGGCCGGAATTGCGTGTGAACATTGGGTGTATTTATTAATTTATTTATTATATGTACAGCGGTGATTGATAGGAATTTGACGCTCCTGAATGGTGAAATTTACGCGAAGCTTTCTTCCCCATACATCACTTTCCCTTTTACTTTAGTTCTCCTACGGATCTCCTCATTTCTGATTCGATCTCGTAGGGAAACCCCGAGCATAGCCCTCTACATAGCTCGTTGAGTGACTTTGAGCCTCCTAATAAGGCCCATAGTAAGAGGCCACGTCTCGGTGCCGTATATCATCACTGGTAACACACAACTATCGAAGACTTTCGATTTGTGGCACTGAGGTATTTTGGACGAGAAGACGTCGCGTAATTGATGTCAAGTCAATAGCAAATGGGGCTTGCTTGTTCGCCCTTATTTTGTAGTATAGTGTTGACTTAATCTTGTAAGAACCTAACTGTGAAAAGAGACGCCATTAGTTAGATCTTCATAGCGTGATTTGTTCTTGTACGATCCACAAATATTTGTTTCGGCTTTGGTGGTTGTATTAGAGATAACATTTTCCTAATGTATAATATCTAAGACACAAACCTCTTTTTTATTTTGGGGTATTGTGGAATCCTTGGGGGAGGCCTATGTTCAGCAGTAGTCTTCCTGTGGCTGAAGAGAGAGAGAGAGAGAGGGATTATGGGTAGCTATTGGGTGATTTGACATTTTAGATATTTACTAAAAAGCTAGGGGGTATAATTCTGATTGAGCTATGTTCGATTGTATTATATTATGTAGAAAGGCGACAGGTAGATTATGATTGAGCTCGTTTTTTCAACTGGCTCTTATACTACTTTGACAAATTAAAAGTAGAGTTCAGATTCAAGATTTTGTTCTAACCGCAAGGCGTAAATACCTTTCCGTTAGCGGGCTGACATTAATTGACACATAACATGAAAATCCTCTTTGACCCACGGAGTTATTTTAAGTAGAATTCCTTTTTTTGTTAATATCTGGAAAAAAAAACGGTAATCTAGTTGTATATAGTTCAAATTAATGGTAATTACTGCCTTGGCTCAAATTAAAAGGGTTAACAAACTTTTATCTGAAGTACAATGAAGTTATGCACAAACGGGTTAGCATTAGAGTCATACCCTTGCTTTAATGTTGGGTCCTTTAACCAAAGTGTGAAGAAGCAATTGAAATGGCCGATTATGCTATGAGGCGAAAAATATTTGAGAGGCATTGATCTGTTTTCTGTCAATGCTCTATCTTGATACTATTGCATTTAATAATTAATTATTATCATGTTACAATACAATCACGCTTTATAGTACTTATTGTCTTTTAAATTAAAATAATTAATAAAATCCATTCATCAATGTGTTATGTAGCATACTATCAATATAGTACGCTAAAATGTTTGTATTTTCTTAGCAGAAAGTAATTTTTGAAAAGAGCTCAAGTAGGCCTATGCGAAGAAGCAAACTACTGAAACATTTTTATAGAAATGTGGTTGTTTGTGTTTGGAATCAAGAGCTGTGGAATATTATTTTAGCTATTTCAGATGTATTTTTATTTAATCAGATTTTGGACTAAGGATTCCAGTACTCAACAACTTCACTACAGAATAATTGAAAGGTAACAAAAATAAACCTTTAGTGAATTGTACTAAAGCCCACAGGAAAATGTACGTATTTTTGGGTCCACCACGTGTATGGTATATGTAAATTTCCACCTCGGAACCTACTCCGAAGACAAAGACGAACTACTAAACACAAATTGATCTGTCAAAATCTCACTTTAACCTTCACTCAACCCGTCCGGTGCGTTGAACTCCTAATCAACAAGGGTAAAAACGACCGAAGGCAAAAAGAATATACAACTTAATAATTCAACATCGTTCACCGGTGGAAATAAAAAAATGAGCGTAAAATAAACACTTTAAAGCGTGACTTTTAATATCTTTATTCATTTTAAAATATCAAATTATAATATTAAACATTCTGAGAGGCGATTCATTTGTTACGATGGTACAATGGACCCCTGCTGCGTTGAGTGTGGGACGGCGGCGCTGCCTCCGATATGGTCGAGATTGTTTCGATACACTAGTCGATAGACGCGGGTTTGTGTGACTTTTTTGACGTGTTGTGAAGGCGAGATAGTTATCTGTTACGGCCCGTAGTTAGAACAATGGTATGTTGGTACGTTACGTTGGGCATCCAGTTTTGTTCGGGTGTTTGTGGAATTTGTTGATGTAAATTAACAGTAGGAATTTTCCTTTTTTTTATTGTTGTATATTTTTAGTTACATTACATTTTTCTAATTGTTTTCTTAAACCTATGATATTTTATAAAAAAAAGTGTGTAATATACAGTTAACAGATCGTACATACATATTATGCCGAAAATATATTTTTAAATACACAGAAGTTCGCTACTAAAATAATTATTAGTAGAGAATAGTGAATACTGAACTACAAGCAATGCTTTAATAATACTGTAATGTAATCCAACGCGCACTGTGGGTATTTAATTTTAATAAATTAAGTCATTCCAGAGATAATCGCGATTTGTTCTCGGGCCGGGAACTTTTTGCAAAAACACTTCGTTAAGGACGCGGCCACATCCACGGCGAATTCTTTTGTGTGGCTTTTTTATTGCAAATGTGTTTGATGGTGAATAATTGATTGTTAAATTGATGACTGATATTTTGTACGATTTTTAGGTCAGATGAAGCTATGCTGAGTTCTTTTGAGTCATTCAATTTGTGGCTTGGTGGATACCTGATTTATTATTTTGGCTTTATTAAAAGCTTCATTAGATTATAATTATTTTATTAGCCTCTTTCAGAAAAGTGTGATTTTATCAATAAAGTTCAGTTAGACGATTGAAATTTCTGCAGATTGCGTTTCTGAAAAAACCAATGTTATGTTAAATTGATTAAGGAGATCACAGTATATTATTCAAAATAAAGAAATTGCATTCAGTAGTAATTTTACGTTTAGGTGGTGGCTAAGTTGGTTGACTCATTTTGAACTTTCTCCCCGCAAATCAAGCTGACAGTCTGAAAAATATTGTAAGCTCCTTGATGCAGTCTAGGGCCAATAAAACACTGTGGATATTTTTTAAGCCTCTCTCTCTACAGCCACAGGAAATCCAATGCTGAACAAAGGCCTCCTACACAGACCTGTTGGTAGCCTCCTGCATCCAGGTCTATGTTCAGCAAAATACATCTTCTAGATGAAAAATATGATAATTCAATGTGCCTCGTCCTTACAATTTCACACCAGCCGTGGTGTCCGAGACGTGTACTTTACGACATAGCGTTTAAAAGTAAATTGCAATTATTAAGGCTCGTTTTGTTTTCATATAATTTATATAGTATTTTTAGTGTCATTTTGTAAATCAATAAATGATAACGCCCCACGGAGTTGTATTCATTTTCACGCGATGTTTCTTTGTTTTGTTAAACTGGTTTTAACTGAAACTTAAGGAGGACTATGCAACCAATTCTTTTGCTGTTTCTTAGTATTATTGTTTAACGAGCAAGAGGGAAAATATGTGCTGAAAAACGTCGGTGGGTACTAAATAAAGATTACGTTTAAAAGTTTAATCTTCAAATCCTTTAAGCAACCTATATCCAGCAATAAACATACTACTGCTTTGCAATTTTTATAAAGACTCTACCAAAACAAGAATTTAACAAGCGAACTCTACCAGTACAAGACTCTACCATTTCACTTCTGTTCATACAAAATCCATCAGCGTTTGAAACGGTACAGTTCATTAGTCAATCGCCTAGTAATATCGAATACAAGCTTGGACAGTTAAAAAACGCTACCGGAGCGGGCGAGTAACAACATCATTAGAACGAGCGCGTTTAACTACAAGAGCAAATAACCACTAAGCTTGTACCTTATTATGGTAGAGTCACCATGTTGGTAGAGATGTTTAGACAAATTTATTATTGATGAGTGAACTCTATGGGACAATATTAATAAAATGTAGAAGGAAGTTAATTATTGCGAGTTTGTCTCGGAGTGGGGATTTTTTTTAAGTGCAGACTAAAGTTATTCTTTGTAGTACATACTTAAAAAAACTTCATAACAGATTGAGGATTTATATTGTTCCTTTACCTAAATATTAGAATTGTTAAATGCTAGTAAGACCACTGCTGGACTAAGATCCAAGCGCCCACATAAGTATAACTTTAGAGACGTACGTTGCCCAGCAGTAGAAGATAATGTAATAGACAAAAATATACTTTATATTACACAAGTTCCGTTGAATTTACTAAAAGGTACTGAATAATTGAATTTAAGTGACTTTATAAGCATATTGACCACCACACCGTCATCAACACATTTAGCCATACAGATATTGAAAATTAAATATTATCAACAAAGTGTTATAAAATATAAACATAATATTTTAAATGTGTACTAAAATCACAAGAAGCACAGTCACCCGACTCAAACTGCTTGAATAAACGTCGTTAACAGTGATAGATATGGGTAGTTAAGAAAATAAACTAAAAGATTGCGACCCTAACGAGGCTGTGCACCACGGAAAACATTTTAAAACAATATTTTACACACATCTTTGTACATTGCTTGTTTAGTTCCTGATTTTATTTCCTTACAAAATTGTACGATAACTTAACCAGCAATGGAAAGGGTAATATAAATAGAGTCGGTTGTGTGATGCAGGAAGGTGTTCTCTGGTAGGAGTCGAGGATGATATCCCGCTGTGACGTAATAATTCTCAGTTTATCCCCTTCACATCAATTGAAAATATATTATATTTGTCTCTTTTTCACGTTGATAAACAGTTTAGTGGCGTGATTGCTTCGGAAGATTACGAATTGTTTAGAATTGGCTGATATAATATATTCGTATGTTTTAAGTTATTGTCTGTTGGGATTGTCTTTTCTATATTAAATTGTACTAGTTGAGTTATTTAGTTATTAGTATAGTGATGGATGTGTGTTTATGATACTTGTGATAATGGTTTAGGTTTCATGATTTTCAATCGTGATCCGTCTGAAATGATTTTGATTGTTGTTATGTATATTTTATTGTACTGTTGTCGAATTTTAAATCATGATAAAGGAGAAGGTACATATTAAATTATAGATAGTCGTTGTTTGCACTAAACGTTTTATTTTTGGCAATTTTCGAAAATGAAAATGTAATATCAGATCTTTAGTGGCATGTTCTTTCAACGCAAATCTTCGGCAACGAAGACTACATGAGTTCAAAAAGGGTGAAAATGTAGGCAACAATAGAATTATATGTAAAAAAAATCTGTAATTCTTTTAGAACTAGATTTTACTGAAATTTTCATTTTCAAAGAATTTATATCAATAAAGGTGAAGGAAAAACATCGTGATGAAATCTGCATACATGTAATAATGTAATAATTTCTATGGTATGTAAAGTCCGCCAATCCGCACTAGGCAACCGTGGTGGACCATATGGCCTAACCCCTCTCAATTGTATTCACGATTGTAGAGTAGGCTCGTGCCCTGCAGTGGGACATATATATAGTACGGTACAGTTACATCAATGAATTTTTAATTATTATTAATAATTTCTTGTCTATGCACATTAAAAGCTCTACATATATTATGATATACATTATATATGTATTCGCGCGCTCAGTACACAAGTTAGGAATTAATTACACGGTACGTCGCACCACACTTATCTTGCTAATGCAATAAATCAACTTTGTATCTGTTCTGCATGTATACTATTTTCAATACGCAATTGAGATTTCGGTTTTGGACCTTGGCGTATGAAGTTTTTGGACGTTATAATGGTTTTTGGTTGTTGGGGATGTGAGAAAAAAGTCTTATATATTTTGTGAGTTTTACAAAAGGTGGTACTGACATGGCGTTTGCGAAAATAATTTAATAATTTTCTGACCTCCAGTTTATGAAATCACGATCTTACAGATGAGACGGCAATGCTCAAGTAACTAATGAGGAAATAAAATTGAGCGGAAGAGATTATGTCAGTAATTTTTGTTCAAATTTTCCCATTCTTTATTTCATGAAAAAAATATTTTAGATATTGGTGAATACGTATAATCATCATAAGCGCAAAATAAATACTACTTCAATAGATAATAATTTCTTAGGTTTACGCGAATGTTACACGTTGAAATAAAAACAATTTTACGGACTTTATCGCAAATCAAATTAAACAAAATTGGATAAACAAAATGTGATAAAATCCGTAAAAATCAGTTTTATTTCAATACATCAATAGATACTATATTTTTCTGTGGGCTCGATTGTATCAGTATCGTAGTACTTCGAAATCCTCAGAGCTTTACAGCCATTTTATTACACTCAATAACATATCTTTACAAATTCTCATTACAGTATAATCAGGTAGAGAAATCTTTATCTTAATTTATAAACACGATGTTAATTAAGACGCGAGCGAGCGACTGGAACGAACGAACGATTTAATTTGTCCGAGAGTGAATGAATGACCGGCAATTAGGATGGGGCCTTATTTGAATGGACCCAATTTGTGTGAGTGCGGTTAATGAGCGGTGGGTATCTGATTGTTAAGCGTTTGACAACATTCTTCGGTTTGAAGTGATTCAGTGATAAAAATCTTTGGAATAGTTCCGAGTGTGGTAGCTGGTTTTACGATGTGCGCGGAGGTTGTAAATGTAGAGATTTGTATGTGTACAAATAGTTATTTTACACTTGGTAATTTGGTTGATATCTGACTATTTAATATCTTTAAAGTACTCTCTACATAATTGTTTTATTTCTGCAATATTTGAATATAACTTTTTATGTGTATTTTTTTGGTAAGCAATCTTTAGATAAAATAATAAATAATATTTATGTTATGCGTTTCTTATGTGGCGCCGAATTGTGCTCCTATAATGGATTATGGAAAGGCAAAATATGCCCTTAAATACCCTTGTTGTGATATTATTTGAAGCTAAGAAAATCCTATGACTTTCATATTACATATTAAGGCAGTTGTACTTGTATGTCCATCTTTAGCGTGTTTAAAGGCTAAACTCCTGTATGGCCTCCACTCGCACTCTGAAGTTACTTCTGTACCTAGTAATGATTATACCAAAGTTCCTATACTCCTGCAACGAATATGCCTAGTAGAATGTGGTAGAATTCACAAGCCTGCAGGTTTATGGCGTCCTCTTAAGTAAGCAAGGTTATTAATTATGTTATACTTCACTATTCTTAGAAGCGCTAATTAATACGAATACTAATGTTACTTCAAAAAAATCGAATGGCCTTCGTAGTACAGTTGGTTAAAACACTAGCTTAATATCGAAAGGGTAATACGTTCGACTCCCGTACCGATACAATTATTAGTGACCTTCACAAATAATGCTTTTGTATTTGAATATTATGGAATGGAAAAATCTCTCGTAATTTCTGATAACCACGAAATAAGTTTTTGTATTTATTTTACCATGGGATAGGCCTGTGTATAGGCCATTGGGAGATATTTCTTATTATTTACAATAACGCTACTTTTATTTTTAGTGATTATTAGAAATGCATTAAACTAAAATAGAATAAAGATCGGTATTGACTGAGAGCTAAAATGTAAAGCCACTTGAAGCCCAGCCGTGGGATGATACGTGCGTCATAATAGCATACACATTGCGATCTTAATTACAAATTAGTTGTTTATATGACCATCAATTAAGTTAGTTTGCATAAAAATCTACTTATTAAAAAAGAACCAATCTAATTATACTAATTGATTATTAAGGAGCCTATAAAGCCTATTTTCCCACTAAACTTTCAAGAAAAAGACGGCAATACTAATTTGACTCGAAAAAGAAAGAGACAACGTAATAGACAATGATACTCAAGTACGCGGCATCGCGATTGGTCCGCGCAAGTGTTCCAATTATGCGCAGGAGTGTACTTATACCAATACTACGTACAATCTTATATTTACTAATGTTTATTGTAAAATAAACCTTATTAGGATAGTCATAAGGTTCATTAAAACTGTACATGTAATTTTGTACAGTACTTACAGCAGTGTTTAAACAAGCTTGTGTTTGCAGTTGAGCTGTACGAAATTAAGCTTTATTGATAGATCAATAAGGTTGAAATAGATAGCAAGTAAAGTAGGAATTCAAGGGTAATTTAGTGCTTAATGATAAATGGAAGAAAAATGCCGGATTGAATGGGGTTGACAGGGATGGTAAGTGATGTTAAGTAAACTTTTAAACTGTAAATATAATTAGGAATCGTTGGAAAAATTATGGTCAAAAGATGGCGTTGGTGGTGACTTAGTGATAAATAAATTTTTAGCGAATGTTTAATTGTTTATAAGAATTTTAACCGGTGGTAGGTTTCTCATTGCGAGGCAGCCTGGGTAGGTAACACTGCAATGTCTATTTCTCCCGCCAAACAGCAGTGGAAATGCACTGTTGTTTTCCAGTTTGAAGGACATTGTAGCCGGAGTACTACTGGACATAATGAGACTTCACATTTTATATCTTAGGATGGCGAACGCAGTGGAATGCCATTGCTTTGTAATTCATGGTGTTGTTTGGTTTCGCTACTGTCCACGAGTGGTCGTATCGCTTATCATCAGGCGAATGCCATGCTCTTCTCGCCATTCATAAAAAAAACTACAAATGGCGACTACAATGCAGCGAATTAATTCAAAAAGATAGACTAATATGCCTTTAAATCAGAAACTGTATATTCACAAGCTGAACTGAAACGCAGACGCACTAGGACTATTACGATGGTCGCTATTAGATATATAAGGAAATGATAAGTAATATATTATAATTTGGTAGCTTAGTTGGTAATACGCGTTTGTAAAAGCAGGTTTGTCTGTTTTTTCTGAATAGCTTAACGCCATTATCATAAAATCATATTTTTAAGCAATGCTTTTTAAATGAAGGTAACGTAACGTAGAAAAACGTAATTGCGTGATGGGAGAATATAATGATCAAAACAAATATTTCATATGATTTTTCATTCAATATTTTTTCTGAATATTTGATGTATTCAACAGAAGTTCTCATAGTGAATTTCGAAAATTTAATAGAATTCAGTTTAGGAGAATAACCTACGTTTTTGTGCAACAATTGTAATAGGTATTATTTTTTATCATCCAGTCTGAAAGTAAGTACTTCAAAAATTCACTGTTATTTTTAACATTATATGCAGTAATATTTCTCTTACCCCAAAAACATAAACATATATAAATCACATAAGTCCACACCAATTTTATCATACACAAAAATTACATACCGTTTTAAACAAATAGTTCAGAAATCATTTAAATAATGAGAGCGCGTTGATGTCTTTATAATGGCAACTTGACTTACATAGTAATTGGGCAAAATTATTCGAATTAAATGAATTGTGTTTATGTAACGGCCCGCCTGTTAACGTATTAAGGTTAATGGCTGAGAAACATCTGCTTTAAGATGAGAGCTTTTTGAACAATTTTATAAGCGATTAGCGTGTTGAGTCGAATTTTCGTTAATACCGTAATAAAGAATATTATATTTATAGATATTTTTAATGGATGCAATTTTGTGATAATATGGAGGATTGCTGGCAGGACGGTAACACGCAAGGCTTCAGATTATGGTGTTAGGTAATGAGTTGGCATGTAGGGAATATTATTTTTAACATCTTTGCCATTTACAATGTTGCATATCTCGACTTTAATATGGAAAAGTGACGGAAAAAAAACATTTTATTTGTGAATTTGGTAAGTCACCGTTATTACAATTCCATAGTATGTCATCAGTCAGAGACGGGACGATCTTTTGAGCACTTTTGTCTGGTACGTTTATAGTACGGTTATGGTATGCTTTGTTGATTTAGGCAAGGATGTCTGTCGATAAAATATTACGTTGCTATATCCAAACAATATTAAAACTACTTAATTTTGAGTTGCTGTATGCATTAACCTAATTTAAATATATGATAGCTAATTGCTATACAGGGTGTGCAAACAAACGGCGCACTTGCTAATATACATTTTAGTAAATCGTGATGCATATAGATTCAAATGCATTTTTATTGCGTAGTCTGATAATTACAAAGATGCTGAGATAATTAACAATTACCAACACACGTGCTTCCCCTTAACGTATTACGCCAAGTAGATACCTATGTACCTCTGTAACAAATGTTAAGGCGAAGACTATGATGTCCAGTTTTGTTGTTGTTCAAAATGATTTTCACTGTTTATTTCGTTAACTATTTAATAAACGACGAAACGAAAAAATACGTTAATGTTAAAATCTTGTGCTTTACCCATCCCAACCGGTTTTATTCGAAAAGGTGGTGGTAATTAACAACCAAAACGGGTAGGTAATTTCCAAATATTATTTCTTTTTTATCATATTAATATTAAGCCCTTGTATCCAACTGAGCAAGTGCGCCATTTTCCAGCGCTCCCTGTATATTAAACATAGACGCCTATAAAATCCCAGCTACACTTGGTCTTTAAGCCATAAAATCTACACTGTGAATCTGAAATATTATACTTTATAACTACTACTTAAATAATTTGGATCACGATTTGTAATATTTAAACTAATGTTGATAAAAACATAAAATAAACTTCCACATCACTCAATCAACTATGATAGAGTGTAGACATACCCTAAAACTACCAAACTAAGACCCATAATACAGAAGCCATAAAGTTCAAATTGCCACCAACTTTACTAAATGCCAGCACAAAAGCAACAAAGGCACAATAAAAAGTAATAATTAAATACGCCAGTGTTTATGAGTGTACGAAAGTGGTGGGTAGTGTTGGGATGTGTGTGTGTCGATTATTTAACGATTCACGTATAAATTATTACGGGGAGAATGAGGGGCACGCCCAGCGTCCAACCGCCGCCGGCGATAGGGACTGGAGGGTATCGATAGGGTTTATCGATATGTTAAACCGTTGTTATGTGGTGGACTATATGGCCTAACCACTCTCGATCGATTCTCTTGATTGTAGAGTAGGCCCGTGCCCAGCAGTGGGACGTATATGGACTGATATAAAAAAACCGTTGTGAAAATCTGCAGTATCTGAAGAACTCTCGATTTCTTGGTCAGCTTACATATGAGCTTATCTATACACCAATACATTTAATAACGATTTCTTCAAAGGACCGAATGTGTTCAAATTTAATGTTTAAAAACTTGGTAACGTAAAAATTGGTAATGCCTCACTGTAGTTTTGAATTAATATCGGATTTGACCAGTGCGACTATTGTCCTACATAAAATTGACGGTCCAGCTGTCACGTTTCTTTTACCATTAATTTTCTTTCCAATTTAGAAAGGTCAGCAATGCACTCATATATTTTATAATTCTTTTTTATTGAATTCATCCTCTCTTCCTCTGTACCTATGCAATTTGGGCCCTAATGACACCACATTATAATATTATTATTGAGTGTCTACCTAATTAAACACCCATCGATAAGCAGAACTTTACGTCTCATCCCTACCGCTCTCAGTAACAAGGCAGCATCAGACGATGTTTTCGTGTGATTAACCATTATTATATAAAGTAAATTCAATAATGGCCCACGTTATGGCAATATTTGCTGATGTGCAAACGTACTTTACATTTAAACATGCACTTTAACACATATCGATTACGGTGCAGATTCGATTGGCGCGTGACTGATGACTTTCGCGCCCGAACAAATTAAAGTTTGCAGTCGTGAAAACGCTTTTTTTGTGAGTAATGTTTTTTGCTTCAAGTCTTTTTAAGAGTCGATGAAAGTAAATTTCTTTTAATGGTTTTCCCACACGCATATTCTGCGACTTCAATATTTTTCTAGGATTAAAAGATACGAAGTTGTCAATTATTATATTTCAACGAAGGTTAGGATAAAATGTTTTGGCAATACAGCCTACGCAAGTTTCTCGAAATTAAACAGATTAATAGTTGGTCTTTTGTGGTCATTTTGTAGTGATTTTTGGACTATTATTTTAGAAATCTTAAAAAATCATCAAACAATTGGTTTTGATTTCATTGCATGATGATGTTTTGTAAATTTTTCTATACACTTCATATTAAATTGGCGAAAAGTTACAGAAGTAATTTGGCTCATACAACTAATTAATTGTTAATGTTATATGAAAACATGTATACACTAGCTAGCCACGATTCATTGGGTGCCTACAAAAATACAAACTTCTATAACCAAATACTACCTTCATAACGTGTGTATATATGAAAATCCCATTTACGCAATTTGAAAGAAAACTCGTATAGAAATAGAAATTTTTTTTTCTTGATAAAATTATACGTTATTGGTATATGATATTTGTTAGGATTAGATATCATTATCTATTTATCATGTGTTTAAACCAAGGAAATAATTTTATTACGTAGTAGACACGCTAATTCAATTATAGATATATATTTTTTTGTCTGTGATCCAGTCCAATCCATGAGCCAAAATAAGTCCACTGCTGATTATAGGTCTCTCCTAATGATTTCCACAATGACCTGTTGGAGGCAGCCTGCATCCAGAGACAGCTGTCTGTAATATTACCATTAATTTACAATTTAAGGAACAAATAAAGACAGTTAACACGTAAACTATCAGTTCAATCATTTCGATATTAAAAATTCAATTTATAATAATAACTTGGCATCCAACATTATTTGTCAAGTGCAATTGAGCATCCAACGAACACTCAATTCCAATAATTGTATCTCTTTAATGCGAACGACTTTGTTGCCTCACCCGCAAATGTAAGTTTGTTTGGCAGCGTTGGCAGCCGCGTGTTATCGAGACGAGCAGTAATAGTCGATAATTTCGGGTTCCGTTTATAAATGTGTTCGGGCCATGCATAATGAGCCGGGCCTTTTACGACCCCACTCGATTTATTGACGAAATATGTTATATTTGGTGTAATTTTAAAATATTCGCTGAGAGTAATTTGCGGTGATTGGGTTAATGTTTGCACTGCTGTTAATGCCTAGTTTATGGGATTTATTTTATTAAAATATATTATACTTAAAATATGTTTGAATTTTAACGAATATTACCCTATATTTTGTTTGTGAGAATTTATTTTATTTTGTTCAACGTAGTAAAGAAAATATGGATTTTGACTATTATACAAATGATCTATGAAATATAGCTTTAGATTGTGAATATATTTGTGTTTCTTTGTCAAATCGAGTTAAATTAATAATAAATTGTGAATTAAAGCATAGATATTTTATGTTTATTAATATATGCAAATTGGCTTGCGTAAAACGTTTTTGTTGCAAAACAAGTGATATATTTGATATGTGGATAGCAAAAGTGTTTATATATTGTTCCAATTATATTTGGCACACTATTCCACACGTATGCTTTACAATAAAACTATATTTATATGAAATTAACATACAAAGAATGATTGTCGAACGGTAACAATGATTGTAGAAAGTATTTTCATGTAAGCTGCCTCCATTAGGACGCTAAAAATCCTAGAGGAATGTCGGCGTTCAACAGTAAACCATGAATATCGATGATGACAAGGAATATATATTTTTTTATGTTATATCATGGTAAGTTATCATCGCCGCCCATGTACATCTGCAACACCATAGGGAGATGCGTTGCCTACCTTTGAGGTGGGAATACGCTCGTTTTTGTAGGTCGCTAGGTCGTATTTGTCCGGAAAAGCCGCCGCTATCAAGTGGCTTTACGGACAAATTAGACATTCCCGGAGACTCGCTGAGCTTCCAATGCTTAGTGTCATTACAATGCGTTCTGTTGATCCTGGCTTACAGGAGTTGCAGTGGTGGGTGTGAGTGCGGGACAGTCACCTAAGCCGTTAAAAAAAAAGACAAAAATGGTTTCATGGAAGGCAGAAGAAACGTTCTGTGGTGGATTTCCAACCTCCGAGGTGATGTGGGTAGTATTAGGAAGTTTGCTGCGGTATGCGGTGGTAAATAGTGTAAAGTGAATCTAATTATTCATAGCAAAATCTTTACTTGGCCTAACGCCTCTCAATGGAACTTTCGATATAGGAGTCTCGTGCTTAGCAGTGCGCGAACATGGGCTGTATACAGTACGGTACAAGTTTCTTAAAAACCTTCGTGTCTTAGTTGTTTGGAAGCCGGCTGTAAAACGAGGGGCCGTGGATTCGATCCCTGCTCGGAATCAAATGTTTGTGCAGCACACAAATATTTGTTTTATTTTATTTTTATTTTATTTATTAAGGAAAACTTACAACTAGCATTATACATTATCAACATAAACAGTAAACAAAGAAAAGGTCAATTACAAGTTTTCACTGATATGAACTGTATGTAAAGAAAAAGAAAAAAATAAATAAAAAAAGAAGGAGGTAAACTATAACTAACTTAATAATACATAATATTTACCAAATACAGATATTACTTGTTAGGTACGTGCGCCAAAGTAAATATTACACATTGTTTTTTTTAAATTTCTTGGTATTGGTATTAAATAGATCAATATCAACATCCCAATAGATAGCATTGAGTGATCGACAGGCTCGTAAAAGGTAACTATTTTGTCGGTATACAGAATTAGCAAATGGAACATGTAAGGGATTTGGTTTCCTGAGCGAGGCAGTATGAGTGCGCAACCCTATCATACCCAGTAATTCTGGACAGTCAACTTTACCATTAAACACATTTAAAAGATACGATAAATCAGCTACTCTTCTACGTTCATGTAATGGTAGAATGTGAAAGGTTCTACATCTACTGAAATAATTGCTGTTATATTTTCCGGAACGATATTGCAAATATCTTAAGAATTTTTTTTGTATTTTTTCAATGCCGTCAATATACACATTATATTTAGGGTTCCATACTTGCGAGGCATATTCCAGGTGACTGCGGACGAAAGCACAATAGAGGATTTTAAGAGTTTTGATGTCATTAAAATCCGAACTTAGCCTTAGAATGAAACCGAGTGCCATTGATGCTTTCTTAATTGTATTTTGTATATGGATATTAAATAGTAGCTTGGAGTCAAAAGTAACGCCAAGATCCTTAATGGTGTTAACACGGTTAATAATGGTGTTCAATAAATAATAATTATGTAGTGTTGGAGTATGCTTTCGTGTATATGAGCATACATAGCATTTGCTAGGATTAAGATCTAACTTGTTGACGTGACAATAACTCTGAAACCTATTCAAATCGTCCTGAAGCCGGGCGGAGTCTACAACGGAACTAATTGGACACAGAATGTTCATGTCATCGGCATATAAAAGTATTGTAGAGTTCCTGAAGCAACATGCTATATCATTTACGAATAACGTAAAAAGCAATGGACCTAGCAATGACCCCTGGGGAACTCCATATGTATTGCTGTTGAAGAAAAACCATTTAAGACCACAGTTTGACACCGGTTTTCCACATACGATGAGAACCATCTATATAGGTTCCCCCTTATTCCCAAGGAAAGTAATTTAAGCAATAAAATTTTGTGGTCAATACGATCAAATGCCTTACTGTAGTCAGTGTAAATTACATCTACCTGACCACACCGAGACATATGATGCGTTAGGAAATCACTGCACAGAATCAAATTGGATGTGGTGGAACGCCCTTTTAAAAAACCGTGTTGAAATTCGCTAAAACTGTGTTTGAAAGCATTGTACATTTGCTTATACACAATTTTTTCTAAAAATTTTGCAAAGAGGCACAGCTTCGAAATCGGTCTATAATTTTCAACACGATTTTTAACTCCTTTTTTATGAACAGGGGTAATTAGTGCAGATTTCCAAATACTGGGCATCAGGCCAGCATCCAGCGATCGTCGGTATAATATGGAAAGAGGAACAGTGAGACTTTTAGCACATTTTATTATAAGAATAGAAGGAATACGATCTGGCCCAGCAGACTTATTGGGATCGATGAACTTTAACATTCTGTACACTTCATGTTCCAGTATTTCAACTGAAGACAAATCTACAATTATATTACTTGACGGTCGAAAGTCATTGGTGGACACTAGATTGGCCGAGTGAGAATATGTTAAGAAATTTGAATTAAAGTAATCTCCAAACAAGGTGCAAATATCCTCCCCATTCTCTGAAGATCGATCACCGTATTTCATAACTGATGGGTAACAATGAGACTGTTTTTTAGATTTAACAAATGCCCAGAACGCTTTCGGGTTGTTACGGATATTGTGTTCAATGTGTGCGATATAATCGGCGAACATCTCCTTTTCAAGGATCTTAGCACGCTCGCGCAGCAATACAAAAGAATGCAAATCAGAAATGTTACCATATTTTTTATAATTTCTGTGGTTCTTTGATTTTTCTTTTATTAACTTAATAAGAGGGCTTTTATACCAGAGGGGATACTTGTACCTGGGAACAATAGTTTTAGTTGGTATATGAATGTCACATAATCTGTGTAATATGTTATAAAATAAATCAATAGCTTCCTCCAAGGGCACCGAAGTAAGTTTATGCAGCCAATTAACCTCGTCTAAACCAACACAAA
Source organism: Theretra japonica (assembly GCA_033459515.1). Lineage (NCBI taxonomy): Eukaryota > Metazoa > Arthropoda > Insecta > Lepidoptera > Sphingidae > Theretra > Theretra japonica. Next base: position 1,308,081 of record CM065928.1, read on the forward strand.
TAGCATCAAAATTACCAAGACCATACAGCATCTTGAGACGAGGTTTTGCAGCTAAAGTGTGGAGCTGTACAAAGTCAGCATCTATACAAAGAGCCTTGTGATGCGGGTCTTCAGATACAAGTGGATCTAGACAACGTGTGACATGAACTATATTGTTAGAAAATATTAGATCTAGAATTCTATTATTACAGTTGACATAGGTATTATATTGCCACAGATTACACGTAAGCATGTTATTAAAAAAATCGTCCTGGACGTGTCCTTGAATATTATCGGGATATTGAGAGAGGCCGTCATCACTTACGCGCCACTTAAGGTTGGGTAAATTAAAGTCTCCTAAAATAACAAACTTGGTCTTGTCTTTAACAAACTTTAGGTCTAGATGAGAAAGAAAAGACTTGTAGTAGATTCCTGACATAAGAATAGTATCTTAATGTGGATTTAGAACTGTGTATACGACTGTTAGTATATTTATTTACTAGCTTCTGCCTGCAACTCCGTTTGCGTGAATATCTTTATAAAAAAATTACATCCCGTCGCATCCCGTTATATCCCGCCTTGTTCCGTCTCATTCTCACTTAAGATATGTAATCCAGATCCATCCCATCCATTTGAGTAGAAAAAAGTAACAAACATATCGGAATTCCTCCCTCATCCCACGGGAACACTACATTTTCCGGGATAAAAAGTAGCCTAAGTGTTAATCCAGAGTATCAGCTACCTCCATGACAAAATGCATCGAAATCCATTAAGCCATTTCTGAGTTCTTTGCGCACAACCGCACACACAAACAGACAAAACCTCTAAAAATAATTATTTTGGGTTTTATTACGTTCATATAGTCCCCCGGTATTCGTTTTTCTCATTTATCTTATATGAACAGACATCGGTCGGTTACAAATTTATTATATGTATAGATATGTATAGATTTAACTTTGTGTGTGACTGTTCGAAAAGGAAAATACATACATAAACACACGCCTTTTTCCCATAAGGGGTAGGCGCAGAGGTGCTACCAGAACACACACGTTTCGCCTTGTATATTCCGTCCCACGATGTGATAGGGGGCGAGCCTATCGCCATATCGGGCACAAATTCCTGACTCCAGGCTGATAGTGAATAGAAAAATCCAATATCACTTTGCCTGACCCGGGATTCGAACCCGAGACCTCAGCTTTGCAATCATACCGTAGTACCACTACGCCACCGAGGCAGTCGAAAATATACAATATAAAAGGAAAATATACACACATTTAATACAGACTGGTATTTTAATATAGTGTTAACAGAAGTATCTCCGTTTGTTCCGAGTCAGTACGCCGGGTTGTCCGGAAGAGATCGGTGTACGCGATAGTCCCGCTTGTTCTACCACGGCTAATAAATTGCGCTAACTATGTTTTTCGCTGTGTTTCGGTGTGGAGTAAAGCCTTATTTCATTGCATTGTTTAATTTTGTTTGTTGTTCAAAAGGCGTTAGGTTAGAAGCCAGGCTTTATGGTATATTAGACGAAAGAAGGGGTAGTAACTACGATTGCCTGATAACCACACTACAAGAAAGATTGTAGATGATGGTATTTCAATTACACTTAGTAAAAAAGGAAATCTTACTTGTATAAAAATCTCGGATTTTTAATTCATACTTCAAGTCTATTTTTTCAATTAAAAAAATATTTCTCACTGAATTGTTTCCTATAAATCAAGTACCCTTTCATATCTACAAATACTCAATTGTATAACAAATATTTGTAAGCCACCTAATGAGTTACCAAATTCCTATGCTTTAATACTGAGAGCGTCACTACACCAGTCATCAAAACATGATGCTGTCCAAAGCACAAGCATCACAAACCATACAAGTTATCCAAAACAAGCGAGAGACAAAAACAAATGTAATTTGAACATTCCGCCGCCTGCATCGGTGTAAAGTGAACAGAACGGAACACATTATTTATAATATTAATAACAACTAATTATACGTTTAAAAGAAATATTTTATGCATAATGATATGATATAAATCTCGTTCGAGCGCGCAGGGATGGGAGCGCGGCGAATGTTATCGAGTGCTCGATAAAATTGGGATCATTTTGTATTGTGTTCTGGTTATTGTGAATGTTTGTGATTGGTTAATATTAAGATACTATTTAGTGATATTTGAATTAGTATCAAATTTTTTAAAAATTAAAAATATTTTAATTGCTTAAACATTTTGAGATCAATAATTACTAATACTGACAAAACTAATCTAAGGTATGTGATGAGTTTTATCTTATTTGTGTTCAATTTAAAATATATATTCATTCTTTGACGGGTGTCTATAATAAAAATAAATTCCCAAAAAAATTCAAGTCATACATATAATTTTCAATGGCCGTCTTAATTATTTATAGAAACATTTTTTTATTATTTTCTAACATAGTCTATTTTCCTGGATCCGATAAAAAAATATCTGAAAAATCCTTTTGACGTAACTATAATAAAAATGCCGTTAACATGATTACAATAAAATCCTATTAAAAATACGTCACTTCGTTCCAATTAATAAATGAAGTACAAACTCAAATATAAATAATCTTCAAGGGAAGTGGCAAGGCCAGCAGAGCAGGACTTATATGAAAACTATTAAAACACTCGCACCAACACGAGTGATTTAGCGCCGCCTGCTCAGTGAGCATACAATAAAACATCGCGAGAAACGCCCACGCGTTTGATTCCATCAGGGTAACTCCGACAAAACAAATAGTTCTCAGAAAAACTTTCATAACTTCGCCAAATTGACACCTTGTTGAGACGATGCAATCCTCGACAATTTGCGGGGCTCGTAAGTGGCCCATTATGTGGCTGCCACCTTAGGTTTTAACACTCATTCAAAGAAATTTAATCCCTATTGCGTGCTAATAAGGTTGTGATTAAATACATCAATAAGTTGGTATAGTGTTACTGCGGGGCGAATATCGAGTGCGGACGCATCTTATCGATAATTTTGTACTTTTTTTCCCATCACGATTATCAATGTAAATTTGTTCGGGCCCAATTATTCGTGCATACCTTCATTTTGTATTGAACGGGGCTCGTTGGGATGTTTTATGGATTTCACGAGTATTGATACGTTTTTATTACACGCAAGTTATTTACGATCGCATTATGCTTATTAAAATATAACGTTGCGTCTAATATATTTGTGTTGATCGTGGCGAGAGGTGTTTGTTGCTGGACTGTTTGTGATGAAGTTTTTCTGTTGCATTCATGTTTTTATTTAATAGTTTTTATGTTTACCTGGACGAGATAATTTTCTAGTTTTTATACTTTTTGATTCATGTTTTGTGATAAAATTGATTTTCTCTAAATTACGTCTCTTTTTAATATTGAAGCTTGAGTCACTTTGGTATTTTGAGCTTAATTCAACACTACAATAAAAAGCTCTTTATATTCTTCAATACTACCGATTCTGCCAGAACTAATTATGTTTGCCGAATTGAAAACCTTACAAAAATATTGCTCGGTTTAGGTTTTGAACTTTAGACCTCACGGTTCTCAGCTATGCTATCACTAAACATACGCGATCATTATGTATTTCGCCTCATCAACGTTTGCCATTTATAATTGACCTCTATTTAAATCTCACAGAATCTATTCCGAAAAAAATTTCACTATACATGGGAAAACCCGCAAGCAAGTACTAGTATAGCAATAATTGTCACAACGGTGTCAAATTAGCCTGACGCACCGTTACGGAATTGCCAAAATATATCACTTTTATGGCGGTTGCTAGATAAAATGACAGGTGTAAAGAAATTTGTTATGCATACCATAAATGTAACACAATCCATAGAAACTTTCACTCGATTTATGGCATAATTATACCAATGTTTTTGGTGTAACGTAAATTTATAGAATATAAGGTTTTTAGGTATATTACTTTATACCTCTACTGTGTAGGTTTTTGACGAGAAATAAATAAATAATATTTATAGATTCAACAGTCACATATGTACATAGTCCTGACCCCACACTAAGATCGAGTCTTGTGTCGTGGGTATCAGAAACTACGAGAGACTTTTCGGTCTCGCAAATACCCAGAACCGAAACATATACCTGTGGATCACACAAAAATTTGTTCCGGTGCGGGGATCGAACCCACGGCCTCTTGTTTCACAGCCGGCGTCAAACCAATTGCGCCACGAAAGTTGTCACGGAGGATTTGAGGTTTGTATCTCGTATTGGTAATTACATGTTGTGAATTTTTATTCTTTAACAAGTAAACTAGAAGTGTTGAATGACCGATGTCTGCCGGGAGCAGGTTCGATTCCAGTTTAAACGAGTGTGTTTAAAGTCAATTATCTTTTGCTTGACCGTGTAAGAAAACATTGTAAGGAACCTGCTTTGTTAATAGCTTTCCGCGAGCTTGTGAAGACCACCAACCCGTATTAAGATTGAGTTGGACGTAGGGTTAATATAATCCGAAAATATTTAATATTAGGGAGGTTATCTAACACAAAACTAGACATATCGTGACGCAAGAGTGTCATGTTTCGAGATCACCTATGTTTTCAGTTTTGGACTGAAGTGTTGTATAGATTTGCGACAAATGGTTATTCCTTGTTATTAATACTTTAATACTGACAAGTGCACTTTATAGTGATGGTATGTAAAAAGTATCTGGAATTTTCTACGACCATGACACCAGTCTATAGTAAAGAGTTAAAAAGTACATTGACCTCCAGGCATCCCTTGAAAGACGCGCCATATTATTAATTTTAAAATGTTCCCGACGTTGCAAGGAGGGTCCTTATTTTTTTGTTCCCATAATAAGTTTAAATATTTGTTAATGCCGTTGAGGAGTACCAACGGCTGAATTATATCGAGTGGGCCACGCCCACGTATCGATAGCAGAACAACACTAAAACTTATCGATCATTAAAATTATTGAACGGATTACGTAAATTAGTTGTGGATTTGCTCATAAATATTTAATTAATTGATGTTTATAATTGTTGGAATATTAACGTGTTGTATGTGTGTTAAATTTTAAATATTTTAAGAGTTGATGGGAATTCAGGAATGGTAAATTTTTTATTAAATTTGCCAGATTTTTCAGAATGTAGTCATAATTGACTAAATTATCATAAACAGGTTCTAATGAAATCATATAATATTTTTAATCACCGACTTATTTCCTAACCATAATTTTAAATGTCCAATTCTTTCTGTGGCGGAAGATTATCAACATAAAATCGGATTTTATAATGAACTGTTAGTTCATCCCAACCATTAAGAGTCATAAGTATTCCATTACTAAACTTAGGCTTTCTCAAAACCTTCTTGAAAGCAACCTGTATCTAGCGACCTCCAGCAATAATCTTCTTTCTCCCATTTCAGAATGCCCTTCCTAATATGGTTTTCTACGTTAACAATGCGAGGTTAAATGACTTATAGATAAACTCAATGATTCTGGATAATTGTGCATGCACTTGCTTTAAAAATATAGCTATACAGTCGCAATTTCATGTGGCAATATTAAAAAATATAAAAGAAATGTAAAACGACCACAATTTGACGCAAAACACATTTATATGTATTAAAATACAGTTTTAAGACGAAACATGTCTAATAGCTTATTCATTGGAAACATCCAATATAATAATTCACGATCGCCGTCACTTTTTATAGTTCCTAATGGGTTTTGGCGCTTTTTGACAAAACATTATGCTAATTTGACAGCTGTTAATTCGGAATATATATGAAATAAATATTTTAACGGTATAATTGCGCGATTAGGACGGCTGGTGTGGTTTAGTGAAGTCGCGGGTTCAATGCTGTGAGTTGTTGGTAAATTTGTTGTAGGTTTTCTAAATTAGAATCACCATAATTGCCAGCCGCAAGGAGTCCACTGATGGACAAAGCCCTCGTAGGGATTTCAAATTTGGAATAGTAACATTAAATGCTAATGTAAACTTTTTTTACAATATCATGGTTTTGTATTATAGTAATTGTTTAGAGCAGTGGTTCCCAAACTTGACTTCCAAAACTTCCGACCCACCTAACAAAACCTGCCAAATTCTGGACTCACTTTTTGCTCGTAAAGAGGAATAAAAGTATTGGTAAAACAAAATTTACTGATAATGAAATTGTTTAATACTAATATACTTACAAAAAAGTAATTTTAATGAGAAGTGTATATTTGTTTCCTATTATTTTGCCATTACAGCCACAGCATCAAGTTCAATTTTAGTTATTTATTTCAGTATTTAGTCTTAATGCTAATTGTAGCCGAAAATTTGAGCGAGGATGACTCCTCTATATCTATTCAGGGCGCACATAATATTCGCTCACGACCTACCAGTAGGTCTTGACCTATAGTTTGGGAATCGCTGGTTTAGAGTAAATTACACGTTGGTAGTTTGTTGTATCCAACAATGAAACACAGTGACCGGTTTTGTAATCGATATCTTATTACTACTATGATTCGATAGCCTCCGTGGCACACTTAGTTTATAGATGGCTCGCTTGGCTCTAAACGAGAATCCACTGGTTCGTTAATTGTACCGACACAAATGTTTGTAATTGTGTGGTCGACAAATATTTGTTTCGGATCTAGGTGTTTGTGAGACCGTAGTCTGTCACAGTTTCTAATACTCACTACACAAGACATATAATAACACCTTAAACGGGCGTCCAAACCAAGACGTAAGTGGGGGCAAAGTTTTTCCCCAATAAATGGGACCAGACATGGTTCGGTGTTGGGCGATCACAGGGAAGGACTCGAGGCGCTTCTCGCCCTGGGATGTCGAGTGTCACCCGAAATGCGCGCGACGGCCACCGAGGAGTTTTTAGCCAGTATGCGGGCATAGGTTCTTGTGAGGGACTCGACTCGGCCGCATTATGCGTGCCAGATTGGTAGGCCAGTGACACTGACTTACCCTTTTCGGCCTCCTTCGGGGTACCGAAAGGGGAACTTTACAGCTTTTCCTGTTGACACAAAAAAGACATATTGTAGCTTAATTTGTTCAGAGCTATATATGTAGCTGTTGGGTGTATATATTTATAGATATATCAAATATATTCTTGGTAGTGCGTGGTAATTATGATTTATACATAAAACATAATAAATAAATATAAATTGTTAAATGTTTTGCTGTCGGTACGTCGAGCCGCAGACGTGTCCGCATTACTCCGGCTCCGAACCCGATACTAACTCTAATTACTGACGTTAACAACTGGACAATTGCCGCTAAAGTATTTACGCGTTTCCACCTTATATACCCCATTGGAAATAATCTAGACAAAGGAATATGTAGCGAGTTTAAGCGGAATTCTATTTGATGGTTGAAACTGATAGCACAGTAACATTCGAGGTTATTTATTTTTATATATTTATCACAGAATAGCTGGAATCGGTTAATTAAATATTTTGTTACTAAAGTTTAGATTATAACTTTATGACTGGCCACATTTTGAATACTTTTATGAAAAAAATCAAATATTTTTTCCGTCTGTTTACGCATGCCTCGGTAGCGAAGTTGTACTACGGTATGATTATATGGCTGAGGTCTCGGGTTCGAATCCTGGGTCGGGCTAAGTGATATTTTTCTATTAATTTTCAGCCCGGACTTAGGAATTAGTGCCCGATACAGCGATAGGCTCGCCTCCTATCACATCACGAGACGGAACACATAAGGCGAAACGTGGGTGTCGTGGTTGCACCTCTGCTTACCCCTTCTGGGAAAAAGACATGATGTTTAGGAACCCAAGACTTCTTTAATGAATCCCATACGTAACCACTAAGCCTACATAATGTATGTTATTTAGAAATCTTCAAAGATACCCGATACCTTCCGATACCCGAAAAGAACTAACAAAACAACGCCCCGGGCGCAGGTTTTAGATCATTATTTTATGAAGTTCAAATTTGGCCTGTTAAATCCTATTATTTAGGCCAATATTGGCTCAATTATTGGCCTTCTCGGAATACATTTGTTACTTGAGTTATAGTTAATTATGTTTGTGTGCTTTTTGTTGAAATTATTGGTAATTATTGTTAGTTGCTGCTGTTATGACGGACTAGTGGAGAGGTGGGTGATAATTATATTTTATCATAGTTAGAATATTTTTTTATGATTTAAGTAATGTTGTCTATAGATTATTTTTTAATTTTTGTATTTTCCATGCATTTACATATCACAATATGCATGGTATATCAAGACTGCTAACGAAAACAAAGCCACCCAAACACAATAATATTTAAAACAACAAAAAAATGTTTTTCTATTGCCTTTTTAGGTGTCGTTATTGAAATACGAATAATCTTTCTACATCCTTAATTGCCATCCTTAAATGAATCGTTGTATTTTATCCCGTATCTGTATCTGCATCAGCCCATATACGTCCCACTGCAGGGCACGGGCTTCCTCTACAATCGAGAGTACCATTGAGAGTGGTTAGACCATAATATAGTCCACCACGCTGGCTTAGTGTGGGTTGGCCGACTTACATACCATAGAAATTTATACAAATCGCTATGGTATGCAGGTTTCTTCACGATGTTTTCCTTCACCGTTATAGTGCGTGGTGATTGACCATCAATACACATAGGACTCCGAAAAGTCAGAGGTTTGCCCTGGGATTTGAACCCGCGACCACCGTGAACATGTAGGCAGCCGCGTCTGGTCCGTTACCAGGCCACCACGCACTATTATATTATATATATAGTAATACGTATTTTATTACTTCCTTTAAAATATAGAATCCTTATAAATTTTAACGTATTTTCTTTAAAACAGACTTTTCTTAAAACACTATTCCACCCCCTTTTCATAACAGTATGTTTCTCGTGAGTGCAGGCGCAGTGATTAGCGCGGGGTGCGGGGGTGCGGGGGTGCGGGTACGGTTCCCGGTGTATTTGTGCCTGTTAGCTCATTTAATTTATAGCTGTTGAAACGTTCCTGTTAAATTGTTACAGTGATGGCCCAGAGCCCGGGCGCGGGGTAGGGTTGCCACGCTTATAAGGAAAGGTTTGGTCAATAATTAAAATATACAAAATAATAAAATAATTTTTGAAGGGTGTGAAAAGGATCACATCTATGATAGGCTTTGCACTTAAAAATTAGGTACCATTGTTTTGATTTATAAATGTAGGCAACATAGACCGTTGTACAATATCAGTTACTTATCCAATCCAATCTATCAGCCAAAGGAAGTCCACAGCTGACCATAGGCCTCTCCCAATGATTTCCACAGTGACGTAATTAATGGAAAAAATATTTAAAGAAAAATAAATCTGAAGGCATTTTCTTAGATATATTTATTAATATTAATTCCATTGGTTCTTCTTATTCTACAGCACTTACTGCCTGCTTCACTAGAAAATGTTCCAATTATATTTAGTTTAATTTGCAAATTTAATACTGAGATATAACTTTACTGCTACACCTTGTCCTAAAACCTAATAAAACCCTGCCATGTTTTCACATATTTGGCATTTGCCAGTTAAATGTGATTTCATCTCGTAATTAAAACGAAATGTTTGACAGCCCTGCAAGGATCGTCCGCCTATTAGTTCCACGGCTCATGCTCGGAGGCGAAGTGGGAGCCAATTTGAGCACACACACACTCATACACACAAACACACACAAATATGTGTATGGGTAGTGTATGAAGGCTGTTTCATATCCCACGAATGCTTAGTATGAAACCTTTGTTTAAATATCTATTCACTGGTAGGCAAGGTAAAGTTTAAAGGTGTTTACTAGAAGTGGTGATTACTTAATATCAGGTTAGCCTCATGGTTAAAGGTAGCAAGAGATGTTACAGTATAAAAAAGCCTCAATCTAAACAGTATACTATTTTACTAAAGAGCTAAGGTATTACTTCCTCGGTGGCGTAGTTATACTAATGTATGATTGCAAAGCTAAGGTCTCGGGTTCGAATCTTGATTCGGGCAAAGTGATACTGGATTTTTTTAATTATCAGCCCGGAATCTGGAATTTGTGCCCGGTATAGGGATAGGTAGGACCCTTATTACATCGTGGGACAGAAAATACAAGGCGAAACGTGGGTGTAATAGTTGAACTTCTGCCTACCCCTTCTGGGAAATAGGTGTGAGTTTATGTATATATGTATGTAAGATCATGGTATAAGCAATTAACTAGCGTTTTTCCAAATTTTATTTTAATCCAAGGATTTTTACGATCAGTTCTTGTATATTGACAAGGTGATGTGACTACCTTATACTTATACCTTACCTGAGGGTAAGCGCAGTGCCTTGCGTCACTAAGGACTCTTTCTTTCTTTCTCTCTTCAGCTATAGGAAATCCACGGCTTTGTAGGCCTCTCCCAAGGATCTTGCTTAGGACTAGAGACAGACAATCAACCCCCGCCTTTCTACAATTATGCTGGTCCATTCAATTGGAACATTCTTCTGTTCGAAAGTTAAACCTGGAATGACCAACTGTTTCACAGCTTAAGGTTACTGCTGTGGTATAAGCAAACTTCTTGGTTTCGGACGAGGTTCTATCTATAACATCGTTCCGTGCATGTAGTCAAAAGTTAGGCGACAGCTGTAGGCCGTTTTACCCAGCACTAGTATAGATATCCACTTCTATGCTGAAAGAGCCGTTTTATTCTAAATTTCACACTCTTGATGTTTTTTTTAAATAAAACTATGATTTCTCTCGTCAGCCCCACCGGAATTCTATTACTGAATTTTTTAAATCATGCTTACTTTTAGATCAATAACTATAAGCTGAAACATCGATGCGCTTTGATCACAATAACATGATGCTGTGCAACCTTTACCCTTTGATTCGAATCTCTTTGGTATTAATTTATGGTAATGCTTAGGTCTTGTAAGAGACCCACTAGGCTGTATTACCTTTGAGAGTACTTATCTAAATTTCTAGATAATTTATGAATATTTCAAATCTCTATTAATGCTAATTGCTGCTATTTATGTATCTGCCCAGATACGTCCCACTGCGGGGCATGAGCCTCCTCTATAATCGAGAGCACGATTGAGAGGGGTTAGGCCATATAGTCGGCCATATTGCTAATGCGGGTTAGCGGACTTTACATACCTTTTATTCTTGCAAATAGCTGTGGTATGCAGGTTTCCTCACGATGTTTTCCTTCACCGTTATAGTGCGTGGTGATTGACTATCAATACACATGACCCCAAAAGGTCAGAGATATGCCCTGGGATATGAACCCGCGACCACTGTGAACATATTTACAGCCGCGTCTGGTGTGTTTACCAAAAGGCCACCACGAACTAATTGCTGCTATTTATTCAACCTTAATCAACAACCTGCCGTAGTCGTGTAATTTCATAAACAAATTGAAAAACGCAATGCAATTTAGCCCCATTTTACGACAATCAAGTCGATTGGTCAATATTTTCGGCCTGTTTAATAACCTCTTTGCCATCCAGTTGGAAAAAAAATCCACTCATTGACGACAGAATCTTTGCTTTGTAATTAAACGGAGTTGCCGTAAACGATGGCTGCCATAGAAGCGTATGCTTACACAAACACGCCGCTTCCTGTCCGTCTGTGTGTCGATGATGTTATTCCACGAAATATTTCATTTATTTGTATAATCTTTTCAAATTTCCTTAAGTATTTCGTTTATGGATAAATGGGCGTATTTTTAAACCTTTTGGGTTTGTTGGAGTCTTAAATAACATTAGATATGTATGTAGACTGAGTATACGTTATGATTCTAATGTACAACAGCTCTTTAGCTTGAAATCGGAGCTATAAGATACAGTAGGAATGCAGGTTAAACAATACTTTACTTTTTTTTGTTTGATTAACATTTGAAGTATATGGGAAACCAATAACACCCACTTTAACCAATTTAAAGAGTTTAAATTCTCTCCCACCCTTTCTTATCCCATTCTTACGTCACGAGTTAAATTTTTGGATATTTATAATTTATTTTCCAAGTTCCGAACCCACGTCACGGGATAAATTACGACTAATCACCATACCACTAGTTCCTAGTCGGAGTAATTGTTAACAGTACAAAAGTCACGATCAAAATGAATAAGTAATGCTTGAAAATTATTTAACGATAAAAGGTGTCGAGTTAAATTTGTTTTATTTGTATGTAGAATTGGCCGTGCGGGCTTCGATTCGGGTCGGTTCTTGTTCGTGTTCAATTCATTTGAGAAACAAATTGTCGAATGCTAAGGCTAGTTTATATATATGGCATCTCATCATAATATTTGGCGGGAAAATTAACTTTCTTGTTGTATCTATAATACCTTTTGTTTACTTTTAAAACGTCATCTGTTATAACATCGCTTCAATTTTGTAACTAAGCTCACCTCACCCACTAAGGTAAGATGAAAGGTAAATTAAAAATGCATGTATAATATTAAAAATGTCACGATTCCTCAGTAAAAGTTTTTCCCATTCTAGACGTCGTCTGCCCAATATCAACACGTCCTTATCCTTGCTATTGCTAATAAATATTTATTAATTCACACAACACAGATTAACGGAATCAGAAACATATTCTGGGTGACACCGATATCATGTTAAGTAGCCATCAAACCACTCAATTTACTACCAACAAAACTCAAACCGTCTCAAAGTTTATTATTAACCTTTCCCAAACAAACTGCACGTGAACTAGCATTCCTGCGGCGAGTCGGGGGCGTGTCCGACATAATGCATTGCTTTTAATTAGCTATCAGACTGGGCGATTTAGTCGGCCGACTCGCTCGCACTAACTCACGCCTCGCGTCCGATTTCAATTATCACTAAACTTTGTGTTCCTACGTTTGTATTCGAAAGAGTTAGGATTGTGGGTTTAGAAGTAGTAGGGTTTTTTTGGTGGATGATGGTGTTTTGGGACTAAAAGTTGAAGAAAATGTGTGAGTAATGTGAGGAGGGGTGTTTCTTAGAGAGTATATAAACTATTGTTATTTTAGCCGAATTATTAGAAATAATATGGAAATCCTTTGGGAGGCCTTTGTTCAGCAGTGGACTTCCTGTGGCTGAAGACAGAGAGAGAGATAGAGAAGGAAGTAATACCTTCTTTATCGTCATATGTTGGGTTACTGAGTTTTCTAATAGCTGAATAGTTTAATCCGCGAAGCATCTACAGTTTCACAAGTCATGGCTATTAACGGTCACATACAACTAAAATACAGCCGGTGCTTTTCTTTTTTCTCATTCAATAAACAGTCGTCACCCTTATTCATGAACAATTTATGTAATACATAATTTCTTCCCCTTTGGGTACACAAAAACAACAATCTCAACGCATTCATTGCCTGCCCAAAAAATCACACCTTCCCAAACTCAAATCATACCTATTAATAAGTAATAAATTAATCAGTAATATAATTGGCAAAACCCCAGACATGACGCGGCGCATGATAAGTTCAGTGGTCAGTGCACGTAATGAATTTCACGCCACGTCCATTCTCGTAGACTGTGCATCAGCCCGACGTCTTCACTTGCCATGTGTAATGGAACTGACGTGCGCATGATTTTTTGCGTCTTTTGCACTGACTACACCGTTGGTAAATTCTGTACTGTCTAGAGTCTAGATGGGCTGAAATCAGAAGGTTTTTCACGCTTTGCTTGGTGGGCAGTAGGTCTTGTAAATAACGTCTAAAATCTAAATGCTGAGGCGGAGTGGCTTATTCACGCTTTGCTGAAGTGGCCATGGTTATAGGGCTGGAAGAATTTATGATATAAATGAAATGGAGTTTTGTAATGTACTGACACAGTGGCTTTTGCAAGGTTCGGAGCACCCAAGGTTATAGGGCTGGGAAAATATATGGCAGTTATTGAATTGGACAGTTATAGAGAAAGTATTGTAAACAATTTTTGAATCTATAATGGTATGTTAATTATTCAGGGTGAAGCAAACTTGTGATAGACTCGTATACTCTACTATATCTATCAATTGTGGTAGTAAGGACAGCGACAAATCCACAAACATGTCGCTGGGATGCAAGCATAGGACCTCGCTAAACACTCCACGCCAGCTCACCAGCCTATGCCGACCCAGTTCCTCTCGCAATAACATCACAATTACCCATTAAGAAGGTATTCCAGCGTGTCACAAACCCGACTAGATAATCTAACCCAACCCTTAAAACGGTCCAAAAAACCAACAACTCCGTGCCGACGTATTAATCATCCCAATCTCGATTGATCGTACAAAGCGAAACAAAATTATAAGCGAAAAGCTAACAGAATCCAATGTAATTATCTTAGCAGTGATCAGGCAAACAAACGCCAACGAGGTGTTAAAAAACATATTGAGCCGAATAAAACTAGCACGAATGTATTGGGATGGCGGTGGGGTGACCAGGAATCATTGGGACTGAGCGAGACTGGGTTAAATTTAGTTTTGGTTGTAGTCTAGTTTATATTATTTTTTATTGGTCTGATTTCCGTCGTTTTTTGTGTAGTTGGGAATAATAATATTTTTCAATTCTCGGTTTCGGGGTTGGGGAGCCATTTGCAGTTCCTTATACAGTTGTTTTCTGATTAATGTCTAATTAATATGTTTTTTCATTTACATGTATCTCATTTGTTTTCATTTATATAGAAATTTAATTTTAAACAATGTCTATTTCTGAAAAGGTCTGCCAGTAGACATATACGCTATGTGATTTCTATGATGAATTTGATTGGTTGGGCTTAAGCAAAAGGACAACTAATATCGATAGTCTCCTACAAAATATTTAAATACAAGTACAATTTCCTAAAGGTCACTATTTCAACAGTGACTTCAAAATTTGTCATCCAACACATCGCAAATAACAAAAACTTCGTTTGGAATTCCTGGAAAATAATAAATCTTAAGGACCTTCTTAATAAAGAATAGAGAATTAATAAGACACCCGATATCCACTGCTAAATACAATAATAAAATACATATTCACATTTATTAACTGCAGTAAAATAAAAAAACCAAACATATTTAAATATCTCCACAACTCAAAAACCATACTCCCCCTACACATGGACAAAAAAAGATGGGGACAATCTTTCGGGATCTTAATTGGGCCGGGCGGTATGCGTGGAATCCGCGCGCCTCGGCACAGACACTCGCGGTTGCTCGTTTTGTGCGCATTTCGACGTACAACCGATTGTTTGGGCCCCTCCGTCCGTCTCTGTCACCAGACATCACTCCGCCAACTCTATTTTACTTTTAAAACGGCCGCCATATTTGTTTGTCTGTTCGCGTGAATGTTTGTCGGGATTTTTGCGGCTAACGGTTCTGCATTAGTTTTTTGTTTTATTTTTTGCGCTTTCGGTGTGTGATTAATTGTTAATGTACGAAAAAGAATAAAAAGATATATTTTATCGTTATGAATTAACATTAATAATTTTATAAAACATTAAATATAAAGCAATAAAGCAATACTATTAATTAATATTCCGGCTTAAGTGTAAGCTTCTAATTTATAATATTAATACGTACTTTCCTTGTAATTCATAGTAACTGCGAAAAATACGCCTCTCACTAATAATCGGCCATCTCTATCTTGACACTAGCCTATAAACATCTTATTTTATTAAATCACCCTTTTAAGAAATTACGGAAATATTCATCACCCCTTTTTCCATTTTAACTTCATTCAACCGAGACAAGTGATGTTGCAAGTTAATTTTAGCACACGTTTTTCAAACGACAAAAAACGCATCACACTAAAAGCGTTTACGAATTCCAGTTCCACATGTCTTTAGGTGACAGACGGGCGATTCTCTCGCGCGCGAGTTACCGCCCGTCTGCGCAGGCTAAACGCTCGTCTGACAGTTTGCTAATTGAGCGAGCTAATTTATGTCACTTTGGGTACAAGTTTGCGACCTGGTAGCCAGTTCTTGGTAACAAGGTTTGAGTGTATTTTTAAGGTATGACGTAGTTTTTTAAAAACCTTTCTTTGCATAAAGGGGTGTCATTAAAAAAAACTTTTTTGAAACTGTATTATCTTTGACTTACTACTCTCCAGTGCCATATTGTACTAAATTATCAATCCCTAATTGGCCAGTACTGAGCCCGAATATGATTGAGAGACCTTAGTTAATGGTTCAAGTGTCGGACACCCGCCTACTAGGTGAACGGACGACACGGTTAAGGTTGCAGGAAGTCGCTGGATACAGGCCGCTTCCAACAGGTCGATGTGGAGATCGTTAGAGGAGGCCTATGTTCAGCTGTGGGCATCCTGCGACTGAACAGAGAGAGAAAGAGACAAAGAGAGATAAAAGCTCACCACGCTGCCTTATTGCAGACTATATGCCATAAATAAATAGTAAAGATCGTGAGGTATCTCCGTAACATATATTACTTTGTATGTACGTGATTAATTTTTGTCTATATTGGTAGCCAAAAATACTACTAAGTAAGCACATCAACACTCTCTCTCTTTCTTCAGCCACATAAAGTCTACTGCTGAGCATATGCCTGCTCTAATGATCTCTACATCGACCTGCCGAAAGCGGCCTGCATCCATCACACGTTCGTCGCAAATTATTGGGATAGGCGTGTGCATACATAAAAAAATACAATTAGCAAAAACATACTTGTTCTTATTTAAAGCGTTTTGGCGCACAATATGTATCATTATAAAGGTGTAGGAAAACATCGTGAGGAAACCTGAATACCTTAGTGATTTGTATTAATTTCTATGGCAAGTAAACACCGCCAACCCGCACTAAGCCAGCGTGCTGGGCTACATGGCCTCATCCCTTAATTTTATGCTCGATTGTAGAGGAGGCCCATGCTCTAAAAATAACCCCTCGGCGACCTTCACACGCATGTAATGCAGTGGGACGTATGTATATAGGCTAATACAGATGTATCATTGATCATGGCCTGAAATTATTCAATACCATTCAATACTTTTAAGCCTCATACGAATCGCAACACGGAGAGTTTTATTCAGGTCCCAGGATCCCACAAGACTAATAATACATCTGAAAAAACACAAAATAAATTAAAATGAAGTACAATTAAAACAGATCGAACATAAATCCAGTCCACATAGATTCTCCGACGAGGAGTTTTATTAGTTTTAATAACACGTAGGTGGTTGGTGAATTCCTGGTATTTTATGGGACAATAACACTCGTAACGTGTCTTAATTGTTACCAATATATTAATAGTGACTACCTATTCTATCGAGGGCTGCATTCACACCGTGTTGATGAGTTAAGAGGTAAAATGATGATAAATATAATGAAGTTGTGATTTCGACGACTTCAATTCCACAAAATTATCGATATTTTACTGAAAGATAATTAAGTACTTTTATTAATTTTTGTACATGTATTTTTTTGGAATTTAGCGAAGACAGGATTTTTGATTGCTTTAGTCATATGCATACTTCAAATATTTTCTAAATAAACTGCTTTTACAAATTGGTTCTTATTATACACAATAGTTCAATGATGAATTTCAATTGCTTCGATCATCAGCATATGCTTTGAGCATACTGGACTAAAATTATGGCAATTTTTTTTTGTCTTCCTATATTGTAGGATGTATTCCTATACAGTACATTAAGCTTGTGCCTCTATCTGTCTCTCTTCAGCCTAAGAACACCGCTGCTGAACAAAGTCTTTAATCGTGTACCTAATGTAACAATAATCTTTGTCTCTGGTCAATTCATGTTCGGTAGCATGTTCGCTTATTCGCAGCAGCATTCGCGTCGGTGTGACCACCGTCTTAGCTAACAAGAGTAGCGAGTGATACGGACGGGGCAAGTTAACAAGGTGCTAGTAAACCAATTATTAAGGGTTGTAAATGCCACACAATAATGGCCGGGGTTTATTCGGGGAAAAAATACAGCGGCCGTCATAAATCGAGCGGCGGTCAAGTGTGAGAGAGTTCATGTGTCTATTATGTTTATCATTTCTTGTATGTGGAATTTTATGTCTACTGCGTGGATTCAAACTGCCTACAAAATGATAGAAGGTATAGGCTATGATCATTATCATTATCTATAGGAGACAACTGTTGAAAAATTGGCTTGTAATCTACTTCTCTGACAAAAGAATTAATGATTGAAATAAAACTAATTTTTATATTTAATGATTGAACGCATTTTGATAAAGTTTGAAGTTCAGTATTAGAGTTTTGTAGACTTGGGGTTTTTGACCAGCGATGGGACGTATCAATACTATAAGAGAGTGAATTTACATCAACATTTCATTCTGACTACATTGTCGTTATAAGTCTCACTGATATCATTACTCTAAAACCACTTTGTATCTGTATCAGCTCATATACGTCCCACTGCAGGGCACGGGCCTCCTCTACATTCGAGAGTAAGATTGAGAGGGGTTAGATCATGTAGTCCACCACGCTGGCCTAGTGCAGGTTGGCGGACTTTATAAAACGTAGAAATTCTTTAAAATCGCTACGGTATGTTGGTTTCCTCACGATGTTTTCCGTCATCGTTATAGTGCGTGGTGATTGACTATCAACACAACACTACATTTACTCGTAAATAAAATACATCTAATTTAGTCATTTTTTAATCGACTTAAAAAAAGGAGATTACCAAGTTGATGTGTTTTTGAATGTGTTGGTCTATAGCAGCTTCTGAACACGTGTACTAAATTTCATAAATGTATGTATGTTTGTCCACGCATATGTCAAAAAGTATAAGTCGGGTTTCAAAAATAATTTTTAAACAATAATTCTAAGGTCTGCTGGTATCCAAAATTAAAATTTAAAACCAACAGCTTCCTACCACGATCCTTTAAACGTCGCTCATTTAAATAAATTCCGAGGAACCCTAAGGGCAGTTAAGCGTTTTATACCGTGGTGTGTAATTAAAAATTGGCCCATAAACATTAATGGTTATATAGTTTTAGTTGGGTCCCTTACAAATGATTTAATTACGGGCCTTCGAGTTTTGTTCTATTTGTCTTGTGTTACGCGTGCTCGGTTTTTGAGAATTAATTATCAATTTATCACTCCACTTTTGGTAAGTGCTAAGTCTTAGGTAAGTGGGTTTGAATTTCAAAAGGGAGATAACTTAGAAACTTTGAACTACACGAGCCAGTTAAATATATAAATTCCTCTGCAATCATGAGAATTGTAGTCTGTTTATAGTGAGAGTATAAAATAAATATGACATCATCATCGTTTGTAAGAACTTCCATGGCATGTAAAGTCTGCCAACCCGCACTCGGCCTGTGTAGTGGCCCATATGGCCTGACACCTCTCGATCATGTATTGGAGGCTCGTGTCCTGCAGTGGGACGTATATGGGCTGATGTATCTGTATACATCACTTTCAGCCACAAGAAGTACCCTCCTGAGTATAACACTCTGTCAAGAATTACTACCCAGTTTGTTGGTAGACGTCCGAACTCGCGCTTGCCAGGCGGCCTCCACTTAAGATCCTTTTGGCCCTGAAGACCATCACTTTTTCGCGCTTTTGTTCTGCTGGTCTTTCATATTCGTGATATTACCACGCATTAAAGGGACCCAATGACGTAACAAGTGCTAATGTGAGGAGAATTAACATAATATTATTATAATCCTTAACCAGACCCAACCCGAACCTTCATAAACCAACCGCAGCTCAACGAACTCAGCTACAAGTACCCAAAGCATCAATCTCAAAAGCATTAAAGGCAGTAATGTATTGGAAAGTGGGTTAAAAGTTAAATTTTGTAGTTAATGGCGCAACACATCGCGTTATTTGTTATGGTATAAACAATAATAAAGAAACTGGTAATGCCTCGAGTTTCCGGTGGAAAATGTCTGCTTAACTACCCGGTTAATATGCCGTGATTCACGGGCGGAGGGAACGGCCAACAAAAATGTTGGGTTAGGTTTACATTATTTTGTTATCTCTAAAAATAAGTTGACAAAAGTAAGTGACGAATCTTTGCTGAAGGTCGATAACGCTACTGTACGAATGAGTCGTCTCCACTGGGGTGTTATTACTAACATAAAACCGACTTGAAGTAGCAGTTTTGTAGTTGCGATTCGATCAGTTAGTGTGCTTGACAGAGATCCAAAAGCTGATAGTAGGATATTTATATTAACCCAGATAGCGATCATACACGTATGGAAAACCAGTCATAGTGTGACGCGCAAATGTGCTGTATTCATTTCTTCACTATTTTTTCTCTAACTTTACTCGGTCTCGGCGGAAGATTTGACCAGAAACAAACGGGTAAAAAACTCCTGTCTTGCTTTTTCATAACCAATTTACAATACAGTAAGCATTACAGAATTCGCGATTTGGTTCGATTCAGAGCAGTTGTTCACTTATGTGTGCTAGATCTGATTATGAACAAAATCATTATTTGAAGTCTCCACCTCTACCATAATATTGTGCATCCTACCTGTCCGTGTGTCCGGATGCACGTCTAGTCTACGTTCTCGTTCATTTCATTAGCGATCGTGAGCAGATATCGTTATTGCATGGTGTTTGCTTACGCAGTATACGCAGCACTCACAGATCAAACAGTCTCCAACGACCGTTAATTTTGAATTTTAATATGTAAATGATAGAGTTACAATAGTTAGTTTTACCGTGATTTCACATCCTTAAAAACTCTAACAAACCTCTTAACAGGTGTCCTTGCCGTTCAAATTTTACTGCAGATATTTATGAACAGCGAAGACAAACTAGCTTCTGATATTCCGGTTATTCCCTTAAGGTTTTTGAAAAATGTTATTTTAAACTTTCAACTAAGCTACCATAGTGCGGTTTAATCATAATAAACATAAAAATAGTTTTAGTCCCAAAATTTTCAGCGAATTGAACGGCTCCAATAGGGTTTTGCTAACTTTCTCATCATTTTAAATCGTTATAATATTAGAAATCAACAGCTTAATGTGATCTTCGATGTGGTTAGGGTCTCCCTAGATATTCATCGTCTAATATAATCTTTAACCATGCTTAAGAACCTGTAATCTGATTACGCTTTCCACCAAAGCTTTACCTCCTAACAGATCTCGTACTAACAATTCATTGATAAAACCACAATTTATCCCAAAATTGAGCATACACTGCGTACAAAACACACTCGCCTCTAAAACATAAATAAATAATTACATGATTATGTTGAATGAACTTTAATCAGCTGCTAATCACAGCTTTTGATGCACCAGTACGGCTAATAGCGTAATGACGGGGGATAGGGACGGGAGACCGGGTGCGAGCGAGACGGAACACGCACCGGCTACGCGAATACGAGAGAAAGTAAATTATACCCTGCGTTTTTGTATGGGGAAATTTGTTTTAAGTGAATATCGAATGCTGACATGAGGGTGGAGGAAGGGGCAGTGTAAGAATGTCTAGATGTTGTGAGAGTTAGAATGGATGAACAAATAAATTAACTTTGGGTTTTGGTTCCAGATGTTCCAATTTCTGTAGTAGCCAAATTTTTCAATCTAGACTCTGCCATTTCATGTCAGGAACGTATTTGAGCTTCTTTGGACACACCATGCGGTCTCTCAGAGAGAGGAGAAGCTCTTAATACTGGGACAAATAGTAGGCAAGCGCGCCAGAGGTAGAACACTAGCCAAATGTTCAGACATCGTGAAGAAGGCGGTTGATGGTTGCGCATACCATGCGGTCCATACCACACGGGACCGACCACGACGGTGGAACATGACACGTGGTCGCGATCCTCAGCAGTAAGGGAACGATGAGAAAGAAGAAGCATAGAAATATTGAAGGTCCCTTTTAACTCCGGCCATCGGCCACTAAATTTGTCAAGGAGGAAATGATCTTATCGACGGTGTGACATCTGGGATTCTCCTCGCCTTAGGATATGCCGTACTAGTTTTAAATGGTTACAATTGCCACCTAGGTGTCTGCCTGTACATGCTTAGAAATTTTTCAGATGTTGAGACAGTGCAGATTACTAAGGCCAACATAACCTCATGTCATGAGCGAGGTTTGAAAAATGCAAACATTAAATGTATTGCTCTGATTTCTATGTAAATTACCCCTTGTCGGTCTCTATCACACTGCTTACGTGAATATCTATTTTTTTTATTGCATAGTTGAGTAAACAGGTCACCTGACGGTAAGTGATCACTGCCGCCCATGAACATCCACAACGCTGGATCATGAATGTTTTGCCGGCCCAATTGGGAGAGGTGCGTGAAGGAAAAAGGATGGGAAGAGGAAAGGGGTATTGGAAAACCGGCAATCTCACTGAAACGCGAAGCTCCCCTTTCATTACCCCGGACAGCTGAGCTGTCGCTTCACGTCAATTTCCTGTGATATAGTGGTACCGCCCCGGATGAGCCTGCCCATACATGCTGAGTCATGACTGACAACAGCGTGGATCTACCACTTCCATTTATCTGCAATTTAAAATACATTGAAGAAATCTGTAAACGTATCGGTATAGAATGTCTCTTGTTGAAACGCCTCTGCCTTCCTTCAGTTCTTCTTGACTCCTTGGCAATGCATTTTGCCTTCACAAACACATATTTAACTGGTTAATATTAAAATTCCCTTATCAACGGCAAATCGGCCACAAATCTTTGCCAAACATGTCACACGCCAACGTATCGACAGCTGATTGATTTAAATGGGCAGCATTTTGCCGGCATTGTACGGCAGATAAGACTAATAGCCAAGCAATACACGTGTGGTGTGCAGGGGCCATTAGAAAGAGCCAAGCGTTGTGTGAATCCTTAATGACCGATAAATATAGGTTTCCTTTACTTTCTAATTGCGGGTATGCAGATATTTTGGTTTGTTGTTTTAGTATAGATTGTTTTAATGGACTTTTTATGCTGCGATTGTTTATTTTTGTTTGAATTGGATATCATTATAAGTTTAACGGTATCAGCAGTTTGTAGTTATAAAGTATAGCATAAGTTTCAGTTAAAATCTGTTGAACCACAATTTCCCTGCCTGCTTCTTGGCGGAGTACACATATCGCGTAATAAGTAAAACGATTTAAAGACCTACCGTGACGGTGTTCTGCAAGAGATTTGAAAACTAGGAAACAAAGACACCTTGCGACAATGACAAAATAATAGACGTTATTTCAAAATTGATGTGGTAGAAGTAACGGTATTGTCCCTAATTGGAAATAGTAAACTATCCAATATATACACAGGTAGATGCTATACATAATAATGTGTACATACATAAACTCACGCCTTTTACCCAGAAAGGGTAGGCAGAGGTGCTATCAGAACAACTACGTTTCGTCGTCCCACGATGTGATAGAGGGCTAGCCTATCGCCATATCGGGCACAAATTTCTGACTCCGGGCTGATAATAATTAGAAAAATCCAATATCACTGCCGGGATTCGAACCCGAGACCAAAGTTGTAATCGTACCGTAGCACAACTGCGCCACCGATGCAGTCATAATTTATTATTAATACATATCTAATAATTTGTTATGCGACACAATTACTGGCATTGACGTCAACGTGAGAAACATCAGCGAACTAATAATGCAATTTATGCGTTTAATCGATTATTATTATCCAACAGTCATATACATTTCTGACCATATATTTGGATTCTCATCTTGTGCCATTATCTATACGTGAGTTTTTGATTTCATAGTATCAAAACTCAAACAAAAACTTTTCGTTTCACAGCCACTCGCTTTACCTTGGACATTATCAAAACTTTCTGGGACATTTCGAAATATTACAAAGATCATAACATAAACAATAATAGAGCCACATTAGTCTCCGTGGAGTTTTGCAGGATTAGACCTGCTCGATTTGATCATAGGAGCGCCATGGTTTTATAGAAATCTGAAGCGACGACTTTGCTGTCATGTTACGTCTAGTGAGTAT
The DNA here is from genome assembly GCA_033459515.1 of Theretra japonica. NCBI lineage: Eukaryota > Metazoa > Arthropoda > Insecta > Lepidoptera > Sphingidae > Theretra > Theretra japonica. Next base: position 1,331,858 of record CM065928.1, read on the forward strand.
GGTTGCCGAATACTCAACATCCCCTTTGTGTTTCTATACTATTTTTCTCCTATTTTGGGGGCTGGCAACACACCTGTGGTTCAAAATAATATTCATGAGCAGCAGGAATTACTATCACGCGAGCCGTTAGCTCCTTTTTTTCCATAACACTTTTTCATATAAGAGTCAAAATTAAATATTGTTACGTAGCTACTCTTATTGCTCCACTGATAAAAATTACCATTAGATATCCCTTCCTTGATCCTTTCATCCGTATTTCATAGTCCACAGAATAGACACAAAATTAATAGACAAAAAGATCCACGTGTACCTTATCGTCTCGATCAAATTTGACACAAATCCAAATAATCGATTGCATACAGAATGCATAATGCATGGGCCCCACCCTGCTCGCAGGAAGCTAAATACGTGTCCATTAAATTATAAGTTACAGCGCACTCGGTGAATTCTGATCGCCCCGCTGATGTACGTGTGACGGTATTGGATAAAAAAATACCATAGAGGAATGTAGAGTTGGACATGATAGTCTATGGTCTGTTGATGTTAATTGTGACATTGGGGATATAATTGAAGGAGTTTGAGCAGAGCAAAACATTGTTTTAAAAAAAATATTACCAAATCTGTTTGTGAGAGTTAATTTAAAGAAATATCAACATTACCTTTCTGTTACAGAAATAAAACGCAATTTAGTATATCCTTCAGGGAACTGTTGAAAAATTCTTCTCAATTAGTGTAAAACGATGGTTTATGGTAGAAAATATATGCATGGTTCTCATAAGAATATTGAAAGCTAATTAGAACAAAGTGTGGTGGAAATATTAAAATAAACTATTATTAAAATACGTGTACTGTATTATAATAATAAAATAAGCAAGGGCATCCTTTTTGTCCTTAGTTATATGACAGTTACACGGAAGGTGGGTTTAGCAAAGTCCTGCACAATGCAAAATGCTTTAGTTTATGAATTTATCAATGTCAAGGGATCACCTATCCTGGCAAATTTCCAAGTCGCTTCAATTATGTTTCTAGAATTTAAAACATTTCTGTATTGGGCTTCCACTCCATGCCTACTCTGTTTACAATTTTATTTCATTTGCTATCGTACCAAATTAGAGTCTGCAATTCATCTTATTAGTTATTTATCTTCATCCGGAACTACAGCTGTGAAATAATGTATATTACAAGAATCAATTTTCAGGATTAAACATTGTCATTTTCACTCAAAAATTAGAAGTGTACATTAAAGAAATGTTGATTAGGTCGCTCCATTATTGCCAGAGAATGACAAACCAACACATACTTTCACAAATGCTTTCAGATGAGTAACATAACAATTGTTTCATCCTCCATTACCCATTAATTGGAATTTGAAACCAGCACAATACAAAATCAACTTGATAATATTAAAACAAAAGAAGAACTGTTTCCAAAAACAAATCCAAATAAATCACACCAAAGCCAGTCATAAAACACGACACGTTACAAAAAGCATTACAACAATAGTAGTATAAAACAAGTCATTAACTTACTCTATGGTTTCACGTAAACCACATTATTCCACGCGCGTCACTCCAATAAACAAAGTGGTATTGAATTGGAGAGATCACAGGAACACTCGGTGTGGTCAGCCAGGCGATGTATGCACAGTGGTGCCACCAGACGCACTTAAACATAACTAATACGTCGCGCATGCATGGAATATATGAATGACGATGCAGTGCCTTCTCTTAATCACGCTGGAGAGGTTAAAATTAGAATTTGTGGGGAGTTGTTGTGTTATTAGTCGGTTACATTGGGATTCTAATGAGGTTTGTGGGAAGCCACTTGCATTGGGAAATATCCTGGGTTGTTATCTTCGCGTGGCAAATCAGCTTGCCATCGGCTACATCACGTGAGTGATTAGTATCGTCCAAAACTATGATACTTGGGACGTAGGTGCGTTGCCAGCCTTTCTTGATAAGAGGGTAATGGAAAGGGTGGGAGGAGGAAATATATTTAGCGTTTGGTATTTCGATTCGAAAAAAAATATTACTTTTATGTGACTTTATAATGGAGCAAGGGAAATAGTTTGTATACTAACGAGAGATGCAAAGTTTGGTGCTACCATCTTAATAAGTTTTCGGCAACAAAATGTTTATTTACTCTTACCTTTGCAGCATTTAAATCTGGGAAACAATTTGCTGGCTCAGATGTTGGCTCTTTCATACAAAGCCAAAACCTTCCCTTTCACCGTGAATAAGCAGTTAAGTTGACCAGTATAGCTGTATCGATTGGCAAGAGATGATAGTAATGGTAAAGACTATCAGCCGTATCGAACCATGTTGTCATTTTTCCGTACGAGCCTCAAAAATTTATATTCTAATTAAAGAGAGTAATATTAGTAATCCAATTATACCCTCATTAATTTCTCCTACCGACCCATCATGCGTAAATTTCCCGAAATTAGCAAAAATAATCACCTAAACGCTCACAAAATCGTTTCTCCTAACACCGAAAAAACGAGCAAAAAACGGTTACACGATCCCCGAAACTGATCTATCACAAAAACTATTATTGTGGGACTGAAGTAGGCGTGTTGACGGCACATCAGATCCTTGTAAACTGTAGCCGTTTTAATTGGCCGTATAATGTTTGGATTTCATTTCCAAAATAGGGACACGCGTTTGTGAAAAAAAAAACATTGGAATGTGCATCTGTCATTTTTAATAAACGGTTGATGATTTTGAGGTTGTTCTTTTTTTAAATTTGTGAGAGGTTTAGGAAATATTTTAAAGTTTAAAATTGTTTGTGGAATTGTTCGCGTGTTAGAATGTTTTCCTCTTTTGTTTTGGGATTTTTGTGTTATTAGATAATTAGGAGCTGGCTGGTTGCATTATTGCAAAATAAAAACAAAAGCATTTGGAACAAGAGTAAGTTTATTTTGGAAGTTACTAAATTGATCGATACTTTTTGGATCATCAGGTATCAATGCAATCATATGTCGAGCCCGTATAAAAAAAGTGGGGAACCATCGCCTAACTCTTCAATTGAATAGTGATTGGAACGAATCCCTCCATGCCTTAACACGTTAAACCATTTGCCACGGCTGTTGCCAACAACGGTTAAGCAGAGTCAGAAAACCTATTAAAATACAACTGAATTAGAATCACTATATAGGCGGAATAGTTGTGCCGAAGATGTAAAATGTGTGTGAAAATTGTGGAAACATGCCGCACACACATATTTAACTTTAAAGGGTTGGTTTAATTGGGGCTGCGCATCTGACTTATAGAAATAAACGATAAATGAAGTGCTAGTCTTTTATTAAATTTAGCTGTATTAGGTACCCATGTAAGTGCCTGGTGACCTGTTGGTAAACGGACCAAACGCGGCTGCCAACATGTTTATGGTGGTCGCGGGTTTAAATTCCAGGGCACAATTTTGCCTTTCCGGAGTTATGTGTGTATTGATAGTCAATCATCACGCACTATAACGGTGAAGGAAAGCATCGTGAGATACCTGCATATCATGGCGATTTGTAAGAATTTCTATAGTATGTAAAATCCGCCAACCCGCACTGGGTCAGCGTGATGGACTATATGGCCTAACCTCTATCAATCGTGCTCTCAATCGTAGAGGAGGCTCGAGCCTTGCAGTGGGACGTACTTATATGGGGAATAGGCCAGGTTGTGCGGAGTGATACCACTGTCTCTTTAAAAGCGAACATGAAGTAACATACAGTACATAAAGTGATTCAAGAGGAAGGTTTATACGTAAAAAAATATATACAGTTTGTACCAAAAATAATATGTATCTGGTGTGGAATGCCGCTAGTTATAACAAATTAATATTAAATTGAGAAATAGAGACCTGCTCTAGGTCTTTAAACCTATGGTGAAAAAAGATCAGCGCGGCCATACTGGTACAACTGTCTCATAGAAAGCCGAGATGAAGTAACTGCTGTGCTATTGCGTTTTGTTTGGTGAGTTAGATTGCCGGATAATTTTGTCCCTGCCCGGACAGTTAACACTGTACACTATGATGAAAAGAATTATGTAAGTCGCTGCCGGAGGACTCAAAGAAAAACTAAAATTAAATTATAATTGATTTATTAATTTAAAGTTACAATTAAAACTCTCAAGTTACAATTAGACTGCCTCGGTGGCGTAGTGGTACTACGGTATGATTGCAAAGCTGGGGTCTCGGGTTCGAACCCCGGGTCGGGCAAAGTGATATTGGATTTTTCTATTCATTATCAGCCCGGAGTCAGGAATTTGTGCCCGATATGGCGATAGGCTCGCCCCCTATCACATCGTGGGACGAAATATACAAGGGGAAACGTGGGTGTTCTGGTAGCACCTCTGCCTACCCCTTCTGGGAAAAATGCGTGTGTTTATGTATGTATGTATGTACAATTAAAACTTATGCCTAGTGACCCGGTCGATGGTTGACCAAAAAGTGAAGTTGCTGGCGATCACGCAGAGTCGAACTCGTGGCCCATGATGCGTAGTCAGCATTGCGCCATCGTGTGGATTTTGGAATTCATGCGTCAATAGCGTGATGTAGTCTCAGCACTTTCGTATATAGGTGGATGTGTAACAAAAGCCTAAACATATTTGTCTTGTTTTTAGTCAGAATATAATAGTGTAAATGTATCATGGTAGTTAAGATTTTTGGACCCAGTAATGAAAATCTTCTCTCTCCCAAAGTTCCTTCCATTCGTCATACTCAAAAACAAAAAGTCAACATTCATGACGAAACCCATTCAAGATTTTATATTATTGTAACGTATTGATTAAATTAGTATTCTTAATGTACCAATGGTTACTGCGTATTTGTGCTCATTGTTAAAAGTATTTTATGCAAATACGCATCTCTTTTAAATTTACCGAAGTACAGTTAAATCATTGTAAAACATTTTACAAACTGAATCGCGAGAACCAAGCGAAACTAACACTTTGTACTGTACTGTATGAGCCCATAATTGTTTACTACTGAGCACGGGGATACTCTAAGGCGCAGAATTCGATTGAGAGAGCTTAGGCCATATTGCGCCACGACGGCCTAGTGCGGGTTGGCGGACTTAACATGCCATTCTTGCACATACATACATAAATATGCTTGCAAGTTACAATTTTTTACCTTCAAATCCATTACACAGAATCCCTTTTTATTTTTAATACTACTTAGATACATTGTATTGAAAAACTCATTATACTATTTGTGTCTACATTGTCTGTTACTAAATTGCGTCATAACCAACCTTAGCATACCTATAAACCATTAAGCTGTGCCTAGAATAAGTTACTGCAAATAATATTCACATCCAAAGGAAAAATTCGCGCCGACACAGGCGGCTATTAAACTAGAACCTTCAATGAATCGATTCATGGCACCAATGACCTCCAGCGGAGACCTACGTACGTGGTCGCTGTACCACACAAGGCTATATTATGCCAAAACTATTTAATATGTATCTATCGAAAATCTAATCAAAATAGTAACTACAACAACGCATACGGAATTAAACTCTGTCTCTCCTAAGTCAAAGTTCAAATTACCATGAACGGATAAAAGTATTTGCTCAATGATCGATCGAAATTCATTCGAATCGAACTAATAAAGATCTCGCGATAAGCAAATATAGTACGGTCGTTAAGACTCAATTATAAGCTGGTCATGTGTAAAACATAAAATTTGGCCCCGATTTTTACTGTCACCGCTTCCTCGAAGCTAATTTTACGCCAACAAAAGTTTCGGTTCGCGATCATTGTCATTTGTCAAATATTTTTTTACCGGTAGAAATATTAATTTTATATTAACGCACCCGTGAAAAGGGATTGACACTTCGGACTGTATCGTTTTCCACTTCATCTAAGCACCATTATGTTATAATACTCGCACCGAATCCGCAATTTTACTAATGCGTTTTGTTATCCTTGTTAGTGACCTCCATTGTGTCCTGCGCAAGGACCAAAATGCCGTATCATCAGTTTTAACAGCCACAATTTGAAAATAGAACGCGGTGTAATTTATAATATGTTAGAATGAGACAAAAAACCGTGCGAAGAGATGTATCGCTTTTTTTTCTATATTTTTTTTAATCCAACGCTCGGAGTCCAACTGCCAGCTTCCAAGAAGGTGTAAAGTGGTTTATTTTGTTATTTATTTTATTGTATTGTTAATAAGCATGCTAAGGGGGACCGTCGCCGGTTCGTAAACTATTATTAAATGGTTATTTTGAACTAAATAGAATATAATGGCCGTGAATAATCATTGAATGGGACGTGGCAATCAGCGGCCATTGTTGTTTGACGTTTGACGTCTCCATTCTTATTGTCATTGACAAAGTTAATGTTGTCTATGGTCGGATTCAATTTTACGGAGAGGTTTCATGCGTTAATATATTGATTTTTATTTTGCACGGGAACTATACCGACCTATTGACAGCTGGACAGATAGAATTTAATGTGGAAATAATTTTACACGTATTGGCGCCTTCGCAGAAACTTGCGTACAATTTGTTGCAAATAAAATTTTACTCTTTGTTAACATCACAATGTCGTTGTAAGGAGTGTGACAATAAAGTCGAGTGCTTCAGGGCAGTTGTGTAACGCAGTTTCGAATAGACATCTTAATAGATCACTTTCGCCATCTTTTGTAAGGTTTTTGTATAGATATCTTGTTACGTTATTATGTGACAAGATTGTATAACGTTTGTATATCTCGTTAAGCTTTTTGTTGATATATTTGAGGTTGAGATTGACGGTGAAGAAATGTAGGTCCTTAGGGACATTTTTTTAATATCGGTCTGTCCTAGTAGATCAAAAACTAGGCATATTATAACAATTAATTAAAACGCCAGTGTTCTACGACTTTTATCGACTAAGATGTAAAACGAGCACTTGACTTTATATAAATACCTATATGTTGGTATGAGCATGTTAAAATACAATTTGATTAAGACATTAGTGTTTGCTGAAACTTAAAGAGTTGTACGTAACAATTCAAGACATAGCCCGTAACGCTTACTACGTTGGTGATCAGGTGGCTGTATAATGTAACTTTGCATCTACAAGTAATTATTATTGTTTTCAGCGAAGTCAAAATGTTACATATACATACATACAGTGTAATGTATTTAGATATATGATGCAGTTACTCAATAATATTATTAATTGTTGCCCATATTTTTACATTATAAATGCTATAATGATGATTAATCTAAACAAAATATTTACAAATTAAACTAAGATTAACACAAAAACAAAGCTGCAACGTTGTTTGTATAGAAAAAAATCTTATCTAATTATACCCAAAAGTTAATGGTCGAAAACAATAAGAGTACCATAGACACGACCACAAGGGCCCTTTGTGGCCATTGACAGGCCATTAAATGACCATATATAACCGGTAACCATAAATTAGGCGCGGTCATTATATCCGAAATAATTAGCAGAATCGCATATTGTTTGGTTATGGGAACTGGGGTGCGTTTTTGGGTTGCGCAGGGGCGTATTTGAATTTTTATTTTTTCTTTTATTACGAACAACTTGGTCTGATTTTGCTTCATGCTTGAGCGGCCACAACCGCTTACTTGACATGATATTTGCATTCAATATTTCTTTCTGCTCCTATTTTCACTTCGGTATGAACTAAATTTGTTTTTTGAGAATATCTTACAAAGGAAATTAGAACCAATAATTCTGCAGTCTTATGTAGGACAAACTAATAAAAAGCAAAAAAAAATACTAGTACATTATTTTTCGCATATTATGTCATATTGTTTTTTCTATATATTTAATTTTTTTAAATTGATCTGCGTAAAAAATTACGCGGGTCAAAACTCAGTCTTCACGCAGAAAAGAAAAGCTAATAATTTAAAATTATATCCTCAATACGTCCCTGTTCTAAGCAGCAATACGGGCCGCCCGCCGGGGGGTCGGTGGGTCCCAGGTCCGTGTAACGCCTGATGTCAATCGTTACACTTATAGCAAGGGCTGCTAGTTGCTACTAAATTACTTCATTGCATTTTGGTTTAATGCAACTTATATGGACTGGTTGCGTGGCTTATAATGATCACATTTAAACCGCACCCCGTGTAAAATACTTGAACTAAACTTCATGTAAATTTCTCACAACTACAGGACTATATGGAACAAAAGTAGCCGGTAATTATAATGCTGTCACTAATTATCTCGTTAATGCTGAAGTAAATGTTAAAGAAACATGCATAATTTAGTGATTTTTATAGTACCTATATGAAATCAACAAATTGTTTTATTTTATCTATGAAACACACACCAACAACTTAATAAGCATTACAAATTTAGAGTGACAACAACAATTACAAAATAATATTTTGATGCACATGCCTATTATAATAATACATAAATTGTACTTATTTGATCGAAGATTATACTGTTGAAAAATATCCTAGTATTTAAAAAATACCACCCCTTTCCAAAACCCAAGTCCGCGCCTGAGACTCAAACCTATGCAGCCAGCGGTTGACTGCGAGTTAGTTGTCGCGCCCACTCGCGTCTAAACGCACAATAAACAAAATAAACATTGTCCCGAGTGTAACCCGAGCCGGCGCGCCGGATCACACGCTCGTACAGGACGCGGGACTACTGGACACAGGGATTTCTAACTCCTGTTTATTTTCCTGATGGTAGGAAGGAGTTAGGCATTCATTCAACTACCACCTTACATAATTTGTGGTTGTCTAATCAGATGTTTGGTAGTAAGTGGCCTTGACTCGAGATCCTGTAAAGCTGAGCAATAAAAACAAACTATACGTCTCTAATTTATTTCTGTTGTTCCTAAAATAAATGAATGAAAATGCAAGCAAACAAGGAATTTTAATGCACACTTTAAATGAATATTACACTACACACACATTCACATCTATCTTAGCGGGGGGGTAGGCAGAAGACGCAGTAGAGTCACTCCCAATTCACCAAGTATATCTTCATCATAAGATACGGTAGGGGGTAAAAATTACAATTCTGGGGATAAGATTTCTCAAATCGAAAAATCCACAGAGGACCATACGGGACAAATAATCTTTATAATCTACCTTGAAATATATTTTCAAGCGTAAGAAACTAAAAATCGACATTTCTCCCTATTTAAAAGTTCCACACCAATTGATAACTAAAAACACAGACACGAAAGTTTACGCATATCCATTGTATCAGATAAACATTGCCCAACAACGCTGGGATCACTTCCTCTCTCTCATTACGTACATAAACTACGTGTACAAAAAGAAAACACGCTCAAATGGACGGCTCTAAATAATAGAGACATCACACTATACACGAAGGCTATAACTTATTCAAATTAAGCGTAACACGATACGTGTTGGTGGTGCGGTGTGTACGTGCCCTTCTGATCGCTGATCTACGCCCGGGGACGGATTTGGGGCGGTCTACGGGGGTCTGGATCCCTCATGATTCAGACAGAGTTTTAAAGGCAGTATAGTTATATTGGTGAATTGAAGTTTACAACATTTTATAGTAAGACAAGGTTAAAATCACATAAAAATTACCATATATTTTTATTGAGTTAAGTAGCCGGTCTATGACTATGTAAATGTATACTAATCTAATGCAATGATAGTCTTTGTACTAAACATTTATTCAATAGTAAAAAATTAAAAAAGAATACTGCAGTATTAAAGTTGAAATTCTGTCCAATAGTAGATTGACAATGATGACGACATTGGGCATTGTAGAATCTTTGAACCTACAAAACTTTTTCAAACCATCATCTTATGTTTTGATGTCTAGTGTGATCAAAAGCACAAAAAATCCTTAAGAAAGGATTCTTTGGTCGCAATTACCTATGTTACCTTTATGCCCCCATCTAGGACCTTCTAAGTCCGCCCATGGCAAAGTTGTGATGCCTTTTTCTTGTTTAGACGGCGCTTAGTGCGGCTTGATTTATATTTTTAGTTATTTTTTAAAGAATTATATTGTATACGTGTTTTAGTAAGAAGTTACTTTTTTCCGACGCGTCGGTGGTAACCACGGCTAATGTTTCTAAGCGTATGTACAAATGACCATTTCAAATACTTCGTACTCATGTTTTAATTCTCAGGGGTTTGGTTTTGAATAAATTGGTACAAGGAGTATGGAATCATTGATGTATATTGAATGTATGTTGAATAGTATACCGGGTGTATCGAAGACTGCGACCGAAAACGAAGGCAGGTGGTGGTTTTAGAAATTTCTCAAACAAAGCGACGGATTATTTTTGGATTTTGTTTAAATATCATCTTGTTTTGGGTGGTAAATACCTAGTTTTCTATTTAAGCCCTTACATACCAATGTGTCTGCAAAAATAAAAAGGTGTACATGTGTAAAGGAAAACGATGTATTTAGGAATACGACGATAACAAAAAAATTACAACTGAAAAATTGTTATTTTGCGATATTTTTAGTTGCATTGTGTCTGAAGTCAATAATACTATCACCTCGCTTCGATTTCGGTCGCAGTCTGGCTGTACCCTGTATGTATAGTACATACAATATTATGAGTTGTGTAGATCCCACTACTGGGCACAGGCCTTCCCAAAATATATTATGGGATTGATCCGGGAAATTCATATGCTAACGTAAAGCGATCAATGATCAAACTAACTTTACTAATACTTGGCATCATTGGTGCATTATCGGCCTTTGAAATGGATGGATAAACGAAAAATATAGAGAGAACACTAAAAGAAAATATACGTTAGTCTTTGGCAATCTCTCTTACCAAACACGTTAAAATATGGATTTTCAGTAGAGTAATAGTTTTTTTTTTGTGAAGATAGATATTTAAATGAAATTGATGCGATATAAAGAGTTCTTATAGGACATACTTCAATGGGATTTAATGATTAATTTAATTTAATTGCTTTGACAGCAAGTCACAAAGAAATAAGGTACTTGGGGTATCTTACGATCGCATTTATTTATTTACACTTCATACATAAAACAAGTCTAATAAAGCGATTATACACAAGTTTATTTAATGCTCATCAGCCACCGGATATCCCCACAAAACAGGAAGAAAATCAAAAATATAATAAGATACAATTTTGAGTATTTTCGTAAACACAAAAACTCCGCAATATTACTTAAATCTTGAACTATATAAAAGTAATTTCAATGAAGCAGTTTCCAAAGAATCGAAAAGTGGATTTGAACGAAAATTTGAATAATTCACTAACCACCGCTCGTATATCTAATAAAATAGACGTTTTTATAACACAAAAAAACGGACAAACCCATTTCGAGTATAGAGATATCATACGCACGGTATAAAGTAGCTAAAAGCTGGCGTACAATGGTAGAGCGCGTAAAACCGCGGGAGTTCTTATGTTATTGGTCTTATATTTTATTATAATTTCCCATACAGATGTCACTTTTAAATAAAAACGAAGTTTTTATGGACTAGTAGCTTTTTTGGTATTTAAATGGACTATCGCCTCGTTGCTGCAGTGGCGGGGGTGGTGGGCGGGGGGGTTCCATAGTGCACGTATTTAGAGATTTTAAAATATATTTTCCAGTATACCACTTCTTTATAAATATATTGATATTGTGATATTGGACTTTTCTATACATGATCAGCCTGGAGTCAGAAGTTTGTACCCGATATGGCGATAGGCTCGCCTCCTACCACATCGTAGTACAAATAATACAGTGCGAAACTAGGGCGTGCTGGTTACACCTCTGCCTACCCCTTCTGGGAAAAAGGCGTGAGTTTATGTATGTATGTTATAAATATACCCAAATGTTACACATACACACAGTCCCGAATACACAACAAAATAACGGTTTTATGTCATGGACATCAGGAAATCAGTAGCATTGAGGTCTTACTACACCCAGATCTGGGAAAAACAATTGTTTGTCCCAAAAACTCATACCGGTCTCATTGAGAGCCTTTAAACCACTCCTCGTTTTACACTCACTACTATTAAAACGTCGATTGCGTCCTAATTATCCCCACGTTTTGTCCATTTGGGTGATTGTAGATATATAGACTTACAAATAGATAATATTATATACGTAGTCTAAAATTTGATATGCTCAACTATATTTTAGGTCATCCACGTTTCAAATGAAACAAATAGATACGAATAGCTATATACAATAACATATGTAATCATTTATTACTCTACAAAAAAAATCATATCATAAGTTAAACTTTCGTTACTACATCATTTTTCATCTAAAAGCACATCCAGAACCTCTGCAAACCGTAAAATAAGTGTTTATCAACAGGAACCATTAAAATTTCACGCCGAATTTAATATCCATTGTAATATAATTGGGTTGAAATGTGCAAGTAACGTCACGTGTATTATGCGGGTTCTGCGTAAAATTGTCTTTCATTATACACCTGGGAGCATGGATCATTGGCTTTCAAGTGGCGTGGCTTAACTTGGAGGGTGATTGAGATGCTCAATAGATTTTGCAGTGTAGGATCGGCAAACGATTAATTAGTAAATATTTATTTATTTATATACACTTTATTGTACACACACAAAAAATACAAATAAAAAGAAAATCACATACATAAAAAGTACAATTGGCGGTCTTATCGCTCAAAGGCTTACTCACTTCACTTACTTGCTGATTTTCTTTTTCTTTTATTTTAATTCAGTTTAGTTTTAGCAAATTTTTCAATATATATTAATTATATCGTTGTTCTATTCTGCAGTTATTTTACTTTTAAGTTTATTATTGTTATGTTGAATTAATTTATTGTATCATTAATTTTTATTATGAATGTTGTTTCACGCCTATAATTGGCATGTAGACCAGGTCTAAAATTATATAAGTTTAATGTGCATGTTTTGTCTATTTTGCTGTTGGTGTGTGTGTTATGATAATAAATAAATAAATAAAGGCAATATCTTACAGACAACCATGGGATGGATTTTTTAAAAGGATTAACAGAGGGCAGTTTAAAGTGTAAGAGATAGAAGCTAACACTGAATAATAAATCAAATACAAATAATCTAATAGCTACAAGTAATAAAATAAAGTAAAGTAGTATATACAAATATATATAAAAAAAAGCGTAAATACACATACACATACATACATACATATATATAAATATAATATATACATACAACTAGGAAAAGGAAAATATTACTACTACATATAAGGTTCTCGTATACAAGTGGCCGTTGATATCGTAGCCTTCGTGGCGCAGTTGGTTAGACGCCGGTTGCGATACGAGAGGCTGCGCGTTCAATTCCCGCACCGAGGCAAATGTGAGGCCCACAAATATTTGTCTCGGGTCTGGGTGTTTGTGATACCGAAAAGTCTCTTGTAATTTCTAATACCCATGACACAGACTTAATTGAATAATGTGGGGTCAGGAGTATGTATTTATTTATTTCTACTGTTACTATGAAAGCTCTGTTGTAGTTCGGGTTAAAGTTTTGTAATTTTTGATTCTTAGGAAATAATAGACTTAACAAACAATGTCTTAAAGTAACCAGTGACTGCGGAGCCACGAGTGTTTAGTAACACATATGTACATATAAAAGGAGGTGAGTGCTGTTGCTCCCATTTAAGGGCAGGCGTTACGTTTGCAATAAGAAAAGCGACACTCATCACATTTTTCGTAACATTAAAATAATAGGTGATCATACTCGCTAAATGTAAGCGGTCTGCTTTGGAAGACACAAGTTTAAAAAGATGGTAGTGGAAGAATGTTGGCTTTCCATCTCATTTTATATAGATTTAATAGGTATATTTTGGTTGTTTTTAGTATATAATATAGTTTTGTATGTGGTAGGGCCACGCTGTTGTCCCTTTACCCCTTTCCTGTTTCCATCATTTTTCCTTACCGCTCCCCTCCTGACTTAAGAGCCGGCAACACATCTATGAACCAAGAGTTGTGGATGTTCATGGGCGGCAGTGATCACTTAGCATCAGGTGACCTGTTTGCTCGTTTACCAAACCTGTGCAATAAAGAAAAAATGTATGACATCCTGGCAGACGCAGCCATCTGACCAGTTCAGGGCATCCTTATATGGACAATATAGAGATCCGGCTGCGGTTTAAAAAACATCTACCCCTGTTTATAACATCTGATCATTTCGCAAAGTTCGCTAATTGTTTTTTGTGCCGCACTGTCCAGGTGTGGAATTGTTTGCCGTTACACGTGTTCCCTCCTTCCTATAATCCTGGGTCCTTCCGCCGTAGTGTGAAGAAGCATCTCAGCAGGCCGGCATAATTGTGTCGAATGGCATGGGACCGCCGTCTGATGCCATTCGATACTCTGTCTGGACGGCATTTGCGCTTACCATCAGGTGCAGTGCAGTCATTACGCCCTGCCAGTGAAAAAAAAAATTGCTTGTAGCATCCGAGATAGACGGTTAAACATGTACTCCGAAATTAGGAGGTATTCAATTCTGTTCCTGTTTCCAATATCTACGTCACTCAAACGCTGGCATAATATCTCCCATATTCGAATCTCCGCATCCAAAAAACATTAAGTCACGTTTAGCGACACCAATCACACAATACACGTCACAAATTGAACAAACTGACAATTCCACACCTATTACAATACAATGTATAGAAATAGTGAGTTTTTCGTCCAATTTCTAAGCGCCCACGGTCACAATGGCGGTAATTGAAACAGACACTCCAGTCGATAGCGGTCAGTCCGGCGACAAAAACTCCTTCATTGGGACAAAAAATATTCACACATCTGCTCGTTTTTTTTGTATATGGTAGAATAAGGTACGGTCTTTAGTAGAATTATAAGTTGGTTTGTAAGTCATTTAAGTATTTGTGGCTGTTAATGAATTTATGGTGGTAAATTTTGATCCTTTTAACAATTCACAATCTTTTAAATTGCATATGTCATGAATGTTATGTGTAAATTTGATACGCTAACATTGTAAAATTTTCATTGTTTGATAACTAATATAAAATATAAATTTTCGCCTACAAATATCCAATCTAATCTTATCCTGTTTTAGAACATAGGCATACACTTGTAAAATGAATCGTAGAAATATATATATTGACCGTATAGTATAGATTTTCCACATGATCTATGAGTATTTAAAACCATTTTTAACAACAGCCACAATATAATGTTTTTAACATCCCATTAAAATATTCAACTTTTATATTCAACTAAATGAGAAAGCAACAATTCTTTAAGTAAATAACAATACATAGATAATTACCGGTAAATGAGCATTAGATTTCACCCCAGTTTGGGACGGGTGCCACCCCCGTAGCTAATTATTCGCAAGCAATTGAGCGTAAAGTGGCTTAACAACCCCTATTGATGCGATACCGATCATCCCTTGTATGAGAATTTGTTTTCTCACAGTCACCAATCACACCGAAGCGTAATTTTGGAGTTATTTTATTTTGAGATTTTTTATTATTTAGTGAATTTGCAGATATTAAAAAAGTTTGAATTGGAAATTAAGGGCAAGACTTAACACTTTGTTTGACTGAATTGATGTTAACAATAAATTGTTATGGTATAACTTCAAGGAGTTTATAATTTACATGATATTGATACTAGATGGGGTTACAATTTGAATCTTAATAGTTGTATTATCTCCAGAGCCTACTAAAATTGTGTTCTAGATTTTATTTTCATTTTTTTAACATACTAAAAAAAGATACATAAAATTTCCTAGTAGATAACATCGAAAAATCACTAAGGATTGTACTATGCTATCAGAGTTGACAATTAGTTTATATATAGATATTACTATAGTAATATTAGGAGTTTGATTGAGGTTAATGCATTCAAATTTTAATTTTCTAAGAAATATGTCTAAGTTTATATTTGATGTTCTTTGGTGTTAAACTGGGGGGAGTCTGTGAATACGATTGTGTAATGCACGTACCAATCACATGAAGATCGTTTTCTGGTACATCAGCCTATATAGGTCTTATTGTTTGGCCCACGCATGTTGAGGATAAATCAGAGTTTTAGAAACGCTGTTTTTGTACGATTGTTTTGCTTCTCTCCTAAATGTTCTACTATATTTAATTTCCAAAATAGTCTTCACAACAGCCCTCGCGTCTCTCAATTACTTTGCCTTTGTATATCTATGCCCTAGTAGCAGGGTTACGAAACGGTGTGACACACGCCCTATTACATCCATACAAATGTTTGTATTTAATCACCGAGCGAGTTCTAGGAAGGGGAGGTCCGTTTGACAATAATTCACGGCTATTGCTAACTTATTTAACGGATTTTAGTTATGGTTAGTGAAATTTGGCTCTGATCACTATCTGTAGGTGCTTTTTGGAAGCCTAGGTGGTTTGATCGAACATTTTGTACTAAAAAAATATACTTCCCTAAAATTAACATCTCTAAAAGTTAGCAGGTTGAGGTGCAATAGGCTGGCCATGTAATTTATGTCGCAGAACAAATAACCGCTGGAGTAAGCGTGTTCTGGAGTGGACACCGCGTCTTGGCAAACGTAGCGTGGGCCCTCCTCTGACCAGATGGCAGGACGACTTGCACAAGGGCCGGCAGCGACTGGATGCATAAAGCAGCAGACCGGGCTCTGTGGCGTACCTTGGGAGCCCCTATGTCTAGCAGTAGACTGCAACGGGCTGATGATGGAAATGCACAGAACTGATATTAAAATCATCAACAAATTATTGTAAATCATGTTCATTAAAATATGTCTCTATCTCACATAAATGTGCAATAAAACACGTTAGAGAGAAGAAACTCAATTTGTGAGTCGGAGATCTGTTTATTTCAACAGAATTTGCATCACAAAAACGCCATTAGTAACAAAGATATAAACGCTAGTTTGTCGTCGTGGCTGAGTGGGCGACAAGCTGGCTGTGACAAGAGAAGCTCCCCATTCCTCGCAGCGAGACAGTTTTTTGTGTTGTATTTGTTTCTGGTCCCAGGGTGTATAAAAAGCCCTCGTGGTCTCTGATAGCTGCGGCATTTTGCATTCATTATGAGTGGGAGACTACTCGTATGTGAAGTTGTATAAATAAATACATGCAACTAAAAACTTTTTATTAAAATTAAAATTATTACCTACCGAAAATACCATACTGTATCTTATTTTTGGAATCGCTAGTTATGTTTAATCTATATCTTTACGACTGCTAAAATACAATTTCGCGTATGCCACCGCACAATGCATTACAAAAAATTCATTAAAAGAACTAACTATCTAGACAGTAGGAAACTCCAATGACTCATAAAGCGCAATCTTATCATATCAAACATACGAACAAAAAATACTGGTTGTGTTTCGAGAAATGACCGGTACGAGCGGGGTTGTGAGAACGGGCCATTCCGTTTTGAATTGTCAATTTTCATTGTGGAAACCGTTTTATTGTCGCACTAATAGCTGTTATGAACAACAAAATGATATAAAATGTGCACGATAAGGCGTAACGTGTTCCGTTGCTTTGTGATGAATATGAGGATGACTTGTGACCTCAGCTGCTTGGTTTATATGGACCTGCTTTGTACTTTAAATGGTCTTTTTTATCTGCGCGACAGGTAAATTGACCCTCGTGTGATAAGCGATCGCTGGCTCTGGTAAATGTCCGTAATGCTCAAGATGTTGGTGAAGAACGAAGGAGCAGAGGTTTTTGAGAATTAAGAATGGACATGATTGTTTTTTTATTTGTTACAGGTTCGGCCGTGTGATTAAAGAACGAATCGTAAGTGCTGTATAATCCACCATTAACCATTTTTTCTCTAGTTGACAAAACATTTCATAAATTAGACAATGGTAATCCTAATTTTTTGGAAGTGGTAGAGCCACGCTGTTGGGAGTCATGACTCAGCATGAAAGTGCTGGCTCATCCGGGACAGTACCGCTGTCTCACAGGAAATCGTTTCGTTCGGTGAGCGCGATTGCCGGATTTCCAATACCCCTTTCCTCTTCACATCCATTTTTCTTTCCGCTCCCCTCACAATTGGGCAGGCAAGACATCCATGATCCAGCTTTATGGATTTTCATGGGCGGCAGTGATCACTCACCATCTGGTGACCTGTTTGCTCGTTTGCCGAACCTATGCAATAAAAAAAATATTAAAATATATTTTGTCTCTTTACGAGTACTTTTTGGTTATGTTTAATGGAACCATACAATGATATTTCGTCTCCATGTAACCCCGTTCATTCCGGTAACTGAAGGAATTCCATCAAAGTTGTCACACGCCATACAGCTGCGCTCTTGTCCATTGTTTCATCCGTGTCGACACGGTAATTGTTATCAACTAAGCACTAAATTATATTAAATGAAATTTTTTATAATCATTTATTGGGCAATAAATAATGTTGTGAATATTATAAATAATTTACGGCATTAGACTAACAGATTTGGGATGAAAATAATGTCCTCGAACTACGGGTAAAATTAAGGAAATCTGCGTATAATTTCGAAGATACAGGCGTGAGTGTAAAACAGTAATTCTACATACCTATACCATATTAACTGGCTACTGTCTCAATTCAGCAATTATTTGGCGAAACTATTGTAGGCTTTCGTCTGCCTAGTAAGTGTGACCTTACACCATATACATACATAAACATTATACCTTTATCCCAGAGCTAGGCAGTGGTGCAACCAGGACGCCCACGTTTTGTCGTATGTGTTTCGTCCTACGATGTGATAGGACGAGATTATCATCATATCGGGTCAAATTCCTGACTCCGGGCTGATAATGTATAGAAAATCCAATATCACTTCGCCCGACTCGGGATTCAAACCCGAGATCTCAGCTTTGTTATTGTGCCGTAGTAAAACTACGCCACCGAGGCAGTCCCCATACACCATTTAAAATGAATATACTAGACTGGCGAGCAAGGTGTCAACATTTCCGAACCGCTGACGCCCACAGGGTTTTTAACACGCCTACAAGACTTTTGACGTTGCTAATTGAAAGGATCAGGGATAGATGGATATTTCGCGCTTAACTACCACGCAGCTAAATAATAAATAAATACACCCAACAGTCACATACGTAGTCCTGACCCCACACTAACATCGAGTCTTGTGTCGTGGCTATCAAAAGCTACGAGAGACTTTTCGGTCTCACAAACACCCAGACCGGCAAATATTTGTAGGCCACACAAGCATTTGTGTTGGTGCGGGGATCGAACACGCGGCCTCTCGATTCACAGTCGGTGTCTAGCCAACTATGGAGGCTGTCAAAAGCTTCGTAATAGTCTTATGCATATCATTCACATTTACCTGGTCAATCAATTAATTATATCAAAACAGACATATTTTTCTTGTTCTACAGAAGGCTACCCCTGATTACAGTAATAAGTTTAAATCAAACAGTGATTTCAGTGACTACAGTCATAACCTGTTCAACAGGCAGCGTCACGTTTCATCATGTCACTTCTACATGTGTCGTTTCGTGTCGGACGTCATGTGAAACGCACTTGGTCCAACGGTGCTTATCTAAACAGTTTCCGAGTAAGTACGTGATGCACAGAGCGAGATTATCGCCAAATGAGCCATCATTCGAGCCAGACTTTCCTTTGAAACCGTCTCGTTTCGCCAGCTTCCATAAATACGTGCTCCATTATGTTATGTGTTTGCGGAATATGCTCAGATTTGGGGATTTTAGCGGGCTAATAAAGAATTATAATGATGTGGCGTTGTTGGTTCAGTTCCTGGGTTCGAAACCAGAGGCCGAGGGTTCGAGAATCTTACTAAGACTAATATAAGAGCTATATGTATTGTATTACGAGTATATTGTATCAACCCATGTACGTCCCAGTGCAGGGCACGAGCCTCCTCTACAATCGAGAGAACGATTGGGAGTGGTTAGGCCATATAGTCCACCACGCTGGCCTAGTGTGCGTTGGCGGACTTTTTTTTACATACTAAAGAAATTTATACCAATCGCTATGGTATGCAGGTTTCCTCACGATGTTCTCCTTCATCGTTATAGTGCGTGGTGATTGACTATCAATACACATATGACTCCGAAAAGTTAGAGGTGTGCCCTGGGATTTGAACCTGCGACCACTGTACACATGTCGGCAGCCGCGTCTGTTCCGTTACCAATAGGCCACCACGCACTCGCGCAAGTGTTATGTGTGAACCACATTTATTTATTTTGGATCTGTGTCGGTGTTATGTCTCTCGTAGTTTCTGATACACTCTACAAATGAGTTTTAGGACTCTCCAATTCAATTGTGACTACCGTATAAAATAACTATGATTAAGTAATAGGAAATTTTGTACATTCAGCCGTATTTTAAAAAAATCTAGATAATTTAAAAAGTGCGCCGAGCATATTTCCATCCCGAGTTTTAAAGGGCGAGTCAGTTTTTATGTATGTTTTACTAATTCCAATTCACGATAATTCATACCTACAGAATCTTTAAGACCGAAAATTCAAAAATGCCTTAGTTTAGTCAATATTGCACCTAAAGTCTAGACTCTAGACCATTCAGCCAACCAATCCATTCATTACTCAAGACTAGCTACAACATAACTTTTAACTTTATTATTTATTTTAAAACGCAGCTGCCAACATACTGTCATATTATACTCAATTTCCGCGTATTACATAAACTATTTACATATAAATGTATCGCGGAACAGTATTTATGTTTTCTATCAGCATTGGCTCGTGTGGGTGGAAAAGGTGTCTTGATGGGCATTTGTGTCAGTTTTTCTTGTCATAAATATATAATATGTTAGATGTAGGTGTCATTAGAATCTATTATAGGATTTAGGTATTTAAACATATCGCTTTTTAAATGGAATAATTGTTATAATAAATGAAGTAAGGAAATAAAATGAATTCTAACGGATTTTATCGCGAATTTCATAAAAAAAAGTCCTTCTTTTAATGAGTCCGTTCCATGACTACGAGAACTGTAAAGTGATCGAAACGTCAGGACATTACAAAAATGTAAAAATTAAATCAAATTCGCGATGCAATCCGTAAGAAATCGTTTTATTTCAATTTATAACATTCGCTTTAATCTAAGAAACTATTATGAATGAAGTTAACAAAAATAAAGAAATTTCCAAATCAGTTCAGGCATCTTCGAGTAAACGGTAACATATATAAAAAGAGGATACAGACGAATTCAGAACATCCTTTTTTTAAGTCGGTTAATAGATTTAAAGTAAAGAAAACTCGCTTGTGTGGAAAACTGAGTCATTGCATTTTTTCAGCATTTATAGTTTACAAAATAAATTAAGTTCTAAATTCTAACCGCCAGAAAATTGAAGTTTTACGCCACTATTGGCAATGGGTATGCATTATACAAATATGGGTTTTATTCTTTCGAGTCTCTATTCGATAGAGCAGACACTTTCAAGCTTAATAGTATAAGTCAGGACTACAGCCATGTCCATTACTAAGAAATATATAGATACATAAAATCATACATTAATATTAACTGTTTTCCTGAAACCAAGTAATCCTGGTACCACGTCCGACATGTTCCCGTCAGTTTTTTCTGGAATAATGCGTATAAAAATAATAAAGCCACGTTATTGGAAACCATTAAACGGACAATGCGACAACATTACAATAGTGAAACGAAATTTCTTAAAAACATCTCGAGCGCGCACGGAATAACAAATCGACGTGTATTGGTATTCATAACGTTGGCTTTCTTGTTAATTTTAACTGATCTATTTCAACTTCACAGTTTAAATGTTGACTGAAGGTAAGATTAGAACTTGGGAAAATTAAGCTTAATAGCTTGACTAGTCCGACCTGTTTAATCGCATGATGACCCCTGACGGTCGTACACATAATCCTGATTCCAATTTAATGTCTTAAGTAGCAAACATGAGAATGGTACAATTTTTAGCCGCTAAAAACCGAGACTCGAAACAAATATTTGCGAATCTAAAAAACATTTCTGTGCGGGAATCGAACCTGCAGTCTCTCTTTACTAAGGCCGCTTAACCAACTAGCAACCGATAAACTGCGATACGATAAAAACTATGATTTTAATAGAAGCACCTCTACCCACCTTTTCAATTCACAAGCGTGAGCTTACACAGATGATGTCACCACAAAGTCCCAAGTCCACGTGATTCGTGGTGGGAATGCTACCGTCAGTTGCCACCTACTGTAATATTCAAATTAACAGAATGGCCGAATTGTTCTGTTCCACGAACGAGAGGCAGTATTTAATTGCGTATCACAGTGTTATCCTGAGGATCGCAGGCTTGTGTTGCACTGGAGTTGGTAGGCTATGCTATTTAGTAGCTTAGGTCATTGAATATTTTGTTTTATGGTCTGTATGACACAGTAAAGTGAGCGTGGCATGTTAAAGTTTATGCTATTAATTACGGTGTCATTTTGCTTTAATTTATTGTTATAATTTAATTTATTGTAATGTGCATTATGACGTGTTCTGCAATAAAAATGAATCTCTTTCTACTTGACACTATTATATACGCATGTTCGTGGATATACACAGACTAACCCTTAAAGGTATTCTATTACGGCTTAATTCCTTCAAGGTATTCCCACCTTAAAGATTGGCAACGTATCTCCATGCCCTATGGTGTTGCAGATGTTCATGGGCGGCGGTGATCACTTACCGTGAACCGTATGCTTGTTAGCCTCCTATAACATAAAAAAAAGAAATTTGACACACTTGCATGGGCTATTGTGACGGAGTTTCCACTATCTTATAAGATGGCAGCTATCTCATCAGATAAAGATATCCTACTTACAGCGTGTAGTTCTCTCAAAATGTCTCTCTCAATTGAAAGAAACGCAAAGCTGTTATTTTCCGTGTAATTTCTGTCGGATAGTGGTGTCATTCAGATCGAGCCACCCAATATCTTCTTCAATACAGAAGCGTCTCTTTGAGTATATCTTGCCATACACCGCAAGCCTAATATTTACTATGCGTAAAGGAGTCGCGTTATTGCCTGCCACTAAACTGTGGCGCGTGTGTGGCGTACGTGACGCTGTCCGTTAGGTGCCGAGCACACGTACTGCTACTGGGAAATAACCAAGCTACTGCTAGCTGGTAGGTCTTAAGACCTCTCTCTTTTCTATCTTCAGGCATAGGAAGACCATTGCTGAGCCCCACACATCTTCACATCGACCTGGAAGCGGCTAGCGTCCTGCGACTTCCTTTAACTTACTTTCAATTATGTAACCCCTCTCAATTGTTGAATAGGACCTAGTTTTGCAGTGGGAAGTATATGGGCTGCATTATTGGGTTGCAAGTGGCTTTTTGGGGAGGTACCGCTTTGTCTATTTCTGCCGCCAAGTAGCAGTTTATAAGTTGTATTCTTTAATTACGTGTCACTAAGATAGATACGAATAATATCTTTTACTGATCTTGTATTGTACCATCATTTTGGAGAACTTGATGGAGTACGTATTGATAATACGATACTTCAGGAAGTGCAAAACTACTTGGCAGGGCAAATTACTAAAATTATTTGCGAGATTTTTTTTATTCATTATCAGCCCGGAGTCAGGAATTTGTGCCCGATATGACGATAGGTTCATCCCCTATCACATCGTGGGACGGAACACACGAGGCGAAACGTAGGTGTCCTGGTAGCATCTCTGCCTACCACTTCTGGGAAATAGGCGTCAGTTTATGTATGTATGTATCAGCGAGAATATGGACACGAACTTTCTTGTCATGTTTTGCATAAACAGAAGCTCACAACTTATTATTATGCTCTGCAGGACACTACATTGTTTTTTTCTATAAAATTCTACCTCAAAACAATTGAATCGCTGACTACGAGTATAATGTCCTGTAAACCAGTTAACTCAATAATGCTTTTGCACTTCTACTTGATGGCAGAAATAGCTAAAACGGTGGTATTATCTACAAGGGACCTACTCTATCACAAACTAAGCTAAATTGAGAAGCTTTTTACCGATAAACAGATCTAACCAATGTACGCTTGCCTTAACAACACATCCTAATAGCCGGAATAGTTCGGATTTTATAGTGTTAAAATTTAATGATCGATTCAGTCAGTACCAATTCTGAGAAGGATATCTATTGTCCATATACATCGCTTGACCAATGGCGATTGCCTTCGCATCCTGTATGGGACATTATTTCGATTCTAAATTGGTTAATTTCCACACATTATATAATGTAGCATATAGGCGCTATGTGGAATATTTTACCGCGAATATGGTGTTGGTATGTGACGTTCATTTAATTTCATTATTGATCTAGTGGTGGTGTACGTGAGCGGTGAGTTGAGTCTTGATGTTAGGTTGAGATATTATGTACTATGTAGTATAAATATGAAAATTATACATACATAATCGTCACGCCTGTATCCCATAGGTGTTGGCAGAGACTATGGATCACCACTTTGCTCAATCCTGACATACTACTTTCGCTTCATCCACTTTTATCAATCTCTCCATGAAAATTATGGTTTAGTTAGTATTGCAATTCACACATGACTTCGAAAAGTCAGAGGTGTGCCCTGGGATTTGAACCCGCACTATAACGGTGAAGGAACACATCGTGGGGAAACCTGCATACCATAGTGATTTGTATAAATTTCTATGGTAAGTGAAAGTCCGCCAACCCTCACTAGGCCAGCGTGGTAGACTATATGGCCTAACCACTCTCAATCGTAATTTCGATTGTAGAGGAGGTTCGTGCCCTGCAGTGGGACGTATCTGGGCTGGCACAGTAGTATTGCAATATTTTCCTTCCAGGCTAGTAGTATAAACGATTCCGTTTCTACAAGTAGAAGCAAGTAAATGTAGAATAGATTTAAATCGGTGTGGCACCGGGTTTAATTTAGGTTAAGCCACCTCATATCATATAGAAGAGTTTCGTTCGATTGAAATACACACATAGACGCTCACGCTTGATCCTCGAGGGGTAAGCAAAGATTCCAATATCAGCATCTACATTTCACCAAGTATATCTCTGCTCCAAACGTCATAGAGGAAACGCCTATTGCGAAGCAGGTGACAAACATTTCTCTAACTGAAAAATTCACACAAAATAGAATTTCAAACCTGGGAATCAAAACCAGATCTTAGCGTGTACAATTTAATTTTCATTCACCCTACCAATGGACCAAAGAGATAATAGAATAGGTTATAACGTATTCTCGATGACCATTCCCAAATCAATACCAAAAACAACTATTTAATTTAAAAATCAATTACACACGCAAATAAAAATTCTTTCATATTAAGTTAATTCATAAATAAAATTAATTCAATCGCTACCGAGGTTATAAAGAGTTGCTTATGTAGAGACGTTTCGGCTCTACGGTAGTCCGGTAGAGACCTCATACTGTTTTAGGACATAAAAATTTGAACGACAGTAAAATGTAGAGATTTGTGACTGGACTACCCTTCAAGTTATTGAATATATTTTAAAATTCAAGTAGAGGCTGTTATGTGTGAAATATCTTATGAATGATATAATGTAATATAAGTACATATGTATCTATAGTTTTTGAGATTATTGGCAGGATCAATGTCATAACATTATCTTACAGAATTTTTGAAACTTAGATTTATTAGAATAATTTTTTTTACATACTTACACATATAACCTGGCGCCTTTTTCCCACAAGGGGTAGGCAAAGGTGTAAAAAGGACACCCACATTTTGCCTTGTATTTTCCGTCCCACAATGTGATAGGACGCGAGATTATCGCCATACCGGACAAAAATTTCTGTCTCCGGGCTGATGAATAGAAAAATCCAATATCGCTTTGCCCGACCCGGGATTCGAACCCGAGACTTCAGCTTTCTAATCATATACTCTTTCATCACTTTCTTTTAGTAAGAATTTTTAGGACTTGATGAAACTTGCTTGTTACTAAGAAACTACCTTAAAGAGTTGTTTTGGCCAAAAATAGCAAAACTGATCTGGGATCGATGACAATACAAAAGTAATTCCACTGCCTCAGAATCAACAATTCTATCGATCCGGTCATTTCCCATAAAACCTCAAATAAAAAAGTGTAAAGGCTTTACGAGCGATACGAAAATATTTGAATAAAAAAGTATAAATAAATCCGTCGTCCCACGTTATTCATCACGCATAAACTAGTGGGCACCGGGCAGCGAGCACAAAAAACCAGACACCACTCGTACCCACTATATGGTATAATTAATGGCGTTTTATGGCTTATTAATGGGCATTAGGCGCGTTTATGGGCATTTTGTGGAGAGCTATGCGCGCGTTGATTTTATGTGACAACGTATAAAGCTGTTTTCTGTTTTGAATCAACTATGTGTGGTGTTTAATGTGATTTTTTACGTGTTTAACCCGCAACCTTTGGTTTTGGGTTTCGGGTGATCGAATATTTCGGAAAATGCGTGGTGGCCTGTTGGTAACGGCCCAGACGCGACTGCCAACGAGTTCACGGTTGTCGCGGGTTCAAATCCCAGGGTACACCTCTGACTTTTCGGAGTTATGTTTTTATTCACAGTGTGTATTAATAGTCAATCACCACGCACTATAACGGTGAAGGAAAACACCGTGAAGGAACCTGCATACCGTAGCGATTTAAAAGAATTTCTACGGTGTGTAAAGTCCGCCAACCCGCATTAGGCCAGCTTGGTGGACTATATCACCTGACCCTTCTCAATCGTACTCCTGTTTTTAGAGGTGACCCGTGCCATGTAGTGGGATGTAGGCTGATACAGAATATTTCGTAAAGTCCATGCATAAAGATAATTAATTCTGAGCTGTATAGAAGATGTGAGATATACAGGGAGATGATTCAAACCTACGTAGACACAGATAACACAGACTCGCCAACACTGGTACTCTATTCTTACAAAACCGCGATGTCTTAGCATGTTTTAGTTATAATTGTAATTCTGACGAGTCCTCTATATAGTGTAATACATACTATTTTTGTTTCCGCTTATATATATACCTTTCTTGGTATTACAAATTCACAATTTCTTTGCATTTTTAAATTTAAAATTAAAATTGCCTTTTTTATGATTTTAGTTTCGGTCATTCTTGGCATCTGGCACAGCATTACAGGACGCTACAGCCACAGTACATCGTAAGTCACGCCCAATTATCATGTTGAACAAACACGCCTGACGCGCCCATACTGCACCTTGTCGCGTCTCGCATCTGTCTGAATAGTATGGACCACGCTTGTGTAATTATTTTTTTTTATCATCCCATATACGTCCCACTGCTGGGCACGGGCCTACTCTACAATCAAGAGAATCGATTGAGAGTGGTAAGGCCATATAGTCCACCACGCTGGCCTAGTGCGGGTTGGCGAACTTACATACCGTAGAAATTCTTTTAAAATCGCTACGGTATGCAGGTTTCCTCACGATGTTTTCCTTCACCGTTAAAGTGCGTGGTGATTGACTATCAATACACACATAACTCCGAAATGTCAGAGGTGTGCCCTGGGATTTGAACCCGCGACCACCGTGAACATGTAGGCAGCCGAGTCTGGTCCGTTACCAACAGGCCACCACGCACTTGTGTAATATTAAGGACCATTTTTTGACTCTTAAGGTCCTGTCCATCCAAAGGTTGGTAGGATGAAATCTTCGCCTGTAGTAGCATGTATTTGTTGGTTATTTCAATTTATCATAGTTAAGAAGTACAATGAAGAATAGAAATAATTCAAATTTTTAATTTGAATGGCGATGGAAGCCCTACGCTATTGTCGTCAGTACGTAGCCCTTATTTGTTAAATTTACGACTCTTAAGCATGGTTAGAAATAACACTTTTAATTTAGAATTAAAGAATTTCTACGGTATGTAAGTCCGCCAACCCGTACTAGGCCAGCGTGGTGGACTATATGGCCTAACCACTCTCAATCGATTCTCTCGATTGTAGAGTAGGCCCGTGCCCAGCAGTGGGACGTATTTGGGCTGATAAAAAAAAATAGAATTGGAAATGTTGTCTTGTTGCGTCGGTGTCTGAGGATATCCTTTCTTCGGGTCACAACTGTTACACTTTCCAAAGCAGCAGTATAAAGCAGCAATATTATATAAGGATATAGAACATTTTGTAAAGGAATTAATTCGATAATGAACGTTCTATTTGTCTACGTTTTAATGAAAAAATAGGCATTTTAAATTGTAATATTTCTATCGGCTTAGTTAATGATAAGAAAAATAGGAGGAAAAGTAATAAAATTCTTCGTCAATGTCACTCCAAATATGAACTGGGAAAATCGTCAGGTTGTTATTTCGAATTTTATATTAGTTTTCTTTAAGACAGTCGTATTTTACTTCTACATCGCGTATTAAAACTAAAGTCTACAAACTACAAGGCTCTAAGACTTCATAAATAAGTGTTCTTTCTTCATAAATAAGTTGTTAATAAGTAAGAAATGCATACAAATGAAAACAAGCTCTCTCCACAGCTGTGGGGCGCTCGAGACGTTTATATTAACCCGGGAATAAGTTATCTCGGTTATCATAATCTAACAAAGGATCACAATAGAGTGTTACAGCATCATCAATATATTACTGTGCGTAGCTCCACGCACCAGTCTTGATACTTGTATTTTTATAAAATCATTGACACCGTTCTATATTATGCTCAGTAGAGGTCCAAGCAGAAATAAACTTTCACTGACATTAGACATCATTTTATTTGACATCAACACATACAAAATGTAATAAAGTAAATATTTAGTGAGTATCAAAACAACGTAAATAAAAAAAACAAACGAACAAAACAACAAAATAAGGAACAATTAATATATTAAGTTAATGCAAAAGCGATTTGATGCCAAATCTGGATGAGTGCTGTCGAAGCAATTTGTACGACAACGCTGACTTTCATCGATACCCGGGAAGTAGTTGCATGGACAAAACTGCATAGACACCCGGAATTTGTAGGAGTGACAATCTTTTCCTGATGGTATTGAACCTAAAATGTTTCGTTAAAATTTTAACTGTCTGGCCAGTAATAATTATAAAAAAATGAAAACGTATAACTTTCTCCTTTAATAATAGTGTTACTAAATGAAATAATCTTCGTGTTCTATAATAACGTAAATAATTCAGATTGTTAACATCAGGACAGTTGAAACATATTTGTGACCAATTCTCTCTGCACAAAATATAGTCCAAGGTAGAATTCTATTCTGAAAATTTAATATTATAATTGTACTAATATTATCATTGAGAAGCAAAGTATCAAAACCGTTTAATCCCGACACCCGCATCACAATCCAGATTCACGGAGGTGTGAGCCGCGTGAATTACCGCCGCAGCGGGGGACAAGCCCCTGCGACTCCCCCGGTCTCCTCTACACCTCCCCCGACCCTCCCCACACTTCCCCCACTCTCCCCGCGCCTTCTACGAACTGATGAGGTGATACGCGCGTCCACCATTTGTCTACGCTGCCTAGTCTTAAAACTACAGATGTTATGATTGTATTGATGAGATTTGATTCTAACATGTAGGCTAGGAGTTCGATTCTCGAGTTTGAATTAAAAAAAAACATGGGTTTTTTTCTTATTTGATGCGTTATGACTATTACAATTTTGTAGTGTGGGGTTGTGACTTGTAATGTAACAATGAATTAGTATTTATGTGTCATATTGAACATTTTCTTAGCATGTACCATATATATACTTATATTTAAAGCAGTCTACTCTCTTTTACTTTATTATTACTTGGGATGTAGGAATAATTCCAGAAAGCTTCCAATGCGTTTATACACGCAACCACGTCCTTTGTGTTTCAAGGCACTGATGTTTGCCAGATTACATCTAATTATTTCTCTGGGTGGACGTATTATGACTAAAATTCCATTGATAGACTTGTCGTCATCATCTTAAGCCACTAAGGGCCTTATTAATAAACTCAGATGAGCGAAAGTTTAACTTTAGTCGAAGGCTTTACAAGGCTTTATAAGGCCCTAAAAGTCTACAACTGAATTTAGGCCTATATTTTACATTCATTTTGAGGGACCTCTGACTCTCAAATCATTACACTATTGACTATCAGATATATTTAAAGCATTTATATACTCCATAGCCTGCAGTCAATGAAGCAATATTCAAAATTCACATCCTATCTACATGTATAATCAGAATTTCCAAACAGAATGTTTAGTAACTCGACACCTTCCCATAACACTTCGGTTTAAGACGCTTTTATGTCTCCAAATTGTTTCTTACTATGTAAATGTTTTACTGGGATTCCGTAACTCTATAACCATTGGAAATTACGTACAACTTCTTAAACTGGGAAGTGTAGCCTCCGTGGCGCAGTTGGTTAGACGCCGGCTGTAAAACGAGAGGCCGCGGGTTCGATCCCCGCAACGAAACGATTGTATGTGAGGCCCACAAGTGTCTGATACCCACGACTCAAGACTTAATTGATCTGAATGTGGGGTCAGGACTATGTATCTGACTGTTGGGTATATTCATTTATTTATTATTATTATCTGGGCCTATAACTTTGACATTCACGATTCTAAAACTTCGAGAAAATATGATCGTTGAAGATTAAGGAGTTTCTTTTAATAACGTTTATTTGTAAATATCATTATGATATACGTTATTGGAAAAATGTGTGCCGAAAATCTACCCCAAAAGTGGACAGACGTCGTAATAAAGGTTGCAAGAAGTCGATGAATGTAGCTTCTAACAAGGTAGCTATCTAAACCCTTGGGATCTTTGAGCAGCGTACTTCCTGTGGCTTAATATGATGAAACCATAGCTTGAGTATCAACACTACTGTATACTCACACTTAGGTTCACCTTGATAAAGGGAAAACGAATAACCTAATTTAATCTATCCAATTTAATATATAAAAGCAAGCAGTTACAACCTTTATTTCCTTTTCCTTCCTATAAGACATAAGTAATAGTATCCTAAGTTTTCCTTCAAATAAAGAGATAAAATAATTATACAGAACCCCCTATGATCCTGCGTCCCGCAGTTCCCGGGTCAACAAAACAAGGATGTTTTATAACGTCTCGCAGGCGTTGGATTGAGTTATCCTCGCACAAAGAATTCCAATAATCGTGTAACCGTGATATATGGGACGAATTAAACACGACATATTGGTATTTTTAACGTTTTAGACTTGTATTTATAACGTTATCGCCGGGTGTAGTGTTACGTTGAACGTTAGTCGCCTTTATCGATGATCATTAGGTTGTTAATGTGAATTTTGCAGACTGTTTTGTTGAGAATTGAATGTGATGCCGTAGATCTGTTTTTAACTTTAAAGTTTTGTTATTATAAAAAATAAGTCAACATAAATACTAATTACTAATTAATACCACTCTCAATCGATTCTGTCGATTGTAGAGTAGGCCCGTGCCCAGCAGTGGGACGTATATGGGCAGATAAAAAAAATACTAATTATTATTCGACAGCCTCCGTGGCGCAGTTGGTTAGACGCCGGCTGTGAATCGTGAGGCCGCGGGTTCGATCCCCGCACCGAAACTAATATTTGTGTGATCCACAGGTATTTGTTTCGTGTCTGGGTGTTTGTCAGACCGAAAAGTCTCTCGTCGTTTCTAATACCCACGACATAAGACTCGATCTTAGTGTGGGGTCAGGAATATCTATGCGACTATTCGGTGTGTATTTGTGTATTATTACACTATTTGAACGTGTATTGGTATATCGTTTTATTACTAGCCTTTAAGCCCAACTATTAAGATTTTTATTCAGCTCTTCTCCAATCTCAATAATATCAAATTTCAAAAAAATCTAGTAGTAAGCGTTCTCCGTTCAAACTTTGTTATCGATTTTCTTCGCTTAGGCGATATTTTTTATTGCATAGGTCCGGCAAACGTGCAAACAGGTCACCTGATGGTAAGTGATCACTGCCGCCCATGAACATCCATAGCGCTGGATCGTGGATGTTATGTCGGTCCATCAAATCGGGAGGAGAGCAGGAAGGAAAAAAGATGGTAAATAGAAAGGGGTATTGTGCATCCGGCAAATTAGACAATAAAAATAGCTTATATGTTAATGCAGAATTCAAGTTATCTGTAGTCCTAATTTCATTGAATTCCATTTAACGACTACTGCGTGAAGTGGAAACAAACATACACAAACATTCACAATCTTACTGCTTTACTTTACCAAAATTA
This sequence comes from Theretra japonica, assembly GCA_033459515.1. Taxonomy (NCBI): domain Eukaryota; kingdom Metazoa; phylum Arthropoda; class Insecta; order Lepidoptera; family Sphingidae; genus Theretra; species Theretra japonica. The sequence goes on from CM065928.1 coordinate 1,363,908, forward strand.
TATAATTTTCCATCCAAAAAAGTTTTAATTCAATTACATTCCGCTTTTATTTTAACTCAGACAAATCCCAGACATAGCTTATAATTAATTTCACACTACACTGCATCTCGTATGCAAATTATTCGTCTAAAAATACATTTAACAACCAAAAACACGGAAGCGACATTATAAAAATCATCATTAAACTTATCCACTATAACAATTATCTACCAAATCAAAATACCCAACAATTTTATTACCACAATTAAACATTACCAAATTGCCACTAAAAGAATTCCAAAATCCAAAAGTTTGAAAACAACAATAAAATATGGAGATATGTCTATCTGTCGTTGTGCGGAGAGAGGCCATACGTTCGCATCACTGTCGAGTCCGGGCTGGTTTACTGCCGGTGTCACGTTACACGGCGTGATGATAATGACTCTATTCCCCGGGACATCTCAGGAAACATCGGTATCCTATTTGAATTGATTTGGAGGGGTCAGTGAATGTGGAACCGTGGGTGAAGATTGAAGTTTTTAAAATATTTTTGCTGTGGCCGACAAATCTATGATAATTTAGTTATTCTCATTGTTTAGACCTTTAGAGCAAAGAAATATTGAGTTTTAAATCTAACACTGCCTTTGTGACTAACATATAAATTATCAACTATACGAATATTTCAGACACATTTTGAAAAATCCCTTGACTAGAATAAAAAATTTAAAGAGACAATTTAATGTGGATGCGCCAACTTCGAGTCAGTAATTGGCGAGTCGTGGCGCAGAATAGAGATAGCTGGAAACCTCTCATTTCGGAGGCCAAGTCCCACTGTGGATTGTTGAGCCAGCGGAGTTAGTTAATGTTTATGTCGCAGAAAAATACATAACACTACTACTCATTCATTCTGGTACCTAGACTAGAATAGTCCATAGACTAGAATATTCGAAACGTTATTTACATACTGTTTTATTCCTAGACGGTCTTAAAACACATTTTAATTATAGAATGTTTTGTCTTCTGTCAAACTGAATTCAAAAATCGTTCGAAAGGGACAATACATTCTATAACTAAAATAGGTTTGAAATCTGTCTATGAATAAGGCTGATAGTTACCAGCAGTACGATACTCCAAATTTTTTTCTGTTTTAAGATGTCAGCTTGCAGTAATTTCCAGATTTTGCTATCTTGTGAGTAAACGCCCAATGTCACCCTTGCCAGTAACGCGCCATTTACACGGGGAGAGTGTCTCACTGCGAGAATCGTATGCGATTATCGCATGACAGTTCCACCATAGTCTTGTTCTGACAAATGTTTACACGATGCAACTTTTTTATATCCTTACGATAATCGCATATTCGAAGCGAGAAACTCTCCCCGTGCAAATGGGGCTTAAGTAACCTGAACTTGAGACCTTCATCATGCCTTCCACATGAATACTTGTAATAAGGGCCATCTTTACCAGCTCTATTAAATATTCTCTGAGGGAATCAATCAATTAGAAATCAAATATTAAGAGTTATACCAAACCTGTAATAAAATTGTCACAATGCTAAAACATTTATATGATGCCTGGGTTCAAGGTTTCTAAAGATGGCTAGTATTGGATGTCAAATTTAACATACCCTTAAATGCTATACAAAATCAAGTAAAGTAATGAAGTAATAAAAAACCTTAATAAATTTACTGCAATGCATAAACTCACGCCTTTTCCCAGAAGGGCTAGGCAGAGGGTCTCCTGATAGCAACCAGGCACCCACGTTTCGCCTTGTCTGTTTTGTCCCAGGATGTGGTATGGGGCGAGCCTATCGCCGTATCGGGCACAAATTCCTGACTCCGAGCTGATAATGAATAGAAAAATCCAACATCACTTTGTCCGACCCGGAATTCAAACCGGAGACCTCAGTTTTGTAATCATACCTTAGTACAACTACGCCACCGAAGCAATTTACTGCAATAATAATACAAGCCTAAACACAGCTTCCCCGATGTCTAATTATTACTCCACAAATTCCAACACATTACACATTTTAATATTTCCCAAAATTATATAGTTAATCATACAATAATCATGTTTTATTATACGCCATTATGGCTTGTACCGTTCTTAAAGATCTCAGCTTCGAGATGGGATATCGCCATCCCTTTCTCTCACATTGGTCGGTTAATATTCTGTCCCTTTCCGCACAGCAAGTTGTGTCCATTCACACCTGCGCATTATTTAGTTTGTTTATTTGTTTGAAGTTTTAAACGATCTTATTTTACTGTCTTGTTAAACGGTGGACGCTGGTAGAGGCGCAACTGGAAAAATTAATGGATTTATTTCAGTTTATTCTTGATGGTGTACTTGGTTATTCTGATTTGTGTGGTTATGACGTTGGAAATGTGATGTTGGTAATTACGTACCACATGCTTGCGTCATCTATCAATTGAATAAACTCTGGAAAATGATTTTATTCCATTTTTAATAAGTTATATTGTATACAACCATTTACAAAGCCCGTTCTGTATTTGGTTTTTTCGTTTTTTCTACCGCCTTTCTTTATATAACGTGTATGCATTGTTAACCTTGTGTCCTCATGTAAAATCTCAAGATAATATCACATTTAATTAATCTCATGTTTACATACTAATTGCCATCAAATCATGGAGGAAAATACATTTTTTTTTAAATACATATTATGAAAAATGTTTTCTTTTGTATTCCCTTAGTACCTATTGTCTACTTGCGTGTTGGGAACTGCCTATCGCCTTTTCTAAAACTCAAATGATACATAATTTAAAATGAAATTTTAGCTTATATTCACCCCTTGGGATTTAAACAATAAACCATGTGAAAAATTAAGCTACATCACAATCAATATATAATATCTAAAACATTTTCGATTTTATATTTTACACAAGATAACCCCATTTCACACTCATCTCGACCAATAATCACCCAATTCCACATCACTCCATGAAAACACCCAAAAAATAATTCCACAACAATGAAGTTGCGTCCTTATGCGCCTACGCAGCCCGGCCATACATCTCGTTAGCGGCCGCTTATAAATTTGTCCGCGTGTCCGTCTGTGCGCCTCGGCGTATCTCACCGCGCGAGTTATTGTGATCGGTAATTAAATATTGTGTTTTTAACCATACCACTTGGAGCTGATTTATTTTGTCGCTTGTTTGTACTTGTTTTTGTCGATTAGGTATTAGTGAGCATAGGTGCGGGATTGTTTAACGTTTATAACTTCACGCGTGTATCCTCGAATGGGTAGGCAGAGGTCGCACTGATACTACCTATATAGGTACAGTTAGATGCGCTTGTATCGCCTAATATGTGATATTCGATAAGGATCCAATTTCAGTCAACATACATGAGATTTTACAAGCCTAAAAATTCACACAATGTGGACAAACGGTTTGAAAATTGAACCCAGAGTTTTGACGACTACAGTCTATATGCATTGTCACTATACCAGTGAGACGATTCTGTAATAAATCGTATATTACGCATACCATTTAACAGTAAACATTTTGTTGGTGAGTATAAATATAATTAGACCAAAATGTTAAAACAATAAAAGAAATGAAATTCGTTATAATATTTGACGCCTTTTTTCGTTTAGAGCCATGCTGTACTATCGTAGGATTGCGTTGGTGTGCCGGAATAGCCCCAATATCTATAGAAAGCTTAACTATAGACTCAATTTAGATTTTATATAAGGTTTTGTCAGTGACTCTTTTATACCTAAAGGGCAGCGGCAGATCGAAGTCTCCTGAGTGTTGTGGCCTGTAAGTGTTAATGTACGGCGGAAGCCATTGACAAAAGCTTCAACATTTTAGGAATACCTTATAGGTTACCACATCATTTTATTATTCATCATTCATATTACTTGAACATCCGTAAATATGTACAAGTTTCATCGACTTATTTATTTTATGTATTTATTTATTAATAACAAAAGAACATACTTATGACCTAATAAAGTGTCCTGCAAAACTGTACAAACAGTTTGACTGCAGGATCAAGTTTTGCATTTAATGATACATTAGGGTAAGTTGGCTAAGTAGTGCTTTTTAAGTTTCGAATTAAACAATATTTTGTCAGATTCTCGTCTTATGACCTCGGGCAAACTGTTGAGAGTATACGGGGTACGTTTTTTAATGTTCTATCCCCGTAAATGTTAGTAACTCTTGGCACAACGAATTTACCCGAAAAAAAATTTCACTTAAAAATAGAGTAAGATTTAAATCGTCATGAAGTATCGGTTCGTGCATTTTATTGGTAGTTGTAATTGAGTTGAACTTTATTCTGTCCGCATCCGCCCATATACGTCCCACTGCTGGGCACGGGCCTACTCTACAATCGAGAGAATCGATTGAGAGTGGTTAGGCCATATAGTCCTCCACGCTGGCTTAGTGCGGGTTTGCAGACTTACCTACATACCGTAGAAATTCTTTAAAATCTTTAAAATTCTTGAACTTTATACATGGGATGAAACATAAATTTGCCAGTGATCTTTGCATTAGTATTGCTGTTGGGTGGGTGTATTATTTGCAACTATTGCTGGATGTAGGGCCGCTTCTAACAGGTCGATGTGGAGATCCTTGGGAGAGGCCTATGTTCAGCAGTGGACTTCCTGTGGCTGAAGAGAGAGAGAAATAAAGAGTGAGTGAGAGAGAGAATCTACATACACAATGTTTTAAGCCTAAGACCCCCACACACAACGTGAGACAATGATTTTACATAGCAATAAAACATACTTTTATAGACTCATGAACATTTACATTTGATAGACTGTATCTCCCAAACGAAATATCTCAAAAAAAATATTCCAAGCAAATTCTAATTATAGCAATTCCATACCGAAGCTCGTATTACATTTGAAAACACTTTAAACGTATAATTTTACCCAAATTCTTGCAAATGGCGCTCAACCGATCTGAGCTAAACATATTCACATTGCGGTCGTTCCCGAACAAAATGTTTATTATTTAATTATTAAACAAAATGACCACTTTTAAAGGCTTTTACGACGAGCCGTGATCGTAAAAGACTGACTGAGACGCGTTAGTGCAGTTTCTGTAAGCTGAGCGCACACTGATAAGGTTGATCGAAGTGACCGACAAACCGAAAACAGTTTTGTAGTTGTATTGGATAAATTATAAATAAGTACCCCCAACTCTCACATACATAGTCTTGATCTCATACTAAGATCGAGTCTTGTATCATAAGTATTAAGAACTACGTGAAACTTTTCGGTCTCACAAACACCCAGACCCGGAACAATATTTGTGGGCCGCACAAACATTAGTATCGGCGCGGAGATCGAACCCGCGGCCACTCGTTTCACAGTCGGCGTCTAACCAACTGCGCCACGGAGCTTGTCAAATACTGTACTGTTGCTATAGAAAAGAAACAAATCGAAACGATTTGTATATTGTGGCGAGTATTACATAGATTGCTGACAAACCAGGAAAATGTTATTAAATTGAAATGTTAGTCTAATGCACGATTTTGGAAAACGATTGGACGTGAAGTCATAAGTCAAATCTTTACACATAATGTAGTAATGTAGTATCGAACCCTCATAGATTGCCCAATACCCCTTTCCTTTTCCCACCCTTTTTCCTTCCCGCTCCCCTCCCAATTGGGCCGGCAACACATCCATGATCCAGCCTTGTGGATGTTCATGAACGGCAGTGACCACTTACCACCAGGTGACCTGTTTGCTCCTTTGCTGGACCCATGGAATAAAAAAAAGATTGTTAGTGCTTTGATTTGACATTATTAGATAACCGATAATGGCAGATTAAGACATAGGTAGCCCCAGTGTAATTTTATTTTGGTAGGGCAACGCAAATATTTTCTGATTTATTCAGAAATGTAATATTTTCTCATTTATTTGTATCAATAATGTTAGACCATCTAAGAACTGCACCTGTTGACCGAGATGTGATGCGTATCTATAATAATTTATACAAATTTAAAACAAATAACATCGCGTCATAATATACTAACATACTGACAACGGACTATGATGTTGTTTCTACTGATACATTGCGTTTTTTTTTAAATGAAACAAATAATGACTCCATTCTCTTACTTTATAATAAAGTTATTTTAACCAAGCCTAAATTGCTCCCCTTCGGCTTGATTCGCTATCGTTCCCTCGTGTACACTAACCCTAACTGCAGTTTTATTATTATGTCTTTAAAGGTGACAATCAGATTTCAAGGGACATCATTTTATAACGACATAACCCGCAAACATCGCAGGCAATTGTGTACCTTATTGGTAGAATAATACTGTCTATTTAACTAAATAGCAAATAATCAATTACGATATTGTGTTGGAACAAGAAATTTGAGCCAAAGAGTGTCATACGGATAGTTGATGCGAAAAAGAACTTAATTTGTGTCTTTTAGTCAGTTTATAAATGACTTTTTGTGTGTGTCACGAACAAATTGCGAGAGTAGGCGTTTTGTAAAATGTCTAAACAATATAAAACATTTATTTATTTGGTGAATACAATATCAACAGATCATTTGGTGATATTATGGTATACACTTACTTCAAATAATAGTAAACGGTGCAAAGAAATAAAGGTAAAACATTCCATGAAAAAGTAGAGCCAGGTTGTTAAGAAGAAAGAAGATAATGTATGAGGATGAGAATCCTAAACCATTGATTGACAAACATTTTTTATAGTTCCAGTTTTATATCTATATTTATGTGTAGGGTTCATAAAAGAAACTGTATATATAATTAAATAAATACACCCAACAGTCACATACATAGTTCTGACCCCACATTAAGATCAATTAAGTCTTGTCTCGTGGGTAACAGAAACAACGAGAGACTTTTTCGGTCTCACAAACACCCAGATCCAACACAAATATTTGTGGGTCACACAAACATTTGTGTTGGTGCGAGGATCGAACCCGCGACCTCTCGTCTCACAGTAGGCATCTAACCAACTATGCCATGGAGGCTGTCAAATATATAATCCATATAATCCATCTGAACTCTATTAGCGTGTGGCGAAATATGGAACTACATTTTTTTTTAATATCTAAAATAAATCTAAATAAATATTTTGACAGCAGTTGTATAACTTAGCATTCGGACGCCAAAAGATCGTAGACAATCTATAATATGAATATTAATTTTATATAAAAATAGCTGTTTTGCAAAAAGACCTACCGCTCTAATACGCTCACAACGTTTGTGTTCCACCATCGATTTGTCCCGACGCCTACATCCAGTGTTTTTCGGCTCTAAATCCAGGTTTATTGGTCAACAAACGTTGGCGATATGGCCATTTTGCAAAAGTACCTCAACACGGCCCCCCACTTTATTCAATAAGCGTTATGAATGGTGCACATTAAAATTATTTCGTTGCCGTTTCAAAATTTTATTTTTTCCGATCGAATAATTGTGTGTGTAATTGACTTGCGTTAAACGATTAACTGATACAAGATAAAAATATTTTCTGTATCAAATATCCTCGATACGTAGAATTTGTACGGTGATCGTTTTAACTGAATTTTTACAAAAAGTAATGATGTCTTATTTGATATCATTGATTAAAATATAACGATTTTACCTGCGATTTCGTCTGTGTAGACTGTAGAACAATTGATCTGGATGTATCTAAAAGAAAAAAATACTATAAAACACCATTTTGAAATGTATGTATATTCAAAGGAACCGCGTATTTTTGAATTCCCAGGTTTTTGCCCTAACTTACCATAAGTTGTTAATCTTTGAATTATTTAGGATTTTTTGTCACGCGTCATAAACTTTCTACCATAATTTTTGTGCAGACTTATACCAAAATATATCCAACCAATGTCTTGATGCCCCCATACAGAGAATTAAAAAAAAAAAATGTTAGTAATAATATACGTTCAGTACACAAAGTCGCACAATGAGAAACAACCTTTAGGGTCCCATAGCCCGCACTAGGCACAGGCCCTTACACCGCGCGGCTCCAAATGACTCATTACAGTACAAATGATAACATCTTATTTAAAATAAAACACGCATCCCTCGAATAAAGTATTAAATGACTCGCCAATCGTTTAATCTTTCAATAAAAAACGACACGTAAGCGTGTGCAATGCAAAAATTAATTTTCTTCCGAAGTAGAAGCAAAAAGGCGGTGTAAAGCGAAGCTTATGCTGTTAATGTCAGTCGAGGTGTTGTTTACGACTCGATATCCAGTGGGTAGTGATTGCACGCGGGTTTGCTTGCTCATTATTGATTGGAACAGCTGATACATATAACGGAATTTTAGTTTAACTCAAAAACACATTGTATGAAAATTAATAATGAGACGTGTAATTTTCTTGCCAAGTTGTCGCGATAATAAACAAAACCACAAAACGCAAAACTTCTCATTTTTAACCAATGCATGGAATTGAACTTAACATGATCACTAAATATGTTAAACTATTTAAATCTCAGTAACCAGCTGACTGATTTTTTTAAACTGCAACGGTAAACCTGTTGCTCCACGCTGGTTTTCTAATACACCACAGAACAGACAATATTCTGCCACTCCAACTGGCTTTCAGCCAAACTGGGCTTAGACCAACATTTATTTTTTGCATGTTGTATAATGTTGTGGTATGTGGTGGGTGAAGAGCAAGAGAGAGAAGTAGTTACATATAAGTAGCTAGTAGTCCACTGCTGAACATATGCCTCCCCCAAGGATCTCCACAATGACCTGTTGGAAAAGCCCTGCATCCAACGACTTCCTGCAAAAAACATGGCCATCAAAAAACTACTCTCTAAAGCCACAAGTGTAGTGCAGAATATACACCATCCCTAAGAATAACTTATAATAAGAAGTACGAAGCTTTCTGACATCTATCTGCCCTTGTTAACAGCGTGGCTCTATCACTTCAACAAAAATATTTGCAGTGGTTGTCATCGAGTCTTATTCTTTCTCGTCATATTGATGAGTGTCATGATAAGTTTGTATTAAATAGGAGGCAAGTGAACAAAAATATTAAAAAAAAATTGGGACAGACTCTAAAGGTAACTGAAGCCAGCTACTTTTCGCAATCAAAAACATAAAATACCTTAATATTAAATATAAACAGACAGACATAATACATTTGAGTATATCAATGCACGCGTGTGTAAACAAACAAACTGATTACAAGCTAAATATCGATACGGAGGGACGCGCGCTGTTTATCTCTATACGTGTTTAATTCATAAAAGTTTCTTGTTTGCACTTCGATTCTCGCGAAATTATACAAATGAATTTACGTGAAGTTTTTAAATATCCGTCGTTTGAATATTGATTTAATAAAAATAAACTGTATTTCGCTGTGTCTTTAACTGATCGCATAATCATTAGTGATTTTGCGGTGATTGCAATAAGAAGCCACTGTTTTTGGGGGTAGTTGGTTTTTTATAGCGTCGACTCTTATCAACGCCATCTCTGTAATCGCAGACGAACCAATTGATTTTGGAATTATATTTTGAAAAGTTCGCATGTAAAAAATAATAGAATGATCAGATACAGGATGTCCGCTGCAGATTACAGGTCAATGATTTTAAGCAAAAACAAGAAAACCTTGCATTTAGCGTTTAATGAAAATTATCATCACGCTTACACACCCACAAAATTGGAAAATTGTTGGTACTATGCAGCTTCAAAGCATGAAAAATAAAAGTGGTAAAAAAGAGACTAGTATGAAGTTCCTTCGAGTCACTTTGGCATGAATGCTATTTTTATCTGTTGATTATCTACTAAAATGTATGTACATGTAATGCAATGTGTAAAAATGTAATACGCGTTTAAAATGTAATCAACTTTTTGTGAATGTTTGTTGATGGCGATCAATTTCTATAATCCAAACTACTTCTTAATTAACCATTCCAATGTCAAACAAATAAAAACTACAGAAGGGCTTACTTTTAACAGCATTTAATTAATTATTTTTTTCTCTTTTACTAGTACACCTTTTAGGACATTTTTTCTTTTTTTCTGCATCCTATAGTTGCCTTTTAAGATTTTTTGAGCGATACCACCGTCATTTGTACTTTTTCCTTTATTATATATTTATATTGTGTATCCTTGTTAAATAAATAATTTGGCAAACAATATTAACAGAGTGTGCATACACAGATCCGCAAAAAACGGATCGGAAAGTGTCAACAATATACATTACTAAATACGAGACCACAATTAATTATTGTTTATGATAATTATTTGCAATACTAATAAAGGTTTAATAAAATTTTACGAAGGCCCCAACGGGCGTAGTTATTGGAACGTTTTAATTTTACTCTTAATGTATGAATTTACTTTATATTTTAACGTCTTTGTTAAGTAACCCAGGTGGTAAGCTCCTCTCTCTTTATAGGCGTTCCAGCATTCTGTGTCAATCGCGTCATTGTAATAAATGTACGTAATTATACAAATTGTAGGAAGTTCCTACTTTCTTTTCATACTGGCATAGCAATTTGACTTCATTGCATTATATGAGAAGACCAGGTGTGTAGTTAATGGCGAAGCAATGCTGAATGAAGAGCACAATCAGAACAAACCCACTACTTTATAAAAAATCGACAAGTAATATTGGCTTTTCTGTCTTTTGACCATAATCTTTCTCTGCCTCTCACTCTTTGCCACTTTTACTGCATCCTTCAAGGTATTTTGTGTTTTGGCGTCAACAACTGACCTTTTTTGACCTGACCTGACCTGATGGGAAGCGCAATGCCGTCCAGAGTGCCGAATGGCATCAGATGGCAGTCCCGTGTCATTCGATGCAATTATACCGGCCTGCTCAGGCACTTTTTCTCACTACTGCGGAAAGACCTAGGAATGTAGAAAGGAGGGAACGTGTGTGACGGCAAACCATTCCAGCCAAACGCAGCTTGACAGTGCAGCACAAAAAATAATTATCATACCATGCTATAAAGCATTCTCCCAGCATAGGTTTATAGCATACATGGGTGTTACTATCAGGACAATCTTTGCCTACGCCTCTGGGAAAAAGGCATGAATTTATGTATGTAGTATGTACTAGCATAGGTATAAGGCCAAAAGTCATAGGTGGAGACCATGCGCAAGCGCAGCACGCACTATCGACTATGGGATGGACGAAATGCCTAATAAAGTTGTCAGGAAGTCGCTGAATACACGCTGCTCCCAACAGCCATTGTAGAAACCATTGAAAACTAATCATCAAATTCCTGTAGTTCAGACGATGATTAACACCAAATTTTCATCACCACATAAAATTCACTTAAAGTTTCGACAACGCATCGCTAACTCGAGTTCTTTTAAAACGCCATTAAGGCAATCAAATTTGCATTTTCCATATTTTATAGCCTCACATTATTATACGCGAGACGAAAAAACCTCGAGATACGCTGTTATTATACGTAATCAATTATAGTAATAAAAATATCGCTGTTAGCTTAGCTGTTAACAGTATTTGCGGTCGTTGAGCAGTGTCGGGCGTTTGATTAATGTAAATCATACATATTAAATAGATCACATGTAATCAATAAACTCACGCCTTTATCCTTAACGACGTTATGCATAGACAGTTTTAAAACCTATTTAAGCTATCGAATGCTTTGTCCCTTTCGAACGACTTTTGCATTCAGTTTGAGCGGAGAAGACAAAATATTCGATAGGTAATAGGTTTTTAAACTGTCTATGAATAAGGCCGTAAGAGTGTAGACAGAGGTGTCAAAAGTGCCACTCATAATTTTCCCAGCTCCGGTTTTAAATTTTGATAGGTATAAGAAGGCTGTCTATTCTTTATTTAAAAGTAATTTTACATTAAAGACCTTTTGCCGATATTTGGGGTAAGAAGTTAACCATCAACATGAAAAGTAGAGCAAATAGTCAGCGCAGTATATACGCCCTTTCCAACTATTCGTTGTGGAAATCTGATGAAGTCCTATATTCAGGTGCAAGTTAACCATAGCTGATGGTGATGAAACATTGCGTGTAAGATCAGATAAAGATAACCTATTATTTTAGAAGAGTCAACCCAGATATCGAAACCAGGCTCCATTATCAGCACTGATGAAATTTCTCAACGTTAGGCGATTACAAAACGCGCGTTATCGACTAAAACCATCGATATTCATTATAAATAATAACATACAAAAAAAAACGGTGTACAATTATAAAAATTAACGTTTTATTGGTCAATTATAATAAATGATTTAGAAAACTGTGCGCCAGTTAACGACCCGATCGGTGACGGCCGGTGATTAAAAGCTTTTAAACAAAAATAATCGACTTTGAAAAATAAATACTTGGCTCTTTTCTCGAGCTCGCCACTGCGTTGTTACAACGCCATTATGTTGGCTGTCCTGTTTGGCGCGAAACGAGCTTGTATACCTGTCTCTTTTTTGTGTATGTCTGTGGAGTGCTGTCGTCCCTGTCTGGCATGTTGTTCAATTTGCTGGCATGTTGTTAAGTTGCAATCAATTGGCATGCGCAAACAGACGCCTATGATATATCCAATTAAGTTGAGCTGGCGCGTAAGGGGGCGACTGCGAATTTCGGTGGGGATTTTTTATCGTACATGCGGGTTGGGATAATACGGGAGCAATAGTCGTTTATATTAATACAATTAGGAATTATACAAAATTAATTTTTGCACAGGACCTTGAATTAACCCTTTTTAGCATAAATTGTATCGAAAGCGTGGTATAAGTGGGTATGTAGTATATACAATGTTTTAGGATTAATCGCTGTACTTTTTATCAAGTAAATTCAATGTTTAATTATTTGCAAGCTCCTTTGTAATAAGGATTCACACATCTTAAGTCCATTTTGTAGAAGTTCAATGCCAAAGTTAAGTTGTTGTTATATTCTGAAATATTTGGGTTTATGAATTAAACCATGTCCAGCAGTGGGCTGCAACGGGACGATGATGATGAATTAAACCACAAATGTTGTAGTTAGAATTATTGTATATATTTGTTAACAATGTTAATAATGTTAACCAGAGAGTCACAGCGGCTAAGAGGCAGACCACCTGCCAGGTGGTTGGATGAGATCGTAAGAGTCGCAGGAAAACAGTGGATTGGCTTGGCACAGGACAGAAAATTGTGGCGTGCAAATAAGGAGGCCTATACCCAGCAGTGGGTTGACGTGGGCTGATATAGAGATTTGTTTTTATAGCAATTAATGACGAGATGAGAGAATATGAGATGCCGCCGGGGTAGGTACCACCGCAATGTCTATTTCTCCTGCCAAATACCCATATTAGTGCACTATTGTGTGCCGGTTTGAAGGAATTTGTACCCAGAGTAACTACTGGATATAAGGAGACTTAACATCTTATGTCGCAGGATGGTGAGCCAGTCCGATACCAAGCATTGCTCTGTAATTCATGGTGTTTTTTGGTTTTGCTACTGTCCATGAGTGGTCGTATCGCTTACCATCAGGCGAATAGCAAGCTCGTCTCGCCATTCATTACAATAAAACAAAATAATAGGGACCCTTTTCAGTTGTAACCACCACAAGCGTGCCGGACTAGAATCAGAGTAAACCGGAATACTTTTTTCAGCCTTCATAGGGTACCGCGTACAGGAAAGACAGCTTAAAATCTTTCCTCTAGTTAAAACAACGTGGTTGTAAGAAAAGTCTAACGCTAACCGTAACTTGCGTTTTCAAAGTTGCCTTTATGATTTTGATGATATTTACTTGCTAGTTATTCATATTTAATAAAACTACGAATGAACGATGTGTAAGCACTAATAATACGAGTACATAATTACATGCGTTTATCTATTTGTAGATATTATCACATACCATGCTGCTAAAGCAACAATCGCTGTACTTCATCGAGTAGGTATTATAATAGCTTTTACGCAAGAGTTCCACAGAAGCCAAATCAAAACAAGTTTAATTTTATTTGGCATTAAAAGCTAACAATTGACAATCGCCGCTTTATGCATGCAGCGCGTGTGCCCAGGTAACGTGAAGAAATTTACCGTGTATTAAATCTCTGAACAAACAAGTTGTTAGCGCTTACCAACACACACACCCACGAACACACACATTTTTACGATCGCACACACGTTTAAACGCACACACGCGCGATTTTTCTTAACAACTTTAAGTATGAACAAGGCGTTTCTTGAGAATATTGATGTGTTTTGAGTATATAATGTATACGCAGGGTATTCTGTTTGCGAATGTTTATGGTGTTGGTAGCTTAGTTGTTAACATACGGTAATTGAAACGTATTCGAGTTCTGGGAGAAGCTTTTTATCGCATCGATGTAGCGAGGGACTGGCCTAATAAGTGATTACCGCCCATTAATATCGTAACATGGAATTCGACAGCCTATGTGGTGAAGTTGGTTAAGAAACTTGCTGTGAAATGAGAGGCCACGGGTTCAGTTCGCTTGGGTCCCTTAAATGTATATTTTGGCTGCTGTGAGACCAATATGTGTCTCGTAGTTTTTGATATTCACAATATAAGATTAAGTATCATGCTGTGGAAATATTATATAGTTATAGGTGCGGTGTCGGACGCTGATGGACGAGTGGGAAAGAAAGACGTTGTTTCCTAAAAGATTTTTATTAAAGTTGGACAATCCATGGGGGCGTTGCCAAGTTGTTCTTGAATTAAGTGGTAGGCACCTCGTACGCGAGAGGCGATGCCTAGGCAGCATCCCATCATCAATTCGTGCCGCTAAGCAGCAACATTCATGAAGAATCATGAAGAACTTTCTGCTATGCAACACTGGACTCATTGGCTCATTATAAAATACCAAGTCAATATTTTATGAAAGGATTTTGGATATCCGAAAATAAAATAAGACATTTATTTTATAAGGGAAATATCGAAAAACAATTGTAAATATTATCACGGTTAAAATTGAAAAATACTTTCCTCTTCCCGTCGTTTTCCTAATATTTTCAGAAGCTGATAACGCGTCTAACATAATATTTGTAAATATTGCACATCACATGCTATCAGGTGAGCCGTGTGTGCATTTTCCAACCTTTTGCATTTAAAAAACGTGTTTGTCGTTTTCTTACATTTTCCACAGTTATAAGATTCCTAGCACTTTTTCCTACAGCTACCAGAAAACTAAAATTAAAAACCAACGTATCATTCTACTAATAAAAATCCAACTTATTTGCCTTCTAAATACAGAGTGTTATAGAATTTCCCCATCTAAAAAAGAACTCATCGCCTTACCATGTGGAAGCACGCAAAACCAAATTGCTATTCCGATCACCGGTCACCAGGATATTGCATAACCACAATATTATTAAGTAACAAAAACCATTCTTTTGTTTCCTTTTAATCTCCATCTAATAAGTTGAAGAATGTTTAACCAATTACCAAAAGTGGTTATTATGAGTAATGGCCCTCCCTCGATACGAGGGGCGTATTTAGGGAAATTACCCCCAAAAATGGGGATTTAAACACCCACTTAACCCATCAACGAGTGCTGCCCGCTAAATGGGATAACGCGAGCGGTGCGCGTGCGCATTCTGCTACGAGATTTTTGTGCCAGCTAGTATTTCTGAGAGGTCATTTGCATGACAAGAAAATTTTATAATATACACTATATTATAAAATTTTAGTGTTAAATCAAAATAATAAAGATATAATAAACTACTAGATATAAAACTAAGGATTTTTTCTGTTGCACAAACAAGTTATTTGTTAGTAGAAATTCCGATATTTCATTCGACAAGTGCTAGAATCTAGACACTTTCAATCATAAATAAATGTTATTGTATAATCTAATAAATGAACTTATATTTCTATAACCTGATTAGGCTTAAATTTGTATTATTTTTAATCTATTTTTTTTATATCATCATTGTCGTATTAAATCTTAAGAATAACATCAAGCTTACAAAAATAACCTAGATTAAATGACTTAATTGATTGAAATATTAGCGATAATTAAATTATACCATACATTAGTAAAATACATTGTTTGTTGTATTGGGGAAGTAGAATTTTTTAATCAAATTTTATTACTATAAGGACCTACTAAGTACATAAAAACAACTTATAATGAGATAATTTTGAAATTAATTTAAAGTAATATTTATTTACATTTCAAAGGACACCCAGAAGTTTTTATTTCTTAATTAATAAACAAAGGCAATACGGTAAATGTTTTACCTTCAGGTGTCTTAATAAACTGCCAAATATAATAACATAATTTGTTTTTTTGTATTGTATTGTATCAGCCCATACACGAACCACTGCAGGGCACGACCGAGGGCCTCCTCTACAATCAAGAGTACGATTGAGAGTGGTTAGGCCATATAGTCCACCACGCTGGCCTAATGCGGGTTGGCGGACTTTTACATACCATAGAAATTTATACAAATCGCTATGGTATGCATGTTTCCTCACGATGTTTTCCTTCACCGTTATAGTGCGTGATGATTGACTATCAATACACACATGACTCCGAAAAGTCAGAGTTACGTAATTTGTTTAATGAAAATTAAATTAAATGTAAATATTAAAAAATATAGTTAAGGTACGTAATTAATTTAATAAATTGATATTATTGTATTTGGCAATGGCAAAATCAATAGGTAAATTACTAATTTTATACATAATCGTAAGACACAAAAATCAAAAATCCTTCTTTCATAAAAGACGAATATGACCAGGAGAGTGATATAAACTTTCCCGACAAAATTAAAAAAAAAATGACTAAAAAATGATTAAACCCATCCGCCGAATGGAAACGCGCACCCCCAAACAGTTTAGGCGTACCCATGTTTAATATAAATATAATTTAGGTTCCCGTTCGTTTCGATAACAGATCGTTGCTCTAACTCATTAAATGTTCATTTGTTAAGAGTTTCACCTTTGTTTCTGCTGACATATGGCGGCTTGCGGTTTTCATCAATACATTATTACTCGGAGGATGTTGGCTATTTAACATTTAACGTTGTTGTTTGTGGTTTCAGCGTGTATATTTGTAGTAGAGTTAATTTTGTTGATAGTAACGGCCTTATTCATAGACAGTTTTAGTAATCGAATGTTTTAGTCTTCCCTCAAACTGAATTCAAAAGTCGTTCGAAAGGGACAAACATACGATAGCTAAAATAGGTTTTAAAACTGTCTATGAATAAGGCTGTAACTGTTAAACCAGAAATGCACTAGAAGACTCACACATGGTGTACTACGTCAGTTTTCCACCACCCTGTACATTTGTCGATAGGTCGATAAGAATGTCTCATTACCAGCTGAAAGGTCTTTCGCAGTTTCACTTACCGAACGAAACGCTTTTATTTCAATAAGGCTCTACTACTTACAAAGTTGTACTAGTCTAGTCTATTAAGGTTAACTCAGAGTATACAATTGTAGCTGTTATATTAAACATATTGCTCTTAAACGGTAGGGCCACGCTTATCCAGTGACGTGTGGAATCGACAAGATATAGGAGTCATAAATCAGTGATATATGACTTGCTTTTCTATCCTACGTTCCTAATATCCTGTTTCATGCATAAACCTAACAAATTGTCTTTTATTAACGAGTTGTTGAAAAAAGAAATCAATATACCTATACCATTTCTAGATTTAGAGGACTTAAATCTTGCTTGAAGAATTATTTTTAATCTAAATATTTCGCAAGCTATAGAAGATATTTCTGACTATTATATTGATAGTCAATCACTTGTATACGTGATCTGAACCTTACAACATCCCCTTAACACACGAACACGATAACATCCATTTTAATCTAATTGACGACAAGCCTAAACCCGAATAACCACGACCAATATCTAATTAATAGCCTCAAATCTGATACGTTTCGGTAAACATCACAGAGCTTTTATCCAAAAAAATACAACCATAGACAAACTCACACTTCATTCTTACTCTATAAATAATAGAGTCTATGGTCAGTTTTGACAGGTGTAGTGATGTGCTTGGTAGCCGCGCGGGGACAGCGTTGACATGTGTCACGTTGACAGATGCATTAATATTAATTATGGGCTGTTGACGTTAGTTAAACGTGGCATTTAAGAGGCAATTATATTTATGAGGTATTGATCTTTATTTCAAAACAGTATTTTGTTTATATTAATTTACAGTAATTGGTTTTAGGTATGTGGCTGTATTGAACATAATTATTTGACAGTCTCTGTCACATCATACCAAAATATAGCATAAGACTTTGGACATAACTTTGCTTCCGAATTTATATGTCATAAATCAATAACAAAAAATCCTAAAAGTGTTAAGTATTTTCGCTTAATTAATCGCTGCAAAAAAATACTGTTTCGCTTCCCAATTAGACATTAAAACACAAACTAAAATAAACAACTACTGCCAAATCAAAATAAATAACTAGTCTAAAGCAAACGACGCATGTATTGCACTCAATATTTTACATATCATTTCCGTTTACTGCAAAAAGTCTGATATTACAATCATACAATAACTATATACAACAAAAAGCTAATTTAAAACTCACAATTCGCCTTAACAGCTCTCAATACTCCACAAACCATTGTCGGCCAACCAAAGATCGGGAGATAAACAACAAAACAGACAAACATAAATTGACAGCCCTATAAATTGAAAACGGGCCTATTTCAAACCAAAAACCATAGGCACGACAACAGTTTTAATTTTGTCGACGGTATATTTATATTGGTTGCGTTACACTGGCTATTTACTGCTATAATTTGATTATACTTATCTAGATGGAGCTGTCAATTGTTATTAGATAGACGTCAGTTTGACAGGCGCTCGGCCAATCGCAGCGCGTCTCCGCGTTCCAAATTTAAGGTTACGTCAAAAACCGTTTTTGAAAATGGAATGTTGGTAATATATTTTAAAATTTTGTGAAATGCTTTAGCAATTTTCTAATGATCCTGATAAATTAACATTCTGTATATTACAGGTAGAATTTGCGATTTTGATGGTCATAGGCGGCGATGACCATCAGGTAAGCCACTCGTCGCAACTAAAAAAAGTAGTTGCCGCCTAAGAGGCATTTCTCAAATTCCATTACCAAAAGCCAGGCTTAAAGATACTAAAAGCCTATTACAATAGAAAAGAATAACAGTTTAACGAGCGAAATCTGTCGGTTGCACGGCCATGCAGACTCACCGGCCCGTTAATAAATTAAATAGTATTAACGTAATCTCCGCCTTTGGCGACTTCAGAAACACCTCTTTTCAACTTAAATCGGTTAGGTTAAGCGGTGAAATTATGAGGTATAGGAAGGGTTCTGTATGATATTGCAATAATTAAGGCTAACAATATTACTTGCCCTACTATTGTATTACTACACTGCCTCGGTGGCGTAGGTACTACGGTATAATTACAAAGCTGAGGTCTCGGGTTCGAATCCCGGGCCGGGCAAAGTGATATTGAATTTTTACATTAATTATCAGTCTGGAGTCAGAAATTTGTGCCCGATATGGCGATAGGCTCACCCCCTATAACATCATGGGACGGAACACGTACGACGAAACGTGGGTGTCCTGGTTGCACCTCTGCCGACCTCTTCTGGGAAAAAGGTGTGATGTTTATGTATGTACGTAATATGTTATTTCGCAATTTTCTACAAGGAACCCCAAAATATTGAGTTTCTCACTCCCTTATCTCAATGGGTTGTTTGTAAAATCTATAATGTCATTAAAATGTGCCACCCGCGATGTTTCGTGGAAACTTTCGGCGCGTCTGGGAATCAAACCCACTACCTGCTCCTAAGTGGATGAGGTAATCCTTACGGTTGACTCCTCGCGCATCACTGGAGCCGCACTTTAAGCAAATTAACTAAATAAATTACATTTCTATGCGGTTTTTGGAAAAAAAATTGGCAAAAGTAAAAATGTATCGCATTTTTTAATTCAAAAGGCTCCTTTTAAGTTATTTAACTGGATTCCTCGGGGCTTAAAATATAAGCACGTTTGAGGCTCTTAAAAAAGATTTAATAATAAATCGGCTTTTTAAGTTTTTCGAGATTATGTGTTACCGTTAGTTGAATAATAAAACGGCATTGTTTATTCTTTGATTGTCATTAGAAGCTTTTAATGTATCCTTTTAAACTTTAAACAGGACCCGGATAATTGGATCCACAGCGGGACCATTCATAATGGATATTTTTTATATATTGCAGTTTTAAGTTTTATAACTTTCAGAACTTACAATCTTTTAATTAGTAATTTAGGTATCCCTATTTTTTCCCAGACATCGTTTTTTTATTTTTTTTTATTTCAATGAATGGCGAGACGAGCATGCCATTCTCCTGATGGTAAGCGGTACGACCGCTCATGGACAGCAGCAAAACCAAACAATACCCTTAATTACAAAGCAATGCTTGGCATTACTGAGACATAAGGTGTTAAGTCTCATTATGTCTTGTAGTTACGCTGGCTACAATGTCCTTTAAACCGGAATACAACAGTGCATTTACACTAATAGATAGATAATATGTTTATTGCAGCTACAATATGTCTATGCTAATAATAAAAAAAATAACATAAATATGAGAAAACATAATTGTGTGATATTGTAGCCGTAGTCAGGGCCCAGTTCAGCAATATGCAATGCTCCAAGGAGCAAAGCGCTGGTAATTCTACTGGCACCTGTTTGGCGTTTGAGTATGTTAAGACCTGAGTGAATTGTTTGTTGAAATGTTCATATATTAAGTATTTGAAGTGCACTTCATTAGATAAATAGATAATCTAGTAGGTATACACTGCGTGCAGGAATACGCGTGGATGCAGGCCGCTTCCAACACATATTTAATTTTTATTGTGTTTGGAAAACAAACAGTACAACAATCATATATATAATATTAAATATAGTGTAACTAACACATACACCAGTAAAGTTTTCACGGACAAATATCAGAGACGCCGCAACATTACAAATAGAGCAAAACTAGAATTAAGTATTTTTAAGAATATCTATGGTATGTAAAGTCCACCAAATTGTACTAGGCCGGCGTGGTGGACTATATGGCCTAACTGCTCTCAATCTTACTCTCGATTGAAGAGGCCCGTGCCCCGCAGTGGGACGTATATGGGCTGATACAGAAGACTAGTATTACAAATATCAAAACGAAAGCAATATATTTTTAAGACATATTTATAGAAAACTTTAGAGTAGATTTATGTGCAACAGTGGAGTACTTGTGTTTGCAAATGATGTTTTAACATAGCAATAATCGTACCAAACAATGATGTATACTCGTATTCAAATAACTTTGTTCCTAGACTTAAAAATTGAAATAAAATATATATTCGACCTTTCCGAGTTATTGCGTGGCAAAACTCCACTAAACGACAATATATCTGACGTTTTATCGCATACTCACCGCGGATGTATCATGTAACCCAGCCGGATTCGAACACTGGACGCCTCAGCTTTATGGTCCATAAACGTCGACACTCGAGCAAATTATCTACCGCGGTGGACATACTTCAAGACTACATTTTGAATAAAATCTTGAGGAGGCTCGGTTGATGGTGCTACGATGGGGTTATGTTAGTTCGGATCTATGATTGAAAGTTATAATAGTAATAAATAGAACCAAACATAAAACTGACTCCACACTAACATTGAGTCTTGCGTCATGGACATCAGGAACTACGAGAGACTTTTCGGTCTCACAAACACCTAGACCTGAAACAAATACCTGTTCACACAAACATTTGTCTCGGTCCGGGAATCGAACTCGCGGTCTCTCGTTTCGCAACCGGGGTCTAACCAATTGCGCTACGGAGGCTGTTATAAGAATAAAATATTTTATAATCATAATATATGTATTATGATGCAAAACGTTTTGCCGTATGTGTTCTATCCCATGATGTGATAGGGGCTAATCTATCGCCATATCAGGCACAAATTCCTAACTCCGGGCTGATAATGAATAGAAAAATCCAAGATCACTTTGTCCGACCCGGGATTCGAACCCGAGGCCTTAGCTTTGTAATCATACCATAAAACAACTACGCCACCGAGGCAGTTTTAAAATCTTTTTTTATAAAATCTATATGCTTTAAATAGTAGGTACGTTTAGGTAGTTTTGGTTGTTAATGTAGAACAACGACAACATCAAATAATGTGTTAGTAGCTTGGAATTACTGATCCTTGGCTTGCTGTTTAGCCATTTAAATCTATCAGTCCACCGGCAAACCCTTGCCATTCTATTAAGAATCAGACATTATTTTTTCATATATTATAGGCTGAGTTCTCTACCTAACTATCAAAAATACATAACTACAAATATCCAATCCATCAGCCAAAGGAAGTACACTGCTGAACATAGGCCTCAAATATACTAAATATACCTAACTACGAATTTACTCCTAATCAATTACGAGTATATAAATAGTCTATGCGGTGGCAGTGTGCAGGAACAATTCCGGTAGAAGCTGAGGCGCTCTTACTTCGGGTCCCCGGGGCCATTCCATTTGTGCCGAAAAGGGCCACGCGGGGTTTAGGTTGGTATGCCGTAGACCGGTGAACCCAACATAATCGCTCCACTTTCCCCCAAGGTGGGACGATAGCGGTAACTCGGTTTCCCCGCGTCAACAAAAAAAAAAGGTACGTATATTGTAACGCAAAAAAATTATCACATTAGAACGAAGAATGTATTGTTATTAAATTGTTGACTGTGGAATAATCGACGCTGAAGATCCAGCGAAGTGGAGGAAGCGTCTGCAGGAATATGGACGGCATTATACCAGATCAAAAAGACATGATTGCCACATAATACTAAAATAAAACCAAAAAAACATACGTCATAAAATAACGACAGACGCATAATAAAATACCAAAATATTCTAATAATTTAATATCCCAGAAACGCATTACGTATTTTAGCTATCCGATAAACTTGTTAAAAAAATAAATGATTCCAATTTAAAAGCATTTTACAGCCGTCACAACACTTTTAAACTAATGTAAAACAAATGAAAAATGGTTTTGAAAGTGCATACCTTAGGAATAATCTCAATGTTTAACAAACACTATGAAAGTAAAAATGTTTTCCCATTTGCTGTAATCAATAACATTTCAGAATCAATCGGAATTTATTGCTTTTTTGTTTTACTCGCGGATATGCTTTTAAATTTAGTTAATAATGTTAAACACTCTCAATAGTGATACATATTCATATATTATGGAGTTTTCAAAGTCGTAGAGGCACGCTGTTATCTTGGAATATGTAGGAATATGGCGTGCCTTGTAAGAGGCCTATGTCCAGCAGTAGACTGCAACAGTCTGATGATGATGATGCCTATGTTCAGTGGTGGACTTCTTGTGGCTGATTAGAGAGAGAGAGAAGAAGCTGGTTTGATTATCTCACAGAAAACTTACATGAAGCGATGTTTTGGCTGTCTGGTATTGTCCATTGAATGGGATTACCAAAGGCCTAATATTCCTTTACTCCTGTCCTTTAGCCGTTCCTTTCCACTTACATTTTGAGAGGACGGCAAGGCATCTTTGATACACGCGCTGTATCTGTTGATCAGCGGTGGTCATCTCTTACTAACAAGTGAGCTGTTGGTTTTCTGAACATAATAGTTGTACTGTTTTAGCCTATATACGTCCCACTGCAGGGCACGAGCCACTCTACAATCGAGAGTACGATTAAGAGGGTTTAGGCCATATAGTCTACCACGCTGGCCTAGTGCGGGTTGACGGACTTTACATACCATAGAAATTCTTGCAAAGCGCTATAGTAAGCAGGTTTCCTCATGATGTTTTCCTTCGTCGTTATAGTGCGTGGTGATTGACTATCAATACACACACGACCCGAGAAGTCAGAAGTGTGCCTTGGGTTTTCAACCCGCGACCACTGTGGTCATGTAGGCGGCCACGTCTGGTCTGTTACCAACAAGCCACCACGCATTATTAACGAACATAGTTATGCAAAACACAACAACAAATATATAGTTATGCTATATAAAAAGACAATCGAATATGCACCGGCTGGACTAAAAATGAGATACACTGGCGCGGTTCCTATGGACATATTAATTTCTTAACAGCAATACTTTTTGACTAATCACCACGCACTATAACGGTGAAGGAAAACATCGTGAGGAAACCTGCATACCATAGCGATTTGTATAAATTTCTATGGTATGTGAAAGTCCACCAACCCGCACTAGGCCAGCGTGGTGGACTATATGGCCTAACCACTCTCAATCGTACTCTCGATTGTAGAGGAGGCCCGTGCCCTGCAGTGGGTCGTATATGGGCTTATACAATACAAAAAAAATACTTTTTGATGAAATCATTGTCTTTGGAAGTGATAGAGCCTTGCTGTATGTCATTATATGTCATACAAATGAGTAAGATCGACCGAGGTGGTACCACTGGCTCACAAAATACAGACTGGAAGTAACATATTTGTTCATGCGTTTCCTTGGGTGATTAAGGTTACCGGACACCTTAAAACTGCATAAATACATACATAAACTCACGCCTTTTTCCCAGAAAAGGTAGGCAGAGGTGCAACCAGGACACCCACGTTTCGGCTTGTGTATTCCATGCCACGATGTGAGAGGAGGCGAGCCTAACGTCATATCGGGCACTAATTCCTGATTCCGGGCAGGTAATTTATAGAAAAATCCAATATCAATGGGCCCGACCCGGGATTCGAACCAGAGACCTCAGCTTTGTAATCATACCGTAGTACAACTACGCCACCGAGACACACATTAAAGTGATGGTACTTGGCAGCATATTTCCTAACACTAGTAGCGGACATCATTAGATATCCGCCCAGACAGCGACCACTTGCATACATTTATCATAGTGCTGGATTCGAACGTGGAACCAACCGTCTTACTACTCAACATTATAATTTTTCTCCCTAACGTTTCTCGCAAATTATTCAACGAACGAACAAAACATACGAACAATGTTATTTCCATTTAGGCTAACAAAATTCCACCGCATCAAACACACGAGGCAGTAAAATGAAATCTGATAAAATAAAGAACAATAAAATCGATACCGCAAACAAAGGGTTTAATGCATTAATTTAACAATATAATATGGAAAATAACATTTATTCGGCAATAAAAACTACACCCGCCGAATATATGAGCGAGCCGCGCTAACGCGAGTTTGAAAATAAAAATAAATAAACACACACAACAGTCACATGCATAGTCCTCTCCATAGTAAGTTATTAATCTTGAATCATATCAGAAACTATGAGAGACTGAGGTTTTATTACATCTAGATAGGAAATAAATAAATATTTGTTATTCATTCGGTGCCTCCGTGGCGCAGTTGGTTAGACGCCTGTGAAACGAGAGGTCGCGGGTTCGATTCCCGCACCTAGACAAATGTTTGTGAGGCCCACAAGTATTTGTCTCGGGTCTGGGTGTTTGTGAGACCGAAAAGTCTCTTGTAGCTTCTGATACCCCCGACACAAGACTTAATTGATCTTTATGTGGGGTCAGGACTACGAGTATGTATGTGACTGTTGGGTGTATTTATTTATTTATTTGTCTCGATGCGGGGATCAAACCCGCGGACTTTTCTTTCAGATCCGGCTTCTTAACCAACTGCGCCACCGAAGCTGCTAAATGCTTAAAATGCATAAATAGTATTATAGTATCTTACAATAGGCTCCAAATCCATCTAATCACATATTTCGAAAATGTTGCTTTAAAATTGTAATGTTCGTAAGTAGGAGCATTAATAACGCGTGTGACAAGTTCGACCATTTAATCAAGACTGCCAACATAACCACATAAAACAATAACGAAACTATAACATCATAGACAATCACATACACTACACTCCTCCACAACCATTTAACATACTACATTTAAAATACAATTACACCTTATTTAGGCAACACAGTTATCACTACTATACCTTATAATTTATAGTTTTGTTAATCCTACACTGTCGGATAGGGCGGAACATACACTACAAAAATCAAAATACTTAATTTCTTAGCAGCCCTTTATCCTTCATTGGGATTAACATTTATAAATCTTGCTCACCTAAGACTTATTGAACTCTTGTGCTAATAATCACGCGTGTAGACATGCATTAATAGTGAGTTTTTAATTATTTTCATCTCGTCAAAGGTTTTTAGATCTTTTCAGAAAGAAAAGCTAGTATTTTACGTGAGTTTTCTATGTGGCAGTGGTTCCTCGGGTCGACTTATTTGTACACTAAATCTATATTCCTTTTTAGAAAACCAAAATATCATGACTCGGGTAACGATCTCACAAAATCTATATACATTTTTCAAATGCGTTTTCAATTAGGTAACAGAAGGTTTAGGACTCAAAGGAACCAAAATATAAGTATAATGTTTATCTCAGTACCTCAGTCTGCTTTTCTTGCTCAGGCCTTAAGGTACATACTACAGTTTAACCCTATCAATTCAAACTACCTTTTTTAACAGTTCACACTTAAATTATAACCTAAGCATCCTAATAGTCCACTAAACGCTATTAAAGATAGGCATCAGGCTGGTAGTGTCCGTTTAGTTATTCCACCCGCGCGCCACTCTGCATGCAGGCGACGCTTGTTGTCATCAGCCGATGCACGCGCTGACGTCACCGCGTGCTGTTTGTGTGGTCCCCAGGCATTAGCGATGCTTCGATCAATAAATACCTATTACAACATGTTTTATTTAGTTTTTTGTAAAATTTTCTTAAAGGCCAGTAATAGCCAGTTCATGTGGTAGAGCCACGCTGTAGTCAGTCAGAAATCGAAGTGCAGCGACAGCTTTGCTGTCACGTTTCGTTCGGTAAGTGAGATTGCCGGATGCCTAATACCCCTTTCCTACCCGCTCCCCTCCTGATTCTAAGGGTCGGAAACACATTTAAGAACTAAGCGTTGTGGATGTTCATGGGCGGCAGTGCTCACTTACCATCAGGTGACCTGTTTGCTCGGTTGCCAGATCTATGTAATAAAAAAAAAATAGCCGTTGATACTTCTGTTGTGGGTCTTCATAAGCGGTGACTACTTACCATCAGGTGGCCCGTTTGCTCGTATGCCCAAAACAACGATAGATTTTGGCTTAGACTGGTATGAGTGAGGAATCTAATGTTTTTTATCTAACATACTTATTGTTCGTTAAAAATATACATAAGTAAGTAATACGTAACGTGAACGGTGAAGGAAAACATCGTGAAGAAACCTGCATACCGTAGCGATTTTAAAAGAATTTCTACGGTATGTAAGTCCGCCAACCCGCACTGGGCCAGCGTGGTGGACTATATGGCCTAACCACTCTCAATCGTACTCTCGATTGTAGAGGAGGCCCGTGCCCTGCAGTGGGTCGTATATGGGCTGATACAACAACAACAACAACAAGTAATATGTAAGCTCCGAGCCACAATGTGATAGGGTACGCGCCTATCGCCATATCGGGCACTAATTCCTGACTCCGAGCTGATAATGAATAGAAAAATCCAATATAATTTTGCCTGAATCGGGATTCGAACCCAGGACCTAAGCTTTGCAATCATACCCTCTAGTTAAAGCTTACTTCTGATTTCTAAGGCAACCTCTCAGGTGTTTGTCTCTAAGCGCCTTATTAATAAACTCGGATGAGCGAAGGATTAAATTTAGTCCAAGGCTTTATTTAGATTTGACTCGATTATAGCAAGCACTAAGCTGTTCGTATTTATTCATTTTAAATACAAAAAGGGTAATTTAAAAAATAACACATATTAAATATAGTAAAAACATATATTTTATATCACTCGTCGTTACTACAATTAAATAGCGCAGACGAACCGCACACGACAGCAGAATATACACACAAACATACATACAAGTGTTTACATGTGCCCGGTACAGATTGCATCCTATGTCCTATTGTGCCACTGACCTAAACTTGGGAAGAAATAGTTCGCAATATAGATAATAAACCATAGATTAGGTAGGCAACCATAGATTATAACAATTTAAAACTAAATGGAACACGGAAAATTGGCGGGAGTTCCGACTGTAACATCTGATTATTATTTACTTAAATCAGTTTATAAGTTTATTACATCAAATTAGGACCTGCCTAATTTAATAATTAAATTTAAAATATGTGGCAAAAAATATTTAGAACAACTTTCTACGACTACATAAGTTGTTGCATTCAAAGATAACTTCAGACCAATTTAAGAAATATATCGCGCCACAACTCTTTCAATTCATTTTTTTTTTTATTTCATTAAAAACATCACATAATATTGTAATCAACAAAAACAGGATATGAATATAGGACCTTACAACCGAAGGACACACCTAAACATTTGTATGTACACAAAAAATTGCATATACCTATGTAACTACAACGCATATTTACAATTACACTAAATTAAATAATGTACAGCTAGTCTAGTTTAATATTACTCATATTCTATAATATTTACATGTATCAACTATGGCATATAAAACCACTTGAGAAGGAACATTTTATTCGGCACTGCTTCATTGCTTCTTACAGGACATTGCTTTTTAATTTTCTAAGTCAAAGATTGTCAGGACTATAAAGCTTTCATAAAAAATGTCGCAAATTTAACAGCAACTGGCTTAAAATCAATAAAGTTAACAATGGCAATTTTTTACTGAAATTCTTGATATTATGTTAAATTTATTTGAAACGAGAATCGAACCCCGCATATAATTGTCCCAAGATACAATGAAGCAGACCTTAAGGAAGTAACAATACTTGTTTATAAGTTCCTTATTTAAGTACGAAGTAAGAAATAAATAATTATTTACAATAATCCATCTGTTTGCTTACGTTTTGCGTAAATAAAATTTTAAATAGACTAATCATGTCTACACGTTTTAATTTGCTTTGAAAACGTGTATTAATGATTCGCCTTTACATAATTTGAATCTTGGCATTCTGGAGTAAACTAAAACAAAAAATCGCCCTCTTTATCGATTGAGGAACGCGATAATCGATGCTATCGCACTTCACTATTTAACGACATTTTAATTCAATTTTGGAATGTCATATGAAAATTATGCCGATTAAATGGGAGGTTATTCAGAAAATCGTGTTAAAAGGCGGGAATTGTATAATTTTTATAATAGGTAAAAATCATTATTCTGTTTTAAATTGCTTGAATCTTATTTTATGAGATTCTAATAATATTCAAAATACATTTTAATACATAAAGCTTAACGAATTTACTCATGAATTATTAAAACAAAATAAATGATTAAAATGTATTTTCAATTATTATAAACTATTGGAATTCTATTAAACGCCACCTTTCAACACGGCATAAATATTCTTTGAGTAAAACATAAATACCGTCTGACAAAAATGGCCTATACGATGTCAAACGAGAAACCGAATGAGTAGTTAAAAGGCTATAGAATATCTTTACATAAAATGCAAACATCCATTAATTTGTAAACCAGTAGATAACAAGTAATTACAATTTAAAAGTTGAAAAGATCCATAACATTTTTGCAATGGCAACATTAGTTGACATTATTTTTATGTTGGTAATACTGTACTCATTATTCTAATTAAGGAACTGATTTACATACAAAATACAATTATTGAGCGCATATTTTATTATTTAAATGTCTACCAACATAACGGTATTTGTGTTGATAAAAAATTATGGTCAGCCATATTTGAAACAGATGTGTGAAAATTGTTTTACCTTGGCTAAATTAAAGAAAAAATCTGTTCTTAGGCTTATCTTAGTTTTTATCAACACAACTATTAGTATATATTTGATTAATTTCATCAAAAATAATATTAATAAAATACCCACGATAATATCTTAATTGTTAATTGAGATTTTATTATACTATGACTGGATTCTTCCACTGGTATATTAAACACAAGTTTTCAAAAATAATGACAGAACACATGCATGTTGAAGATAACATACACATTTATTTTGGAAGAATCAAACTTACATATATACATTTTGATGTCGAAATAAAAATTACAACACCATGAATTGTCTCTTAGTACCGCTCTACATGTCTATGGATACGCTATATTTTGTTTTTCATCCGCAACTTTTCTGCATTCTGTCATCATAAGGAAAGATGCAATGTTATCCCAATATTATTTATAGATTCAAATGATATCACAACGAAATAAATCGGATAATATACCCAGTATAATCGACTCAAGCGAAATAATAGAGAAAATTATATGTGCAATGAAAATAGTGTAAAACTTAATGTCCAAATAAATTGAGCATGTACTACATCTTATTGAAAATATTTTTTGCGGTGATTTTTCAACCGTCAGATAAATTTATCCATCAAATTAATTATAACATAATATATAACCCCTGCAATTGGACAAGAATTATATATTTTAATGCGCTTCACTAGTTTTTTAACGATTGAAAAAACAGCCCATAATATCGTATTTTCAATCTTAAGTCACTTCCGATGAGGCCTAACAGACACTAAATCAATTGCGCGAAAAACTTGACTCATTACTAGGGAGAAAGCACGCGATTGTACCAACACAACTTACTGTCCGTACGATCGTGCTGTCTCTCTTACGCTTATGTCAGTTTTAATTTGACAGCTTGGTAATTAAGCGCAGTCTGGTCTGTGTCTTAAGGCTTGATGGCTTTTATCGCCAGGGTAAAAATGGCGACAAATTCTCTCACAATTATGAAAAATATACATACATTGACTCCGATAACTATTATTATATTATACTTATTTAATTAATCTTTGTTGGTATAATAAGTACGCTAGGCAGGGGCCTATAGTCAAATGCCACAAATGTTTATGTAGGCCACAAATATTTGTCTCGGGGTTGGATGTTGAGACAAAAAAGTCTTTTGTACTTTTTGATAACTGTGACAAAAGATTTGGTATCATACTTTGTAATGTTGTGTGTGATTGTTGAGTTATTATTATGATAGAATCGTAGGCAAAGCCACCGGCGTAAGTTAGCACAATAACCAACAATATTGTTTCTCGAATAATAAAGGAATTAAAGCAATCAAAGCGGCAGTAATTAAAAGTTAGAATTTAACGAAAGAATACATCGTAAAATATCGACATGGCCGCTAATCGCAAACACTTAATGAAGGAAAACGATAATTAAAATCGACTAAGAGTTAATTGAGCTGAAAATGGGATAGAGATTTCGAATCACGTATAAAACTATAAAATCGGGTTTTATGTTTGCTAGAGTTTTCCCGCCGTTTCACTTACTTTTCCTTCCTTTATGTATTACGCGTTATATCCTGCACGAGATTACTGGATTTACAATTCCCACTTCGATCACTTTGCCACTATATCCGAGATGTTCTATATGGCAAGCCTACATACAAACGAAATATTGAAAGAATATTTTGAAAACATATTTTTGTAATTTAATTTATATCATTATTTAATTAAATTGTCGCATTGGTATCTTAGATGATTGGGAGGATTAAGGTGCGATTCCATTGGCGCTTATCATAGATCAAATAAGACTTTAAGCAATGCACACGAAATTAATAGGCTTTGTCTTCCTACATTGCTAATATTATACGCAGAAATATGGTAGTTTCGTTGTGCTGTCACTCAGTAAAGAACAGCGGATCTACTGTTTTGTTGTCTGACGGTAGGATATTCGCATCCGCCCGGAAAGCGACTACCGTACACAATAGAGGAAAATATGTCATAGTAACTCAAACAAGTGTATTTTGAGCACGTCCGAATAATTATACTCTTTCTAAACCTGATCCGCACTTTCCATAAAATTCCCATTTAATGCGACTTACAATAATAATCATTTATTAGCATTAACAATTTGTAATAGTAGTTCCAATGGCCCCATACTAGGCAAGCCAGCCCTGTGAATACCTTATCGTGGCAATATTTAAAAATATTTTATAAACAAGACATTATCGACATACGGTACTTTATATGCCGGAAAAATTAATTATACCGGGATGAAACAGGGCACTGGTCAAACACATAGGAAACG
This sequence comes from Theretra japonica, assembly GCA_033459515.1. Lineage (NCBI taxonomy): Eukaryota > Metazoa > Arthropoda > Insecta > Lepidoptera > Sphingidae > Theretra > Theretra japonica. The sequence goes on from CM065928.1 coordinate 1,395,811, forward strand.
CATTAGTGTTCCGTAATACATTTAGATGCAAATGCTTTGTGTCGACATGTTCGGCCGTGTCCGACATGACCATGTTGGCAGCTGCCTCATAAAATCCATGCTCATACTACGTTGTTTTCGGAATTATTTAAATGAACTAGTCCATTGTGTTAGCCTAGGTGATAAGATACATCGGACAATGATAAGGAATTTTTAACCGTTGCCTAAGTCTTTGGATGTAAAAACGTTGTTGCATTAATAAGGAAAACCCTATCTGCATCTCATTGGATCACAGGAATGGTAGGCGCAATGCAAAAGCAGCGTTGTTAAAGGCGTCACATAGTTTAGGAAAAAAAGGTGCTCAGCAGGAAATGAAGATATTGAGAAGGCATTAAATTTTAGGAAGCATGGTTATTAAAACAACTAAACACGTCTTTGCGAATATGAGCGAAATTCGGGACGTCATAAGAATTTTCAATATTTACAACATTGTGAAACCAATCAAAACAATGGCAATTCTCCCAAACTGCCTAATAAATCATTTTTGATTAAAAAACAAATTCAAAATAAATAGGTCAGCGTACATTACTTTTATATCGAAAAAGTAATCATTTCGAATAACAAGGCATTACTACGGGCATTAAAATCGCTGCACAGTAAATCGATGAGAACTCGATACAGGTAATCGTAAATCACAGGAACAAAAGACGGAAAGGGGAACACAAATGAGGCTTATAATCGCGTATTACTTGCCTTTAAACGTTACGAGTTTTGTCCCAATGGTAGCGGATTTCTCGCGTATGTTCGAATTTTAAAAATATTCGTAATTTATGACATCGCGAAACAATTTAAGGGCAGATAAGAAATCTTATATTTTTTTAATTATTATGTCTGCTATTTTTCTCTTAAATATTATAATAATTAGCCAAATCATTTAAAATACAAAACAAAGTAAAGCGCCCGCCATAAAAATATTTAATTTAAAAAGTGACACAATATAATAATATCTTATTTTTAGTAGCAAATATTTTTTTTGTAACTAACTTCGAGGCGAATTACTCACAATGCCTTGAAGAACAAAACTACAAAGTAATTTTGATTATATTTTTTAATAAATCCCAGCTAGTATTTTTGCTGCGTTCACAAAACAATTATAATGACCAATTATTGTTTTCGCACGGCCAAAAAAAGCATAAATACGTTTCTATGAGGTCTAAAAAGTAGTTTACCTTTCTTTGGTATAGAAAAAGCGGATTAAAACATGTACGTTGTTAATGTGACTTATTAATGACGTGCACCATCCGTTACCATGGTATTTACGACTTAATTGAATGCCTTGGGAGCGTGTCGACTGGCTCTATTACAGGAATCTATTGCAAAATACCATTTATTGTCTAATCATTGCATCTTGGGAATTATCATGTGATTAGATAGGCTTACTGTAGGCCGGAGAAGTTAGACGCTGAATAGTTTCATTTCAGGTTACACAAGACTGCGTGTAGGTACTTAGAGATTTTAAAAAGATCCGAAATCGTTTGAAAATTATTTAGGGCACCGTGTTTTGGGCATTCGGTACTAAATGAATCTACCAATATTTAGGCTTCAAATTATTTTATAATATTGTATTCCGTTTTAAAATACTAAAAAATTTTTTTTTACCATGTACCTACTTATCACTAATGTAGTTCACTTTTAAAGAGCACTTATTGTCTAATACTATTTTCGTTTCGAATCCTGGTAGCGGAACTAACGAGTTATACGATGATGTCATGTCTATATAAAAGGAACATAAAGCGCGAAGTTTCGTGCCTACATTATATTCGCCATGCTTCACTCGGATCCTAAGACAACCGGAATAAGCGGCCTAACTTAAAACATAATTCCATTTTTTTTATTTGAAATGACGTCATCATCGTAACTCCACGTTCCCATAGACACATATGACGCATATTACCCAACATAATTAATAGCATATCGATTGTAACAAATGCGTCGGTTAAATCGATACTCCAATCGATATAAATCAAAGGCTTTGTCACCCGAGCGCTAATCAATAACAAATAATAACGCGTCAAAAAACCTAACCTGATCCTTATCTGAATCAAAATTCTCGTAGACAAATAGCCGTCGAGAACAATCGTCACACACCAAAAACAATTTGGTTCTGTTGGCAATTACCGGCCACGATGGGACCCCTGATACCTTACAACGCATCTCTTAATAACAGACCCGTAATATCGACTTCATCTTTGAATCACCTGACTCTTTCTAACGAGGTATGAATGTGTATATCTCTCTCACTCACTCCTTGACAGCTCGTTCAGAAACCGCATCGTATCGGCGTTCGGAATCTAAAATGTCTAATTATACCCACATCACTCGAGGGACTCGTCAAAAAAAGTAATTTTTTTAATTAATTCAAAATGGTCCCAAAAACTATTATAATAAAGCCAATTTAGTTATCTAATAAAGTTTGACGCGTTAACGAGAATGCATGCGCCATTTTCCATTCCCGTAATTTTATAGCTGTCACATTTTTGAACTATTGGTAATTTAATTACGAATTGGGGTTTTTAGAAGAGGGATAATTGATTAATAACCAAGGTGAATTTTGGTTTCAATTTTGCAACTGGTAAAAATAAGATAGCTTTTCTTCTAAGCTCTAGTGTCCACTTACATCATTTTCTTGGAAACTTATACTTTATCAAAACCAACCACATCTTACATTTTTTAAATATGAAAACGGTTATATCTTAATATCATACATCGTTTAAAGAAATATGTCGGAATAACCGACTGCAGATAGAAATCATCGTGTCATTGTAAGCCCTTACCTAACTTTACCAAGCTTCTGTGCGCAAATTGAGATTATTATCAGAATTTCCAGGAAATCAGCTAAATTATCAGTAGTTATGTCGGTTTCTAAAGCCTAACAAAGGATGTTCAAATAGAAGCCTTTGTAACTATAGAACCAGTACTTAGTATAGCTAATTATGCAGTTATTCTTACTTATATATTTACTTAAATAGTATATTGGAGTCAATGTTGTTATTTTTTATAATAAATCGCCGTCTGTATTTTGTTTACACATTCCCACTGTATTTTATTAGCACAACTTAAAATAATTTAAAATTAGCGTTTAGATAACCTCAAAGTTTTACAATAAAAACTTCAGTGAACAAAATACAAATTAAAATGTGTAAACAAATCTACAAATTAAAACAATTTGTTTATCTACACACTTTCACAGAGTTCACGAAAGGGTTTTAACTGGTGCGATAAGACCGCCATTTTGAACTTGTAATTCGTGACAGAATGCTAATGACGTCATAGCACTAAATCTGATTATATTTCCAGACTTTATACATAAACCTTGAATAATCTGGCTTTCCAAATTAATTTCAATTAATAAAGCAGTCGGAAAAGCTAGCAACGGTATATTTTAATTATTTTTACATTTTTAAATTAAATTCTAAAACAAAATGTGTTCAGCCACGTGTGCTAGTAATTAGAATTTTTTTAACATATGTATTACGTCATTTTAAATCCATAATCCATTTTATTAGTTACAAGCGAATCCGACTGCCCATATTTATGACAAGCCTTTCATTTCCTCCGCAAATCTCAATATTTATAGTGACAGTAAATCTAACGATGTTTTTATCATTAATATTGCCGTTTGTAAACTCAAATACGTCGATAATATAAATAATAGACATTAATTTCACCTCGCAAGTCTTAAAGGCATCGGTTAAACGATGTTTCTATGGTACATTCAATAAATAGAATACAACTATGCTATGTACAAGTCACCGGTCTTACGTCTCGTTCTCACTTTCACTGAGTTCGTCCATGTCCATGTCGATGAGCTCCTCGTCCTCGTCTTCGTAGGAGTTGTTCATCTGCTCGTCAGGCTTGGGGTTGGAGGAGCCGGACTTGCCGCTCTTGGCTTCCTCCTCCTGCTGCATGCGTTTGTGTTTCGTTCTTCTGTTTTGGAACCACACTTTTACCTACGGACAAGGGATTGTTGGTTAATTAATTATTTTAATTTTTGGAAGGCTTACAGACTAATAACAACTACAACATAAAGACTAACTAAACGATGGTCTCTCTAATTTCTTACAATAAATTCATTAGACTCCGAATGTCCAATTTTGTACGTTAAAGAAGCTGTGATAGGAATAAATACGGATATTTGTTAGGGCGGTTATGAGTACATAAATGCTCTTCATATCTTCTCTTGGGTCATATTGCTTAGTAACATCCCTCACCCATGTTATTTAAGGCTGTTTTGTTTCCTGTGCTAGCCTATCACACCGTTGGGAAGAATCAATTTTACAACACTAATGACCAATGTAATAAAACGTTTTCATGTTCACCCACCCCAATCAATCCTTACATAACAACCACCTAATTTTATTAAGCGTATCATAACTACATTTTAATGTTTATCACATTCGAAAGAGTTCGTAACCTCCCCTGTTAATATAATTTCACGCAACATCAACCAATCATAAAGGGGTAGCGGAACGAACCAATAAAAAACTATTCAGGATCCACCCCTATCATATTTCACGGGCTATTGAGAGAAAAATCTGCGTGAATTTTTCTGTGTTCACAATGTTTTCCCGCCGAAACGGCCGCCGCCATTTTGTCGTGCAATTTGTCACGCGGGTAATGGCGTGCGGAATGCATTCATAGCTGAAATCGTTTGAGATTTGAATGCGAAAGAATATATTGCTCGTGTTTTGGCAATGGGAGACGCTGTATGTGTCATTTAGGATAAATGATAAGCGTGTTTTTGCTATTGGTTCGATAAAATACGCGAACGGTGTTAGTAAATCAAATCCAGTTTTAAAACTAGCCATTCCAATCCATCAGCCAAAGGAAGTCACTGCTGAACATAGGCCTCTCCCAATGATTTTCACAGTGACCTATTGGAGGCTAAACTGCCTGTTTCCCGAAACTAGCCATTAATAAGGAATATTTTTTGTAATCATTATATTCAGCTTGATAGTTCTAACGACGTATTTATCGTCGTAAGATTGAATATGAAAAGTATTGTCTACTATATCACAATAATTGTAAAATAAATTGCTATTCATATCCAAGTCAACGTTGCAATGAAAACTGATTGCGAAAAATGGATGAAGATAACTAGCATAATATATTTAAGACGAGCGCAAGAAAATAAGCATTAAGGTGTTGTACATCAACATTGTTCCTACAACACTTAGACGATAAATGTGCAACTATTTACAACAAACCGCGGCATTTAAATAATTGTCTTCAACGCAATTATTTATTGTAATTTATTATAGAAAGAAGTATATGCTGACACCACAAAGTCGCGAGTAAAGACCAATCATAAAACACGAGTTATACACACTGAAGAGCTGTATAATTATCCACTCATAACTCGGGACAAAGTAACAAAAATTGCGTCATTGTGGGCTCAGTAACCACCTATTAGAAGCGCATGTGCGAAATCTTGACCATAAAACACACATTTGTGGAACAAAAGGATTATATCGCGGGTGACACCTCCGAGACCTTACAATGTTGTTAAAATGATGTTTTCTCGTAATTCATATGAGTAATACGCGTAAGAACAAATGAATGATTTACAGCATGTGTAAATAAATAACTTGAGTGGACGTGTATGAACAAAACGGACCCGTACATGGTATAGTGTACGCTTCAATGATGATAGGGACAGAATTATTTAAATATTGTAATTTATGTATAGTATTGTGACATCATAAAATATGTCTGTAATGCAGTGTCAGTACTAATCTATATAAGATCAAAAATATATTTTTTCTGGTCTCTAAAATACAAGAATAAGGCTTAGTTTATAGACCATCTCTAAAGTTTTGAATTTATAAGGCGGTGAGAATTTCATTTTTAAAACTCATAGATACGTTTCTAAGGTGGACTGCTTTAGGCTCTAATTTAGGATGGAAGACTGTGAGGCCAAAAGAGCCAAAAGATATCGCTTATTAATGTTTAGAAAAGGTCTACATCCACCAGCAACCGTCTTCCAGCTTATGATAGTTATAGTAATTATTATTATTATTGAATAAATAATAATGGTTAGTCAATATAATCAGTAGTAAAATTATCAATACAATAATAGGAAACAAACGTATTATCACGAAATAATCTATTTCCAATTTCACGGCAATATGACAAAAACTTCATAAGCATTTATTATAAACTTTACTGACTTCTTAATAGAATTCTTTCCGATTGATTGAGATTGCTAAAAAATAATTGGAAGATTGATTAAAATGTTAATGAATGGAGAAATTAAAAATGTAAATTGCTGGAAACTTACAACTGATTGCGGAAATAATTTAAGAATAAAAAGTTAAGTAGCATGATAAAAACTGCAGCATCTCCCTGGATCTAATTCATTCCAGATTTAAACAACCGACCACAGTTACAGAAAATAGTTTTTACTAGTTCCCACGTCCATATTTGCAGATCCATAGTTATACAGTTTTCATAAATAAAAATCAATAAAGATTTGACTAATATTATCACTTATATCCAATACATATATATAGCCTAACCTAGCATACAAAAGAAAATTTTATAGTCGTACTCAAAAATCACAAAAAAAGATATTTTGCGATACATTTTTAAGCAGGGTTAGAAAGCACCCGAAATAAACGCAATAGATGTCTTTCACAAAATCTATTTAACCCTCAAACCCAACCTTTTATTACCATTCGATTACAAATAGGTCTACAACAGTAGACTAATCTACAAAATCTTCTGGGAGCAGTAAGGTTAGGGTACAACAGACCGCGCATGATCAACCCGCGAGCGGCGAAGGGGCCTGAGGGACCGAGCCGCGCAAATTTCGCATTACTTTGCAAATGGTGCTGGCGTTATGGGAGCTTTGATAACCCTGACACGCGTTTCTCATTTTCCGTGAAAATTGTCGGGGTATGACTTTTTTTGTAATTTGTTACCTCGGCAATATGTTGGCATGGGATTTACGATGTACATAAGCTAAATGAAGAAATGTCTTGTTAAAAATTGATACTAAAGTTTTGCAAAAAAAACCTAAAGTAAAATGTTTTATACTGTTGTCTTTTTTAACTTGATTGGAAAATCAGGTTGACTATTTTAAAATAATAAGCTGTTTTTTTATAAAAGTATTTAAAGAATAGATAAACAATTATCCAAGCAATCTATTGCACAACTAAACACATAATTATCACCAAGTTTATGAACGCTGTTCCAAGAAGAGCTGGTTACGGTCTCAAGTTTACAACTTTCATTTATCCACACAAAAGCGTCGTAAATCCAATTTCAATACTAAACAACAAACGATTAAACAATTATCACGTTCTGATGCAAATTTAATGCTCGAAAACTTCACCCCATAACACAACAATAAAGTTTAATTGCTTTTATTCTGTTCACAATGGCGCATCTGCCGTTGTTAACCGTGCCCGGTTAAAATGAACCCTCGTTAAACTAAACGACTCCGCAGAACGGGTCTCGTAAAACTGGCCGCTGTGTAAAAGTCATAAGTCTCCGCAAACAATCGTTTTAATACGAAGAGGGGACAAATACCCTCACTAAATAAATAGGGTATTCACTACCCCCGAAATGCGATTAAGTACTTATGTCCCCGATTAAGATGCCCGCGGGTTAAAGTGAGACGGAGATACCGTATAATTGGCTAGAGAGGGAGGGTAATAAAGAGGGGAGATACGCAATTACGTACAGTGTGAATTGGGCCAAAATTTAAGCGGAAAGCTATTTATCCGTATATTACTTTATTGTCGACCCATTACGTGCGAGAGGGAGGGAAGATTGCGGGAGAGAGACGGCAAATTGGGGTTGTTAGATGTGCGATTTTTCGGGTGTCTGTATACGCGTCGCTGCGAGAGGAAAAGAGACGGACATACGACACTTAATACGGTAGTTTCGAAAGATCAATTGGTGGGTCATAACGACCGGCTTTGTTCGCCGTAATTGGGTACGGGTTAAGTAACGTGCAGTAAGTTCCGTTGATGAATGTAAGCTTTAGAAATTACTGGACCCCTTTGTGTCATAATCAATAGTTATAATTTTACTCGGGTACTTCTGACCCACGCAATGTGCCCAATTATCTATGATTATGTTTATTTATCTTGCGAGATATTTTCCTCGTACCTTTCATAATTTTATACAGCCATAGAAAACCTGTTTGGGGGCATTTATTATTAATAATACTTTCATTTAACTTTATAATGTTACCTTGCATTTTCTATGTCAGTTTTCCACGGCAGAACTAGGTCCTATTAGCTCATTAAAGTATTTTTTATCTAGACATTCAAAACCATACTTGGCTACAAAGGATCAAAGACAACTACATAAACCAACACGCCATACGATATTTCTCGTACTTAAAACTTTTAAACTGACTATTTAAACACAACAAAGTTACAATTCTAAATGGTTTCAGGAAACCGAAGCGCTTTCAAGAGCTGAAACAGATATTATCGCAACGAATGTAGTCATTCGATAATCGGAGGAAGCGGTAAAGCCGGCCGCGTTGGTTTCCGCCGACAATCGCCACGGGCAACGCTAACGCGCCTAATGCAATTACACTGTACATAAATAACATTTCAAGCTCTAGAATACTAGATACTTGGCATAAGACTATACGCCCTCTGTCGAGGATTTACTATACTTAATAACAACGAGAAATTAAAGCTTCAGTATACTTGTATCCCTTTATATAAGACTATAATATACTGCTAACATGAATTGACCTACAATTGAAAGACTCTCTTCAGATACCATGAAATTCTTGTATAGCTCTTTACTATGCATCTTTCCATGCTTTTTTTCGTTACTGCGTTCACAGGTTTAGTCGATATATATTTGACCCAAATGTTTCCAAAATTACTTTAAATAAATGATTGTCGACTCATATAAGCAACGACTGGATAGAAGAGCTTGAAAATCAGTTTAATTGATGTCATACAATTGTTTTATTATATTAGCAACGATACAAATATTATCAAATCTTCCGGCCAGAGATTTTACTGGTGGAAATCTCTCATATGTAAGAGACCGCCTGGGTGGGTACCACCGCAATGTCGATTTCTCCAACAGCAGTGCAAATGCACTGTTGTGTTCCGGTTTGAAGAACATTGTAGCCAGAGTAATCAATAATGAGACTTAACATCTTATCTCTTTTCATGGTGCTGTTTGGTTTTGTTACTGTCCATGAACGGTCGTATTGCTCACCATCAGGCGAATGGCATGCTCGTCTCGCCATTCATCACAATGAAAAAAAGATTTGAAATTAGTCTTTCAAGCATACACTATGAATGAATAAATTTAGTGGTAATGAAAATGAAAATAATTTATTGAATCCATTAAAATGTTCAACATTATTTAGATTCAGTAAATTTTTTTTCTACCACCCGGTTCGGAAAGCGGTTTTCACTAGAGAAGAACGGGCAAGAAACTCTAGTGTTGCTCTTTTCAAAACCAGTTTACAATATCGTGATTATTACAAAAATTACAAGTTGATCCAAATCAGAGCAGTTCGTTAATAATTTGTTATAATTTGCAAGTGAAATATATTTTTAATACAATATTGTTTATATTCTGTTTAATATGGCTGAGTGAAGTGAAGTAGCCCAGAACGAAGAATCAGTATGCCCTGTTTCACCAACGCAGTGAATACTCGTGAAAACCTTATGTAATCTATAAATCAGTTACAATGTAAGCAAATCGGACAGACCAGTCCACACAAGCAGCACCCGTTCACGAGTATGACGCATGTGCCAGCCATCGGCCTCCTCAACCATGCTACAGGGAAGTGACCGACCCGGCACACGACGCCGCCGCAAGCACAGACTTTTAAGCGAGCATGACATACCCAATCGCTTAAGGGTTCGGTAAGTTCAGTGCTCACAAAGACATCACTTCACTTAACTATACAGACCCTCAAATACGTCTCCACATTTCTTTTAAAGTAACGCCTTACACTCGGGAACCAATAACTTTTATACCAATACAATACAGTTAGCGGAAGTGGGAAAATGGTGGTGTTTCCGGTGTCCATTACCGGCGCGGCGCGTGCCTTCCCCGCAGTGATACAATGTTGTGACTGGGGGAGAGTTATGCTTCAGCTATTGATACGTCTTATCTGACGGGATAGATGAATGTGGTCCAATTGTGAGAAACTATAAAAAAATATTGAGTCTAAGGCAGTATTTCCCAAACTATCGGTCGCGACCCACTGGTGAGACGCAAGTGAATGTCAAGTGGGCCTTGAATAGATATAGATATAGTCAAAACCTCATGCGAATTTTCGGCTATGATTAGCATAAAAACTAAGTACAGAAATAAATTGAACTTATCAAACTGACTGCACTCACTCCCAAAAAGGTAACTAAAATTTAAGGTAATGCTAAAGCTGTGAACAGAAACAATGCACCCTTCATACTAAAATCACAGTTCTTGTGGATATTGAAGTATTTAATAATTTTATTATAAGTAAATGTTGTTTTTCTAAAACTTATTTTTCCTTTCCGCCAAAAGTGAGTCCCAATTTTGGCAGGTCTTAGGTGGGTCGCAGCCAATTTAGCTTTGGGAACCTCTGGTCTAAGGCTTCAATTACTATGACTTCTTTCTGCTTTACGCTTGTTATAGTAAAAACAAGATGATAGTATACCTATGACAGGAATCGAATACAAGACTTTGCAGCACAATATGTGCATATCTAAACGATTGCTAAATTGGTTGGCAATCTGTTTCAATTCAAAAATGATAACATACGGAAAAAATCTAAAAATAAACTCTAGGTATTAATACAATATGTATTGATAGTCAATCACCACGCACTTTAACGGTGAAGGAAAACATCGTGAGGAAACCTGCATACCGTAGCGATTTTAAAAAAAATTCTACGGTGTGTAAGTCCGCCAACCCGCACTAGGCCAGCGTGGTGGACTATATGGCCTAACCACTCTCAATCGTACTCTCGATTGTAGAGGAGGCCCGTGCCCTGCAGTGGGTCGTATATGGGCTGATACAATACAATACAATTAATACAATGAATTCTTTTTTTATTTATCCAAGACCTCAAATTCAAGACCTACAAGCATACCACGTCAACCCAAGGAGGTCAATGGCACTTACCAAAGTTCGGGGTAATGAAAAAAAACCGCTATAATTATGATTTTAGTACAGGAAACATGAAACGCGACCACCTTACATGTGCGCAATAAACCAATGCTTAAGGTAACCGCATATTGTTCAAGCACAGGGCCGGATTGCGTGGGAGGTTGTTGGGGCAGTGGGCCCCGAGTTTAAATTAGGCTTAAGTCCGGAGCGGTAATGTTGTGAATTAAAAGAATAATTTAAAATATTTATATTAGCACGCAATCAGTCGTTTTGAATTAAAAGAAGGTAAATATAGTCACAATATTGTAGCTACTATACCAGAAAGTATGTTTTTATTTTCAAGTACACTATTTTTATGTTGCTAATAAAACAAACATGTTATTACATTACATATTTCCTAAATTCCCAGAAAACATGTCCTACGCCATAGAATCTAAATGCGCCCACCTACCCTCAAAAACATATTGCAAACAAACATATGAAAACCGGATATTGTCCCTATTTCCTGATCGCATTGTTTCCTGTACACAAACAATTATACTATATCTCATTATAAAATATATTGATAATTTATTTATAACCGCCATATTTATTCTGGAGGCGCTTGCTGGGTAAATTACGTGTTGCGTTGAAAGAGTTATTGAACGCTGAGGATGCATTTTGTATGAGGTGTAAAAGTACATAATTATTCTTGGACACTCGAGGAAGTTTATATTTACTTGCGATAATAATAGATGTTTTGGGATATAAATAAAATAAAGGTGTATTATAGAGGTAGTTTGCAGATTTATTACCGGTAATGTGAAATTAAGCCGTTTATTTTTTATGTAAATATTTGTTTTTAATTTTGTCAATATTAGCAAAACAAACTTGGTGTATTATTCTTTTATAAACCAATTTATACTAAATTATTGGATGTCTAAAATCAGGGGTCATCAACCACCAACGCGACCCTGAGTACATCCCCATCGAGTCCAATAAAACATCGCCAGTTAAAAAAATCAGTACAATTTATAAAAGTATCATCTCGCGCGCCCCGTCCCCCTGACTCACCCCTGTATGAGGGATCACCACCCCGCGTAACACCAGCCCCTGCAGCACCGCCCCTAGCCGCCGCGCATGCGTGGCCGAAATATGGGGTTGTTGAGCTCAGAGATTACAGTGGTAGGGATGGATTGAGATGGAATGACATGAAACATAAAAATATTTTTTTGGAATACATTTTTTTATGACTGCTTTTTATGTTTGTGAATTTAATGCCGCATTTATTTAAGCAATTTCTTAATTGTAACGTATAAAAAAATACAAATAATAATTGATATATAGAATCTTTAAAGCCATTTTACACACAGGAAGTCGTTTACATAATGACACACGTTATGTTAATACCCATGTCAGAATATCTTTTAAAACGTATTTTTATGCAAACTACCAATGCAAACATTTTTTAAAGTATTGGTAATTTCTACAAAATATCATTTAAACATTACATTGGCCTGTCAAAAACTAATTTAAAAACATAAACTGGCGAAAACACACAGCCTCGTCCAAAACATATTTTCACAAGTTCCAATAATCAAATTATGTACTGTAAACATTTCATATTTAATAACATCGTGCGTACGGACGCATGGAGCCGTCAGCTGCTTGTAATTTACTTAATAATATAAAATTACTCGTATCATAACCTGTTGGCAGTACGTCAACTCGCCTTTGCTTCGGGAGAAAAAAATGATCTTGAAAAACCTCCATGGATCTTTGACTGAGCGGTTTAAAAAATATGGCTGACAGGCTGTATGGAACACGTTTCCTTTGGCTGTAGTATTTTAAACTATATTCAAAACGTATATGAACATGGATTCTTTTGTTTATTCATGAATTGAAACTGTACTACTCGTTTCAAAGGGAGAAAAAAATGTATGTGGCTTGCATTTATAGTCGAGTCTAGGGAGGACAATGTTGCAAATTAATGACAATGTCTAAGAAAGAAACTAAATTAAGCAAATTGGTTTTAAACATAATGTCCCACGTCAGGTAAATTTTTTTTATGATGAGTGCGTTCACCAGACAAACTATATACATGCAACATTCGTAGAGGACATACCTATCTCAATACCTATTTCAACATTAGTAGACCTTACAAATATTTACTCGTACGGAAACAAACCTAACTCGGAACTTGGCAGTAGGGTTCAAACCCGCAACCCATCGTTTCCCAGCCACCGTATTAACCAACTGCGCAAAGAGGCTGTCAGACCATTATAAAGATGTTGCTAATCTGCATTAAGCAAACATAAATTGATAGAAATTTCCACGCATGTATGATGTAGGTGAGAGAAAAAGTCTAATATAAATTGGTGTAATTTAATTTTCTAAACAAGAATTCCTCTCCCGCGATACGCGCATTACATCTCAATCATTCGCCACTTGAATGAGCTAAGCAGGTGCGGATTAAGCACTCGCTACGGGGGACAGTACCTAAAGAAACCATACTTAATTTACAAAGGCGAAAATAATTATGTCTGTCAGGTTTTCACGACTAAACAAGCGAAAATGTTATAGGCTGCATAATAAAATGAGTCTGCATTAATAGGACTCTTTATTAAAAGAAAAATATCATTTATGATTGATTAAATTGAATATATGATCTGTTTTCGTAATTAAAAATTCATATCTTCTTGAAAAGTAATGCGCATTTTAAAGCAACGTTTTAATACTTTTATTTTATGTTGATTACTTGCTATCACGTGTCTATTTTTATCATATAATCAATAATTGACCGTTTAACTATAATTATACACACGAAGCAACGCTTTAAAACTATAAACATAGCCGTCATAATTGCGCTAACTATAAAATGTCATAAAAGGTTCTTGTTTCGTAGTTCGATAGGCAATATGTAGCTTTATTTTCCTTGCTAGTTTTATTCAGTTATTTTTCTTGAGTAAATATATTATGCTATTATAAATAATAAAGACTATACGTGTATCAATTCTTTCTCTTTTTGTTACAAATGCTTTTGTCCAATTTGCCAACATCAGTTTATTTCATAAGTAAAATCCTGTGATGAGTGTATTATGATATACATCCAAAGATATTGTATAAATATTGCTCCTCTATTTTTAAGCCTTTTAATCATTAAACGGGGTATTTTTTAAATGTCTATCTAACTACTTCAAACCACACGTCTTGTTTAAACTAATAAAAAAACAATAACGAATTAACCCCCCTAACCGCATGGCAAATTACGCGCCATTAAAAAAAATCGATACACGGCTCATCAAAGTGTGATAAATTAGCCGCAGCGCAAGGCTCATTACTCTGTAATTCTGTATGTTAATTGCGAACAATTGCGACGTATTGACTATAATGCGGTGCCACCATCGCGCGAAAAAATAATATACGCTTTTTACCGACGCGCCGCGGCCGTTACGCGGTCAGGCGGGAATGACGGCTTGACGCACGGGCTGATGGATTGTATTGGGAAAAGGAAATGGATTATCGGGTGAAAAATGAATATCTACATCTAGCTTTACGTAGGTGCATCTCCAGCATTTGTTAAAAAAAATGTTGCCCTACACTATGATCCCTCATATATCATGACGATGATTACAAATATACGTTACCTGTACCTATAGAGTATGAGGTTGCAGATGTGCATGGGCGGCGGTGATTACTTAGAATCGGGTGAACCATATGCTCGTATGCATCCTATATTTAAAAAAAAAGACCACAGACTCGGACAGATATTGGACAACAGCAACAGCAATGCTGCTGTTAAGCGTCAGTTTTCTGCGTGACAATGACATCATCCCAACCTATTAATGTAGCTATAGTGTATAGAATGGCTATAGCGCGAGTCCTCTAAAGCGGCAGAAACCGAAGGTAACACTAGATAGTAGAAATCATTGTCATGATGCTTCTAGCGTAGAAGAATGAAAACAAAGATGTTGAAAATATTATATCGTATAATATGAGGGATGGTCATTGCCACAGTAGAACTACCATAGACTGACAAAGACTGGTATTAATTTAACAACAATCCATTACAAAGAATGATATCATGAAGAAAGTTACATATAATTAATTAAAAGATACAAATCTTTACAAACACATTTCAAACCACTTATTTATGAAAAATCAGACATGTTGCGATGTTTTAGCAACGTCAGAAAAAGCCAGATCTGATACTTCAATCTTTTTTAAACTGACATATATGCTTGATGGGTAATTAAGTTGGAACTGTCGGTGTGAAGTGCGCTGAGTATTTTTTTGCCGGCGCATTGTTGCATAGAGCCGATTAGCCGGGCGCTAATTTCCTACCGCGCCTGTAATGATGTGTGCAGCCGTGTTTTTTGCTGCTATACTTAGTTTTCTAACAATTAACAAACGACTGCTGCCTTACGCTGACAATATGGGGAAAAACAGGATTAATTATTATGGTCTCACAATATTTTTTTCGCAAACGACGGTTGAAGTATTGACAGGTTTTCTTATTCCAATTATGAAATTAATCAGTAAGCGTCCAGTTTCATAAACTTCACGCTAACGGATAATTAATAAACGTAAATTACGTGTCTAAAACTTTATTTATCATCAAAAAAACTAAATTAATATCAATAAATTATAGGATACAACCAATATAATAATTGATGGCATAAATTACACGTTACCTTAAGGCTATAAACTAATATTTAAATTGAACTAAAACAATAGATTATTCTGGAATTTTAGCAAATTGTTGGGAGATTATTGACAAGTAATCAATTAACAGATGGCGCTGTAATAAAAAGCTATCACATGCGCGAATATGCATATAATCGTATAAATCAATAAGGCGAACACGTGTACACGACAATACAAACTGAGAACAATTAAGCAGTAACATTATAATTGAATTAGCTGCCCCACGCACCGTGCCAATTAACATTGAATAGGAATTCATTATTTGCTGGAAAAAAATGAGTGTTGCATAAAAATTTGCACCGGCGGTAATTTGTTGAAGTACACAAGTCAGTTTGTTGAGTACATTTATTCAACAATTGTAGAACAGAAGGGCAATTTGAACGTAATATCTGTATTTACAAGTCGTACATCGATGGATAAACCTGTCATACAGACTCGCTTTTACGGAATTACGGTTTTGCGGTGCGGCGATCGACGGGCGACTTCTAATCTCAAGGTTGTTACGGTTGAATTATAAGGGTGGCTGTCAACATTGTAGCTCGAGAGTCATCAAATATTCTTCTCGTCGTTTTATTTTACGGTATACATTTGCGAGCTGTTAACGGAACCGACTTGGCCTGACTGCTGTGGTCATTTAACTGAAATTAACGTACTTGGATATCAATCTCGTCGTCGTGAATATATCTAGGTATAGTTGAGTACTCCAAATATGAACGTTTAAAGTATTTTAATACCATTGTAGAGACGATTACCGGAATATTTTAGGAATATTTATCCAAATTTTGTACAAAAAAATTTCGGTATTACTATAGCGTTTTCAACAAAATGTTCGTGCTAAAGGCACAAGAATTCAGAATAAATACCTATTACTTAAACAAATAATGGTACTGAAAGCCAGATAAAACACATGCACCTTAGGAATTAGCTAAACTATGCCTAGATTTAATCGCTTTCCGACCTAGCGCTGTGACTAATGGGGTCGAATTTGTTGCTGCTTTGGCGTGTTGGTTTAAAATGTGCAACTATATTTGAACTTATTATGACGGTGGACACCGCACTAGTATTTGATTATATTGATACCTTTATCTGCTTTTCTCACCACCAGATATCGATCTAATTCTTGTGGAGAAGTTCCAGTCCGTATGAAGATTTTCTCGATGTGTTTTTCTTCAACCGTAATTTAAGGGATAATTTGAGTTGCCTTTAATAATTATATCGCTTACTCGACCACAATAAAGGATATCTAAACGTATTGCTAAATCAAGATTATAACCAACCAAATTAAAATGTCGTTAACCCGTGTCGATACCTGAAAATAGTGGCATCGAAGCCGAATCGATCGCAATAACTCGCCCCTAATACAGAATGAAATGCTTCAGAAATTAATTATGACCATAAAATAAACGATTCCAACTATCATTACTAGCACATTATAAATTGGCCTGATGGTATAAAAACGGTATGAATGTAGATTTAGAAACTAGGCAACGTTTATTAACGACCACACCCAAGCGGCGTGTTGCTTACATTAGTGAAGTATGGTCAGCAATATAATTATTTATAATTAACTTTATTTATTGACTGAATTAACTTGCCGTGTATTTTAATACCATCAAAACGTAATGTGGTTTTAATTGAAATATTCATGCAGATTGACAGTTATTATTGACGAATTAGCATGAAGTTTTGTATCGTGCCAAAAAAGTGTTTTAACTTTTAAGGCGTGGTTTGATTTAAAATGCATATTTGTAAAAGAGGTATTACCGTTTTCTACTTTTATAGAACTTTGCAATATCCTTGATAGAATTATTTTCCGATATCTGTATTATACTGGCTAATACATATTAAGCAGTGGGTTACAAAATAATCTATTTTCATTATGTATTCCTGATACCTATGCTTAGGTCAAAACTTCTCTCTTAGCCAGATTGGCAGATTTTCGATATTATTATATTATGCACAGCACCCGATAGAACAATAATAAAATTAATTGATAGTAGCACTACAGTGTTCCTAAATTGTCAACATTTATTGAGGATAAGTGGTAAGAGAATTATGACGCTTTACTTTATGATGTGACGAAGGTCAACGTTACTTGGACACTTATTAAAGTATTCATTGGGTACTTTAATGACAAAAAAATCATCGTGAGGACATCTGAAAGATCTCCGCAAAAATTTTAGAAGGCTTTTATGCTTACCAACCTACGCTATAAAACAGTACGAAGGTAACTGATAGGTTAAGATTGTGAACTAAAATGGGCTTTAATGGTCGGGAGCTGTCTTAATCGTAAAGGTCGTCCGTGCCTATAAAAAGTTTTTAGGGTAAATGTTATATTGGCAGTACTAAGTAAATTGATCCTTGATTTATCTTCGTTATAATTGACCGTGATCGATCAAGGCCGTTCAATCGCAAGGGAGGCTCGTGTTCAGCAATGGGACTTATACAAACTGATACGAGTACGTTGTTATTTGCTGGAGACTGTTCCGCCCTCACACCCACCACTGCAACTCCTGTAAGCCAGGATCAACAGTGGCACGCATTGTAATGAATGAGCATCAAGCTCAGCGAGTCTCCGGGAATGTCTAACTTGTCTTTAACCCGCAATCATAAAGTTGAATTAATAGGAGTTGGAAATAACGTTGTTATTACTATTAAATTATTTTTCTTTACTATCGCTACGTATTCTCGTACACACGCCACACGCCTAATGATCCAGTAATTATAAGTTTTTTTCGCCCGGTTTCGAACAATTAAACGCAACGCTTGATACCTTTGGCGCGATTTCATTGTTTCGCTATTGTCGGTTTTTCACTTTATTTGCTCGTATCATTGTAGCACGAAATTCGATTATGAGATAAGAATTAATAAGACACCTGTACGGCTTACCCGACATTGGTACTTTTTATTGTACCGTTTTGAGTCAATTAACTTGGAATAAATTGTATCGTACAAACAGGTGAGGTAAACCTCGCATCTAGACATTTTTGGGATTATATTAAGAACATTAATTTTAGTAATTGAGTACCAATAAAATATATACATGAATTTGTAGAACTTATTTCAAAAATAATTAATAAAGGGCATTTTGTACGGAGCAAGGATATTTTCCTCTTAATAAAATTGCAAAATTGAAGTCGAGGTACTATAATTTGATATCATCTAATAAAATACATCATTAGCCTGCCAAGCTACTTACGTACCATATTTAAGATACCTCACTGCGCTTATAACATGTAGATTACTTTATATTATATTCGATAGATGGCGTTGGCTTCCCATGGTATAAATCGCTTGAAAGTGTTAATAAAAAACCAGTATTTGTAAGTACCGAATAAGTCATTATTGTCATATTTGTTGTTTATTACGTAGACGCCTAATCGAGATAGTACTGGTAAAAATTGTATGTGACACATAATATTATATTTTATGCTCGTGATAAGGGCATAAGATGTAAGGGCTATGTTCATTGGTAATTGTGTTATTTTTCTATAAAGACTGCAAACATAAGTATATGATGTTAAAAAAGGAAAGTAAAGAGATGTACTAAAGCTACCCTCTTTTAAAATTCATCTGTTATATAATTAATCACCCCCCACATTTTTTATTGTGTAATATTAGCTTTTTTACTTCAGGTACTGTCAGTGATTCAAAATGCTTAATATCAATGTTTATTTTCATATTTTAAAACAATGGAATATTTTATTCGTATACACACTTTTTTCTATACTTTATTCAACGTAAGAAACGATAAATATTTCGCAACGGGTCGTCTAAAATAATGTCTATTACATCATACATGACAAAAAATCGTTTAATAAATGAAACAAATTAGATAAATTTTGTTATGAGTTAGTCTCGAGATTTCGGCGTTATCAATATTCTACGCATTTAATTAGTGTTCCATATCTTTATATGTAATCATTATTTTTAATTATGTTTTAATTACGACCAATTCTTGTGTAAACATGTCGTTTAAGTTAAGATGTTTTGTAAATTTTCCATTAGATTATTTTTTATATATGTTATGTATAAAATCGCGCATTTTAATTTTTAAGGGTAGAAAGATATTATACTTGCAGATCCACCTTAAAAACCTAATGAACTTATAAATATATGTGTTGACGCAAACAGTCACAGTTTATTAAGCTCACTTATTCAGTCACATTGCGTGATGACATTCACGACAACTTGCAATTACATTAGGCATATTAAATAAACGTTTTAATCGAGCATGTTCTAATACGTAGCAAAAGATACGCATAAAACCAAATACTATCGATTACAGATTTTCAAAAAATATTGTCATATTGTATGACGTCATACAATCAGTAAATCTACGTTAGTTCCTGTCACGGTTAACAGATGGCGCTTACCTGCGTCTCGGTGAGACTGAGCGCTTGGGCCAGCTGTTTCCTCTCGGCACCCACCACGTAGTGGTTCTTCTCAAAGGCGTGCTCTAGTTTGAGAAGTTGGGAGGGGGAGAAGGCGGTTCTAATCCTCTTCGGTTTCCTGAAGGGCTGCAGGAGGAACCCGGGGATGTCTGGGCCTGGAACAAGAGAAGTTATTATCTGATTACGCGCTGAAGTAAAATCAAAGTCAACCGACTAGAAGTGGCGATATTTCATATTTATTAAAAGTAATGTAATTTTAATATTTTTTTAATCCAAAGGATTCAAAGGGTGGATCCATGTTTTGAGATATTCGTTATTCGTTTATTTATTTATCATCATTGCCGTCATCATTTTCTTTTGGATCCCATATTGAGACATCATTATTGTGTTGTCTTTAATCGTTACACGTCCCTATGGGGTAACCCCTTCTCCTCCTCTCGACAGTTTGTTCCTTTCAGACTAAAATTATTTGCTCTAGAAATAAAGAAATAAAAATAATTCACTCTATTAAAAAACAGTTATTTACAACACCCTTAGAGTCAAGGTGGGGTCCTAATGATATATTTATGTGAAAATAAGCTGGCTGATATATCAATTAACAAAGCGGAGACACTGACGGATTCGTTCGCTTTAACTGTAGTTGCTTAGATTGAGTTATATTGTAACAACTCAATATAAATGGAAGGATTGCTTCAACAACTCAATTATCGCGTTATTTATTGATAACTCTGAACTGTCTTTTAATGGTGATTATGTTTGTTTGTTCGGCACCCAGTGGAAATTTGTCGCGGTTGTAATAACAAATTGTTACAAATGCTAGACTTGAAAGAAGGTAATGTGATGCGATTATTATTAAATAGGTAATAGGTATTGAGTACATTTTAGCATCAAATGACCAACTAGTAAGTGAATAGACAAAGTGACAAAAGTTGTAAGAAGCGTGATAATGATAATTTTATTCATTGAAATATGAATTTGATTTGAGGTACCCACGACTACGCCCTGAAATATCTACCAATGCAAATTATTACAAATAATCGCTTAAATAGTATAATTATATCGGTATTCATTCTTTCTCTCAAAAAATACACGAAAGAAGCAAGCAAAAACCCAGCAGAATCGTAGTGTTTACAAATATATTTATGGACATAAATAATTGTGGTTTCTTAATAAGGAATGCGACACCAGTATGCGTTTCGTTTATGGATACTTTTTATTTATTGAAGCAGCTTAGTAACTTAATGAGAAGGCGGTAAATAAACTGTTAATTATTTATAAAACAAAACTATAACACGGCCAAGGATTTCGAACACCCATTACATACATTGGACTATACTCGTATATAAAAACCCAAAACACAATAGGCTCAATTTAAATTCCTAGACATTGTTTATGTGTACAGACTCAAAAATCTAGATTCTCTATACTTTCAAAAGCATCAGGCGTGAGCACTTTCACAGGTTGTGCGAGTTATTTAAAGAAGATAGAATATTATGAATGTTCCATTAAACAAGTTTGAGAGAACAATTAACATGCGTAAAATATGGGTGTTCTGAAACTAATTCAGAACGGATAGTACTTTTCAGGTTTCCTCATAAGTAGAATGGTCCAACAAAGGAGAGAATTATTATCTTATATCAGCAATAGATTTCTCAAAATATAAATAACAAAAAAATAATCAACACGCAGTTCAAGGACGCACTAAAATGAGTTCAGTCTTTGCCTTTCACCCATCGAAGGACGTTTTAACCGTTTAACGCCACCAGACATCATAGACTCAAAATAAACCCTCAGCTATTAAAATTAAATTAAACAAAGATTACAGGTAAACGCGGGTCTAAGAGACCATCCATCAAGCGCTGCCGAGACTGATGGGGTAATGAAAGATCACAAATTACACGCTTGAGTGCTCCGTTTTATAAATCGTGTTGGTCGTGTGACGTTTATTGGTGTTCTGGACTTTATTTGGCGTTTTGTGATTGTTTTGAGGTTTTGCTGGTGAAGAATTGGGGACTGCCTCGGTGGCGTAGTTGTACTACGGTAGATTACATAGCTGAGGTCTCGGGTTCGAATCCCGGGTCGGGCTAAGTGATAATGGATTTTTTAATTAATTATCAGCCCGGGGTCAAGAACTTGTGCCCGATATGGCGATAGGCTCGCCCCTAAAACATCGTGGGACGGAATACACAAGGTTTCGCCTTGTGGGTCTTATGGTGGCGCCTCTGCCTACCCCATCTAGGAGAAGACGTGAGTTTATTATGTATGTATGTAGAATTGAGGAACATAACGGTTGTTTTAGTGATAGGATTCCGAGCCAAGGGTCCTACAGTCTGTGTATATTTATTCAATATGATATATCAGTTGATGACAAAAGTTCGGCGACTTGTGCCTGCCGTTAGTAGCATCCCAGAAATGATATTTAGAGATGGCACGAGTGTCACCCACATCGAATTAATATTAATATATTTTAGCATTCGCATAACTAAATAATTTCTCGGAACACTGCGATTTTCCCACGGATCCTTATTTGAACACCCTGGTCTAACACCTAATATTTTTTTTAAATAAGTAATAAATAGCGTAGGCAACACATAGCCTCGTAACGTGACATTCTCAATGGCTGACTACATTATAATTGCAATGGACACTAAGACCTTTTTATTTGGATAATCAATCTTTTAATTGATTGCCTGTTTGTCTTTCATATTTTAATGACTATGTTGCTAGATTAATCAAAGTGAGTACGTTTGTCTGTCTGTTACTTTATTAGTGTGATTCTTTGTTTTAATTAAAATACGGCAAAGGATAATAATAAGCTACAGTAGTAGCCTACTAATTAATGTAATGTAATTCTAGAAACATCTAGAACGAACTTTCAAAACTCCCGTGCAATTTCCTTCCAACTTTCCTTTATTATTAATTCGCAAAATGAAGTGTTTCCAAATGAAAATATTTATTTTTATGTGCTCTTCGGTCTGTTTTACAGAACGCAGTAATTCTATGCATTAAATAGCCTTCGTTAAACAAAAAACAATTTAGTACAGACAAACCCGGGTACTATTGTGCTATTCGAGATATTAATAACTGTCAGTGGGATTAAATCGAGATGATATCTGATAGTGCAGTATGCTAATCGTTGCTAAAATAAAACTGTCACACAAGGTGCGTCGCCTACGTGGCTCGGCCATAAATTACCATTACGAAATATCAGCTTTATGCTTATTGTAATAAACCTTGAAATGACGAGTGTCAGTTATGTCCCACAGCTGGGCACACTTGTCATTGGGAATGAAGTCTGCCAAATTTCACTATACTTACCCAATGGTGGACTTTCACGCACATTTGGAACAGGATACTGGCCAGTTCAAATAAACCATTTTACAGTACCTAACCCACAAAATTTAACTAAAGATTTGGTCAAGCTAGTATCATAGACTCTGGTACGAGTCCATTATAAATATGGTTTCAAAAGACTAGTTAAGAAATATTTACTAAGTAAAGTACTGTTAATGCATTTTGAAAAAGGAATTAGACAAAAACCAAAGTAACTATAGTTTCTCATATCTGTCTCCCCCAACCGCACAGTTATACTTTCAAATTCTAATTAACAATTCCCCAAAAACACAAATGAACCGTTTAACCTCCAAAGCTATTGAAATAAAAGCCATTAAACAATAAAATGATTAGCATATATGAAGCTTGCGGCTAATGAACATTTAAATGCTAGCCAAATGGTCGCCTCGCGTGCGGTAGACACTTACCTTAATGGTCCTTAACACTGATCCTTGATTTCCCCCTAATAGTAGGGAGGGTAAGTCCTGATGCGATTTTATATGACTAAATTGCAGAGGTCACCTTATGGATTTAGCTGAGCTTTTAGGCATCAAAAATGACCTAAGGCTACACGCAGTGCTGACAAATAAAAAAGGCCTCCGTGGCGCCGTTGGCTCGATCTCTGCACCGAGACAAATGTTTGTGTGAACCACAAGTGTTTGTTTCGGGTCTGGGTCTGGTGAGACAGAAAAGTCTCTCGTAGTTCCTGATACCCACGACACAAAACTCGATCTTAGTGTGGGGTCAGGGCTATGTATGTAACTGTTGGGTGTATTTATTTATTTATATAGCAGACTTTACACTTGTGATAATATAATACGAGTAGTGGTTTCTTTATCAGCTAGCCCGCATCGCATATTACATAGGGTCTGAGTTATTACATTTATGATTACAAGAAGATTTACTCTTTCGGTAGTAGTCTTTTAAGTTTACCACACTAGCCAAATGCTGGTTAAATTACCCTTGAAAATTATTGATATCGTCTCTTAGATATGCAGTTTCTTGACGATGTATTCCATCACCGGTAAAGTAAAGCCACTATGCCAGATTTTACATCTCGTTTAGGATGCTACAACACAAAAATGTAGTCACCGTCAAACTACAGTTACGGAAATGTCTCAAACATTGCTTTCATGAAACAGTGTCTCAAGATATATCTCAATCAACATACATACGTTATCACAATAAGTCGTAAACCCATAGTTTTATGCGGCGAGTGACACACTGCGGGTTATCTCGGCGATAAGTGGCATGTTTTTATTACTAAGACGTTTAAATTAATATATTTTGGTACACAATACAGCCCGGATATTTACGCGTTCGAGTCGAGATTCAATTAATTATAAATATGAGGGAATGAGCAATCAGGTCGTATCATTTAAAGTTATTAAAATATTTGTTTAACGCATATATCAAATGAGAAAATGTAGGTGTTTGAATTAGTACACGAAACAGATCCAAGGATCTACAAATACGGATTATAATGTTTTAGCAAACTTATAATCCCAAATATTTGTGATCAACTTCGTCTTCAATTACAGAAAGCCGTTTATTGTACTTTGTAAAACCGTCCGTGGCGCAGTTGGTTAGACGTCGGCTATGAAACGAGAGGCTGCGGTATCGATCCTCGCACCAAGACAAATGTTTGTGAGGGCCACAAGTATTTGTCTCGGGTCTGGGTGTATGAAAGACCTTGAAATAAAGAAACAATTATGTTTGTAACACCGAAAAGCCTATCGTACTTTTTGATACCTACGACACAAGAATTGATCTTAATGTGGGGTCAGTACTATGCATTTGACTTTTGTGTATATATTTTTTTGGCTCTCCCAAGAATTCTGTAGTGGTCTATTGAAGTGGCGGACATCTAGCAGCCTGCAACCTTTGATAGGCCGTATGTCCACCTTGTATCCACACGTCGAGTACGTTTACCGGTGCGTGGCCTTTCCTTAAAAACTTTTGCCCATCAGTATTTCACGCAAGACATTATTGTATCAAAAATAAAACGAAGTATTTAACTTTTAATGATCTGCAATAAAAAGACCATAAAACCCTCGCCTATCCCTAAATAATTTGCTATTACACCTAATTAAATTCCCACTACACGGCGAAATAAAAGATCAACGCTCGCATTAACTGTTACCGTTAATTTTAACTAATTCATACTTTATGCAAAACTTAACATGTAATTAAAAGTATGTTTTTACCAGCAATTATAACGTTGATAATTAAATTCATAATATATCGTAATAACATGCTTTTACATATAATTATACAGAAATATACATGTTACACTAGTTGCATATGTAAAAAATTAATCAAGATACGTTACAATTACATAGTTTTCGGTGGGATATGGTATATGGTCGTCGTAAATCATGTTTTTGTGCTCTAATAGAAAATACTGCTCTTAAAATGACTTTGAAAGCGTTAATTTACCCGGTTTTCGAGTCTCTTAATATTTTAATTTGCAATTGTTAAATTTTAGCATAGTCACTAAAGCGTATACATCATATTTTGAAAAAGT
The DNA here is from genome assembly GCA_033459515.1 of Theretra japonica. NCBI lineage: Eukaryota > Metazoa > Arthropoda > Insecta > Lepidoptera > Sphingidae > Theretra > Theretra japonica. Next base: position 1,421,881 of record CM065928.1, read on the forward strand.
CAACTGACATTAACTAATATGTCTAGTCTGGGAATCGAATGGAACCTTGTGATTCACACTACGGTACCACAAGGCCAATTAACAATAAGACAACTGTAGTCACTAATTTGAGACATACATACATACATAAACACACGCCTTTTTCCCAGAAGGGGTAGGCAGAGGTGCTACCAGAACACCCACGTTTCGCCTTGTATATTCCTTGCCTTCCTTGTATATTTGAGACATAAAATATTAATTACGCTAGCTAACTTAACAAAAGTAAAAATCGTCTGAATATTTGTGGTAGCATTGTCTGCAGTGTTAAATTTATTGGTTTATGGTTTCTTGTTTATAGTTTTAACGATGAATATGATAATAAGCTCAATTGATATCATCAGAATCTAGTTTCACAATTACGAATCTCTTCTTACTGTTCGCTGTGTCAAAAGACAGACTATGCCAAACTTGGATTATGAACACATATCCGATTTTAAATAAAACTAAGTCATTATGATAATTATTAAGAAAATTTATATTAGCATTGAGGTATTAATAAAATGTTTTGTGGTATGTTAAGTCCGCCAATCCGTATTAGGCCAGTATGATAGACTAAGGCCGAAACCATCTCAATCGAACTCTCGAATGTAGAGGAGGCTCAGCAGTGTGTTATTGTAGGCTGATACAGTACAGTATTATACTGAAACCGAAATCGCAATAAAAATCTTTACACACTACGCATGTACCAATCAGGCATACGGCACAATACTGGAACGAGGTAAAACATAGACTTATTGCCTGAGAGCGACTGAGACAAAAAACGGCACGTTTTTTGTTACGCACATTTTTTATCGATGTTCCTTCTAGTATAATAATTCAATGGTACAAAACTAGATTGACAAAGCAAGCTAACGAACACAATCAGGAGCCTCAATTAATAACAAATTCGCTGAAAATATCCTGTAGTAAATCATTGTTGACACGACAACATGGCTGACCATTCGACGCATTACAAATTAAGCATTTGCAATGAGAAGTGGATTTATTGCATCTTAACTTACAATCCTGATCGAATGAGTACGATCTGTTCAGCTACTTATCCTGGTTACTGTTTGGCAAATATCTATGCGAAAACAAACAAGAATATCACTTTACTGCCTCGACTGCCTGACTCAACTGACTGCCTCGGTGGCGTAGTGGTACTACGGTATGATTGCAAAGCTGAGGTCGCGGGTTCGAATCCCGGGTCGGGCAAAGTGATATTGGATTTTTCTATTCATTTTCAGCCCGGAGTCAGGAATTTGTGCTGGATATGGTGATAGTCTCGCCCCCTGTCACATCGTGGGACGGAATATACAAGGCGAAACGTGGGTGTTCTGGTAGCACCTCTGCCTACCCCTTCTGGGAAAAAGGCGTGTGTTTATGTATGTATATCACTTTACTGAAATTCTAAAAGTATAGTTAGATCATTTAAGGCTACCAAACATTCGTAATGCGCATAAAAAATGAATTTGACTCTACATTTTTGCAAAAGCAAAAAGTCATTCATCATCATGATTTATTTGAATAAATAAAGAGTGAAATCATATGCGTTCGAAATTCAAAAAACTTTATGTCCATACGTAGGTAACCGTAAAATTTCTTTAAGCAATAAGTCATCCATTTAGCTACCAACTTAATTATCATACGCTACACAAGGCTGCCAACTAACAAAAACTATAAAACGCTTTAAAGCCGTCCAACCAACAAGCAACAACAAAGTATACTCAAATTACATCCAATTATAACCCATTCAATCCTTTTAGTGGGAAATATTGTGAAAAAACACGGCAGCCAACAATCGCGGTAATTAAGAAAAGAGTTAACGTAACAAAAGATTTGACGTACAGTGCTACCAACATTCACAACACAGAAGTCATAGTGATTGCGGTGTGAAATAATCGATAATCGAAATTACGTAACAGAATCTATTTAAAATTACGAATATTTAAATGAAAATAAAATTATTTTTTTGCAGTGGGTGTAGCTTTGTATCTCCCATATTTAATCAGGCAGATATTTTGTCACAATTGATAAAGTCAAGAATATTTTTACTGCGGCAGAAATTTTGCAACCAAAACATCATCTTCCGCCATAAAATTCACATAACTGAACACAGTCCTCTAAAGATTTCTAAAGTGACCTTTTGCACTTTAGTAGCAGCCAGCTTCCACCGACCTTCTACCACCTCTATCAATCTGTCCTCTTGATATTAAAACAACGTAACTAAATTGTATTTAGTTTCGAATATAAACAACAAAGGCGACTGCAGTCACACGTAAATCTACAGGCAAAAGGAGCGGCCAATAATGAGTTGCAAATTGATGTTTGAATATTTATTTGAAAGCTATTCGGGGCACACTTTCAGACACTTAGTGCCTACTTAGATACGCAATGCCAACGAATTGATGCCATTCATCGCTTAAGCACGGTTCATTGCAGATGTCTAGTGATTTATGTTGCATGATTTCACTGTATGCCAATCCTTGATTAGAAATTCTATGACTATTTAGTTTTTTGTACGTCCAATATTTTGAGAGGCTTTTGGAAGCTCTATTAGTTTTAAATTTGCAGCATTGATCAAATAATGACTGGTAATTTTAATGAACAATTATGCATTTATTTATATGGGAATTATTTTAGTTTTTATAAATTAACAAATTTACGAGTATTATTATTGAATTTTGAAATAAATATGTTTTTTTATGACATTAAGAAGTACTATGTTGCGTGAAATCCGAAGTTTGCGATTACTCTTTTTTAAGCAATTATTTTCTGCAGAATAATTTTAATAATCGACATAACAATATTATCGATTAAGTAGGCTTCTACCCAACACTAACAGAAAAGGACAACAATGGCGACGGTTAATAATCGACTTCTCGCGCGTCACAAACTCTTTTGTCAACATTTTTATATTATTTTTAACGGAAGCGTTAATCCAGTTATATTAAACCCGAATTTGGAGGGTGGGATCATAATATCGTATATAAGGGTGGCAAAAAGCAACCGTATCTTTTATTCCCGCCGGGGATGTTTTTTTTAGGCAAAGGACAAATTATTATAGGGTTTTGTTGACACAGATAATAGCGCGAAATTGCATTTGGTCGGGGCGCTCACCCCTGTTTGCAACGGTAGTTAATATTGCTAACGATACAGGGGTAGTTTCGCATTATCTGCCGTCGATTTTAATGGGGTGGTATATTTATTTTTAATTGTAGTTTTAGTTTTACTACCAATGCTACCGATCTTATATGTTATCTTTTTATTTTTGATATTAAATCACGTCTTAAAGATATTTTTCTTTATAGTATTTATATCAACATAGAAGGGTCTTTATATTACATGTATATATGTTTATTTTGGTTGAATTCAGATTTCTGGTTTTCATTTCCAACACCTCATTGAGTAATGATTAAACTTGTGAATGGAAAATGGTAGATCCAAACATTGGCATAAAGATTGGCCAATATTTGACCAAATCGCGCCATAACTTATAGAAAGCAAGTCAGTAATGTAGTATAAATTGTGTTTATTTACGTAGTATCTATCTAATATATTAGTGCACATAAACCCACATAAGTCAATTAAACCGCTGCCGGCGCGTAATTAAACATTTTATGCCTTTATTATTACTTTCATTATGATAATGATATTACTCCAATAGGTTACGTCAACTTTGTAAAACAACTGACTTGTACCGATGGGAGTAGAACTTTGACACTAAAAGTGGTATTGACCAACCTGCAGGTAGGCTGCAACCAGACAGAAAAAACTGTCGTCTATCATTTGTAATGGATTTAATTTTAGAATTTTACTTTATGTTTATAGACTGTATTTATTAGTACATGATGCTACGAATGGCATGTAACAAACATTTGTAATGACAAAGTTGATCTATCTAAAAAAATATATTCCTAAAATTACAATTGCCCTGCCTAAAGATCGAACCTATGACTTGTCGGTCAACGCCTAAAGTCACAACAACGCATGTAAAACTTAAAACAACTACATCAAGTGTCAAGATTAATTGGTCGTTATCGGTATGTTGATATGGCGAAAGTATTTTATTTTGTTAATATATTATGGCCTTCTTACAATGTAATGACAGTTAATTAGTGAAGTAACACCTTTAAAATACATTGCTGTAGTACTATCAACTGCAAAACAAATCGCCAGTTTCTTTATGTCATTAATATATTATATTTATCAGCAGTTCCATGTAGACCGCTACCGACATGTTTATTTTGGGTTCCATGGGAGAGGCCTATGTTCAGCAGTCGACTTCCTGTGGCTCAAGAGAGAGAGAGAGAGTACTCATAAGCTCAAAATTATGTAGAATTCGTGAATCATTTCAGCTACATCCATAATTCACGCCTTTATCCTCGAAAAGACTGGCAAAGGTAACCATAGAGTCCTTAACAGTTTACCCCGCTTATTTGTAGATAACCAAATCCAAGATTCACAGCCTATATGCCTGCCATTTAATTAATGAAGCGATTAATGACACATACCTATAGGTACATCGACTTACTTAAACCAAGATTTGTTACAAATCAGTAACGTATCCACTGCATTAATTAATGTATTTATTTATTTAGTCCTTTATTTGCATACAGACATACAATTAAGCAGTTATACAAAAGCAATAATAGTAAAGTGGCCTTATCACTCCAGGTAATTTCTTACAGGCAACCAAGAGATGAATATATTTATAGGAAAAAGAAAAAAATTTATCTTAACAATCAATGGACAATGAAGCGATTAATTATACATATATACAAATATATACATCGACTTACTCAAACCCAGATTTGTCACAAGTAACCTATCGTGTGGATAGACTACTTATAATGTATCTTAACAATAAAGTTATTTGGAGTGCGGGGCACGGCCCACGGATAGCCGCGACCCGCCACAATGTTGCTATCGGCCCATTAGCCGTAATTAAAACGCGAGATATTATTAATTGCTCATATCTGTGTTGACGTAAACGCACGATACTAAGTGAAACCCGAAAGGTCAATTTGTAACTGGATATTTTAAATTGATTAACGGCCTTATTCATACTCAGTTTTAAAACCTATTTTAGTTAGCGACTGTTTTGCTTTTTTGCACAAATTGGATTCAAAAGTGGTGCGAAAGGGACAAAACATACGATAACTAAAATAGGTTTTAAATCTTTATATAAAAAGGCCGTAAGTTTCACAGAGATTACAGTAACTTTGTATTTTATGCTTTTTTTTTGTTAAGTATGGCAAATGACCAAACCTGATAGGGACTATTGCTATCTATTGCTGCAATACTTAGATCATAGATGTGTTTGTCGCCTCTGAAAATAGTGGGGGGAAGAGAAGGAATATGGGCGACAAAAGAAAAATGGTATTGGACCTCCTACCATCTCACTGATCATTGCTTGCTTTATTTGAGTTACTAAGGGAAGGAAACGAGTAAATCTATACGATATTTAAAAAAACAATTTGTTTTATCTTTACCACACAATAAAATAAAACGGAAAATACTTAACACGCTTGGATTAATTGAAAAATACAATATGTGACGAGAAAAGAAACGTGACGTCAGTAGCCGCTAGTAAAAATTAATTACACGCGTCAATTAGGACTATTAACACTTTAACGGCTTTCGAAAACAACTTTGTTAAAAATGAAATAACAATTAAATTAGTAACTTTAATTTAGTATTTATTAAGTATTAAAGTTAACTTAGTAAATTAATGAAGTAACAATAACATTTGTCTTCGAAATGTGCAGTGAAATACAAATAAAAGTCGTTATTGCTTGTAGTTCACGCCTATATCTCCGGAGGGGTAGGCAGAGGTCCCGCCACCTATAGTTTTCCTGACTTATTTTCTTCTAAAGATAATGGGCGCACCTTTCGCCACTAAAATTGCCTTGGTTTTAAAAATCAGTCTGGAAATAATGTGGATATGCTTGATAGCTTCTAGAAACTGCCCAAAAAAGAGAATCGTGATTTGAGAGCTAAACAATTATACATGTATCTGTACTTTTTATTAAAGTCCTAGAATTATAAACGTCTCATTAATAAATAATTATAGTTAATCTCCTGTTTATTAAATACAACAAAAAACCTGACATTTAGAGTTGATGATGAAGTTTCTTGCGGCCCTTCTTACTACGGTCCGGTATACTTAACTTTTTATCTATTAAACAGTTATAACTTAACCGCTAAAGTTGCCGAATACCGTATGATCTTTGGCAAAGATCAATTGTCTATTTTAACCATTATCTTGTTAAAGATGTTTTTTCATGGATGATCGCCTAAGTACTTATAAATCCCGATTAGGACCTCAAGCCTTTTTGGAACTGTTTTCAAAAGGTATCAATAGACTAAAGGGAAACCCGTCAAAAATAATATTGAAATATAATTGACACTTTGTTGTTTTAGATATTTTTACCTTGATTTTACATCTGGTAAAAAAATAACATTTAACGTACTTAACTGCATAAAACAATATATTTAGTGGTTTAATAATCCTTAAATCAGTTTTCTAAATAATTTTAATTAATCATAGAACAAAAAAGAGAAAAAAATATTTCATCAAATTTACTCTTTAAATTGTAACGTAAAAAATCTTTCATTAATAACACCGAGTTACAAAGAACTGTCGTTAATGTAAAGACATGTTTTAGTCGAAAACAGTAGGAGAAACCATTAAGTCGAGATAAAGGAGCTCTCTTATCATTTACTAACGCTTTCAGATAAGCTACCGATCATTTTTTGTTGCTGTACACTATCCAGCTTCATTTGTCTTGTGGTTAGCCGAATTTTAAAATTAAAAAATGTTTCTTTTCATAATTTTATTTAATTTATATTTCGTCAAATGTTCAAAGGTGTGTAAGGGTTAATCAATTACAACCAATTTATTTAAATAAATGACTACAATAACATTGAATTTACAAAAAACAAAAATATAAAAATTAAATCCCAATTCGACAGACGAAATTGAAATTAAAAATGGAATGCTGAAATTTAAAAATGAAATTATTGAATAATTAAATTGTTTCTATTACCGGATCGACATGCAAATCTGTGCCATATGTATTACAGATACGGTAATTAATCGTAATTAGACATTATCTATTAAACACGGTTAAGTGAGCATAATGTATTGCATTTGATACTATGGTAATCGAGTTATCTAACTGGGCAGGCGCGGGTCAAATCGCTACTAATATGGGTCTCATTAATTACATTCGCTATAACACAATGACCCGTGAGGTTTTGGGTTCGATTCCCAGTTCGAGAAATATACTTTTTCGTCAAAATCATTTTCTACGATTAAATTTTCTTCCGCAAGTTGCAAAAAATAGGAAAATATAATTTGTTTTTTTTTTCTTTAAATTACGAATAATCATTTTGCGCCAACCCTGCGCTTATGCGGGATAAAGTAATAACAACTGAATAATATAAGGACGCAAATCTGGTGTTTTATTTGGAAACAAATTAATGTATGTTTGTCCGTCAATTCAAAATATCTTATGAATCAAAAACACAGCCTTTTAACTCTCAGAGTAAGCGTATTACGAGTTGAAAATCATTTATATGGTTAAACTAATTAGAACATATTAATACGGTTGAACTAACTGTATACATATCATTAGTACTTTAAAACATAGATAATAATTCAACAGTTTACATGTAAGTACTTATAAATATCGATAACTTTAATCTAAAAGCCGCGCCCTTTTAAATTCGACATACGTAGCGCAGGTTCGATTCCCACTGAGACATATATTTGTGACAAAAAATATATTTGAAACGGTATTTAACTACTGACCTACGTCTTAATTATACCAGTTAATCCAATAAATATTCGAAGATATTATATTTAAAAGTATGCCAACCCGCTTTAGGCCAGATGGACTAAGGTCTACCCTTTGTATTTAAGGCCAACGCCCGGCAATGGAAGAGGTTACTTATAACACACACTATATAATATTATACTTATTATATAGAAAAGAATATGGCCTAACCCTAAGAGTTAACGTCATACGACCCGCCGTCAAATCGTAAATACCCAAGTTATTTTGCAACACGAAAACCAAAATACACAGAACCCACATAAGTGTGGGATTAAGGGAAAACAAAATAAAACAGCTTTCGTGGCGCAGTTGGTTAAACGCCAGCTGTGACACGTCGTGGGTTCGATCTCCGCAAAGAGGCAAATTTTTGTGAGGCCCACAAGTATTTGTCCCGCTTGGGTCTTTGCGAGACCGAAAAGTCTCTTGTAGTTTCTGATATCCACAAGACTCAATTGATCTTAATGTGGAGTTAGGACTATATACGAGTATTTTGGGTGTGTTTATTTAAATAAAATTAATAAGCTTTGAACAACGACGAAAGCCGTTAGCCGTCGGTAAAAGTTATATCCAATTATGACAAATATATTTCGTCATATATGCGGTGTTATAAAAGTAATTGATTGACATTGATAACTTCATTAATCAAAAGTTTAAGTCAATTGTAGACCTTGAGGTTACGGGTTCAATTGCTACGACTAGCAAAAAACTGTGTTATTTTGTGATTCAATAAAAATGTATACGGAAAGTGTTAAGGTCAAGCAATCTGCCATTAATTATACGGCTAATAATTTTGCAATATAACTTATAACCATGAGATCCCACGTAATTGTAGGTTAATAGCTGGTAGCATATAAAAGAAACGGCGGCAAATTGAGAAAGCGATATTTGCCTAATAAAATAATCTCATTATGAATAGCTAAATATGCTTTATTGTTCCCAAGGCAGATGTCAATATCCCAGGCGTGAATTAGATCATCTTTTCAGCCATGTTGCTGAATAATTTTGCTTATAGTTTAACGCCCAGCCGCTTAATATCAACCCTTTTCGAGAATATGCAGTATTGACCTCATTAAATTAAATTAAATGTATTACGGCACATTTGGACCGCAATTAATTAAGTTGTTTTAATTTTAAGCTCTATTTTTAAATTGTGAGCTAAACTATAAACAAAAATAAGGAACTTGTTTATTTTTATTTTCACAGTTTCTTTTTTTAAATAACACAAACTTTTTAACACCGGCATATTATAATTAATTTAACAAACTACAGGCGAGGTGGTATTTTATTTTCCACTGGCGAACATTAATTCTCGCTCGTCTATTTCACTGCAATTATTACCAAGTGCAACTAACATTGTTGCGTCAGAACAAAACTCGTAAAAACTGTTACAAATACTCAATTAACACTTATCAATTCAACAGCGGTGACAAAAACTAAATTACAGTTACAGTGATCGCTAATGACACGCACAACACTATGAATTAACCAGTAAAGTTAAAATAAACTTTAACTTACTACGCTGAGTTTATAATACTGTAATTAATTCTACGCGAATAACATTTATTAACAACTTTATTGATATTTTTAGGGTTTACTAGCAAAAAGGAAGAATGGTATTCTTTCTGCATTTAATTATCCCATCCTTATGTTGGGTCAGCGCAACAAGGCGATGCCCTTAGTGCGGAATGATTTGGGTCATAACATTTCCACCGGGTGCCTGCCTCATCCCAAACCTTTCAGTTATATACAACAAGTTTATAATCATTGTCGAGCGTAAATTAACAATAATATTGACTATGCATGAAGGACGTTCCAAAGCAATAAGGTAATAAAAACAATAGCCTAAATCTTATACTGCTGATTGGCTCGGGTCTCGTCTACAACTGAGATTGATTAGTTCTTAGTCCAGCACACAGGCCTAGCGCGGGTTGACGGAGTTCTCATACTTTAAGGGGATGGTAAAATAAATGAACTTACCTCCGGGAAACCTGTGAGGGAAGAGTCTGCCGTGCCTGTTGATGAGCCAGGGGTAGAGCTGGTAGGACTCGCGCGGCACTGGCGCGGCGGGGTGGTGAGGCGGCGGGTGCAGTGGCGCTCCGAAGCCCTGCTGCTGGTGCGCCAGCGCTGCCGCCAGCGCCGCGCCCTGGAACTGCGCCAGGAACTGGTGGTGGCTCTGCGCCTCCAGGTACGGCAGCCGCTTCAACTCGGGCGCCGGGAACACCGCTGGCAGCGCGCTCGGCCGCACCACGGGCCGCGGCGACGGACTCCGCGGCGACGCCACCGGCGATGGCGACCCCGGGCTGCCCAGCGGCGGCGACGCGCGCTTCCGCTCCGAACCGCCCACTATACTGTCTATACTGAACCCGATCTTCGGCTTCGATGGCACCGCCACCACAGGGGTCGGTGCGAGAGGCATCATGCTTCCGGTTCCGCCACAATAATTACACCAAATCAGATGCACATGTCACACACACGATCCATCGTGACGCGATACGAACGCCAGGGCGGCGCGCGGCCGAATGAGCCGCGACACCCGGCGCCTGCTCGCCCCCGGCGCGCGCCGCCGCTGGGGAAAAACGACCAACATGGCACCCGCCGCTCTCATTGGCCGCTTCCACTCGGAAGGCGTCGAGCTTCGTTCTTTATTTGAAAAGCTGGCTCGCCATTGGCGCGCGGCGATGGAAGGTGTCGATCGGCTCGAGATCGCTTTCCCGATGGGCGGTTTGAATAGAGAAGTGGCGCTTTACCCGGCCGTGGCGTGATGCGACAGATTTGTCGGCTGCGGTGGGACAAATGGAGCTTTTAAATTTCGTCGGTTATGTTTCAATTAAGGCGCGAGCGCGGGCGCGTAATACTTTTTAATTAACTCTAAAGCTTTATTAGCTTAATGTCGCGAGATAAAGGGCCGCGGGTGTAGCGCGGCGATTGGCTGAGACTGCGTCGGTCGCCGCGTCCGTCCCGATAACATGTGAATTTCACGCGTGTTTTCCGCCATTATAAACTAAATGTATATTTTGTAAATAGTTTGATTGTGCTAATGAAATCGGTCACGCTCCGGTTTGCGTTGAGTGATTGATTTTTGTTTTATTCTCGCGGCTTACATGCAATAACGCGTGGAGGCTGTGAACAATGTTCGCCGACGGTCGGGAAGAATTACTCCGCCAATATTTACATTCACAACGATTCATGTTGCGCTAATAAAAATATCAAAAACACATTTAACTGAACATATTTTATTTCGTGATTTATGTCTATAAAAATAAAATGATATTTATGGCCCAGTAATTTAAATTAAGTATTTCTTGTTTTACTTAAAAACAGCTAACTTAAAATATTGACTTAGTATTAGTACCATAGAGAAAATAATAAAAATGAAACAATATTATTATGATAGCCTGCACCTAATACATATATGCGACATAATATGTCGGTATTTAAATATGTACCTAATTTTTTTCTAAAACTTAGCTTTTTATTTATTCAATATAAACATTCCCGTACAACAAGTTTTATTATGAGCCTAAAAGCGATAACAAAATATTTTAAACACTTAATAATTTAGTTTTCAAGTCCATGAAAGGTTTTTAAACTTTAGATTCCAGTAAAACCTTTAGAAACCCTAAAAGCTGTCTATAAAGAAAGCACTTAAACTCTTTTAAAGTAATCAATATTTTTTTTTATTTATTCACATTATATTGCACACATAACGAAATCAAATACAATGGGAAATTACATACATAAAAACTAAAAGTACAATTGACGGTCTTATTGCTCAAAAGCAATGTCTTACATACAACCATGGGAGCATTTTTGAAAAGGATTATCAGAGGGCAGTCTGAACTGTAAAGTAGATAGGTATTTAATATTATAAATCTTTTTTATTTCAATGAATAGCGAGACGAGCGTGCCATTCGCCTGATAGGATACGACCGCTCATGAACAGTAGCAAAATCAAACAACACCATGAATTACAAAGCAATGCTTGATATTCCACTGTGCTCGTCATCCTGAGACATAAGATGTTAAGTCTCATTATGTCCAGTAGTTACACTGGCTACAATGTCCTTCAAACCGGAACACAGCAATGTATTTACACTGCTGTTTGGCGGGAGAAATAGACATTGCGACTTACCCAGGCGGCCTATCACATATGAGAGACCTACCAGTGCATACCAGTTTATAGAGTCGTTTGAAGCAGAGCCTGATCGTGGTAGAGCTTGCTTGCTATTGTACTGAAGTGAATGATATTACAAACTTTATAAGAATTGGTCATTGATATAAATATATGAAGAGGGCGGAAAGCGCGTAAGTGTTCCGACGTAAGTGGTGAGGCGTTCCAGTGCATCTCCAGTGCGGCGTTACTGAAATTAGTCGTTGCTCGCAAAGATTTTGAAAATGTTTGCTTGTATTATGACAGAATGTTTAATAAAAATAAAGATAATAATCCTTATTAATGTTAAGACGTAATGTATCAGATTAATTTAATTTAATATTTAATATTTTCACTGTAATTTTTTGAATCTCCAAATGTTCGGAAGGTTCCTTAGTTTTTAAACCAATGCAACTGGTAAGATGTGGACACCCGTTCATATATCGACTACCGTACATTATTGAAACACTACGAGGATCAACTTGTGTATGTCTAACGAGACAACCTCGCGTCGGTGGACTCTTGAGTTTTAAAAAAATTACGTCCAAACACAATTATATTTGTATTCAGAGTTAATACGGTAATAACTTGAAGTTATAGAAGTCAAATAAATATTTATTTGTATAAAAAGTGGATATTTTTCAAAGAACGTGAACTTAATACTCAAATACGCAAATTATTTAAAATTCTTATGTATGTACATATTTTGCCTGTACGTGGTCTCCACTCAAGAACCTTTCGGCCCAAACCGCCATCAGTTCAATGTGGATATCCTTGAGGGAACATAGGCTCAGCAGTGGACATCCTGTGGCTGAAGAGAGAGAGAGAAAGAAAAGTATCTTTATACCGACATAGTGACTACATTACATCCAATAGTATTAGAAGCCGACTAGAAGAGCGTTGAGCATTGATAAATAAAGTATGTGTTTATTCTACACAATTAAATAGATTTAATGTTTCTTGCTTCTCTTATATGATGCAGTGTTATAATATAAACCGGCAAAATGAATCGCCCTTAAAGGCTTATATCTCCTATAAAACATAATTCCTCTGATGTATCACTCATTAATGACTCAAATATATGAATACCGTAGAATTATTTAAAATAGTAAAATCTACTAAGATTTTTGTAAATTCATAAAACCGAATTAAGTACGTTTCTATGGACTATCAAGGAGTCTCGCAAAAAATGTTTTACATATATACCATTTTGCCGCTACTCAGCGCAAAGTATTCTTTATAGGTACTTCTTTGTACACCACACAAATTAAAAAAAAACAGTGAACTAAAGACAGAACATCAAAATTAGTGTTACAATCGTCGGTCTTATCGCAAAACGGCGATGTTTTCCAGACAACCTTTAGATGGACTAGAGCGACTATAAATATGGAAGAAAGTAGCAAGAACATACCGTTTATTTACCGTATATGTCAGATCTGTTTAAATATAGTTTATGTTATTTATATGTTTTATGTTGTATTACATAATTCACCAACATAGGAAAATAAATAAAAATAATATTCTTATGTCTAATACCTTTATCGATTAAGCAATAATCTAATTTGGAACCGGATTTACAAGTCGAAAGTTGCAAGTATGTCACAGGAAAAAATCATAAATCACAGTTTTATAAGAAGTAGAATGACGTCATATCTAATTTCGCCAACACTACAATATAAATGACTACCGGACTAATAGGCAATAGCACAGTGTCACGATAAAGCTATGTTAAATAACAGCTTTGTTGTAACGTTTTATACTGGTGCGACAGAGAGAACAATACTCACGGCCAATGCATTGCAATAAATAAAGATTATTAAAATAACTTGTCGATTGTTTAACAGCATTACATGTAACGACTCTAACCGTATTGACATATTTAATCTTGCTCCATCCCATTACAAGAAAAATTGCACTCAATTTTTATCGCACCTAGTTGATAATTCCATCAGTTTAATGTGGAGATCCTTGGGGGAGGCCTATATTCAGCAGTGGACTTCCTGTGGCTGAAGAGAGAGAGAGTAGATCATTTGTAATTTTATATGCTTAAATCTTGTTTCTGTATCCTAGGTCTGGGTGTATATGTACGCACCAGCTCTTAATTTACATTTTATTGTAATCTTTAGAAACTGTTGTGGATTATGTAATTCTAGTTGTTATTAATTATATACAGGGTATATCAAGACTGCGACAGAAAACGAAGCCAGTGCTAGTTCTATTGATTACAGGCACTATGCAAATAAAAAAATCGCAAAAAAGCGACAATTTCGTTTTGCAATTTTTCAAATATCATCGTGTTTGAGTTGTAAATACCTCTTTTTTGCTAAAGTTATAATTTAAACCCTTACTTATCTATTATCTGTATCTGTTGTTTCTCAAGTAAATAAATAAAGTGTCTGCCAGTGAAATATGGTAACCTCTGGATGTTCGACGCAGTTATGCACTAATCCTAAAGTTACACATGCGTGGAACACTTTGATGGAAATTCAGTTTGTTTATGGTGATATGTTTGATATGTTGATGGTCTTTATCCGGGCAGATACGAGTGACGTAACATCGCCGTTTCATTTCACTTAGATATCCAGATAATCCGACTTTATCTCCTCAAGTTCAATTCTGTTACTCAAAAAACCTACAATCTCTCTGAAGTTACTAGTGGTGGGCATTAGATAATCAAAGCCTTGATGGTTCTAAAATTACCTAATAAGGAAATGAGCACGCTTTTAAATAATATTATGTTTTAAAAAAACTTACTTTGATGAAATATCTGAGTAAATATTGTTCGACTCAATCACATTTTAGGATGGAAACAATCTCGGCTAGCTATGGCACCTCTGCCTACCCCTTCTGTACAAGCGTGAACTACTTCTGTTTACCAAACCAAGTCTAACACCTAATTTCCCAAGATCGTCTAGACTCTAGACTGCAGATATTATCACGCCTGCTCTCTCAGGGCGCGGCCAGAGCGTGATCTCATTTGAATAGGCGAACACAGGCTGCGCGGGGCATCCGCTTATTTGGACTTAAACGGTAGAAAGTTTGAAATGCTTTTGTGTGAAAACTCATCGGCAACGATCTGCTACAATTGAAGGGGTATAAGGTACAATTCGATGTACTAACAAAACCGCGTTGTAGGTTTGGGGAAGCAAGTCCTAACAATACTGTAAGCGGTTTTGAGTGTTTTGTCATGATAGGTAATGCAATCTGTGTAATTAAGTCAAATATGGTTATTAATATATCGCTTATATTAGCAAGGAATTTCTGAAGATATACAGATGTAGTTAAAGACAGACAACGCATCTATATGTTATAGTTTTATCTGCACTTCACATTTATTTGGCTTGGATTCCATACCTACGCATGGTAGTATGGCGTATATGTTTTTAGCACTGGGCAAACAATTATTTTCCTCACAATTTATTAATTTAAGAAATGACAGTCCCTTCTTTTGGAATATTTAAGATATATAAAAGAAAACAAACACCAATACTTAACATATTTCTTTTATTTTACATCCGTTTTGTATATACTGGCTCAACTATACTAACATAATTATAGAGTTCCGAAATTATGTTTAGGCTTTGAACGCAAAGTTTTCAGATTCAGCAATTAATTTTACTAGAAATGTTTTGTTTTTTCCGATTTACCATTTATAAACTAGACCCAATGTATTAATATTGTCTACAAAAGAACGGTTCATCATTTTTAATACTCAATTTGTCCACTAGCTACCCGAACTAAAACCTTAAACACTTCACGCGCATTATTCAAATAACAAACATATTTGAGCGGCAAGCTCTCACAAAAAATGCCGATCCTCCGATTAAGCTTACAAGACTAGTAACGCCATCTAGCGAATCGATTTCGAAGCGCAAGAATATATTGTAAGTTTAATTTATCCCCGGGGAACTAAGTGTCCCATCTCCATAAAATGTATCAGATGTCGTTTTCGGACCCTACGGCAACCCCTTTGCAAAATATCATGTTTCTTATAACATTGTCTCGTAAAATACGCAAAAGCACATAACAATTTCGTTTTCTTTTTATTTTAACACATAATGCCGTTGTACTATTTTAATATTAAATATACCATCACAATTAACATTGGTTACCATCATTTTAATGTTGTTAAGATAATTTTGATTAATAATTAAACTTTAGCAGGTATTTATGTAGGCCTTAAAGTCGTATCTAGTTCTTAAGCTCACAACCAACAGAGTTAACTAATCAACTGGTGGTTTACATAATATAATATTTATCAGTTTCCCTTATTTAATCTGAATGTCTACATAAGAATATATATATTGTTTGTAAACGTAAATTGAAGTTAATTTCGTCTACGCAATAACACTACTGACTCCAAAGCAACGAAGACGTTGCTTTAAACGATTCTATTGTCCATGGCCATCTCGAGCGTTCATTCAGGATGTAATAAAATTCCCTACATTGTTGTCTATTCATAATACCTACGGGAGCAACAACAACATTAACTGCTTTTTATTTAGGAAGATTGTCGGCACACAATAGAAAAGTAGATAGTGTCTCACCTTCACATTCATTGCAACTCTTGTGAGCCAGGTTTGACTGTAGCACGCATGTTGATGACACCTAGCCTTCGAAGTTTCTGGGAGATGTTAGCACTGATGCTGGACGTCTCTAGGATATTCTAAGTTCTCTTCAACCCGTAGATGAATTACAAACCAATGCTGAGCATTCCACTGCGCTCGCAATCCTGAGATTTAAGATGTTAAGTCTCATTATGTCCAGTAGTTATTCTGGCTACCATGTCCTTTAAACCGGAACACAACATTGCATTTACGTTCCTGTTTGGTGGAAGAAATAGACATTGCGGTGGTACCCACCCAGGCGGCCTCTCACATATGAAAAACCTACCACCAGTAACGTGTAACTATAAAATGTATTTTAATAGTTGCAGCTAGGTTCACGGGTGCATGAAATATCATAAACACGTTTCAACACCGAAATATCAATAAATTACTCTGTATTAATTCTTCACGCAGTCAAAAGAGGGCGCTAAATAATTGATCATAAAAAATATATTCGATGTGAATTGATCTTTGTTGCACTTACAGTGAAGAGAGTCGGTAACAGCTGTGGTGACCATCTGACCGTTGTAATGGTGTACAAAATGTAAAATTAATACGAGCCGTGTCGCCTCGGATCGATTGGCGCTGATTGCAGCTTTAGGGATGTGAACTACAGTTTCATTGCTGATTATTTGCTAAAGGAGACTCTCTCAAATATTCGTAAGACACTACTGCTTTCGTGATAACATTTCTGGGACATAGATAAAAAGACGACCGTGATAGTCCCCAGTTTGGCCTGTTATGATCGGGAAAATGTAACTGTAATCCACAAATACGTATTCGTGTTTAGAGTTTTGGAATTGAAATATTCAGACAGTTTTTGTAATTTGACACCCACAACACTAGGGGCGTATCTTATAGTAGTGTGCACTTACTAATAGCTTGTCTTTAAATTGATGCAATCTATATACTTTCATCCAGTTTGCATCCAGCATTATCATTAATCGTACAATACGCAGCGAATGATATCCCCTAAATTACCAATTATATTTTTAACGTTATTATGGAAAAACATTGCGATTAAAACTATAACCACTAAAAACACCATCTGAAGGCATTTAATATTACTTTAAAGGTGAATAATATAAATTTTAATCTATCTAAAATAATGTATAAATCAATCGCTTGAAGCGCTTTAGCCGGGATAATCACAACGGTTGCATCGCCGCCGCGGCTTAACCGATTTGGACGAAGCTTTGCAACGACATAATCCTCATCCGAAACTACATTAAATGTTTAATTCTAAAATGCCAAACAGTTTGTGCTGTATTATAGATTATATTCAACAATAGATTTTCAAGGATATTAAGAGATTTCTAGCTTGTCAAATATTGTTCCCGTTTAAATTTTTGATATGCATTTGTTTCTGGCATGGCGATAGGTACGCCCTCTATCACTGTAACACTTTGCCTACCCCTTCGGAGGTAGACGCGTGAGCTTATGTTGTTTAAAAAATGTCACAAATGTATCCATCGATAAGTAAAAATAATTAATGTATCGATATCGACACATTGGAATCCGTGCAGAAATCAATCATAAATGTGTCGCAGTTGAACAATGGGTGTGTGTGGGCGGCGCGACGCGGGCGGTCCACAGATATTAGCGCAAACTCTTCGATTCCCGGCCGGGACAATATTGCTATCGATAATTTACTAGTATTTCAGACTTGGTTTACTGTGAGAAACGATTTTGATTTAGGTTATGACTGTTGATTTTTGTTTTTGGTCTAGGCATTTTGAAATTATATGATTGTCCATGATAACCATTATTTAAGAATTAAGATACGTGCCTTATTTATCGTATCGTGAGGTATCTCCGTGGGCTATGAACGATGAGAATCTGACCTCTATTCCCTTGTTTTAAAATATCGTGTCCCCGTCCCTACCTTGATTATATCTAAAAATATTGACCTTATCAAACACCTTATCACTCCTACACCTTAATCACATAAAAATCCTTAACAAAATTAACTTTCGTCAAAGTTTAACAAAATAAAAGCGGCTATAAACGGCGGTTTATCTTAATAGTTTGGACAAAGGGCGCGCATTAACCCGCTTACCGCCAATTAACATTATCTGTCCAGCCCGTTGCTTTCGGTGAACGGGAACTGCGCTGCAAACGCCAGATTGTATCAGATTGACTGTAGTTTGGTGAAATATTTGTCGTAGATTTTTTGTAGGGGCTGATAATTGTGTGTGTGTGAGTGACAAAATAGGTGATGAATAGACCACATTTAATTAAAAAAGTTAAAAGCTATTGCGCTCCGCTTTAGAATAATATAATTAATAATATATACACCCAACAGTAACATACATAGTCCTAACCTAACACTAAGATCGAGTCTTGTATCGTGGGTATCAGGAGCTACGAAAGACTTTTCTGTCTCACAAACACCCAGACTCAAAACAAATATTTTAGTTCACACAAACATTTGTTTCGATATGGGGATTGAACCCGCGGCCTCCCGTTTCACAACCAACTGCGTCACGGAGGCTGTCAATTTTCAGTTATTACTTTGGGTTTTTAACTTACTTTCTTAATTATGTTTAAAATCATTGGTTCTTAGTTCTACGGTCGAAGTTAAATTTCATTAAGGTCATAGAATCAACAACACCAGACGGTTTCTAAAGAAGACAGATTTTCTTACACTGGCATGGCATAACTAAATTGCACCTGATTGTAAACGCAGATCAGTTCAGATCGGGTATGTATGTTCTAGATTTAACTATCTTTTATAACATAGTTCAGCCGATATTAGATCTACGCGGAACCGGAAAGGAACAAGCTAAACCTCGAAGGTGACTCTCGCGCATGAATCATTATATTTTTCCACTATTGCTAACGGTGATCCCTGTCCTTCGACAGCCTCCGACAGTTGGTTAGACGCCGACTGCGCAACGGAGGCCGCAGGTTCGATCCCCGCACCGAGGCAAATCTTGTGCGCTGGTGTTTGTGAGATCGAAAACTATATTATAGTTTCTGATACTCATGACAAAAGACTTATCATAGTGCGAGGTTAGAACTATGTATGTGATTGTTGGTTGTATTTATTTATTTGATAAAAATTCTAGTCTTTATGTTTTTTTACGCATAACAAAAGTTGACAAAACATGAAAATATTATTCGAGCTGCAACATCCACAGATAATAAAACGCTTCTAAAAATAGTGCAAGGCGGGTATCGATATCGACATATCGAGCGGCGGGCGCGGCCATTTTGTTAAACACGCCATTTACGAGCGGGAACGCGCCGCGCACACTTTAATGGCCACCAGATTAATTTAATATTTTGTAATTGCCGTTTTTACTTCCGTCCGCGTTTTAATGAGAAAACGTTTTAGTCTTTTTCAGTTGGTTTATTTACACTTATTGCCTTTATAAGGTAACAGCGAGGTTGTATTAGGTAACCTGTATATGTTAGTGTTTACCGTAAACACTAACTTTGGTACCTATATACCTATTGGCTATTGGTTTAGAGTAATATATAGTCGTGAATACCTCGCTATTCAAAATAATCGAGTCAATTCTAAAGCCTTGACTAAAGTTAATCCTTCGCTCATCCGCGTTTATTAATAAGGTCCCAAGTGTTGTAAACATCCATGTACAGTGGTAAGAATCTTCCATTAGGAAAGCAGTTAGCTAATCTGCTTATTTTATCCTATTGAAAATATGCGTAGTTGTCTGCGTTGCTTTACCGAAACATACTGAATTTCCAAGTCCTATATAAAGCTGACTGGCATTTTTTTTTTCATTTCTTTTTTATAATTTTATAATACTGACGACCTAAATGTCATTGCATTTTTAAATGAAGCCACATAAAACCTAGCCTAGAGTTCTATGACCTTTTGAAACCTCCAAATTAATATTCAAGTCCTAAACGGTTATTTTTAGGAGGTAATTTTAACAGTCAGTTTTAGGTTTAGAGAGCACGCGACCGGATTTATTAAGTACAAACACACGTAATCTAAGTGAGATCTTAACAGCTGTGTATAAATATAAAGGTAATTAATTTTAACTAATATTTTTTCCACTAATGTGTCATGGCATGAACAGTTTAAAAAAGGTGTTAAATATTATATTATTAATCTGTGGTTCATAAAATAATCGTCCCAAAACTTTTTTAACGAACACGATAGAGACGGGCAAAATACAATTATATCAGAAAAATAAAATATAATCTATATTTCGAATAAGTGAATAAAGCATATAGGAATTCGTTGAATATAGGCTCCCATCAAATCGCTGTGGAAACCCATGGACCTTCTTTAGTATTTTAAACCATGTTGCTAAACTTGATTTTGATGAAATAGCTGCTCTTGCCATACTTTTTACGTTGTAATGTTTTTCCAGTTATATGGGAAGAGCACACATACTTTAGTTATGATGTTATTAAATAAACGGATACAGTATAAGTACTTGCTAAACAGATACAAAAAATATTGGATTCATAAATTCCAAAAGTATATTTGCTGAAAACATGATTATGGACAATCATATGTCTTAAAACCTATAGGTCTTCGATCAAGTATATATTTGATCGAAGCTAAAAGTACTATACATAAGTACCCCACGGTTTTTCATCAAATTAACCATTGACTTTAATAATACAAAAAATAAGAATTTCGATTATAAAATTCCTTAACAACAAACATTTTCAACTGGCAACACTTACCAAAAAATACAACAGTGTTAACAAGTGCTTATTAAAAAGTCGCTCCGGGCGGTTGTAAACTATCATCCCTCGATTTTGTTGGTTAATAGCTTTAATTGCTGCCTCACCGTACCGAACCTTCAATTAGTCGTTGAAAAATAAATAAACACACGCATACAATACCAGTTTACTAATTACCAATTAATATTGCTAACGATGTAGAGAAGTTCGTCTGTGCGTTGGAACTTTTAAATACTTCAACTCTACTTTTGTGTTCGCGAACTTTTATAGCCACATTCCAAATTTTGGTCTTATCTGATCATTTCTTAGCTCTGGAATCGCCTGGACGCAATTAATATGGCACTTTTTATGTACTAATAACTTTTTCTTAAAGTAAATTATTTAGTTTGCTTGACTATAGTTAGCTGAGTCATCTTGGGCTTATACGTAAATATCTTACAAACACTGACTAAATTGTTTAATAATTAAATTAAAAAATCATATTGTATATCACATTTATACTTATTAAAATTTAACATTCGCGTACTAAACGCTTGTAATTTTCTAACAGAGAAGACTTAGTTACAATCACAAATAGTCCAATTACACCAACTAACTTTCATTAACTTTGCCCATAACTTTTATTTTGAAAATGTCAATTCCATACATTAGCAATCTCAAATACGTCTTATCTGACGATGACA
Source organism: Theretra japonica (assembly GCA_033459515.1). NCBI lineage: Eukaryota > Metazoa > Arthropoda > Insecta > Lepidoptera > Sphingidae > Theretra > Theretra japonica. The sequence continues at coordinate 1,443,854 of CM065928.1, forward strand.
TTGTCAAAATTAATGTTATCGTCAGAGTTAGTTTGTGCAATTGGCCCAAAAAGTCCGATAGCCAAACAAGCAAACCCGCGCTCAAAGGAACCCATTTAAAAGAGACGTAACTCACTCGTTGAAAGCGGGTGTTTAGATATCTCAGCTAGGACGTTGATGTATTGTCTCGTAGTACAAAATTCGTTAATGCCGCAAGCAACCGCCGCACCGTGTAATTACAGGAAAAAAACTCAATTAATCGTGCACCAAGATGTGTTTAAATTGATATTTATCGTGACATTTCAGTTTCCGCAGTTAATTGTTGTTAATTCAGTGAAATTACACAATTCCAGTCCGGTCTTGGGATTAGCAATCAACATTTTTACACACTATCTTATAAACATTGTGAAGTTTGCCAGGCTTTTTGTTCACGTATTAAGGAATTTGTTTGAAAATTCCGAAAGCCTCCTTTTATTTTACTTCGCAGCGTCTATCTATACGAAACCACATGCATTGTAATGTACGTAGGATTGGGCCTTATTTCACCATGAAACTCTAGATTCTTACAGCCTTATTCACAGACAGTTTTAAATCTGTTTTTGTTATCGAACGTTTTGTCTTCTTCGCTCAAACTGAATTCAAAAGTCGTTCGAAAAGGACAAAACATTCGATAACTAGAAAAGGTTTTAAAACCGTATATGAATAAGGTCATTAGTATTTTGTAGTTATTAGAAACAAAGTCCGAACTTACGGTTGTACAATAGTCCAACGTGAAGTAAATATTATTTATAACAAACACTAATTTTGGAGCGAAAATCAAGCGCGTGACTACTTGTCCTCCTCTTTCACATCATAAAGACTATTTTATATACAACGTTTTTATACTTATTGGAAGAAATAGTATTCATATAGGTATGTATATTAATACTGTTTCAATAATTAACTCTCGGATTCTCTTTTAATTTGGTAACTCCAAGTAAAATAATAGCTTCATTTTCTCGTTAATAGTAGGAATACTAATTACTACGATAAAGCTCGTACGGATATATTAGTTACAGTTAAGCTAACAACTTCTAATACCAATAATAATAATTCTCATTACAAAAAGAATGAGTTACTCACGATACCTCAATAAGATATGGTGGATTTTTTTAAGAAATCTCGACCATTCCAGTAACTAGATAAATATTCATAAAATTATAACCGTCGCGGTTATAATCTAGATAAGATTCGCACGAAACCATGAAAAACTAGTAGTCAAAAAAAGGTCAATAACTAAGGATTATGACTAGGGTGCTATGGAAAATATACACTGAAATAAATACACCCAACTTACAACAGTCACATACTTAGTTCTGACCTCACACTAAGATCGAGTCTTGTGGGTATCAGAAACTACGAGAGACGTTTCAGTCTCACAAACACCCACACCCGAAAAAACACCTGTGGATCACACAAATATTAGTCTCGATGATCGAGATCGAACCCGCGGCTTCACGTTTTATAGCCGGTCTCTAACCAACTGCGCTACGGGGGCTGTTGAAGAAGATATACATTGGTAAAGACTGAAAAAAATCGTGCTCCGTATTTCATGCGTCCTACATTTGTGACGTTTTGTTTCAACTGTTTCTTGTGCGATCATAAACAGAGTCCGTAATTTCTAAAAGCGTATGTGTTTTAATTAGTTCCACGGTTCTGAATATAGCCCGCTAACACTGATTTGTAGGTGCGGTACGCAAAACATCTGAATAGGTTTATAGGCACTTAGGCGAGTAATCATTAATTGGACAATTATTTTCCATCTACATAATTAACTTATTACACATAATTTAATATACATTTCCTAATAATAACGATAAAACCACCAATTAACATCGCTAAGTTTTTTTCCGATAATAATAACAATGTTGCTCGTAACATTGCAAGTATTTCAAAACGATTTTTTACGACTATGATTACCAAAACAATAGTTTATTGGCACAGACAATAATAATTTAAGCGGCATGTACACCCAAATTAAAACTTAATAGACGTTTACAAGCTATTGAAGCGTTTAATAACAATGAGACAATAGCAAATCAAACCCATATCGTGTAGAATATTAGCCGCCATTACTCCGCTAATGCGTTAGGGTCGCGCCAATAGCGTGCGTAGCCGCCATTCGGCCGCGATTAATTAGCAATTCAAACAAATTTAGCTTAATAACGCCCGCTCAGACTGAGCCGATTGCGTTTACAAATAATTCATGCCTTCTTAGTCGTACATTAGTTAAATTACTTAGCTTGTAGGTCAGACGAAAATCACTCACTATTAAATATGGCGCGTTGGTTTTAAACCTCGTAGTGATGCGATAGATATATCGATAGGGGAAAATATTTTAATAATTAATTAAATTTAATCAATTACACCCGCCTAAAAGGACGACTATGTACCCACTATACCTCAAATGTTGTTGGTGTTCATGGGCGACGACGGTGACTGTTTACCATCAGGTGACCTATTTGTCCGATTGCCCTCGATTCTATAAGAAAAATTGTTAATAGATCAATATTTCCTGTTCTTCTAATCGTTCTTTATCATTTTCTTGCAGCTAAACAACGCAACTTCGATTGTCTAGAGTGTGGACTCTACATATTAATAGGTGATGGTGCGCACGAAACCTAATCCCTTCTGATCAGGTAAGTGGTCATTTTGTTTATTATTTAGTTAGTAACTAAAATGTACCGAATATTTGCGATATTGAAGAACAATAATACTTATTTATTAATAACATAATATGGCCTATGGGATACATATCGTCTTACATTTTTCTACGTACTTAGAAATATTAATTTATGCTTTACAAGATTTTGCTTTAGTGTTCGTAATATCGGTTATCCCGGCTTTGTCTGGTGCAATAAGTCCAACACACTGTACATTTATTAACACCTACTTTAAAATATACTTGAAAAGAAATTATCATATTAAATTACTAAGTACCACAGCGCCCTCCCCCCCGCTCAATGTTTCTCTCGTAATGTTTGATCCTTTTCATGACGATCGGCGCAGCTGAGCAAGCCAACAAAATAAACACAGTCAACATTGCTTGGACATTATAACAAAATCCAAAATAGAATCCATCCATCCATCCATCCATCAGCCAAAGAATGTCCACTGCTGAACATAGGCCTCCTACAATTATTTCTTCAGTGACCTGTTGGAGGCAGCCTGCATCCAGCGACGTCCCGTGACCTTTACTAGGTCGCCTAACCACCTAAAATAGAATAAATTATCCAAATTAGACTTTGCATAAAATTTCAATATGGCCTAACTATATGACCTAACCACTCTCAATCGTACTCTCGGTTGTAAAGGCGGCCCGTGCCCTGCAGTAGGACGCATATGGGCTGATACAGTATAAAATCTCTAAAATAAGGACAATTACTAAAATTCTACTTTATATCAAAAATTCTAAATAAGAGAACTTATAGAATTCGAAAATAAACAAATTTAATCTAATTCGAAAGTAAAGAAACATACCAAAATTCCAAAATAAGCAAATTTATCAAAATTCCACAATTAGCAAATTGAATAAAATTGAAACATAAGAAAACTAATAAAATTTCGAAAGAAATAAAATTAAAAGTGGCAAAAAAAAATAAGCAAACTTATTAAAATTCGAAAATAAGGAAACTTATAAAATCCCAAAATAAGCAAATTCCAAAATTAGCAAATTTGATACAAATTAAAACACAAGGAAGCTAATAAAATTCCGAACTAAGAAAATTTATTAAAATTCAAAAATTCCAAAATAAGCAAATTCATTACAATTTCAAAATAAACCATCATATAATAACTCCAAAGCAAGAAAAGGTACAACATTCGAAAATAAGGAGACATTAATATTAAAAGGTTTACGCGAATGATACACATTGGAATAAAACGAATTCTTACGGATTTTTACTATAAAATCAATAAGCAAAATCTTCAATTTTTTTTGTATTGTATTGTATCAGCCTATATACGACCCACTGCAGGGCACGGGCCTCCTCTACAATCATAGTATGATTGAGAGTGGTTAGGCCATATAGTCCACCACGCTGGCCTAGTGCGGGTTGGCGGACTTTCACATACCATAGAAATTTATACAAATCGCTATGGTATGCAGGTTTCCTCACGATGTTTTCCTTCACCGTTATAGTGCGTGGTGATTGACTATCAATACACACATAACTCAACACTGGCCTGTTGGTAAATCTTCAATACCTATTTGAAAATAAGCAAATTTATTAATATTCGATATAATTAGATACCTACTTATAAAATTGCAAAATAAGGACACTGATAAAAATCCGAAAATCAGGAATCTTATTGCAATTCGAAAATAAGGATACTTATCAAAATTCCAAAATAAGCAAATTTATTAACATTCAAAATAAGTAATTTTATTAAAATTCGCAAGTAAGACACCTTATTAAAATTTTAAAATAAGGATACTTATAAAAATTCGAAAACAAGGAATATTAATAAAATTTGAAAATAATAAAACATATCAAAATTTCGAATATAAGCAAATATATCAAAATACGAAAATAGAGAAACTTATAAAATTCCAAAATAAGGAATATCCAAAATAAGGAATCTTATAAAAATTCCACTTTACGTCAAAATCCCAAAATAAGAGGACGAAACGAACGTTTTAGAACGAAACTTAAACGTCACAGGATTTGACATCTTGATCGACAAGTGACAGTTGACAAATGACAAGTTCAGTCCATCACGGGCCACGGAGATGTGATGAATATTTCGCCGTTCAACAAAGAAGTGTTAAATGGCGTTAAATTATGACAATAAAGAGATCTAAAATAAACACATGACATAAACATTAATGCGTATTAGTGTGAGTTTAATGGGTTATCGAGTAACAGGCTCAAAATGTCTTGTTATATGTGTAGTGTTGACTTTCGTTGTGGGATGCTATTTGGCTTCTTTACCCATAGAAGACGGTGAGTTTTGTGACTATGAGATAACCATTTATCAATATACAATACATTTTATCACTTTATTAGTAATTTATCTGCATATTTATTACAGAAAAGGCAGCGTTACCTAAACCAATCGAACATAATCATTTATCGAATGAACCGAAGAAAAAACGACTAGCGATACTCGTACCATTCAGAGATCGCTTCGAGGAGCTTCTAGAATTCGTGCCCCACATCTACGCGTTCTTGGGGAAGCAGGAAATACCGTTCCACATATTCATTGTCCAGCAGAAAGACAGCAATCGTTTCAACAGGGCTTCCTTGATTAACGTGGGATTTTTATACACCAAAAACGATTATGACTACATAGCGATGCACGATGTCGACTTGCTACCTTTAAATGATGATTTAAAGTATGAATATCCAGAGTCAGGTCCGCTTCATATTTCCTCACCGGACACCCATCCAAGATACTACTACAAGACATTCATCGGTGGCATACTATTGATCAAGAGGGAACATTTTGAATTGGTTAAAGGCATGTCAAATAATTACTGGGGTTGGGGCTTGGAGGACGATGAGTTTTACGTCAGAATAAAAGATGCTGGATTGAAAGTGACCAGACCAAGCAATATTACTACTGGAAGAGATAAGACATTTCGGTAAGTATAAAAATCTTTTGTATCCCACATAAATGCATGTGTCTTCAACCTAACAGAATGTTACAGATAAAATGAGGCTGTTAGTGCAAAAGTGGTTTAACCCACAATTTTGTGTTTTTGAATCTAAGTATGGTACACAATTTAAAATATGATACATTTTGACCTACTGAGCGTCTAACAATCAATTTCTAATTGTAAAATGTAAGGCGAGATAAAATTAGTTTTTGCATCGATATTTTTTCTTCTCATTGTGCAAAAGTGGCCTAACCCACTTAAGCGGGTTGTGCTTACCCAGTATCTATAATCGATGACATCCATTATTATTATCTTAGTTTTGTATACATATATTTTATTTTGTTACAAAAATAACAATAGCTATAGTAATTGTATTTGCAATGATTATAATCAATGCAAATACTTTTAATTAATTCAAATTCGCACTATTATTGAGAAAGATTTTTAATTCTTTTCTGTTCACATGTTTTTTGCTAACGTAAAAAACTATTTTGCCAAATCAACGATGGTCATTCCACTTTATCCTTGGTGGTAAAAATATAATATTTATGTTGTGTAAATATAATCCAATATCACTTTGCCAGACCTAGGATTCATATAATTCGAGACCTCAGCTTTGTAATTGTACTGTAGTACAACTATGCCACCGAGCAGTTATTCAATTGGACATCGGTTCTATTGATACTTTATTCTCACCAAATTGTAAACATATTTATAACTTAGTAGTTGCGATGTAATGTTCTAAACATACAGCTCTACATTGTATGTTCTGTGCACATGAATCTAGAGAAAAATACTGTGAAAACATGAGCAGGAATGTGTTTCTAAAACATTATTTTGACAGCTATAATTAGTTAATTGATAAGCAAAAGGCTATCAGCGAACTGAACTGACCGTAATATGTTTTACATTTATTTATTACTATTACACATACTAACTCACTCTCAATCGTATTCTCGATTGTAGAGGAGGCCCGTGCCCTGCAGTGGGTCGTATATGGGCTGATACAATACAAAAAAAAACACATACTAAGATTTATTGATGTCTTAAATGGCCACAGAATGGAGGTATTAGATTTGATGATCAATCACAAGTTTTGTGAAATTATTACCTGTATTCATAGTTAATCATACCCTGCTTTGTGAAGAATACTATCGTAAAAATCTGAATGGTTTCATTGATAAATCAGAAGGTTAAAATATTTAGTCTACCACCCTGCAATAATCCAGCAATAGGATAGTTTATTAACAGAAATGATATTACCATAATATTTTTACTGCATAATGATATAAATAAAGAAATACACCCAACAGTCACGTACATGGTCCTGACCCCACATTAAGATCGATTCAATTAAGCCTTGTGTCGTGAGTATCGGGAACTACGAGAGACTTTTCGGTCTCAAACACCCAGAGCCGAAACAAATACCTGTGGATCACACAAATATTTGTTTCGGTGCGAGGTTCGAACCCGCAGCTTCACGTTTCACAGCCAGCGTCTAACCAACTGCGCCACGGAGTCAGTCAAAATGTGTATAAAGATGTCACTAATATGTCCATATTAGTTAAAATATAACAAGAGAGGAAAGGACATTCAGCCCTGACGCTGGCCGGTATTTCGCCAGGTAGAAGAAGATGAGTTAAAATATTGTCCTCTACAAAATTTGCAAATGCACACGCCTCAAAGTACTGTAGAGCAAACAACGTCAATTACAAACAAGTGACGAATTTATTTAGTTAGCTGCAGCTGTAACATGTTGACGAAGCAAATAATCCATAAGATCAGCGAATAATTTCCGAGAATAGCTGTTGATGTCATTAATATCGTATTTTTTCTGTTACTCAACATACGAGTAGATACTTGGCAACACCAAACAATGTTGTTCGTACTTTGCGCTTCATAAGCGTCCGGTGCGCAGGTGGTTGAGAGCCGGCTGTGCGACGCGAGGCCGCAAATTCGATCCTCGCACCGAAACAAATGTTTTGTGTCTACAAATGTTTATTTCGGGTCTAGATGTGATAAAACCAAAAGTCTCTCATAGTTTCTGGAAAATTGCGATAAAATTTACCGACCCTATTTAAATTACCTCTATTTTATTCCATTTAAGCGTTAAATCATGAAAAAATCTAATTAAAAGAAAGATATTCTTTGATTAAGTTTTATTTTATCATATTTGGTCATTGTATAAAAAATCTGTGGCCTTTTAAACTAAATTATTCCATTTTTAACTGTATCTGTTGCATCTTTTCTGTATCGATTACGTAGGCATTCCGCGAACTAATATTTTTGTATTTATCGTTCCGGATTTCACTAGAAGTAATAGAATATATCTAACTAACGCTGAATATTATCTGCTATTTTTTTAAAACATCTACGATGTTTATCTATACATCATAGGCATCATATCGAGCCATACACCAAGCAGTCACATACATAGTCCTGACCACACACTAAGATCGAATCTTGTGTCGTGGGTATTAGGGACTACGAGAGATTTTTTGGTCTCACAAACACCCAGACCCGAAACAAATATATACAACTATAGTTAACTCAAACATTTGTCTCGGTGCTGGCATTGAACCCGCGGCCTCACGTTTCATAGTCGGTGTTCACCATCTGCGCCATGGAGGCAATTGACAATAGAGTAAATATTAAATTCACCCAAAAGTTACACATATTCTTGATTCCACATAAGGAATCTCAATACTGTTAAACCGGACTTCTGAAACTATAGAGTAACTAACATATAAGTATAACATATTTGTTCTATTAACACATTGTTTCATTAGTTTTGGTGCGATGCAATGGTTGGACCTGTATCTCTTTTCATAGAAATCTATTGACGAAAGTTGGTTGTTTTTTACCGTTAATAGGTACTTAATTGTAATACATACATACATAAGTACATAAACTCCGATCTTTTTCCTAGAAGTAATGGGCAGAGGTGTAACTAGGACACCAACGTTTCGCCTTGTATGTTCCGTCCCACAATGTGATAGGGGGTGAGCGTATCGCCATATCGGGCACAAATTCCCGACTCCGGGCTGGTAATGAATGGAAGAATCCAATATCACTATGTCCGACCGGGGATTCGAACCCGAGACCATAGCTTTGCAATCATACCGTAGTAGAATTTTACCTATTCAACATTTTGCCAAATCTATAGTAAGAAACGATACATTATAATTTCAATTAAACGGCTACCGAACTACGCCGGCAGACATAACAAGGAAGATTAACCGATATCACCCAGAGAGATAATAATTCAAGATACGCGATTAGATACACATTATCTAGGTCTCGGTATTGATAGGGTATTGTACCTCTATGTTAACACGACTTTATTTAATAATATATTCAATTTGATGCTCGATAAAACACATAAGACAAAAAAGAGCGAATCATATTTAAAATGACTTCATTTTCTAGCAGTTTGATCAAATGGCTGAATATAATTTAGGCCACTAGTTGAACCGGCGCTGTTTAGTAAAGAGGCTACGCTGTTGATTCAAGTCAAATAGTCGTAACTGGGCGTCATCCGAGTCCCATATAATTGAAGGACAAGCGGTAACGCGGACGTAAATCGGGGCGCTTTTCACCCTAGGATGTCCAGTGCCGCCCACAATGCGTGTGACAGTAATCGAGGGGTTTTTAGTTAGTATGCTGGCGTAGGCATTGTTAGGGACCAGGTCGGCCACAACATCCGCATTGTCCCGGGCTGTAAGGCCAGAGACACTGACATACTCCTTATGACCTCCCCCGGAGTGAAAGGGGAGCTTAAAAGATTTTCCGCTTGAACACAAAAAAGGCTGTTGATTGAACGGCTATTTAAGCTAGTTGGCTGCGACATATAGATCAGTAAGTTTAATCCTGTAAACTGGACGCCGTAATGAAGGTTGCAGAAAGTCGCTAGGTTCAGGCTGCTTCTAACAGGTCGCTACGAAAATCCTCGGAGGAGGCCTGTGTTCAACATCATACGTCATCTGGTTGAAAATTAAAATAATGAATAATATTAGCAATCAGCTTAGATTTCATCACGTCGATTGGTTTAATTTGAGTGCACGAAGTTTGTAAGACGTTCACAGCCTTCGTACTCACGGGACGTATTGCGTCATCGGCAATGCTGTTGTTACAACGCCCAGCAATTATTTAGTGTGTAGAAGAAATTTGTGAGTAGTTTTTGATGTCTGTCATAAGATACTTCTATAAGGTTCCGTTTACGTTTGATTGTTGCGTGTGTTTTATTATTTTTACATTGTTATGTATAATATCTATCTAATCATTAATAATATCACACAGGGTAATTATTGGAGACTGTAATCTCAATTAGGTACAGTTTAATTAATAATGACAATTAGATACGATCTCTATAATTAATTACGTTATAATAATCCCCTCGCTGCTGAGCGCGGCGCTCCTCTGCAATCGACACTTTGATTGAGAATGTTTAGGACATAATCAACCACGCTACCCTATTGCAGTTTAGTACTCTTACCATAGAAATTCTTGTAACGATCTTTAATATGTAATATGTATATGTATGTATATATATGTATCTCTTCACGATGCTTTCCTTCACTTCTAAAGTGCCTGTTTATAGCTTAGCACTACACACATGTCTCCGAAAAGTCAGACGTGTGCCTTGGGATTTAGATCCGCGATAGCCCTCTCGGTATTTCGCGTCCGGTTACCAATCAGTTACAGCAACTCTACTGAACATACACATGCCTCGAAGGATTTCATATTAACCAAATGAAGGCACAGTCAGTCGAGGAAATATGCTTATTTTATTACCTGTCTTGCAGGCACATGCACGACAAAACCTACCGCAAGCGCGACATGCGCAAGTGCTACAACCAGCGCGAGGTGACGCGGCGCCGCGACCGCCGCACCGGCCTGCACGACGTTGGCTACAACATGCACAGCGTCCACCACCTCACCATCGACGGCCTCCCCCTCACCGTACTCAACGTGGAACTCATCTGCGACAAGGATACCACGCCCTGGTGCCAGTGCCCCGACCCCAACCCACCTAAGGTTAAGAAAACTTAACTGAAGAAGCATCTTAGCGGGCCGGCATGATTGTACCGAATGGGATAAGACCGCCGTCTGAAGCCATTCGACACTCTGGACGGCATTGTGCTTACCATCAGGTGCAGTGCAGTCACTATGCCGTGCCAGAAAAATAAACTGGATGTTGAGTTTCTTCATTAATTCTACAAGTGCCAATGTGAACACAATTGTTCAATATGTCAAGATACTCATCGAATTAGTGTTCGATGTTGTCGATTCATCAAATGAAACGAAAATGAAATTTAATTTTTTTTTATTCTCAATAATGACATACATCATTTATATTAAATTTTCTTTCTACCACCTGCATAAAGAATGCGAATGAAAAATACTTGTCATGCAAATAATCAACTACGTAAAATACGATAAAGATGACATGTCTACAACTGCCAGAAGGCAGCTTTCTTCGTAGAAAACTATGGATTAAAGCAAAGTTATAAGGCATTTAAAATGTGCGTATTTAATATTGAAACTGTTCCAATGTAAAGTCAATTCTATAAAAAAATCTAAATATTATATTTTGTTTTAAGTAACAGAACACAATTAATTTAATGTAATCTATTAGGATATATTATTTTGGCCAAAAAATTTTCATGATATATAAAATATATTTTTTTCAATAGGTCCGTCCTAGACGTTCAGTGCAGACGTGTCCCAGTTAAATTGTGCAATCTTATTTTAATATCAATATATATGATTTTTAAACTTAACCTTTATCGGAATCCACTTGAGCAAGATAATTCCAGTCGTCATTTTCCGTCACGATAAAGTTGAGATGAATCTTTCAATTTGATGGTGACATGATAACACGTCACGCTATTGAAAATATTCATTTTCACTATATTACAGTAATAATAATTTGCGTAGAATGTTACATTTTAATGCTCTTTAGCACCTAGTCGTTTACTCATTAAGTTTACTCTATTATTTTAATATGCATAAGGCATCCTTTGGAATAAGTTACTTTAAACAAGTAATTTTAAGATATGAACCCTGCTTACTAGATTATAAATGTTTTCTTAGCATTAACTATTCAACGTTTTTTTATCATAAGTAGGCACAGGTTTTAAAAACCTGAAATAAACTTTTAAATCCTGGTATTTAAATGGACACATGAAAGGTACGTCGTTGGATACAAGCTGCTTACAACAGGTCGCGTTTGAAATCGGCAAGCCTATGTCTCGTATGGAACACTGCGGTTCATAACAATAAAATGTTTGATTTTTTTACAATCTTGACATTGTTGTCTGATATTAACTGAATATATTTAATAAATGAAACACATTACCATTTAAAATCACTATTTTCCGTTGGAATATTCCATTAATCAGTGCATTTAACCTATGCACATTTACAGCTAACACTGGTTTACTGTTGATACTCTATATCAAAAAGTTATATTTCCTTTTTAATGTTTAAGTTACAAATTAGTTCCCAAAATTGTCTTGTTTTCTCTTTAGGAACATTATTTTAATCTTTAACGGCCTTATTCATAGACAGTTTTAAAACCTACTTTAGTTATCGAATGTTCTGTCCTTTTCGAACGACCTTTCAATGCAATTTGAGCGAAGAAGACAAAACATTCAATAGCTGAAATAGGTTTTAAAACTGTCTATGAATACGACTGTAAGTCTTTTAAGTGTTGTGAGTAAAAGTGACAATAGAATAAGTTTCACAATAACTAATGTAATAAATAAAACAACAAGAGAAATAAATAAATATTTTATTTAACTTATTAATAAGCTTTCATTTAACATTCTACGGTAATTAAATATAATTATCGTCATCTTTTTCATTTCACGGAAATGTCAAAAAAGTTATGAACATATAAAAGATTAAATAATAAAAATATTATAATAAATTGTAATTTTACATAGACTTAAAATGAACGAAAATAAAAAATTCAATGACCAGCCAATAAAAATATTTACCACCATAGTCTGTGAAATAAACAACATGACGATTCAAAAATAATAACTACCCTCAAACCGCAATCATAAAAGGAACATCAATTTAAGTCATTACCTACTTAAAAAATTAACGACAAATACAAACCACACTTATTTTGTTCGATCAAATAAAATAAATAGCTTTAATGAGAAAAATTGTAATCGCTCAATAAACTAATAAATATGCTGTTTTTTGGGATATTTATTAAACAATAACATAAGTAAAAATCATAAGATAATGTTTGGAAAAGAACACTACGTTTATGTCTATGTAGTGCATATTTTCGTTGATTTTACAATTCATGGTATATAATAACATTTCAACATTTAAGCAAAAATATAAAATAAAAGTTAAATTTTAATTTAGACATTTATCATGGGAAATATAATATTGAATTAAATAATTTAGTCACATTAGTACATGAAGAAATATAATTTATAATCTTATTTATTTGATGTCACAAATAAACACATATAGTCCAAAAAATAATTGGGCGAAGATACCATTCTTCTAATGAAAAATAAAATAAGTACAGATCCTTAGACATTAAGTACAAATGAACATAAATATAAGAATTTCCGTTAGACATAACATGTGAATATTAAAACAATTAAGTATGCATTCAAGTGTTCCAGACGGGGTCGCGAGAATATTATTTATAACATATGCGACCGACTGAGAGAATAATTATGTCCTCATTAATCTGTTTATGAACTAGAAAGTAATTTGCTAAGTACATAATATAATATATTGAGGTCCAGTGATAAAGAATGTGTCGGGCCTTGAGGCCGCTTTTTTCATAATAAATAATTAAATTATTTTAAAACATAATCAATTTGTATCATACAATTTGCACAATGGCGTTAATTAAAACATTTCATAGAGATATAATATAGAAACAAATGTATACAAACTATATTTTATGGCAACAAAACCTTTTTCATATAATAGTTAGTATGTTCGTATTTAACTCCAATGAAATGTTACAGCTCAACTATGTAATCAAAATGTTTTCTAATTCACAATGCTTTATTGCAGAAAATAAATATTGAAAATCATATGATTAATTTTAACAAATATACATATATTTTAAAAAAACATTATTGAGAAACGTGGGCAACAAGAGGCAAAGTATTAAAATTATTTCTCAAAACATGTATTTATATATCACACTTTCTATAAACTACCTTTTTATTACTATCCTAGTCCGGTTAACAATATAAATGCTTGTTATTACTATGATTATTATAGATTGTTTAGTAGACCAATATTTTATGTTAAAATGACTGCAAATTACTGCACACGAATTTTATCAATTAAAAAGTTGTAACATAATCGAAATAAAGCCTGTAGATTTTAACGTAATGCAATTATAATTATTCTATATTGAATAAATAATAATAAATACACTTAACAGTCACATACATAGTCCTGACCCCACATTAAGATCCATTAAGTCTTGTGTAGTGGGTATCAGACACTACGAGAGACTTTTCGGTCCCACAAAACACCCAGACCCGAGACAAATACTTGTGAGCCTCACTAACATTTGTCTCGGTACGGGGATCGAACCCGCGGTCTCTCATTTCACAGCCGGCGTCTAACCAACTGCGCCACGGAGGCTCTCAATATTGAATCAACGTAACAACATAATTGCTAATTTATAAGGGAAAGACATTATAGTAGGGGAGCCCAAGCGGGGATTTCGGGATTTACTACAGCGCGTCAGATTAATATACAGGGGGATACCTTGTACCCGGTTAAGTACCTCCACAAAACATGAGGCCCATATATAAGGCCGCCCGTGAAGGATACAGGATCAGATTAGTAAAAAAAAATTGACCATCAGAAATTCTCGAGCGCGTCAGATTAAGGTAGGGTGAGTTAATTACATCCTAAAAAGTGTATATTCCACTAATCTGACAATTTGAGAGTGACGTAAAAAAAGGGGAGGGCAACAAAGTTGTAAAAAAAAAACGTCATCTCGACATTCTCGAGCGTAGGTAATTTTTTTTTTATTTTGAAGGAAATAATTCAAGAATAATGAAAAATATATAATCTGACGATTTCCGCAAGCCGATATAACAAAAATTCGTCGATAAAGTTAAATGCGTGCAGCTGCGTGATGCCTACATTTCCTTCTCCGCGTTTCTATTCCTCTCTCATCTTTCTCTATCTATTACTCTCTCACTCCGTCCCCACTCTGGTTTCTGTTGCCATCTCAAAAAAAATAAGAAAAAAAATTTTTTTTAAGTGTTTTTCGTTGGAATAACTTTTAACCGGCTTTATCGATCAACTTCAAAAACTAATCCACCTTTGAGCTTGAAAAACCACGTCGATCGCCACCAAGCTGGTCAAAAGCGGTTGATTCGTTCGAGAGATATCGTGAACGAAAGAAACCCGAAAAAGTATTTTTTCGGGATTACTCCGAAATTTGTGGTTCGATGAATTAAAATTGAAAAATTACTTATGAGGATGATAAACTGCGTCGAATGCCGCCAACCGCGTGAAAATTGGTTGATCCATTCAAAAATTATTGCGGTTTGAAAATTCCAAAAATAGTGTTCTATGAAACTTCTATCAGACTTTCGAGCTGGGAGAGCTCAAATGCATAGAAATATTATTTCTTTGTACTCAGCGAGCTCAAAATATCACATAAATTATATTTTGAGCTCAAAAATGTCAATTAGCGGGAAGTTGCAGGGATGGCCTTTAAGATGAACCGTTTTTCAAATATTTTTTTGTCAGATCAGGCGAATCCCTCTAGATAATCGTCAGATTATGAGACAGTGCGTTTAGAACATAAAGATGAACCATATATATCTTAATCTGACGCGCTTGAGTATTTCAAAATGGCGATTTTTTTTTGCACATTATGAAAATGGCCGCGAGTTTGCGTCCCATCGAAATCGTCAGATTAGTGAATGAGAGCTTTTTTTTAGTGCACTTAACACTCCCTTAGAAAATCTGACGCGCTCGATTAAATAATTTTTTTTTTCATTTTCTACCCTTAAATACAACCACCCGCATCATGCAAACGATCAGATTAACATACGTACATTATTAAAAATACGTAGGGCATTGATGCTATCAATATCTGACGCGCTCGAGGATGTCCATGCAACAGTTTTTTTTTACATATTTAAAAATCTATAGCCGCTTACCCCACCGACGTAAAGGTATATATCATATAACATTTTTTTCTTCTTATCATCTAAGCTTTGCATCCCAATAGGTCTCTACGACGCTCGAGTAAATCCCCATTTAGCATCGTGGGCTCCCCTACTATTATGGCATGTGCAATTTGACCAGCAATGTGTCACAATCTACGTTAAATAGAATTAAAACTGTTGGTCTGGTAATGTATTTAAAATACAAATAATTGCAAATACAAAAATAAGACATTTATTTCATGTACAGTTATCTGCGCTCATCTTGAAAAATTAGGTTTGATATTTTTGAGATCACAAACTATTATTAATAAGCATTTTAATATTATTGGTTACATATGGAATATTATATCACTGATTAAATCTGTATATTTAAATTAAAAACATGTATAGTGGAGCAGATTTTTTTTTCACGCAAAAGATTAAATTTAGGCGAGGTTTTACAAATACTTTATTTACTATGCTAAAAATAATTTTCTATGATCTTGCTTAATGCTGAATGAAAAAGCTAACAAATACGTTTTATTTAAGTATATTTTGCACTGTGTAGGTAACAAGTAAAATTCTATGGGATGCATTGCAAGGCGATAGTCCAAATAAACTACGAAAATAGAAATTATTCTACGTTTTAAAAAATTCAAACGAATAATTATTTATTATTACACAACGATAGAATAAAATTGTATTGTAATATAATTAATAATCGTAATTTTTTTTTTTTATTAATTAGTAACTTTTGTTCACGAATCCTAAGTTAAACAATATTTTTAAATAAAACTGTGAGATGCAAAAAATCAACAATATTTATGTACCTATAGTACACGGAATTAAAATTAGAAATGATTTAACAAAGCAATTAAATAATTTTGGAATTTGACAACATAAACGGAATAAAAGAAAAAAAAAACGAATTAAAAAACTAACAAAGTAATTGCCGCACTGAAAATGAATGACGTCATACGTTAACAAAATTCAAGACATGCACAAATCACGAACCTACTTAATACAATTATGCTACTAGACCGTAACATAACATCTTCAACCCTCTACTATTCTTCTATCCATTCTGGTTCCATCCTTATGAAGGGTCGGCGCAACATGATTTTACACAAAGGAAAAAATTGCTTTATTGTTCGTCTGGTCACCTAACATTAAACATTTAGCAATATTATCCATAAATTACCAAATTTTTGTCCAATATTTATCCAGTAACGTATACAAAATCAACTGACCAATTGAGGTATCAAAACAATTTAGTCCAAAAATTCCAAAAAATAAAGGTTAAAAAAATTTGCATCTTCCCTATAACATATTGCACCGACCTCACTCACCAAAATAAGAGCAGATAGTTAACTCATACAATATAAAAATATTTCTACATAATGCATTAGATCAAGTCCGTGAAATGAAAGCTACGGTTATTAGAAAGAGGTTACTACACGCAGACATTTCACACAATTGATCTATGAGGCAGAGCGTACGAGACTATATCTACCCCTTAATAATTATATCACATGAAATCTAATATATCGTTGTCAATTTTTAAAAAGCTATGCGTTGTGAGTTCCTTTGCTAATATGAAGTATTTTGTTAAAGCATTGGTGCATTAAAAATAACATAGAAATGAAATTTTCAGTAAGTAGTGGCATAATAATGTACTTACTATGGACATGTGCGGCTCAGGCGTATTGGTGTAAATAACACGCCTAGTTTGAGAGCCGCACTCGTGTTGGGCACAGGTTAAAGTTTTAAATAAACCAACAAATTCTTTGCTGGCAAGAGATTCACATCACTTAGATAGCGACCACCATACACAAGATATATAGAACCGGCGAGAAATAGTCATCCCGAGATAGTTCCAACTTTATTAGTCAACAGGTGCAATTAAGTCACTGGTAGAAGTTCAATGTCCATAAACGTTATACAGAAACTGTGATGCAGAAAATAAGGATATCTAAGAAGAAGCAAGAAGGAATAATAGAAAACAGAAGAAAGCGTTACTTTAGCCAAGTCTAAATACCTTAATAATAGCTCTCGTACGCCCATTTTGCTTACAAATTCAAACGCGTAAACTAAAAATTAAGCTATGCTGATGCCACACACTGTGCGTTCACTGACATTAACTCCTATATTATTTTTTCTTAAAACAACAGCGTATAAGCATTGGAAGAGATACATTATGGAAATGATACTAAGATTTTTTATAATGCTAGTTAGCGAAATGTATGATTTTTATATGAAAACACTACGAGGTTACCTACTCACAGACCAATATTTTTAACAATACCTATCACAATTTTCAATCATTCAATGAACATAACACTTCACAAAATATCCTATATCCATTGTGCAAGTCATTTGTGACTTAACATTTTCCTACATTATTGCAACACACATTTATCTTTTGCCTTCACCGTGTATACATTTATCTAAAAATATATTGTCTATTTTCAATTTTAACATCCATTGCCGGCGATGAGAAAGCGATGTAGCAAATACCTTGAGTGAAAGAGTCAATGTACGCACAGCTACGGCATGCTATGGTGGCGAGGCTTGTCGCCGGTCGCGGGGCGCGGCGTCGCTAGTGCGGGCAACGCGCGCAGCACGTCAGCTACAAGGCGCAGCCGCCGCCCTACACACACACGCGCTAGTCAACAACTACTACACATACATATGCAGGGGAATAAGTTATAACAGGCCATTTTTGTTACGCCAAAATTAAACACATTTATCACCAAAGCTACCCCAAAATGAGCAAGTTCATTTTTAAATTATGTTTGCCCTCCATATAAAGCAATTTTGTTCGAATTAGAACTATTTTATCCCTAATGACTCATTAAATCTTAATATGACGAAAAGATTTTTAGAAACTTCGTTGATTGGTAACAAAAATAACCTCTTACCAAAATAGGATTTCAAAGAGTAAAAAAAAACTATTTAATAAGGGGACAAGAAAAGTCTGCGGGGTTTAGAAATGCGTACAAAAATCAATTACATAAAAATCCACACAAAAAACCTTCGTAGAAAACCCCCAAGTACCCTCCATATTCACCTCCTTAAATGTATTTAAGTTCAATGTTTTGCACATAACACGAAATATATGCCTTTGTATAATTAATTAATAAGGAAATATTAGTAGTAATTCTGCCTAACGCAACAGCAAGTACAATCAATCAAAATCTTAATTAACTCTTCATATTCATAAAAAATCTATAAACTAGATTAATAACTCATGACAAGCACTATTTTTAGAAATCGTTTTTCATAAATACTTAAGCCTTACAATATAATTTCGGTTTAAAGCAGCTAAAGCTAGGAAAACGCTCGATAAACTATAGCACATACATAACAAGCACTATTTAAAACAAGCTATTCAACAAACAACACACTTTCATATATTATTTATTAATATAATATAAATATTAACATACATAACATTCATTGTAAAGGGAATGCTAGCGAAAGAGTAAGGTTAATAATATTATAAGCGAAAACTCTATAAATATTTTGATCACACGCAATGTAAAACGTACCATACTTGAAGAGCAGAACGAGTCATTGACCTCTAGCATCAGCTGATTGTTTTTTTAGCGTTACATTGCGTTATTAATTAAATGGTTGTTTTGATGAAAAATTGCTATATTATCTACCCAAACACTACGCAAATAATGCGACAATATGTAATTTTATTCGCGATTATTTTATATCTTATTAAACTACCCTACGGATTCGTGAGCGCTCCCTTACTCCTGTATAATCGAAGAATATAACAAACTAACGATAGGAACAATAATTATACTTGGCACAGATATACGAGAAATTCAAGTATCACAGGGCAACAGTTTCAGACCGCTAATAAGCATATTTTTAATAAAAGTTCTATGACCTACAAGTATATAAATTCTCAACAAGACTACAAAATAAAAAAGTACTCAAACAAAATAATCTAAGACAACGCGACTAATGCTTGGTCATACTTGGAAGGTACCATGACAGTTGGCACATATTATTATTTTTAATTATAGGGCAGTATTTTAAGGTTTTTTTTCCACTAAATAAGGAAATTATTTATTGACATTTACGAAATTAAGTATACATAAATTATGCAGCATACATGAGAAATATGGAAGGAGAATAATCATCAACACAAAATGCTAGAAACAAGCTAACATTACAGTAGTAGAAAATATGAACACTACTCGTAATTAACTACATCTACATAGGTACATAATAAGTAAGAAAACACGTTGCAATTGTTTTTTTTAGAAACATCATAATAATATATACTAGAAAATTCGTAAGTAAATTCTTAAGTCAAGTCTACCAAACATTTATAACATAATACATAGTGTATATTATAGGCTTTAGAAGATTATTTTAATTAAAGATTTTAACATATAGACATGTATCCAGTTCAAATGAAAATCTTTATAGATATTTTTTGAACAGTAAGCAATATAGTTATTGAATGTTAAGAAGATCAAATTAATTTTATTTCACCCCAAACGTTACTGAATACAAGCCTAAGATATTTACCAAGAGCTAATTAAAGAGAGTTTGTTTATATTCGAAATACTGCATACTACAATTAGAACATACATTTAATTTTAAAATATTATTTCTACATCTCGTTTAGCCAATTGAAGTGATTTTATTTAATTATATAAAAAGTTATACAGACATTTTATATAATTTGTTTATATAAATAATGTCGGTAAACACGTCCAAACTACCATAGGTAAAAGTTAAATTTACGCTAATTTGATATAAAAGGGGTACAACAATTTGTAATTATAAAAATGCAAATTTATTTCGTGTGAAAAGCGACGAATCCAAATCTGCCTTTGATTAATAACAAAACACTTATGTCAATTTGGATATAAATAAAAAACAATAGAAAAAAAAAATACACAACAAATAAATAATATTTTACAAACATTTTAGAAATTTGTATAATATTTGTGCAAAATTTTACTTAAAAGTCATGACGTATTACATAAAAATGATGAGTGTTATCATTTTTAAATGGTTAGTAAATATGGTCCACATTTTATAGTCAGAAATTAGTGCGATTAGACATCTTATCGTGAAAATCTGACCTTTAAACTTTTGAGTGAATTCGTCTGCTTTTCACGAAACAACCTTAAACATTATTATACTATATATGGGGTATAATAGGTTGTAAATATATACAAAAGTACTACAATATAAGGGTACGTTTATAGTCCAGATTTTATAATTTAAAGCAATTATTATCATAATATTAAAAGCAAAAAGGAAGACTATAATTGTGTCAAAAATACCTAATGAACATATTTAATCAATTTATAGCGTATTATAGGAAACAAAACATTGAGTTATTATACTAGAATGGACATCACGAACAAAATGTCTGCCCATTTTGCTGGTACAGATAATGCTACTGCGTAGGTATGACAGAGACAGAAACAGAAGGAGCGGTACGGTACCGTTCATTTTTGTTACAAACATTTTGTTTACAGTTTCCCCTCTAGTATAATATCTCAATGAAACAAAATTATTTTTTAAAAGCTCTGCATGTTAAAATGATCAGGTAAAGGTTTTATTAACCCCAAATCAAGATGAAAATAAAAGAGGAATGGCGAAATTTATCTCAATAGCTATTGGACACAAAAAAACGTTGATAAGAAGGGAAGCATTAAAAGTAGAAGAATTTCTAATTCAATATTTGCGCTATTTTCTTATATTAACGAAAAAATATCATAAAATACACCTTTATTCGAATATGTAATTGTACCACGCCACTTATCAACAAAATATTTTTTGCAATTTGCAACAATTTTGTTATTTTAAAATTAATTTTGATTAGTTATATCCGCAATTGACAGTATAATTGTATAGGAACAATGATATATACTCGCTTTTTCTTATTTATAATGATGGATATATTTTTTAGAATATTTGGTTTATATTTTTACCCCCAATATCCATAAAATATGTAGCAATGTCTTATTTTCTCATATTCTGTTAAGCTATAAAAGAGTGACAGAAACAACAGGATAATTCGAACACAGTTTATAGCCCTTTATGGATAAGATTTTGATACTATGTGACATTATATTGAGGTATGAAAGTATTTTAAAATATATAATTACTTAAAGCGAGTTTCCTTCGGTCCATCTTAACTGGAAATTCGCTTAAATATACATATATAAGACTAGCCACACACCACACAGAACAGTCAAAGATATAAACTACTTCAAAAGTGTAGAACTACTCAACTAGTGAATATTCTTTCGAGTTTCAGTAAATAGCAATAACATTTATACAATAGCTTCAGTGTCGCTAATAACGTGTATGCCGTGCTTGGTAAGTATCAAACGCACAATATCATTGCAGCTGCGAGTCTTATAATTCTTGTTCGTGTCCTTAATTTTGATACTTTTCACCTTATCGCATAGCTTACTCACTTCAGACTTACTCTTTTTCATGTCCTCGGGTCTCAGTTTTCTGATAGTCGATGAGCAACGCTTCTTCATAGTGTTTTCGGTCTGAACCTCAACATTCCCCTCGCTAACCCGACGTCGATAGAGATCGTAGTCGATGTCATCTTTCTGCAGATAGCTGTCTAGAGAGCAATATGTGGTTTCGGCGAAACTTACCTTGTCGTCCTTGATAGCGTGTTGTGTCGCATCACTGACGATTTTCACCGCCTTCCCTGGTACGTAATTAGTTGGTACTTTATCGACGTAGGCGAGTTTCGGTTTGAACTGATCTACTGGGCTGACGCTGTCAGTGTGACAGGGCATCAGGAAATTGGACTTGCGCGGTCTCTTCACTGTAATCGTTTCGTCGATAATCGATGGTTTGTCTCTTATCGATATGAGTATGTTTTTAAAGCTGGCTTCCTCGGGTGACGTCATGATAACGTCTTGCGGTGACCGTTTGTCGTAGTTTGCTATCAATTCGTTAAGCATGTTGTACTCACTGTTTATCCAGGCAGCGTGAACGAAAATATTGGGTTAGTAAATTTAATTACGTTAAAATATGTTTTGTGTGTTAGATATCAATATTAGCACGTATAAGTATTATTAAATTGATGATATGCTCAGAATTAATTTTTGTTTTGCTTGTTTTGTATAAGACGAATATCAGAGCATGTGTAAATGACGGTTGTGTGTGGATGTTTGTATGTGTCTGTGTGTGAGAGAGAGGGGCAGAGAGTATGTTTGTCTCACGTGTCTCGTGTGGCGCCGTAGAGTGCGTGCGCGCGCACGTAGGCGAGCACGTGGTCGTCGGTGAGGTACTTGGCGGACTCGCCGCGCCTCACCAGCCGCCGGATCACCGTCGAACTCACCTCGTTCGCGATATAGTTTGTCACCAGCATTATGTTCTTCTGCAACATGCCACAAACACACCACATTCAACGCTTTCTTTAATACTAGCTATCACTAGCAAGGGTGTACGGATTGCCGGTGGCCTTGGTAAGTGCCATGTTTAGCGCAGGATGCAGGTTTTTCGTATCAAAACGAATCAAATTGTAGATGAAGATATTTTATCCTTAATGTCCATCTCCAACGCGAGTCGTCGATTCTACTAAATTACAAAAGCTGTAAAAATATGCATGACACACGTGCCATCAAAAAACAAATAAAGAGCATTTACCCTGTGTTTGTATAGTAGATCTGACTCGTGTATGAAGCGTCCAGGGTCGCTGCCCGCGCGAGTCACCACCACCAGCCCGTACCGGCCCACTATGGTCTCTATCTATAATCATAATAATATTATCACAAATTAGTTTAGCAGGAACTAGAAAATATTAAAGAAAAACATTATTTTCTTGGGTCAGAAAATGCGACTACACCACATTAGGTGGTTAGTAGAGTGCTATGCGAAGTATCCAATGACAACAGAAGATACAGATTAAGTTTCTATACACTATAGTTTAAAAACCTCAGATAAAAAGTGGTAGAGCCACGCTGTTGTCAGACATGACGTAGCATGAATGGGCAGTGGTACCACTGTCTCACAGAAGATCGACCTGAAGCGACAGTTATGCTGTCGCGTTTTGTTGGGTAAGTGAGACTGCCGAATGCCCAATACCCCTTTCCTCTTTCTATCCTTTTTCCTGCCCCGTTCCCTCTCGATCTGATGGGCCGGCAACACATCCATGATCTAAGCGTGTGACGGCAGTGATCACTTACCATCAGGTGATCTGCTTGCTCGTTTGCCGGCCCTATGCTATAAAAAAAAGTAGTCGTCATGTAAACATTGAAACCGCTTTAAACAAATCACTGGGGAAATCTTGGACCTATAATCAGCATTGAACTTCTTGATGTTAAAGAAGCATAAAATGAGGCTCACATCATCATCAGACCAGAGTCCCGGGGTGGCGAAGGACTCCAACAAGTCAGCGCCACACAGCAGCTTGATGGTGACTGCTTGCTCCTGGTTGCCGTTGACGCTGGCGGGCAGATTGTCCGGCTCATCGATGTTGTTCACGTTGAGCACGTCGTCGGGCAACCACGAAGGCGGGTCAGGATCGATCGAGTTTATGTGGCTGTTGATTGTGTCCTGGTGAAACAACCAAGAGTTGCTTAACGGCCGAAATTAATAAGCAATTACAATCATTATTTAAGGATCGTTCCAAAAAATTGCCCAATCAAAACACGTTAAGTGTGGGCGTGTCGACAATACCTTGCCTCGATTGGTCGATGGTCGCGATCAATGCTGAGATAGACATCAATACCAATTACTTAATTCCTTCGTAAGTATCACACGCGTTGTTTTTTTTTCAGTATCAACCTGTTTGTAGCTATCTTATAACTGGCAAGTTATTTGTATACATAATATAGTAGATCAAACTATTCAAACTAGTGGATAACTCGTTGCTAAGGCACCGCAGTCACTGTGTTAAAAGTCACGTCCCATTTACGGTAGTCCTACCTGGTGATACTGCAGCGACACTCGTGTCCTGGTCCATCCCGACTGCTGCGTCTCCCACTCCGAGATCTTGATCCAGCCGGACGAGCGCAGGGCTAACTTCAGCATTGCTATCCTGAAAGTTAAATGTACAAGTTTGATGACAATGCCTGGACCCTTCAGCTGGTTGCTGGGTTACATCTTCTCCTATAATATGAATAGGTTGCATCACTTCAAGACCAAACTCTAAGCTAATTGAATCACATCTCATGTGCCTAATGAAATGAAGTTTTTGACGTAAACATAGATTATGGGATAATATTGTTATTTGAACAATCAGTAAATTAATTTTAAAGAATGAAATTATCACTTATCCAGTTCTTTTCTTATCTCTAAATCTGTTTTGATTTCATATATACACAAATAACACCTATGCGGCTTAGTCATACTAGCATCTAAAAATAACCTACTAAGGCAATGTCCATTAGAAATATTACAAATAACTACACAATGTATTATAGGTGTGTTGCAAAATGCAGTGAGTCATTGCAGCAGGTAATAAAATGCACATACTATTGAAACAGACTAGACTCCATTGATGTTTGTAATAAATTGATTGATTGGTATAATAGCTAATAGAAACATCTTGGGAGGATAAGGGAGTTTCATTGTTCTTGATTTCTACATCATAGCTGTAATGTATTTCAAGAGGAGGTAGTTTTACATAATGACTCAGAATATATTGTTTTAAAAAACAGATCCCATAAGATTTTGTTATTGATTGTGTAGAAGATGGTCAGAGATTCTAAGATTGCAGGGTATGCTTTGTCTAGCTACGTTGTTTTTACATGTGAAAACTGAATTTTAAAGCTAGACATGATATGAAATAACTATTTCACACACATAGATAAATTAACAAACTGTGGTGGTATTGATGTGGTGCACGTTATAATGCCTGTATATTTGTTTCATTTCGACACACAACCACTTCTGGAATCTGCTTTTCTTCGCAGTTGGCAGTATTCCTTATATTATGCAACATGACGTTAATAGAACTGGATATATACAGTCCTAAATGTTAAGCACTATCTAAAACCAAAATATGTGTAGACCTGATCATTACTTAACATGTTTTAAACTTTTTCCTTTACTATACTGTATATCACTTAATTCTTAAGTCATATTATATGTCCAGCCATTCTTATATAGCCAGATCAGCAAATAAATTCTCACAACAATGAATCCATGAGATTGATAGTCAATCAGAAACATTACAGTTATCTAAAAAAATATAATGTACATATTCAAATTAAGTTATGATTTTAGTAATGATACTTCTTATTTTGATAAACTTGTATTTAACCATGAATTTGCATTATCAATAAAAAATTAACTATAGTTTGTTAATTATGATATTAATAGGGATTCTTATCTTATCTTCCATGAAGGAGAATGAATATTATATATTAAACAAATTGTCATCATTACCATCTCAAATCACATACAAAAATATAATATGCATAGTTCTATAAAACATTTTTATAGCAAAATAAAAAATAAATAAATCTACAATATACATGGTTGTAAATCAATATAATTACTGAAATTAATAGAGGTTTTCATTTTACTTGTAGTGCAGATGGCTGATTTTTTTGGGTTCACATTAACTTGTGTATTCTTGTTAATGTAGGTCGAAAGAAATGATGCCGAGGTCAACTACTTTGCAATTTAACAAATCATTAATTTTAATTTACAGTAGCTATGGAATACCATATTATCTAACCAAGTTACCACAAAAATAAATAACTATTAACAAGGCTATTGTTTTAACTAAGGAAAATGGAAATATTATTCATTAGTATAATTTTACATGAATAGTGTACTTGGAATACCATTTTAAATACTCTGCGAAAGACCTATAAGTAACTGTTTTGGTTTCGCGAAATAAATCGAGATATTATGCAAATTTTATTGCTTTCTCCACATAAAAGATTTTATGATCCAATTGTGTGTTTCAATTATATTTACCTGTGTTGCGCCGCGACCAAATCCTTTTTACCGTAAGCATCATGCACTGGAGACACTATACCACCAACGACAGTCCCCAAACCAAGAGAATTGATGTAATCTTTGGCAATTTCTGGAAATAAATATACTTATTACGTGATATTCATGAATATTTCTTAGAAAGCGAACAATTGAAAAAAATACTTGAAATAGTATTTAATGTATGAACAACTTTTTAAGAAAGGCAAAGAAGTAAAGTAAAACAAAAATATTCATGCACATGAAAATAAAAATTATGCAAACTTCGCAAAACCTTGACCTCCAACTTTAACTTACCGAACATCCTCAAATGCATATATGTGGGAGGACTAAAACTTCCGCAAGCCATCAACACTATCAAGCCTTTCGACATTCTTCTAATTAATTATCACAACTAAATCAAATTGAAATTCTATTTTTTATATTTCACAAGTCTTCTCAACGCACACGTCCGTATCACAACATTCGCGACTCATTGATTAATTTAAATAACACGACAAATTTAAAAGTGCTGTATTTGCAATGTATTTTGCTTGCTAAGTAGCTTTTTCTTGCTCTTCTTTACTTATTTGGTTAACATGCACTTTGTTCCGGCGCCTTACGTTCTATGTCGAAAAGATGTTTAACATTAACTAGTACATATTTATTTTGAATCAATGGCCTATAATTTTTAAATCATAGGCACAAGTATAATTTTCATTTATTTTTTTGTAAAGAAACGGGGTTTGTGAAATTATTTATAAATAGTAGCGAAAATAAGAAAATATATAAATTATTACAATGCTCAATAACGTTATTACATTACTTTTTGAGGAAGGAACATGACCTGTGTTGTCTTTGTTATCAGTTTCTGTCACTTTGTCCTTTAAAATTAATTTAAATGAAATCGAATTCTTAAAATATATCTTCAATATATTGTCATAATCATGTTAATGCATATATAAGGTTGTGTTTTCAGAAACATACATTCAATACATCTTTGAACATACCCATAACCTTTTAAAATCAGCTGTTAGTGACTTTCATCAAATCGTGCAGGAATTTTCCATTATTTCACCGTTTTCTAAAAATGAGACTAACGTTGCGTTTGTTGTCTTCCGTTGCTCAAAAAAGACCATTTTATGTGACCACACCAATATTTTATGTAAATGCAGGTAAGTAAACAAATAACAGTTCCTAAAAAGAAATAACTGTTAAATCTTATTTATTCCTAATTCTAATAGAAACTGATCGATCATAACATTAGTATTACTTACATCAATGCCTTAATATTCCTTAAATTTAATTTTTAGTTGGAAATTAATGCATGGATGTTTTTATTCATAGGTCTGAAGGAATCTGCTTTCTGAATTATTTCTCTATGACATTTCCAAAATATGTAATGTACCTTTATTATTATTATTTCCAAGTATTTCGACCTCTAAGTATCAAAAACTCAGTTTATATAAGTTAATGGCGGTATTATTATAACTTTTTTTATTTTTCCATCATAAAAGTTTCAACCACTTAAATGTTTTAGTCTTTTATAAACTTGTAGGTACAAACAAAAGAAGGTCCAAGCTTAATTAGATGTAAGTAATATCTGTGGCTAGAGACACTGATGGCAGGTGGAGTAAGGCGATAACAGTATGGTGGCCAAAACTGAGTAAGCACAGCATCACCCATTTGGTCGCACGATGGGTCGACAACATTATCGGAGATGCAGGCCGAACCTAGATGCGACTGACAACGGACAGAGAAAAGTGGCATAGTATGAGGGAGGCCTATGCCCAGCAGTGGGACCCTACAGGCTATGGATGATAATGATGATGAATATCTGTTACAGCACCTCATCTAGGCCACCTGTATACAGCGTTGGTAGCAGATGCCATCCAAAGGTTTGAGAAACTGACCAACCCTGACTGCAATGTCATCTTCAGTACAGGTAAATCTAAAAACTTTAATCTTTCACTTACAGTTTGCGTGTATTAGGTCTAGAGTTATCCAACAGAAACCATAGTAAACTATTCTTGCAAAAAAATAACATTTCTTATGCTAAAATCGAATCTTATATCCCTTTGGAGCATGTTAGAGTTGTGAAAAAAAAACAATGCAAGGAAACTATCAGAAAATGTTTATTAGTACATTTAAAAAAAAAACTTTACATTGAGAACCAATTTCCCATATCCAATGGTCCTATAGTACAAGTATGTAAAAGTCATGTTGATCTGAATTGGTGAATAAAAAATAATATCATAGATGGATTTATATTTTTTTATGATAGTTTCTTCCTCACTTGCATTTGTTAAAAGGTTTTACCCAAATCTAGATTTCTAGTTTGTCCTGCTTGTAATTTCCCTATGTGTTGGAGTGATAACTGAATATTTATTATTAAAGTGACTGAATAAAGGATATTAGTATTGTATTGTATCAGCTCATATACGACCCATTGCAGGGCAAGGGCCTCCTCTACAATCGAGAGTACGATTGAGAGTGGTTAGGCCATATAGTCCACCACGCTGGCCTAATGCGGGTTGGCGGACTTTTACATACCATAGAAATTTATACAAATCGCTATAGTATGCTGGTTTCCTCACGATGTTTTCCTTCACGGTTATAGTGCGTGGTGATTGATTATCAATACACACATGACTCCGAAAAGTCAGAGGTGTGCCCTGGGATTTGAACCCGCGACCACCGTGAACATGTAGGCAGCTGCGTCTAGTCCGTTTACCAACAGGCCACCACGCACTTGATAAGGATATTAGTAAGATGTATCAAATGTTTTGCTATTAGGACTTCCACTATTTATTTGGTTATTAATGTCAAAACATGATTTTGTAAATTATTTTCTTCAAGAAAAAATCAAATGCTGATGGATGTCATAGAAGGCGTTATAGGGATTACAGATAACTAAATCATTTTAAAAACATTTTTTTTGTACCAAACATGAGAATGACAGCCTCCATTGCGCAGTTGGTTAAACGCCAGCTGTGAAACTTGAGGCCGCGGGTTCGATCCCCGCAGACAAATATTTGTGTGATCCACAGGTATTTGTTTCGGGTCTGGGTGTTTGTGAGGCCGAAAACTCTCTCGTAGTTCCTGATACCTACGACACAAGACTCGATTTTAGTGTGGGGTCAGGACTATGTATGTGACTGTTGGGTGTTGGTTTTTTCTCTCATTTATTTAAACCTTTATTGTGGGTACACAAAAAATATGTATTTTATTATTATTATTAAATACAATTTGATGCATCTCACTACTCTTATCTGGTTTTGTGCAAACAAGCATAATTGTGTGAACTTGCAGAAGTTAGTTATCTACTCAGTGGATATTTTTAGTTTGCACTTCAGTTACTGTCAAGTGCATTAGAGTCACTTTGCATATCAGTTTAAAAAAAAACAATGACAAGTGCAAGAGGACATTTTCTGTTCTTAAGGCTTTACACATTATGCTGGCGGCAATGCCGGTCTGTTTTAACCGCGCGGTTATGCCGACGGGATTTTGCCGCTAAACCTGGTACTATGCCGCAAAGCATCATTTCAGTTGTAACAGCCATGTAGAATGCTAGTAATTGAAAACTTTGTATGTATAATTAGTTATGATAGGCAATGAAGCCATCGTTATCGCCATTGCGACCGTGATATTGTTTTTAATCGGAAAAAAATCCAAAGAAGAATGAAATTTTGTGTACATCCAAGTTTCGCATAACGGCATTATACGCCGCTTGCTCCCTGCGCAGCCTGAGAACAATGCCAGCGGGCTATTGGGCGATCGTGCCGTCGGCATAGTGTAGGAGTGTGTGTAGGAGCCATTACAATGAAATGGTATAATACCTGTTTATATAAGGCTAATATTAATTTAAATAATAAAGATCTTATCATGCCACTTGTGTATGCACACTGATAATGCAAATAATTCACAATAAATAGTTATAGTTGCAATCTCCATACGTACTATTGTTTACGCAACAGCTAGTGTGTTATAAATATTATTGCATATTACGTATATGTGATTCATTATCAATTGTGTAAAAACACTAAACAGCAGTTATAAAAAAACACATCAATGTATATGTATTGTAACTATTTAATATATTAAATTACAACAATATACTCATTCAAATATAGATTATTTTGTACGTGTATATCACAATCACCACACACGTTATTTAAGAGTGAGGTTCTTCATCGTGTTCTTCTTTGTCGGTATCACTCTTGATAGAGCTGTCGTGGTCATCGCTTCAGGTGTTAGTACTTGGTGACAAGCTTCACGACACGAAGCTACTCTTCTCTGATGGCCGCCTTCCTCGTGCATTTATGTAGTGATGATGAGCCATTTACTGCCGCTTTTATCTGATCCGTCCACCTCATAGGCGATCTTCCTCGTGGCCTGGTACCCTCAACCTTTCATTGGACCACAAAGTTGTTCATTTGCTATTTTGTTATTTCTTGTGTGTCACTGTGTCATCCATAATTTTTCATCAATTTAAGATATTATCTACGATTTGACGAAACACTATGGAGTTATTAAACTGCACTGTTAGTCAGCGATAGTTATTAACATATCCACAGGCTGGGCTGTATGGCCTAACCCCTCTTAATTGTACTTTCGGTTGTAGGGAAGGCCCGTGCCCTGTAGTGGGACGTATATAGGGCTCGTACAGATACAGATATACACAGGCACCTTCGAAAATTCAGAGGCGTGTACTTTAAGCTCGATCGTCCGAACTTTGATTTTACAATCCGTGGCGAACTAAGATGTCGCTGAATTCTTTATTTTGTAGTTATTGAGATACTATACTGGAGTAGATATCGTTCCAAAATGTTTGGAACTTGAAGTGCGATTCCATAATTTCTACTGCCATCTGTATCGCACTTGTTCTACACGTCGTATCTTCGCTCTCACTCCACTGATTTTCAGTTCGTGATGTTCTCTTCAGCATACTTCAATGGTTGTAAGTATTTTATTGGGACTGCCTCGATGGCGCAGTTGTACTACCGTATGATTGCAACGCTGAGGGATGGGGTTCGAATCCCTGCTCGGGCAAAGTGATATTGGATTTTTCTAGTCAGTCCGGAGTCAGGAATTAGTGCTCGATATGGCGATAGGTTCGTCCCCATCACATAGACGGAACACGCAAGGCAAAACCTGGGTGTCATGGTAGCACCTCTGTCTACCCCATCTGGAAAAAAGGGCGTGCGTTTATGCATATTTATATTTTCTTATATGTTTCCCATTTTATCCAGGTACGGACGAGCACGGCACGAAGATCCAACAAGCAGCGGCGAAAGCCAACCTCTCTCTGCCGGAATACTGCACAAGTGTGTCGAACGAGTACAAAGACTTGTTCAAAGAGTACGATGTGGCCTATACAGACTTCATACGGACCACGGAGGAGAGGCATAAGAAGGCTGTTGCGCACTTTTGGGTAGGTACTGGTGACGTAGTTATTCATTGTAGTTCAAGTTGATTATACCTGACTACTGACATTTTTTTTTTTTCTGTTATGGCTTCGCACGGTTTGTGTATATAGCCAGTCCTCAAGTAATATTTTTTGTCAAATTTGCCCAATTTGGGCGAAAGTGGTCAAATATAGCCCATCGCCTGTCATTGTTCGTCAGTTGGTCCATAGTCATGCTATAGTAAGGCGAAGGCAACCTTACCAAAACTTTTGATAGAGCACAGCGAAAATTCGAATTAATCACATAAAACACTCTTTCTAACTTCCACTTCACTTGTGCACCTTTACAGAACTACTATATTAACCTACTATACTTTATGTAATAAAAATATAAAATGCAGCAAATTAATGAAAATAAAACGGGAGCTATAGTTCATTTCTACGATTTTCCCGCCAAACTCTCGCCTACTGGCTTACTTATGTAGAGTAAAATTAAATTGTGTACGATTGGAGTATAAATTTACTACAGTGTTCTTATAATTTGAAAAATATTAAGAGCTTTTTAAGAAGGTAAAACATTTTCAACTACTCGAAATGTTTTGCTGTTAAGGTCTATTTTTCTATATCTGTATTATCCCTTTTACGTACCACTGCAAACCACGAACGTCCTCTACAATCAAGAGTACTATTGAGAGGGGTTAGGTCAAATAGTCCCCCACGCTGGCCTAACATGCGTTGCCGGTCTACATGCGCGAGTAAAATTGAAGATATTTTCACTAGGCGTGATTGCCATATTTTCAGAACAAGCTTGTAAAGAACGACCACATCTACAAGGCGAAGTACTCCGGCTGGTACAGCGTCAACGACGAATCCTTCGTGCCGGAGACGCACGTGCGCGACGAGATCAAAGATGGACAGAAGGTGGGCTGATATTCTGAATATACATGGTGGTATGGGAAATCCCCGGACCGCGTTACAGGTTGAAATCGTGGATACTTGTCTTTGATTACGATTATGAATTATGGGAAAAGTGAACGAAACTATTTTTATTTTATACATGCCAATTCACACATACCTACTGATTAATGGCTTGCAGCTTTGTTATCAAACTAAGTTTCGAATGCGAAAGTGTGGAACTCTCCTAAGGTTGCGTATACCTGGTTTTGATTTTAAATATTAGAATTTAGCAATAGTTATGTGATCTTAGCATAGCTATAATGGGTTATACAGGGAGCGCAGGCAAATAGCGCACTTGCTCAGTCGGATACCAGGGCATAATATTAATATGATAATAAAGAAATAATATTTAAAAAATACCAATCCGTTATGTAGTTATGACCTTATAAAGTTTTAAGAATTACCACCACCTTTGCCAATAAAACCGGTTGGGACGGGTAAAGCATAAGATATTAACATATACGTTTTGTTTTCGTTTCGTCGTTTATTAAATAATTAACGAAATAAACAGTGAAAATCATTTTGAACAACAACAAAACTTTCATAGTCTTCACCTTAACATTTGTTACAGAGGTACATAGGTATATATTTGGCGTAATACGTTAAGGGGAAGCATGTATGTCGGTAATTATTAATTTTTCGGCATCTTTGTTATTATCGGACTACGCTATGAAAATGCATTTTAATCTAGACGCAATCACAATTTACTAAAATGTACATCAGCAAATGCGCCATTTTTTTGCACACCCTTTATAAGTATTGGACAGTTCCAGATGGATCTGTACTTTTTCTCGGAATATCGATTTTATTTTGGTGCGAAAGTGTCCCGTTCAGTAACAAATACATCATAAATGAAGTTATCTTACAGGTGAAAGTGTCGATAGAGTCGGGCCACACGGTGGAGTGGACTGAGGAGACCAACTACATGTTCCGCTTGAGCGCCTTCAAGTCCCACCTGCAGGAGTGGCTTAAACAGGGTACGAAACTGCACTACTATACTCTCAATAGCATTGTACATGTATATTCACAGCCAGACAATTATATTAAGAGCTTCCGTGGTGCAGTTGGTTAGACGCTGGCTGTGAGACGAGAGGCTCCGGGTTCGATCCCGGCACTGACACAAAATTTGGGTGTGATCCATAGGTATTCGTTTTGGGTCTGGGTTTTAGTGAGACTAAAAAGTCTGTCGTAGCTCCTGATACCCCCGACACAAAACTCGATCTTAGTGTGGGGTCAGGACTATGTATGTGACTGTTGGGTGTATTTATTTATATTATTGAATTTTATTTACCAGGACGTGTAGAGTTTAACACTTGATCGTCTCGCTAAATGGACACATGACCTAATAAAGCAAGGATGCACGGCAGTTTCCAAGGGGTCGCTGTAGAGATCATTGCTGGAGGCCGATGTTGAGCAGGTTTTCTATCGTCAAACATGATCGACCTGTGAAAGACTACATCTCTTTCTGGCACGCGATGCCTCGGATATTAGCCCACAAAGTGGAAAGGAAGTCATAACTTGTGAACTAAAGGTTACAGGAAATTGCTAAATACAGACGGCTTGTAACTGGTCGCTGTGGATATCATTTGGGGGGGAGGCTATGAAAATTCTTGGAGGAGGCTTTCTATCTTCAACATAAGACTGTCTATCGTTAAGATGATGGTGATAAATATAAGTAAGTTTGCAGATGGTGTGGTGGTGCCGAGCAAGTATCAGAAGCAGCTGCAGGACAGCGTGGCCAACGACGTGTACTTCCCGGACATATCCGTGAGCAGACCCTCCTCCAGAGTGCACTGGGCCGTGAGGGTCAGTTCAAAAACAACAGTTTTTACAACATACAACTCAAAATTTGTATATCTAAATGTAAAATCGAAACCACTTTTTGCCAACCAAGAAGAAGATACTTGTTTTTTTTTGTATCAAACATAACAGAGTTTTTAATAAGATCAAGCCTTGAAATAAATCAACGAGTCCCAAGAACAATATTGTATCTGAAATATTTTTCTAATACATAGATATCTGAGTTATTAGACAGTCGATTGGTTATTTCGTATGCTATAATATAGTTGAAACTTCATCCGTATTACCATATTTTGTTATACGGAGCCTTTGAAATATTTATTAACGACAAAAACATGGAATGTTAATATCAGTGTCAAACCGACCTCTCGGCTTCTCATTCGAAATAAACCCTTATTTTTTTGTATTTTCCACTGAGTTTTTGTTTATTATCTGTATCCGCAGGTGCCAGGAGACGAGGAGCAGAGCATCTACGTGTGGCTGGACGCGCTGGTGAGCTACTTGTCGGTGCTGGGGTTCCCGGACGAGGCCGCCGTGAAGGCGCGCGGCCGCGCCTGGCCCGCGGACGTGCACGTCGTCGGCAAGGACATACTCAAGTAAATGTAGCACAGCGGTTTTAGGCCCGTATCTGATAAGGATAGAGACACGGTACATTATCACTTTGATAGTGCTCTGTTGGGAATACCTACAGGGTCCTTCCCTTTGATCAAGATCTTACTTGACAAGATCAAGGCACCAGAATAAAAAAATATTTATATTCTAAACTATACTTGCAGTTTTGTGATGCGAGTGCGATTTATTATTGTACTATTTTATTGAATTAAATTTGTTTTCAATTAATTTCTGTTCGGAACAATAAAAGTATATTTAAGACTTCAAATTCTATATTAAACAATATGAGATTGGGTTATACAATACTGTAACAAACAAGTATATAAAATCATCTCAATATATTAATACAAATCATGAGTACTCCAATATTCACCATGTAGTTTTAGCTATTTATTTATATTTCTTAGTAGTGAAAGTATGTCGATGCCAGGTTCCACGGCATCTACTGGCCGGCGTTCCTGATGGCGGCGCGCTGGCACCCCCCGCGCCGCCTGGTGTGCCACGCGCACTGGACCGTGGACGGCAACAAGATGTCCAAGTCCCTGGGCAACGTGGTGGCGCCGCGCAGCACGGGAGTCGAACCCGCGGCGCTGCGGTACCTGCTGCTCCGCGAGGCCACCATGGCGCACGATGCCAGTGAGTACACGGCTTCGTAGCGTGTAGGAATTATTTCACTTTTATTTATTTGTTTCATTATATTTGAAAAATTTATCCTAAGCAAATTGTGGTTTTGATTATGAAAAACTAAATGAATAATATAATAAGACTCAGACTCGACCCTAATAAATAAGGTGTGATGGCACACTATCGATATGGTAATGGCGTTACTAGACTACAAAATAATTAGCAAAGCCCAGACGATGTGCTTGCACGTACTAGGCCTCGCAGCGTGTGCAGTGGAGCTGCGCCACGCCCGCGCCACGCATGCGCCACACACGCGACACACACGCGACACACACGCGCCACACACGCGACATACACGCGACACACACGCGACACACATAAGCGGTTAAACGTGCAGCGGCAAGTCCTTCTATGTAATCAGTATCTTTAGGTACCGGCGAGCCACGCGTGTTGAACACCACCGAGCACCTACAACCATCGCCGAACACCACCGACCGCCACCGCGCCGCCTCATTACAGAACGCATTAGCTCGGTACTCAATCACCATCATCATCATTAGCCCGTGGTAGTCCACTGCTGGACATCTCAAGATACGCTTTACGCATGCAGTCGCTGCCGGGCCTTTTGTGCAAGTTGTCCATTTGGCTAGAGGACATCCCACGCTACGTTTACCAAGACGCACTCTTAATTCCAGTTGTTATCCGTTCTGCGACATATGTGGTCAGCCCGTTGCTACTTCAACGTACTACCCAGTAATGAGCGGTGCGTAATATGTTATTTGTTGCAGACTACAGCTGGTCGAAGCTGATGTCGGTGTCGAACTCGGAGCTGGCGGACACGCTGGGCAACCTGGCCAGTCGCTGCTGCGGCGCCGCACTCAACCCGCGCGGGGAGTTCGCGGCGCTGCACCCGCACGAGCTGCACGCGCTGAGCGCCCACGCCGCCGCCGCAGACCTACTCGCCTGCGTGCACGCGCTGCCCGGTACACACACACTAGGATAGGCCTGGTGTATTCCGTCCCATGATATCATGGGAGGCAAGCCTGTCGCTCTATCGGGCACAAATTCCTGACTCTGAGTTAATATATGTACAGAAAAATCCAATATCACTTTGCCCGAATCGGGTTACAAAACCGAGGCCTCAGCTTTGTAATCATACCGTAGTACAAGTACGCCACAGAGACAGTCGAAATAACATCGCTAAATATCGTATTGTATGTGTAAACACCGCCCCCTTTTCATTTTGCATTTGAACGCCATGAACAAATAACTTATGTCCTTCAAAAAATACTTTTCAATCGTACTCTCGTTTATAGAGAAGGCCCGTGCCCTGCAGTAAGACATATAAGTATATAGACTAATACAGTACAAACACTACCTAACAACTTTTTTAAAATTAATAAATCTGTATGCAATGTAAAAAAAGGCAATACAATCACCACGCTCCTTAAAAGCTAAAATCTCTTCAACTCTTTAACCACAAAAAATATTTCATCACGACAAAAATCTTCACACAAACATTTATCTTTACTTTTTATTACAGAAACGTGTTACAAACACTACACAAACTACCAGTTCTACAAAGTAGCGGACGCGGTGACACACTGTCTGCACCTCGCCAATCTATTCTTCGAGACTCAAAAGCCCTGGGAGCTGCGCAAACAACCTGACAAACAGAAAGACCTCGACGTCATCCTACACATCACCATGGAAACGCTGCGGATATGCGCCATCATACTCCAGCCCATCATCCCAGAGATATCCACCAAACTACTCGACAAACTACAGATCGGCAAGGATTGTAGGACCTGGCGACACTGCGAAGTCCCATCGTGGAGGATAGAGGGCGCTATATACGAAACTAAGAACATTAAAAGCGGCAAATTCGTGCTGTTCCAAAGGATATATGCGGATAAAAAAAATGTCCAAAAAAAGAAGGCCAGTGCGTAAATGATCGTGCTTAGTGCTGTCAAGATGGCGGATAGGAGGAAATGGATTGTCTTTCAACCCGCAGTAAATACACGGGGTAATGTGACTTGGATTGAATTATTTTTTTTGCTTTGTTATAGGAGAAAATTGAGCTTATAATTAAAATGGTGCAATAAAGTTGGAATATTGTACAGTTTAAATATTTTTAGCGTGGTCAAAGTTAGACCATGTACAGAAATGCTCAAGTCTGTATACCAGATGAAAAGGTTATTGAATAGAAATTGTTTTGTTTCTCTGCGAGTTAAAGCTGACAGCTAAAGTATTGTTTTTAAGGGATGTTATTATGCATAATTATTTTTCTGGTGTGTAGTATAGAGGGTGTAGCTAGATGTCTATTAACAATGAATACCAAATACTAGACAGATTTAATTACAGTGAAACTTTTATATAATAAGGACTATTGTACAGTAGATATCTTGTCTTTATGATTCAGTTTTTTACGATTATTTCAATTTATTTAACATAATCGATTGTCAAATGAATCGATTATTTGTACATCGATTCTCATATCAATTCTATTATCTACTGTATTAGTGTAAGCAACGATTTTTATCACAATTATAAAAATAAGACTATATACTACATATGGTTGTAAATATGTATGTATTTATATTCTAAACTACTATTATCACTACATTTCACTTCCCAAAATATTTTTATCTCTACATATTTTCCAATATACTCAGCATTTTTTATATTGTGATATCAATTCTACGCGACGTTCTTATGTTGTAGCTTGTTTTCTTCCACAGACTGCCTCGCAATATGGCGGTCGAAATTGCCTAACTTATCAAGCTTTTACTATTTTCGTTTTATTACAGAGATTTGGAATGAGCGGGAAGCCTGCTTCGAATCTCGCATTTATTTGCTTTTTGTTATTTAGTGAATAAAATCCCAGTTTAATTTTATTTTTATGAAGTTATTTTGTGATTATTTCAATATGGCGGTTAGCAAGACTCTTAGTTTTTCTAGATTATTACGCACTTCAGGGTAGTTATGTAATTTTCAGGTGCCATTCAATCTTTATATTTAATACCTGTGGTTACAATTTACTATAATATTATCCTACTCACAAGATTCTCAGTAAATTAGGGTATGTTCTTAAAATTAACAATTTGAGGTTATGTAAATAAATTCCGAATTTTGGAACAAAGCATTTCAGTCTTTTAAACACATTTAATAGGGTCCATGATTATTCTCCACTGTTGTAATAAAATAGGCTTTCATTTAATATTGTTAATTCTATTCCCAAGTGACCATGTTGACTCAATGTGTATAGTTAGACTTTTATCGTATTATTGAGACTGTTTATGTATTTATAAATGCCAATAAAATTTTAATAAACATCTGTGTTTTATTTTAAATTATTAAAAAAAGAAGTGGGTGTGTGTGCAATTCACAAATGGCAGGGGTGAAACTCCAGTAAAACAGCCTACGAGAGAATTATACAAATAGAGTTTCAGGAGTATTAGAATAAATTATTATAAAGGTTTATTATTTTTATAATATTATTACCAAGACCAATTTTTTTAATATTTTAATGCATTTTTTTTCTAATGATGGGTCGGTATCGCCCTTATACACTCATCAAATTGACACAGTAATATTCTTAGTGAAGGGTATGTTACTGCGGGTAGATATTAAATAATTTCGGCTAGACAGCAGAATGTGGGTAGAAATCTTAAGCATATTCTTGACACAACTTTTAGGAAACCTCCTTTCTTTTTCTGTCACCCTAGTACTTTTTCTGCTCTAAAAAATATTTTGCTTATTCATGACATAGATTTAACAAAACTTCCTTCCTTCTTCTGTTGCCCTAGTACTTTTTGAGCTCTGAGAAATATTTTGCATATTCATGACATAGATTTAACGAAACCTCCTTCCTTCTTCTGTTGCCCTAGTACTTTTTGAGCTCTGAGAAATATTTTGCTTATTTATGACATAGATTTAACGAAACCTCTTTCCTTCTTCTGTTGCCCTAGTACTTTTTGAGCTCTGAGAAATATTTTGCATAGATTTAACGAAACCTCCTTCCTTCTTCTGTTGCCCTGGTACTTTTTGAGCTCTGAAAAATATTTTGCATATTCATGACATAGATTTAACAAAACCTCTTTCCTTTTTCTGTTGCCCTAGGACTTTTTGTGTCCC
The DNA here is from genome assembly GCA_033459515.1 of Theretra japonica. Taxonomy (NCBI): domain Eukaryota; kingdom Metazoa; phylum Arthropoda; class Insecta; order Lepidoptera; family Sphingidae; genus Theretra; species Theretra japonica. The sequence continues at coordinate 1,484,130 of CM065928.1, forward strand.
CTTTCAAATGAATGTCGTATTAAAAAAGTTTCATTTCAAAAACGAAGTTTATAATGGTCGGCCATACAACACAGTAAAAGGTTTGAAATAAGATATAAGGTTCGTCACAAATAAAACAAAGTGTACTATATCCGAGTCAATTTATTTATGAATACGCTTATTAAATAATAATATTTGCATCAAAATACTGCAATAACGACTAAAGTATCCGAGAAGCTTACGCTAACTATGAAGCTAGGTACAGCGCGGGACTCCGCAACCCCGCTACACACCCCAGTGTGTGACTCGACCATCACGCCTTGCTCACTATATTCTTTACTTATTTATTTACTTCAGATTGCTGCTGAAAAGTATCCGTGTGGTGGTTACAATTGAAAAAATCGTTTTTTTGTAAATACTGATTCTTCCTATGTGTATTTTTTTTATTGCCAGCGATATACTGTAACCATTTGTAAAATAGTTGTGTAAATGAACTATGGAGTGAAGAGCATAGATTAACAATCCCAGTAATCGCTATTGAGTTACATTGATAACTATGATTTTCCAGAGATAATCTTTTAGTAAACTAGTCTTTAAAATGTCGCTTTGAGTCCATTTAGACGTAGCGACCTGATCAATTCCTGTGGTAACCAGGAAAAAAATTGTAAAGAATACATCTTTGTTGTTATTGCGTAGAGAATACAATGGGCAAGGCTCTAGGTCCGTTGGAAATGCATCAAATGAGTATGACACAGGTATGAACTGACTAAGGATAATAATATAAATTCTTACAAAAATTCCGTGACGCGCACATTTTCTTCTTAAATGCTTAAAAATACACACCGGTATCTATAGACGATGGTTATTTATAATATATTGAAACGATCTTACAAATTGTTATGCTTATAAAATATCATAAAATGCTTTTAATTTTATAAAAAAACGAAATATAAATATGATTTCATTCCCTATGATTAAAAGTGAAGCTATTACAAAAACTACCGCCATGGCTTGATAAATACTTGAAACCATTCACCAAAATAGTATTGTAAGGGTAGAAAACATAAGCAAAAATATTCGTAAACTTGAAAAAGCTTACGATTTTTTTTTCCGAAAAATCGAACAGACCACCGTCCATAAACACGCGATGTTCACGCACTACAAACTCCGCACTAAATGTAATAATAACATTTCAACAATAACTTGACTGTACAACTTGAGCTCCTTCACAACTGAGCGTCAAATTAATTCAGCTCAACGCAAAACTGAGCAACGTCGCTGTGGCGGCGACGCTGTGGTGACCCACCGACAAACACTACATACAAGGTCGTATCGTGAGAAAACTAGCCGATTGGACTTACAAATACGAAGTCAAAAACTGAGTCCTATTAGAAACTAGTAAATACACCCAACAGTCACATAATAGTGCTGAACCCACACTAAGATCGAGTCTTGTGTCTTGGGTCTCAGACACCACAAGAGACTTTTAGGCCTCATATACACCCAGACCCGAAACAAATACCTGTCATTGTAAAGTATATTACTTCATTGTACTCAAAATTATATAATACGCAACAGCAAGTTTGAAAAATATATTAACAAGTGATTTGCTCACTCACAGAATCGATAAATAGTTCAAACCAAAAAATAAAATTGATCCTTCGAGCACGTCACCACAGCAACACCACCAAAGAGCCTTTCCAAAACAACACACCGATATCAACACGAATATTTACCATCATAATAAAACACCTGAGAGCTCAAAATCGAAATAGCGCGTTTGTACAGCGCACTGCCGCCAACGTCCAACAATCCAACTTGTTGTCCAACTATTGAGCCAACCCAACATGGCTTATATGAATTTGATTAAAATAACGGGAGAATTGTAGAGACCTCCTCTTAAAATTTCTTGATTTTTTTACAAATTGTAGGATTTATATGGGTTCATTCGTTGAGTCAAACAACAAGTTATGAGTGAACAAGTTGGGCAAGTTTTACTAAACACTGTAAACAAGTTTTGAACAAGAGTTAATGAATACAACCGTTCCATTCGCCCATTCGCTCTTCAAACAGATTATATATTCATATGAAACATACACCCAATTCCCTTTTGCAATCTGTATTTAATTTGAAAGAGCACTAGAATGAGCGAATGAACGATTGGTTCAATGTGCGAGTTTGATATAAATATGAATGATTATATTGCGATCTCAATCGATTGGCGAACATTCTGTTGCATGTAGTTCATTTGTCCTGATTCAGTCATTATATTTTATAGCACACTTAGCGTGCAAATACTGTAGCAATAACAGTATCTTTACGTTTTTCAGTTTTTCACACTTATTGACATTTATATTTCTACATTCTTGACCCTTTCCCCAATCGATTAAAATCTCAAGTACAAGCGACAAACGTTCCAATTCACCCCTTCACAACTATGCCAGGACACCGCAACGCCTATAAACTTTACATATATAATAATTTTTATTCTCAATATTAAAATACCATATGAAAAGTGGGGTACACATCAAAATGCATTTGAACTTACGTCTAGTTTTATATGGAAGTTTCACTTTGCGCTGGCAATTTACAGTTATTTGTTACTTCCGGACACGTCAGCGGAGGCAAAGGAAAGAAGTTATATTAAATATTTGTGCAACATCAACTGTAAATATATTTGAGTACTTTTACAACACTTAAATAATAATAACGGCATTTTCATTGTTACATTTTGCACCTAGCAACCCTAAGACGAATAAATGCTAAAGTTGCCAGTGCTCAATAATTGCTCTAAGTGTATATTACATTCTGAATATAAAAATAACTCTTTTACACCTATTTTAATATTATATGATGTCCTCAGCTGACGTGTCCAAAAGATTACGGCGGTAATTTGTGCGATATCTACATTAAATATTAAAAAATAATTTTTACTCACACCAGTGCGATTTCCTATCATTCGCAACCTACAAGTCTGTCCGACACTCTGTTATTGCATCGTTACGTTCCATACCTTCTCGTATTGAAATACACATCTTATTGTGTTACAATAAATTCGAATTCAAAATCGAAAATACCAAAAGTAGAACCATGATTCCATTATTAATATCATTTGTGCATGAATTCTGTACCTTGGACGTACAAATTCGAGAATGGTAGAATAATGTATTTTATTGTGGCAACACACAACAGATTTTTTCTTGTAGTATATCTGGAGACCATGCGTTCTAACTACACTTCTTGTACGCCCAGGATACAGAATCATAGAAATTCATCACGTATGTTTTTGACAACCTTATCATATGAATCTGTTAGTCAAATATTTAAAAAAAGCTTTTTTTACTCATTATTTTCTTTCAAAATTAGTTGTCAAAAGCACACGTCATGGGCGTTTTAAAAATTCAAAATGAATTCAAGTCAAAATCATTATACAGTATCAAATAAAACCTTATAAAAACACATACATACAATACAAAAGTGTATGCACTTTTCAAACCGGCTATAACGAAAGAACCTTGTTTTAGAACAATACTTTCATATTTATGAATCCGTAACTGACAAAAAAATACATTGTGTTGGGTGTGGGATAAAAAGTAACCAGTCTGTCTTCATAAATCTCAATTATATTGGGAAATACGCCTGACCTGAACGGATGGGACCTCTATTATTTGGCACCGTATTCAACTTGTTCACATAAACCTCATCGAACTTGTATGAAATAGGATATCAAATCCAAAATTTCATCCCTGGTCATCTTACCCATATCACATTGTGAGATTTTTTGTGTACAAAACCATTGATATATTTTTTTCTGTATTAGTTCGTTATAACCGGCGTGGAAAGTACACAGCGCCATCGGCGTCACACAATCTGGAGGCGTGTTGAGCTAAATGCAGTACAAATAATACAATGTTACATGGTACAGTTCAGTCGGACGAGAAACTATTTCATACTACGCGCTGGCAACTCTAAGCGTAGTGTTGCCATGTTTGAAATATTACTTCTACTATTTTATTATAAATGGGATGGGTCGTGTTTCTCTGTAGTGATAAAAATAAAATTATATAATTTAAAAAAATATATTTTTACATCACCATATTGTAATGGAGAATTCAGTGCGAAGTGGCCTACTCTAACGGTATAACTAGCAGGGTTAGGCCACTTTTGCACAGACACGTTCAATTCATTACTTAGTCAGGCGTTTACAATGAAATAATATTTAAATATATATATATATATATATGCATTTATATTATAAAGTATTGCAACACTATAATCAGTTGGTTGTAAATGTACCCTTAAAGTTGCCAACGTTAAAAATCAACTTAAACTAAATTGTTCATGTTTTTTGCGTACAGGTCACACTGTTCCAATCCATCCATTACATATCATCAAAGATATTTACGGCGTTACTTATAAACGTTTTTATTTCATAGTTAAAGGAACAGACAAAAAAAAATATCATGAAATCTATAAATAATAAATGGGAAGACAAAGAAAATTGTTTAATTAATTGTGAAATTTATTATAGAAAATGGAAGATTATCAAACCCGTTACTAAAAAGTAAAATAAGCACCACAATGTACAAAAAAAAAACGATTACTTCACAACTGTAAAATAATATAAAACAACATTATTAACATGGTCTAGATTTGTGTAATAAAAGTTTCAAATACCTTACAACACATCCAATGGATGTCATGATTCTAAAAGGACTTGAAACACGTCATCAATGATAAATTGTACGATTTTTAAGTATTATGATAATTACAATATTGTTCAACATTTATAAGTAACGCCTAACACGCCATGTTTGGAACATGGTCTGCGTGTAGTTAAACCATGGTTTATTATGCTGTGGTTTATATATAATACTGTAAATCAGATTATGCTCTTTATATATTATACTGGATTACAATAAATACTGTTCCAAAATACGAATGACTAAACTTACGATTGGAATAATCGTAACTCGACATCCCAAATAGTCCAGTTATATTTGTTTAAGGACCAGAGTAGGGAGTCTGACTGGGCATAGGTGCTCAGCAAAAGGGTGTTTCTGGGCTGGTTTTCTTCAACTAGACGTCGTTGAACCACAATTTAATTAATATCTGCTATTTTATACAGGAATAGCAGTCATTACTGATGTTAAACTTAGAGCAGTCCCAATAAAGTAATGGTGAAAAATATCATCTCTTACCTCCCAATACAATAATGCTTTTTCACGCCATGCTTAATTTCCTGTCAAGATCCAACTAAATAGGTACCGTTTGACGTTTCATACTCTTCAACTTTCTACAGGCGCACCTCACACAATTTCAACAAAATGTCATTGAAATTGTGTGAGTTACGCCTGTACAAAGTAGTTTAAACTTGTAAGCATGAAACGTCAAACGGTACCTATTAGTTTAGTTGCATTATACATATTGAAGCTTTAGCAAATGTGACCATGGTACAACACGAGACCATACGCCCAACATGGCGCCGTTTCTAACCATTACTAGTATTAAATCTCAAGCCAAAACACCTAACCGACAGGTACAACAACAAATGCATCGTATTCCCTACGTGTACGCGCCGCGTTGGCGCGCAACTGTAGGGGCTAAATAACAACCTTTTGTAAAATAACTCTTACGTAGGGGCTCTTTCAGGGAAGGGTCAGTTAAGGGGCCTTTTCAGATAAGGGTCAGCCTAGGTAAGGGACCTTTCAGATAAAGACTCATTTAAATTGGGCCATTTTGGCATCTTTTGGGCAGTGATTTAATAATTGAAATATAATCTAATAATGATTGCTTTCACAGGTACTTTGATTCAAATAGCAAAATATGCATTTCTTAATGATACTCTAGCGTATGGACAGCATTTGATTTGTCTTATAAACTAATTTAAATCACGATGAATACTTAAATGTATCAGACAAAAGATTTAATGAAAAGTGAGCTTTTATCTGCTTTCCTTCTTAGGGGCATTTTTAGAACCACTCACTATTTTTGTGATTCTATTATTTCCACCAATTCCACTAAAGGGTCATTCTAGACATCGTCTAGTCCCTACAGTTGCGTCCAACGCGGCCAAACTATGTTAGACAGACATCGCCGGGTGTCCCCCGCAGCGTCCCTCGCACCACCGAGCTCGTCGATACGCGTCAGTTCCACACAGAACTTGTCATGTTTACAACAGTTTGTTCGCCGCGGCGTTTGTCCAAACTCATATTATTAAGCCATTTTTTACTATTAATGTACTATTTTATTCTAGGTTATTGCGCTATCGTACATCCGGGGTGTAGTTTCTTAAATACAGCGGCCACGTCTCGCATTAAGCATGCAGATCATTTTGGATGAAGTGAATTCATATTTTTTTATAATTTTTCTCGACCTGCAATTTCCACGTGAGCGGTGTGTTTGAGAACGAGCAAGCCCCATGTACGTAAATATTAAATTTAGCCGTGTCTTTTATAGGTGAGGACGTAGAGTAGGTGTCAACGTGGATGTGTGGTGGCGTGGTGGCGGCAGGAGTAGTGGAGTGGTCAGCTGGGCGCCAGGTGGTCGGGCACGGCCACGGCGCGCAGCCGCGCCGGCACCTTCTTCTGCGGACACAGCACCTGCACGCACACACATAGTCTCTACACACGGCCCACGCACTGATGAGACAATGCTCAAGGCTAGGGGATTCAGCGTTATTAAAATCTGTACCGCTGTCGATTTTGATCCAAAAAGTTACAATAGGCGGATAGTCTTTTGCTTGTATAACTTAGCGTTTAATTCACTATAATCCAACAATTTGCGACCAAGCCACATTTTCCCTTTCTCAACTGAATTTATTTGAACACCTTATAGTTTCTAGTTATTGATCCGTGTGCTACGAAGGTAATGTGGTGGCACGTACCCTCCTGGCGAACATGAAGCAGCCCTTGTCGTGGTCTGGCGAGGCTGCGGGCGGCACGAGCTGCAGGTCGGGCGTGGCCGCCTCGCGCCCGTCCTCGCCTGCAACACGCGCGTCGTGTTATAGTACTATTTGCTAATTAAAATAATACCTTGCCGTTATATATCCCGAATCGCGACCAAAAACGAAGCCAGCTGGTAGTTTTAGTGACTTCAGACACAATGCAACTAATTAATTTTGCGAAAAAACTACCACGTGGTTTCGTTTCTAATCGCATTCTCGACACACAGTTTATATTTCTGTCTCTCCTATGCAGTCGCAGTATCTTCTCTCTCGCGTTATTAAACTACCGCACGCCTACTGCGACGTGCGTACAAATTTTGTACGCACAGTCTGTTTCAATATCCTATCTCAGTGGCATGAAATGTGTGTAAAATATTCTAGTTGAATATTTATTGAGTTTTTTTTTGTTAAAGGGCCGTAATTAAGGGTGTAACGAACATGTATAGGCCTTAATCAGACATATAAATAAAAAAAAATTGAGAGTTAAATGCCGTTACAATAAATTATATAAAGTAAGAGAAATTGTTCGATCGTTGTCGCGTTCGATAGCAGATTGTCAGGCTCAGAGCATGCAGTGCACGCACCACCCCCGTACCACGCACCACGCACCACGACGCCTGCATCAACGCAGCCTTGAGTGGCGGCGGCTGCAGAACCTTGTCAGTTTACACAGTTGTTTCTCTTAATGTTACCTCGTGCGAACACGTTGAGTTCGGTGAAGCAGCCGGTCTCGATCATCTCGGTCTGCCAGGGGATGCTGACGCTGCCGGTGTTGAACTTGCCGTAGAACGTGTCGTCGGCCGCGTCCAGGTTCACGCCCTTCACCGTGCTGAACTGCTCGATGTCCAGCACGTCCTTCGCATACACCGCGTGCGGCTGGAAGGAAAATATAGGTAATGTAATACAATACTACAGTTAATAATACATCATATTTTCATATTGGAATAGCAAACATGACCCTGCCATAGTTCAAGTTCAAGTCATATGATCTCCTTTTATGTACCAAAAGTTGACAGTTTTCCTTTCGCTCAAAGAAAATTGTTTTATAATAGCCTATTGATGAAAAAGAATTATCTGCACTTCCACCACATCATTCAGTAGGCACCATACAGCTACAGTACATACAAACCACCATGAGTCTAACTGATATTTAATTGTTTATCTATGTGTAAAACATTTAGACAATAAACAAAAAAGCGCGCATGTACTGACGTCGGGCACGAAGGGCGCGCTGACCATGCCGGCCTCGAGCCTGGCCCAGTTGAGCTGCGCGAAGAAGCGGTGCGCCTTGACGTGCTTGGCCCCGCGCCGGCCCGCGCCGCAGCCCAGCCGCGCGCCCGGGGACTTGCCCAGCAGCGCGCCGCACAGCGAGCGCGAGCACTCGCTGAACTTGCTCGAGTACTTCTCCTGCTCGTGCTGCGGACACGTGGGGCTCATGGAGGTCAATACTTGGCTATTTCGAGACGCCTGCGCGAGCTGGTAACTCATTCACAAGGTTATATGAAGGAAATAGTTTTGGTCCTTCGAGCCAGATCAATAACTAATAATGCCATTTCAATGTATTATTCATATAAAAATATTGTGAATAGCATTCAAGAAAGAAATAACAGAATTATTTACACCAATCCATACATGGCTCGCCCCTAAAAAGCCAAAACTAGGTTCGGCACATTAACTAATCAGCATAAGAAAATGTTCATCTCTAGATAAAATATTTCAATAATCTCAGTAAACTCTGCGCTGCGTATTAAGACAAAGTCATAAATAACCGTAAAATATCAATATGATATAAACAGATAATAACCTTGACCCTGCGGTCGACCTCCTCCCGCTTGACCTTCTCCTTGCGCGCGCGGAAGGGCGCGCGGCCCTCGATCATCTCGTACACCAGGCAGCCGAACGAGAACCAGTCCGGGCTGAACGTGTAACGCTCGTTGTCTATTACCTGCACACGTACACAATGTTTATTGCAACTTTGTACCAGCACTATCTTTTGTTGAATATATAATCCCTTCCGAATGATTTCAAAGATATATTTTTATTGCATAAATTGGGTAGTTATATCATAAAATCGGTACTATATTTATTGCATAAAGAGCAAACATTTAATCTGATGGTGTTTTCCGACATCCATGAATACTTATAAAACTTAGCAGTATACCAACTCCTCAAGAGAAAGATGCGGGAAAAAGCTTTCCTCCTCCATCAAACTAGGCCATGACGGGCTGAATTTCCATTCCCGAACAACACATTTAAATTTTTCAAACCCCGCTGTACTTGTGACTTCACTCATAATCTCTGATCAGGACAGTCGTAGCCTCGAATAACACGATTTAATTCACATTGCACATTATACGACATAGGATGTTTACCTCCGGCGCCATGTAGCCCACAGTGCCCACCCTGCCCCTCACGCTGCCTCCTTCAGGCACGTCCACCGCGAGGCCCAGGTCCGAGATACGAACGTGGCCCGCGTCGTCCAGCAATATGTTCTCGGGCTTGCAGTCCCTGGAATTACATGTAACAATATTCTTGCAATGAATAACTAATGCGACCCGAAATAATTACGTTTTAATCACACATGTCAAATTAATTACATGGGGAGAGTTTCTCGCCTTGAAGATAGGATTATCGTAAGAATATAAAAGTTGCATCGTGTAAACATTTGTCAGAACAAGGTAATCTATGGCGGTTATGTCATAAGATAATTGCATACGATTCTCGCCGCGAGAAACTTTTCGTGTAAATTGGGCTTAAGAATCGAAATATCTGCTTTATAATATGTCCTACAGCATTATCGGTCATTTCGTCATGGAGCTTATAGAAATCTATACTAATTCATCTGAGCACTACTGAGCCGCCTAGTCTTTGACACTATGAACTGTAATTTGCATAACATCAAATCGAAATATTCTCTAATCAAGTAGTTTTTTTCTTTTGAATCCTCAATGCGGTATGCGATATACCAGCAAATTGGAACGTGTTGAAACTGTGAAAAATAAAGTATACAAATGAAATGCAGACGTTACCTATAAACAATGCCCATCTTGTGCAAGTGTTCGAGCCCGCAGGCGACCTGCGCGGCGTAGAACCTGGCGCGCTCCAGGCCCAGCCCCGTGTCCGCGCCGCACATGTTGTATATGTGGAACTTCAGGTCACCACCTGCAAACAACAAACCACTAAAACGTTAGCCCTATTTCAAAGTGGTTGTAATAAAACTAAACCTGGTGTTATAATAACAGTACATTAGGGAAATAATAATTAGTGGATAATTATGGGTTCTGGTTGACCTACATAATATGTATATACATAATAATAATAAATAATGCTGAAACGTTACTAGCTCGACGGGCTTATAGGAAACACCAGTAGCAAAAGAATGCAAGTTCAATTAATTAAACTTGCATTTTTTTGCTACTGATGAAATCACCGAATTATTACCTCAATCCTTTGGACGCTCGCTTTAGTTTCATTAATCGATAATCATGTTGCAACTAACTCCAGCTGCCAGCCTAATGAGCTAACTGATCTACAGCAATTTGATATCACCCCACCTTTCTGCCTCTTCGACTTGGCTACATTACTTTAAAGTTATGCGATCGCCCGGTATAAACAATACACAGACTACAGTCAAAGTGGCCTTCAATTTTCTTTAACCACGCTATTAAAATTATTTTAAATCTTCTTCCTTTTAATTGTCAAGTAAAAAGGTGTACATTAGCAAGCTATACTCTCCTGTAATTGAAGATGCACGCAGAAGGATAAATATGTAGTTTTATATATATGTTATGTGTTATCTTCGTTGGAGATTCTAATAAATAAAATAAAATAAAATAAAAATTACGCAAACAGTACCGTTCATAATAGTAAGCACGAGACACAGCGCGTCCTTGGTCTCGTAGGCGTAGGCCAGGTTGACGACGAACCGCGAGTTGATCCGCTGCAGGATCTGCTTCTCGATGAGCACCATGGCCTCGCCCTTTCGCTTCTTGATGCGCTTCTTCTCTAGCTTCTTGCACGCGTACATCTTGCCTGTCGCGCGCACCTGCAAACACATCGCATATGGATATTACTAAAACATACAAGCACACATCTCTTTCTCTCTCCGCCCCTCTCTCTCTCTTCAGTCACAAGAAGTCCACTGCTGAACATATGCCTCCCCCAATGAACTCCATATACATCTAGAAAACAATAAAATATCTCTAATGTGACTTTTGTAAATTGATGCTGTAGTCGTTACACTATCAGTCGATGTGAATGATCCAACTCTCATGAATTTTGTAGTTCGATCTAAGAATGGCCTTGCCGGATATCTTAAAGCTAATGATAAATGCGTATCATTTTGTTAGCGAGGAGGCACGTTCTACGTTTTGCAGGGCGTTTGACAAGTAATTAAGAAGAAAGAGAGATTTCAAAAACCCAAAATGTAATTGGCAAGCCACAGCATAGTTGGCAGCGGAATGGCATCTCTTGTTCTGTAGCACTTTGTTTTCCCAACGGGTGTGTGTTACCTGACAAGCGCAGACCTCGCCGAACCCTCCCTTGCCCAGCACGCGGTACATGCGGAAGGTGTGCTGCGTGACGGGCTGCGCCTCCAGCCACTTCCACTGCAGGTACCGGTGGAAGTACATGGACCGCTCGAACTCCGCGAACGGTGTGCCCGCCAGGAAACTCTTCACGCAGCGGATGCATTCTGAGAATATGTCTTTCGAACCACCTGGAAACGAATATACAATTTGTTACATAGCGATAGCTTCTAACAGTCATGTTTTAAGAGTGATGAATGAAGGACGAGTAGCAATAACATTTCTGCTTAAATCATTGAGAATTCTGAATACGCTTAGAAGTGTGTTCATAGTTAATTGTCGATTGCTGTAACAGCAAAGAAAAATATCGTGAAGACTCGTGACTTGAATTCAACAAACAATATTATGGCTTAGCATAGTGATCAAAGGTATGCCGCGTCCCAATAGCAAAGGGGACGAGTGAACATCATCGAGACATACGTGTGGGCTTACATTTAGGTAGCCTAATGGGAAAGGTAAGTATACCTTCCTATTTATCCTATACTCGTAGTTACAGGTAGTTGTATGTCTTATAACTATTTGCTTTGCATAGTTGAATATTGAGCACAACCATGAAACACACAATCAATACAGCTATACCAACACTATTTTATGAGATATGACTTTTCCTTGACTTCAAATTGCGTGCCCATGCGTATACGTACAAAATCATTGCTTATGGATACGCATATAATTGAAACTTTCAACCTAGTCGGGCACGTCATTAATCTCCACCTGAACAAACACAATATATTTATACAAATAAACATCGCAGTTATTATTGCAGATTGTGAACGTTTCTAAATTGCCACTTAAATATTAATGTACGGTGACTAACGGCCGCGCACTGAAAGTTATTGCTTGCAAGGAGTCAGCGTAGGCTAGAACATACTAGTTTATCACACAAATATCGCTTTTAATATTAAAGCAGTAAGAGTCATTAGACATAATATAGTGTGGACCTGTTCCGAGATTATTTACTTTGTCGTATTAAATATTTATTATTGAAGTTTTAATCTAAAAAACAGACTGATAGCAAATCTCACAGTCATGAAACTTGCATGAAGACAAAGTTTTGTGTTACCAACAAACATTGACCACGCTTTGTTTATTCGCTTCTAAGAGGGATAAGGATGTAGGCACTGTATTCCTTTGATTTGGAACTGAAAGACTTTTTATCCAGCGGATACTAGGCATTAAGAGACATAACATGTTATGTATCAACTCTCAGAGTGATGAGCGTAGTGCAGCGCTTAAAAAAGTGCTGAGTAGTGTTACTCTTGTTTATGGGCAGACGTGACGCAACAGCGAGCAACGTGCACCTATCATTCTCGCTATTAAAAATATATGACGGGACTTTACTCCCTTGATAAAATGTAACGTACCCTCTAGCAGCGCGCTGGCGTCGTCTATAACCTGCCCTCCAACCACGTCGGTGACGGCCTCGCAGTCGTCCGTCTTGAGGAACTTGCCGAACACGTCAGCCGCCAGCGCCACGCGCGTCTCGTCCACCTCCACCTCGTACCGCTCCACCTGCCGGCACGCCACGCACTGGCCACATTACTACACCTTTCGTACGCACTCTACTATCCTCTGTCTATACCTTATACTCTATAGTCTATCCCACCGACTGGCTACGTTACTACTCGTACACCTTCGATGTCATATTCACTTCATACATCTACTCTTGTATAGAGCACTGACTGGAGACATAACTACCTTAATTGTACATATCAGCCTTATTCATAGACAGTTTTAAAGCCTATTTTAGTTACCGAATGTTTTGTTCCTTTCGATCGACTTTTGAATTCAGTTTGAGCGGAGAAGACCAAACATTTTATAACTAAAGTATGTTTTAAGACTGCCTATGAATAAAGCCGGTTCACTTTATTCGTCAACTAATCTGTCATAACATACAGGATCAACTGGACACATTACTACACCTTTCACAAAAATATCACCTATCACGATACACTGTCTACACCAGACCAGCCACTACACTACACCTTTCTAAGATATAGCATCATCTAACTTCCACAATCCAACGTCAATAGTTTATAACACCGACTGGAAACATTACTACACCTTCCACATATTACCACCAACCAACATCCACTTCCCGCCGTCAATGAGGACATTATTTATTGATTACCCCCCAATACAAAAAGATAAATCTTTCAAGATCTATAAGTTGGATGCAGTTCTGTGTCTGCATACTCCTATACGAATAAACTAATATTGATGTAGATTTTTATTTATTTTGTTTAGGCACAGTATGCTCCCCCTTTTGAACATAAAAATTCATAACTCCCATCTATTTTATGTAATTTATCAATATTGTATCAACTAAAAATATAAATTAAAATGTAATGTACGTTTGTTTCCAGTCCAAATGGCAACAACGAGTTAGTTGTCAATTTGCGCCTCTTTTAAATACTAATTAATCGACATGGATTCCATGATTAAAGTTATTATAAATACCTATATATCGAAATCAATAGTCTTGTATTTCATAAAAAGTTATTAAGTGAAAATTTAAGTAAATACTAGGTAACAAAAATAAGTTTCCATTTCGGAGGTAAAGTATGCTCTCGGCAATGTTTAGCTTATTTCCCTGAGGGCAACCGATGAAATTGGTTACCTTCTTATCAGTTAGCAATCGAAATAAATCACCCATTTATTTCATAAATAATATTCTATAACAGGTTATCCATACCACGAATAAAATATGTATGATTAAATGTGTCACTGATATACCACGGTATCTCAACAAGAAAATATATATCTGCACATTCACGCTCATTGCTAAGCAAAGGATTTCTTTACAATCAACCGTTCGCATAAGTCTTTATACCGAAAACACAGCACAAAGTAAATAAGATTCAACATTAAGCGTCCCTAAAATCGCTGCAGTTTACCGAAACATTCTTGGGAACACCGAATGCAAATATCCGACATCAAAAAGATAAGTCAAAAAGGGCATCCTAGTGTCCCCAGTAGAAACTTACTTAGCATCGCGGCGCGCAAGCGTTGCGTCGACCGGGCCCGGTCAAAGGGGACTCTGGGAACTAGGTTACCTTCGCAGTCAACATGTTATCTAACGAAGGAAAATTGCCAAACAGCCACGTTAATGTGACATTTTTATCGCATTTGCGGAAGCTGATTTCTTTGTGGATCTAGATTGTGGATCTTTGTGATGGCGAAGGTTTTGTTATGGTCTTACGGACGGTTGTTAAAATAAATTGGGACAGACTGTCGTGCATTTCAGAGATTTATAGACCTTAGACGCTGGCAAAAGTTACCACTAGCTAACTAACCTATGTATTATTGATTTCAATGTCCACATCAGTTTATTGATGAACGGACAATTGAGGCAGCTAAAACGACACATGTTTGAAGCTGGAGTATTCCTATTTATGTGTGGATTTTGATAAGTTATAATAAAACTATCATTTTGAAAATATCTACTAACATCCGTCGTAGTCGTGCCATAATTGAAAAATAGAATTTCCGGTATCAAAGAATCGATACCGGCAATGATTAATAGTATTCCGTAAATGTCACAATGTACTTTTTATATATTTACGGCTTTTATAGATTTACGGCCTTATTCATGTCTATGAATATGTCATGTTAAATATGTCTATGTTTAACACCTATTTAGTTATCGAACGTTTTGTCCCTTTCAAACGACTTTAATATTCAGTTTGAGTGAAGATAAACCAATTGACAAACAAAATAGGTTCTAAATCTGTCTATAAACAAGGCCGATAATGGATTATCTAGGAGTTTGCAGATACTCACCGCATCGAGGAAGTTGTTGTACTTGTGGTAATCAGGCCTGTTCCGCTCGCAGAACTGTCTGAACAGCAGCTTGCCGATGGGCTGCTGGTCCACCACGTAGTCGTAGCCTACATCTGCAACAACAGAACAACCACGATCAACAAAAAGAACAACAGTAAATAAGTTCTACAGATTAGGAGTAGACATTATAGAGAAGGCTGTATGGTCACAATTATGTCGGGAAAGTCAATAATTCATTTCTAAAAAGTAATATAGCGAAAAATGTACGCACTTTATGAACTGATCCCCGCCCATCCATATACAGATACACAATACACAGACATATGCTTGTAATAATATGATATAGCATATTAATCGCCAAATCACTACCCAAACCATTTATTGTCAACTAGATACAATTTCACAATATCCTACATCCATCCCACAACAAATGAGAAACAATTATCAACACCGAAAATAAAAGCGTGTCCACTGAGCTCCGACAGTGTATTGAAACTAAAGTTTCTTGTTATTATCTTCAGAATATAAACACAGCTCAACTGAGAACTAGTATCGAATTGTTTGATGACAAACTTCTTATTTTGTAGGTGTTTGG
Source organism: Theretra japonica (assembly GCA_033459515.1). Lineage (NCBI taxonomy): Eukaryota > Metazoa > Arthropoda > Insecta > Lepidoptera > Sphingidae > Theretra > Theretra japonica. The sequence goes on from CM065928.1 coordinate 1,500,019, forward strand.
TATTGAGGTGCTTCGTTGCAAGTTTGATACAGTTTTCTGTTGTTTTTCGTAAATTCAACGAGTTTTCATCTAATTGAATATATGAATATAATGTTGGTAGATTTGAAAAAAATGTTAGGTTTATATAAATGACTATTAAATTGCAACAAGCTTTAAATTTTATGAGTATATAGAAAATATATACATAAATTTACAAGAATTGAAAAGGGAAAATTAAAATTAAAATGTAAATTCTGAGAATTTATATTTTAATAGTTGTCCTCTAACAAATTACTAACAATTTATTGACTTACTTATTCTTTATTTCTGAACAAAAGTCGAGTAACACAATCGCAAACATAATCACAAAAAAACAAGAGTATGAAAAATATTACCAAAACAAAAATTATACATTGACGTGTCCACAATTTCACCGGTCCAGTTAAATTTCATAAAACCACCGCTGCAGCAAATTTACACCTTCAATTTAAATATTAAAAAAGGTTAGGGTTAACAAAATATCCTGCATGATTCTAAGCCGGTAACATCATGCCTCGGTTTAACAGACAAACGCGTTGTAAATGCTTAATTTTTCCATTAAAACTTATTCGTTGCTCCGCGTTTGTTGGCGTGAGCGGTGTGGCCTACTCGCGACACGCTGCTAAACAAATTAATAAATGAATCTAGTAAAACCCTTAGGACCTTATTAATAAACTCGGATGAGCGAAGGATTAACTTTAGTTCAAGGCTTTAAAATTGACTTGATTATTTTGACTATTAATTTGACTATAATATTGAATAATGTTACTACAATACGATGGTTGCCTAGCTCTCTATGCAATTCCGTGTTTATTAATAAAGTCGTAGATACCTCGTTATTCAAAATAATCGAGTCATTTCTGAAGCCTTGGACCAAAGTTAATCCTTCGCTCATTCGAGTTTATTAATAAGGCCCTTAGGCATAAAACTTATAAATATATTAGATAATTCTAGTGAAATTTACTTGGTGAAAATTGAATTACCTAACAATAGGTAATGTAGATACTGTTTGAAACTCCTTCGATTATTTTCAATATAATTATTGTCAAATCAGGCCGGCCATATATTGTATTATCTATGGGCCGGCCAGAGATAGTCTTCGTGCGCCGGTCATTACTCTATCTTAATTCTTGATTTTGCTTCACTAACTCTCGGATACACTAAATCCACTTGATAAATAATAATAAATAAAAAACAAATAAAAATGGATATGTAATGATGGCATTACCTTTTCAAAATGTCCATCAGGCGTCATCCTGCTCGTCACTTTATCCTCCATAGTAAATAAAGAAAAAAGTAATTCATATAATAAATCAACAAGCGGTCATTTTCCGTACATTCGACCTCAAAACGATGACTAATACCAAAAATCAAGAATTGAGATAACTATCATTATCTCCAAAAACAGATACAAACATAATCCGCGTGAATTCCACGCAGCATCTCGACACAATACAATGTAACATAATCTAATCATGAAATTTATCTCGAAATACATTTACATGAGACGCGGGCCGCATGACTGGAAGGACGCTTGAGGCGATCTTTTAATATTACTTTCTATTGCAAATACCTACATGTATCCTCTTTTACATACATAGTACATACATACTTTCATTTGCGGTGGAGCTTTACGTCTGGTTTCTCCGAATTTGTTTATATCTGAGAATAATACGTAATATTTTGTCTCCCGCTTTGCTGTGGAAGCAAGTACACAAATATTTGTTTCTAAATCCTTAATTTGTTTTAATTCTCTGCTATCCACACAAATATGTTGCTCTGATTGTACTCGAATATACACAGAATCAATGCAAAACATGAGGCACTTACTTAACTGGTAGACGCTATCCGAAAGGATACAAATTTTTTACCATCAGTGTGTTCAACACTGACCCATCACTTACGCTTCAACCCCTATCACTAACCTCCCCATACGTTCTTGCGAATCATTTACAAGTTTTATATCAATTATGACCTAAAAAAACCCTAAGAAACATATCCAACCAAGTACCTAAATAATATGAATAAAACACGCCATATTCGACGATACGATGTCCATTGTGTAGAGCCAAACTTCAACCACCTGCCGTCGGTAATCAAGTTAAGTGTGGACGCGGCGTAGTGATGGTAGCATCCACTATCTGGCAACGCGCCAAACCATCCCACCACTTTCATAATATATTCTAACATTTCATATTCTGGCACAGCGGAATAATTACACGGAAAATGACGGTAGATTCATCCTACTGGAAAAGGTCAATGGATAAGGTAATCTCTCGTAAAACGCGATCGGTTTGCGGCTTCAGCACTGACAATATCTTTGCTTTTTCCAATATGTTTGATGTCAATTTAGTTCGTTCTCGTGTGATGGAAATTTTAATAACATTGACTGCAATAAATTGATTTCCGTGATAGGATTGCTATATTATGATAAATTTTAACTTTAGTCTTTACCTATTCGGTTAACGATTGTAGCTACTGTAACTACTGGAAATAATGAGACTTAACACCATATGTGTCAGGATGGCGAGCGCAGTGGAATGCCAAGCATTGCTTTGTACTCCATGGTGTTTGGTTTTGCTACTATCCATGAGCGGTCGTATCACTTACCATCAGGCGAAAGGCATGCTCGTCATACATTCCAATAAAAAAAACATACTGCGTTTACAACCATTTTAACATTTTCAATCATCCATAATCAAATACCTGTAAGCATCATAAATATTTTACTGTGATTCGAAAACCGAAACTTAGCATTGATACCGCATATAGCTGATCATCCAATCGGTATCCATTATCTGAAAGGTTATAAAAGAAAGTATCGCGTAATATTTCCTTCAAAGCACACGAGATACGTATACCCAAACCCGGATATAAGCGAACAAAATGCTAAGAGAAATCAAGTCCTTGATGTTATCGACTTCCCCGCCCTCCCCTTTACATAACTGGAGGTCAAAACGGACGGGCGCGTAATCGCCTCGTCGGGATTCGGGAATCGAACCGTACTACAAGACTATGCCATTTATTCCCGATTAAATAATAATGGAAATACGAACTTTGCCCGCCCGATGCTGCGGACGAATCGGTTATTAAATACTAAGTTTATTGGATCTGCTGTTTTGTACAAAAATTATAGTAGAAAAGCCGAGACCTTTCGGATCATATATATGGCAATCGGTCCCTTAGTGGTAACTGGTAATGGGATAAAATGCACCATAACACCATCACCAAGATGGGTCTTCAGAGAAAGATGTTTTCTTATAGGTCCCTAAATTCAGGACTATTTCCAATTAGGCGATAAAGCTATATCAGCTGTAGTATACTGAAAAATCCAATACAAAAGTAAAAGACATTAAAAATATATACATACATAGTTCAATACATAAACTCACGCCTTTTTTCCAGAACGGGTAGGTAGAAGTGCTACCAGGACACCCACGTTTCGCCTTGTATAAAAAAATACATTTGAGGCAATTTCGAGATATCACATTTATTTTGTATACTACTCGTACATACAATTTATCGTTTTTTTTATATACGTTTATGAAAGCTCTTTAATTTTAGCAATTAGGTCTACGAGTAGTTAGTATTACGCGTCTTACCACGTTGGAGGCTATATAACAAATTCTTATTTAATATCCATTACCCAATAAGTAATAATAATTTGGTCAAATTCATGTTTTTCACTAAGGTGCTTTATGTCCATCTACCCTACGTTCCCCATCTCCTTACATGCAAAACTCCTGCAAATCACTCAAATGTGTCAAGAGATGGCGGCACCAGTAACACGTTATCGCCCCGTAGAACTATCTCGAGGGGGTGTGGTAATGGGGTTGGGGGGCGCAACAACGGCAATCACTCACCGTTGTCACGGGACGAATGTTTGATTACATCCCTTTGTGTATAAAAAAGGGAAACGAACGTATTCCCTTTTACTTTATAACATTTGGAAGTTATGCCGAAGAGGAATAGTTTTCTTTTCTTGTTTTGTGTTTTTGCAAATTGTTTTTCTGCTTTGTTAAGCTGAAGTTGTAAGTGCTGTCCGGAATTTTTGCAACTTAAATTGGATTTAGAATTTCAATTGTAACACAATCAAGTGAAAAAGAAAGTTGTACAAGCTGGCGATGTAAGATCTTTTGATGTCGATAAAATTTTCAAAATACTTTTTAACGTGGGTGGTGGATTTGTAACGCCAGATTTTTATAACACGAAGAGATTTTTAACTTATAAAAAGATCATTTTGAATAATCACGGATTAAAACGTAATGATTCGGTCAATATTTTTCGTGAAACATAAAACGCTCTTAGGACCTTCGCGGCGCATGGCTTTGGAAGTGCGAGTGGGCGGGCGCCCACCCAAACTTTGCTCCGCTGATGCATATGACATTCTGAATGGACTGATGGTATAACTACGTTAATGATACGAAGTAAAGATCGTTGGCAAAATGGTTACGTTGCATGCTGGAATTTAACAATGACAATAGTAACAACGCACCGCCTGTCCTATGTTTCCTAAAACTTCTGACAATACACTAGATAGGATTCCAGCTGGATATCCGATGAGACTGTAATGGCTTTAGAAATAACTGACCTTTATTAAAGCGAGGACATTTTATTAAACTAACATAAAGTCCAACTTCAAAAAGAACAACCACCAGAAATCATTGAATTCATTTTCCAAAACCCAGAAATTTGGCATCACAACATTCCAACCGCGTCCAATCCAACCGGGATTTGAACCACCGACCGCATCCAACGGGGATGTCGGTGAATAACCACTTCCATTAATACTCCATTTAAGGAGCAACTCCTGAGGGAAATATACAATACACACATTGATAAATAGCCATAATTCCTCACTACATACAAAAACCATTGCAAGTGTAATTACGTGGATGATGGATCGGCGGCGTCGGCGCGGGGGTCAGACCCTCCGTGCCCCCCACGCCCCCCGCGAATGAAGTGGAGTGCGCCCCGGCGAGAGATTGATGCGCGAATGTCGCGGTACACTTAGATAACTTATTGTTAACATGAATACAGCATTTTAGCGGGCTCCCTGGCGCAGCGGGTAAGTGGTCGGCTGTAAAATGAAAGGTCAGGGTAGCGTTACCCGTTTAGAAATTGTGTAATTTCATTTATTTCTTTATTTACATTATGGATAAACCTCCACTTGATGCCTAAGTATGGGGGGCATGCGCCCAATTTAAGCTTGCTCAACTAACGAATACAGATCCAACTTTGTTTATTTTAAATCTTCTAATATTTCTTACTTTCCACCAACCAGATTTGACGCCTGGCCTAAACCGATCGTTTTTACAGACACCAATCACAATTAGATTTCTATTCAGTAGTGAGTAGACAATAAAAAGCCAGAATCAAACTCCCAACCCGTCACATCCGGCTTCCAATCGTGTTATACTGAATATATATACACTAAGCAGGGCTTAATTACCGACACACGATATAATCGGATGAAGCTGTGTAGCGGCGCGCTTTGACTACTACGCCAGATGAGCGGTGAACATCAATTGTGATTATACAACTTAGCCGAACATCTAACACTCTACATACAACAGCTGGACACGGTATAACTATGGATGAGATGATTTTTCATTTGATTTTTATTTTACGCCAACCCGCACTAGGCCAGCGTGGTGGACTATATGGCCTAACCACTCTCAATCGTACTCTCGATTGTAGAAGCTTGCCTAGTGTGGTTGGCGAACGTGACGTACCACAGAAAATCTTGACATCTCTATGGTACGCAACTATGTAATCGTGAGGAAACCCACGATGTTTTCCTTCACCGTTTACTTGATGGTTAGTGCAGAACTGAAGGTAATACCTATCCGATCAACAACCTTATGTCGGCCTGCTCGCAAGCTGTATCGGGGAATGTTAGGGACCAAAAAAAAACAACAATAAACCACAACAGCTGTTACTCCATATCATTTTTTTGTGAAACAGTTGTGCCGCTTGCCGTTCGAGTTGGCCCATTAATTTTTTGGACAAATTCTCTCACACGACAGGTCAGGCTGTTATATACAATTTAATAATAATTAAACTTCACATCTAAAAACAATTGACTCCGGATCTGATTGTTAGGCCAGGGCAACCACTTCACACGAGTTTTTTTCCCGAGATGGGATATATTTTCGCTTAGCTAATTGTATTGTTTTGTATTGTATCAGCCCATATACGACCCACTGCAGGGCACTCGGGCCTCCTCTACAATCGAGAGTACGATTGTGAGTGGTTAGGCCATATAGTCCACCACGCTGGCCTAGTGCGGGTTGGCGGACTTTCACATACCATAGAAATTTATACAAATCGCTATGGTATGCAGGTTTCCTCACGATGTTTTCCTTCACCGTTATAGTGCGTGGTGATTGACTATCAATACACACATGACTCCGAAAAGTCAGAGGTGTGCCCTGGGATTTGAACCCGCGACCACCGTAAACATGTAGGCAGCCGCGTCTGGTCCGTTACCAACAGGCCACCACGCACGCGCTTAGCTAATAAGTTATACAATACCTACATATTGCATAATAAATAATATTCCTTGCTATACCCCTTCAATAATACAAATAATTAAGAGTCCAAAATAACCCAAAGAGCCGAGTGATCTGTATAAACAAGCAATTACGTACAAAAATATTGCACCGTATATCAACATTAAGGTTAATACGTCAAAACTGTTAATCGATTAAGCTCGATTGTGCACCGCAAGCTCTTATTGAATTGATAAATTGATTGCTACCGGTTTTTACGCGGTGTGGCTTATAAGGTTCATTTCAGGAGATATAGCGGAAACGTTGACCTTTATTGACAAATCGCCATGCACTACCACTGTGGTTCCAACTTTACTCGCTAGATAAATAAATAAATAATTATACCCAACAGTCACATACATAGTCCTAACCCCGACTAAAAACCCCGCGTCGGCCACCATCGGTGCACTTGAGAGACGGCCCCGGGATACCGATGAACGGACGCGCCAGGACCGCCTCTTTGTGCACCGCCGCTTTAGCGACGTGGCGAATGACGCGTGTAGCGTCACGTCTCGGGGGCCGCCAAGGTAGGGACGGCGGATAGTCCTAACCCCACATTAAGATCAATTAAGTCTTGTGCCGTGGGTATCAGAAACTACGAGAGACTTCGCGCTCTCACAAACACCCAAACCCGAGACAAATACAAATATTTGTCTCGAACCCGCGGTCTCTCGTTTCTCAGCCAGCGTCTAACCAACTGCGCCACGGAGGCTGTCAAACGACGAGATCTTTTGAAACCGTCCCGCTCTCAAGCCCGCCACAGCAACTTCTGATAACCTGTAAACCCGTTAGATCTGACAGTCACGCCTGACGAGCTAAACCACTAACGCATGACGAGAACAGGCAAATATGTCCGATGGACGCCTGCGGGCGACCCGTGTTCAAAACCAACGGATTGTTCAAATAATTATCGCAACTGATGCCCGAGACCACATGTCATGAAATCGCGGGTCGGAATTTGTTCATTAAACAGTTGAAAAGGGAAATCCGGTTCTTTAAAACTATTTTTACTTACCATTGGGTAAGGATCTTTGAAAGAAAGACTTTCTGCGATTTCTAAGCTAGATAAAATATCCCGGATAGAACGTTGGTTATTCGCTGTTTTATTTTCGCATCAAATTTGGAGTAAAAAGGCATTGGTTATTAAACCGTAACGCTCTTAAGACCAATTTATAAAAACCTCAATACTTAGATAAAATAAAACACAGCACAAAAATATAAAAGCACACGATCACACGAGGGCAGTAAGTTATAGGCAGTATCGTGTAGGGCGTATTGGAAATGGTTAGGCCGCGGGCGACAGGGCCGGGACGCGCGTCACGCGAGCGCCGCGCCGGCAGCGACTAGGACGGAAGTCTACCAAGGTCGTGCCGACAAACATAATGAGATCCCTACATCATACTATATGCCTCAAAATTAAGGGTATGTAAAATCGTAAGGACGGGATAGTCTAGTAAAATTCACTTTATCGATGATTCATCTCGATACACAGATCGCACCTGCAAACTCTCGTTTCAAATCAGTTTCTTAACCAACTGCGCCACAGAGAGCATCATTGGTATTTTTATTTTGCGTCTGATTAATTTTGTTGCACGGTAGTTATTGGGAACACTGTGAACTTAGGTGTTCAATTTCATTTCATTGCATGTCGCTGTCTGTCCTAAGTCCCAGAAGGCCCACTGGTGGGTGTGACTGAGAAAGTCTAGGTAGAATATCCCATACAAAGGAAATTGAAATTTACAATACTTTGTTTTAATTTATTAGAAATGCACATACGTTCATCTATGGACAATAATAATTTAAGTCCATATTGGAAAAAAATCGCCATGTTACATCATGATACTTAAGCGAAATAGTTACCCAACATTTCATGTATTTTCCAGCCGAACCAAACCAATTTATATGAAATCAGAATTACGAAAATTACCATACATACTTCCAGTTGAAATAATAACTGTAAAGAGTTACATAATAATCCTCAAAAATACATTACTCGTGCGGCTCTTCAATTTTGATTGATCTCATTCAAGCCCGAACGATTAATATTAATTCAAATCGCTGAGTCGAAATAATTCTCCATTGTGTCGGTGATCTGACACACGGAGGCTTCGCTTACTCGTACAATAAGGTTAGTCAACTGCTTGAGAAGAGGTATACGACCTCACAGCAACATACTCATTAATAAATACCATACAGTGAAACTTTTATCGAGCCATTTGATATAGGCAGGCATTAATAAGACAGCTGGTTTAAGCTATAACATAAATCTTGTCACTCTGGATTCGATTTTCAGTTCAGTAAATCAGTGTTGTTATTTAGCTTGAATAATCTTGTGTGAATTTGTTGAGGCTGTTAATTAGGACTACATTTGGACTAGTTTTCCATTATCACTAATGTGGATGACATTCAGTAGTCTCCCTACCTACCCCTTCGGGAGTACAAGCGTGGGCTTAATTCAATATGCAGGTATTAAAACAGCCCGCACACCGCGAGTGGATGGCCGCGCCGGCAGTCCGGATCGCTCGTAATTAATTAATTTCTAATTGATATCAACTGCCCTGAGACCGGCGGGCTCACTGCACAGTCATACGCACGTGTGCTTGACAATTATTTACACACAACTCCCGTTTATTTATATTTGATTAATTTCGTTGCGGTGGAAAGGCTAATTAGAAATCCGCGGACTCGTTGAGTTTCAGTGATCGGTGTCCAGAAAATGTGTGATGTAGTCAATACTGATTTCCAGTACCTTCAGTGGTGGATTACATTATTTTTTACAATGAATAATGTTTCTTTATCTGTCCGTGTATGCGCTCATGACTGAAAAAACCACTAGTCCGATTTTTATATTTTTTGTATGAAAATACATTTTCTCACTTTGTTAAAACAAATAACCAAATGATGTCAATAATTAAATAACAATTCTCTACTGACGCGAGATCTATGGTGGTAATACAAGCAGGCGATTAAAGAGTTATAAGTTTAAAAACCCACCCATGTGCAACCAAGCAGCTAGTACACACATATGTACAATACATACACATAATATCTCTGACACACAAACAGCTGACACGTGACAGGCGATAACGGTGAAAGTGGACCGATGATAAAACTCTTTTATAGCTCGCGAGCCGCGGCTGTTGGTCACTACAGAGTGAACACTAGCAACTAGGAAACTAGCATCACGTTTGACTCGACACCGCCTCGGGCAGGCTGAAGCGAGAGCACATCAGTTAAACATTATTATGATAATTTAGCTCAGTTCACAGAGTGCTTTTTTGTAATACGACAAACTACGATAGACCTGGTGGTAAATAGACAGCTGCTCAGATGCCCTGTACACTTATTGACCACGGAACGCACCATACTTGCAGGGTAGTTTATTTTACACCATGTATATAGTATTAATTTTTTTCAAGGCATTTACATCACCGTTTGCAACAAGAGCCTTGTAATGCCGTGTAAGTCTTGTTTGTACGATTAGTCAATCACCAACTTGTATTAGCCCCACAGTCCGTAGTAGTCTAAGATCCAAACTCACTTACAAAATATGGAAAATACGAGCCAATCTTAAAATGTAGCCAACCGAAAGCCTACATATTTCTTTATACACGCAAATAATTTTCTTAATACAAAATTATTGCTACACTGCGAAGGCTTACGAACAAACGGTCCATATTCTGTAATGGTGAAACTTCGTAATCGAATATGTTCATTTGGCATGCGTACAGCTCCGCTGAAAGCATAACAAAGGATTCATCCCGGAAAAAATACTCCGGGAATAAATAAAATCGGGAACAAAGCCCCGGCCAACAATACACGATAGTGTTTCCTATTCTATTCTTTCGATTAGCTGACTGACCACACTGTTCTCATACAAAGAACACATCTCACTTTCATACACAGAGTGGTGACAAGGCTTTATTAAACCACAAAACAATAACTACGTGTCAATAACATTAGTATGAAAGCTACGTAAAGGTTTTGTCTCTCGATTGGAAGGAACAAAATTGTGGTCCGTGATATGCGCTGTCGGACACGGCTTTGTATGTAAAACGTCAAGAATGATCTTTAGTTCCGTGGCAGTAAGCGTCAACGGTGAGGCATTTATGATACTGCGTTGGAATCGCTTGCCGAAGAGTTATGCGTTACCATTGAAAAACTTATCACAGAATATAAATCATTCTATTGACACACAATTAGCATTGATCGTCATAGGCACGCGCATTCGGCGTAGAATTTGCGCACAAATTTGCGACACTTATAGGTACTGCATAGAAATAAAATGTGTATTAAATCGATCCAAACGATCGCTAGTATAGAATTGACCCTTAAAATACCACGCAATTTTTTTTTATTTTAAGCAAAAATACAATGCCTATATAATTTCATTAAAATTCATTTACAGCTAACCTATTTGACCTGGTAAAGGTCGCGGGACGTCGCTGGATGCAGGCTGCCTCCAACAGGTCACTGTGGAAATCATTGGGAGAGGCCTATGTTCAGCAGTGGACTTCCTTTGGCTGATGGATGGATGGATGATGGATAACCTATTTGAATTACAGAAATTCCTGCCATTACACCGCCTTTCAAGCCTGTAAACAAATTCCTGAAAGTACAGTTTCTTATTATTTCTGTATCGCAGTTTACATTGGGTTTAATTGACGGCAGATTAGGCCTCCCTTTTTAGTATTAAACGTAAACCTCGTACACGCACACACTTGCGACAATTTGTCGTCAAGTGGGTTTGTTCGAAAAAGATATGAAGGAAGATTTAAGAAAGTAATAAATTTATTTAGCTATGATGAAGTAACAAACTTCCGCATAATTTCGCGACTTTTAGAGTGATACTGCTCATGTCAAATGGCATAATTATTTCATAGGCAAGAAAAGACAAAGCAGCAACCAGTTCACCTGATTCGTATGTAAGCAGAAACACTCCGATTTAATTATCTTTTTAATTTAAATTACATCGATTTTCAGTCGACAAAATTGTCGTTCTACTGAAAGTCGTCATCGTGCCGATGTCTCTTACAAAGCAAACAATGCCCTGCGTATCGAAAACTAATCAAGGTATCCTTAGATTTTATCGTAAATTAGATTTTTGACGGGGAATCGGTTTACTCTGTATAACAAACGTTTTCAACAAGATTTTTTAATCCGTAGATCTTCACGTAAATTGAATATTTTACATAAAAATGCTATGATTTATAAACGTGAAACTTGAGGTGCGGAAATCGAAAATAGCAAATCCAGTAAAGATGAGACGTATTTACGATACCAGGTTTTAAAACCAGGTATTCACTTCGAAGTACGGCGCCCTGGTACGAGCAGAAAATACTTACAAGTATGAAAGTATTTCCATACGTCGATGCGCAGATAGCTCTGGAGACTACACATGAAAATACTTGCATAGGAAAACGATCCATAAACTTATATAAATAAGAACCATAATCGTATCTGTCAATAACAAATACATTTGAACTTCAAAGTATTTTTTTATTCATACTATTTTGCTCTTTATAGCCATCACATACGGGTTGAATTCCTATGCAAGTATTTTCAAATTTAGGCGCCGCAATATATCGGTGCGCGAGGAACTTGGAATACTATACATAAAAATACTTCCATAGAAAAACTATCCTTGACTTCATATAAATAAGAAACTCAATCGTATTTGTGAATAGAAAATACTTTGAAATTCAAAGTATTGTTTATTTATGCTTTTTTGCTCCTTATTTGTTACGGAATACGGATTGGATTCCTATGTAAGTATTTTATAGACGCCGCGCCGCGGCTGGGACGCGAAGGGTTGCCGACTCATACTTACAAAATACTTTCAAGTATTTTAGAACCTGGTTTTGAACCCTAGTATTTTTACGTACTCATACTTAGAAGCCCTGGTACTTAATTATGCAAGTATATCTCATCCCTAAAATCCAGTGGTGTTATCTTTTTAACAGTGAGTACATTTTTTTTATTATCTTCTTACACATTGTAGTACCCACCTAATAATTTTCTCACACCTGCATACAAACAAAAAATCTAGGATTAAAATGAGTACAGAATCTATATCATCTTTTTACACATTGTGGTCAACCTAATATTTTTCCCTCCACGACGGAACCAACAAAAGCTCTAGAAATCAAAATGAACATTTTTAACTAATAGTAGGACATACTCATACGCCCTGTTACTTCAGGATCAATCCTGAAAATAAACCAATCGGAACAGATAATTATAGACACGCCCACATTTGCGTCATTTGATTGGTATCTTTTTGGAATAGTCTTTACATAGAGTTTGGGAACACTTATTAATTTCGCCCGCAAATGTACACAGTAAAATATATATAGACGAGAGATGAGTAACATTGTGTGTGACTAGTTTACAAGCGCAAGTGATCAAGAAGTGGTGGCAGTTTGCGAGCGTGGTGGATGCTCATCAAAACTTCGACTCCATCGAACAACTTGCCAGACTCAAGACAACTCGTCAGAGGACGGGCGCGTCGACGAGTAATACTGATTACACCGTTTAATAAAGGCACGTGGTTATGAACATAATGAATACAGAAATACAAAAAATATTTGTTGCAAGACTTGACTTTATACTTTTAACCTGCTTTCAAACAGGAAGGACAGAAACACTATAATAATTGTAATTTAAGGACGGAGAGTTTATATTTTTGATTATTCATTTATAATAATATTAAAATTTACATAAAAACAACCAGTATAGACTAATCTAAAAACGTTGATTTCTACCGTGCAATATTCGAAAAAAAATTCGCAAGGCAATGTTTGATAAAATCTTCACAAACATTACTAAACAAGGCCATCAATAAAAACATAGGCCAATCCCCCACAACACTCAACCAATCTAAATCCGCGCCAGAGTGACAGAAATAATATTTATTCGTCTCATAAGAGGGCGATGGCGCGTTCTAATTCCGTCCGACATCCGACATCCCCAGTTATAACGTTCGATTAGCTCCGTACAAGAACAACACGACGCCAGTCACTCGCTTACGAGCCTTTTATTATATTTTATTAGCTGCTATGCTGTGATATATCAATCTAATAGTGCTCTGCCAATACACTAAAACCCAGAGCTGTAACGTGCCGGGTTGATACTCCCGTCTATTTTCGGCGATCGTTGACTTTATGTTCTGTGATTATTGGTGTTTGTAATCGTCGAACGTGTCGTGTGGATTTAATGATGATTTGATGGATTTTATATTGGTGTTGATATACAACAGTGTTTAATATAGTGATATAAACAACATATTTATGTAACGTAAAGTCAAAGAACATTGACGTCATTTAAAATCATGGTTATGGACTATTACCTCTCTCATTAAGTATTTAAACGAGGGTTTTTTTTTTCATACACATCTTCATCCCAAGGTTGCTTGAAAGAAGTTATTCAGTGCGATAAGGCTGCCTTTTGTATTTTTTTTATCATTGTAACGTGTTCTATGTATGGTGCAAAAAAGGATAAAAACAATATAAAAAAATAAATAAATAAAGTGTCATGATTCATGATACAATTAGTCTTCGGCATCTGCCCAAAGACTAATAAAATGTTGATAAAACTAAATATTATAGTCTGTTTTATCAGATACAAAACCAGAGCATAGAAGTATTAAAATTGATAAAAAGTCTGAATGCGAAAGTTTCCGTTAATCCATGCAAATAAGTTATTCGAGCTACTAAAATATATTTATCTCGAAGTCACGACTGAACGCTGAATACGAACTATATTAATACCCACGACCATTCTATTGTCAACGCTAGATGGCTCAAAAACATCATATAAGCCTGTATACACACAGTAGTCAAAAGAGCACAAGAAACAAGATTTAGACCATAGTCCTCTACACACTCAGACATAAAAACCACTAATACCATGCAACCTACACTTTTTCATCTACACCTACTATTGTCCAAACAAAACCTATGTATGTCGCACCCTTACATACACATTATTCAATGTTACATAATGTAAAGACAAAGTTACGCTAAAACCATTCCAAACATAATTCCAATTTGCCAAGTCAATTGAAGTTTGACTTCTCGACGGCTGGTGGATGAAAGACGCAATGCCGCCGGTAGTAAACCGCTTTTCCAACGTTATAACTTTGTACAAAGTCTGCCAACGTGGTATATGCGCTGTACTTATACCTGTACTGTACTGTGCTGTATCTGTCAATAATGACAGCCTGGCGCAGTTGTTGTGTAATGGTGAAACGAGAGGTCGCGGGTTCGATTCCCGCACCGAGACAAATGTTTGTGTGAACTACAGGTTTTTGTTTTGGGTCTGGGTGTGAGATCGGAAAGTCTCTCGTAGTTCTTGACACCCACGACACAAGACTCGATCTTAGTATTTATCACTACATAGTATAAAACTAAGTCGCTTCCCGCTGTCTGTCTGTTCTTATGTATGCTTAGATATAAAACTACACAACGAATTTTGATGGTCTTTTTTTTTTAATAAATAGTGATTCAAGAGGAAGGTTTGTATGTATAATACATAAACAGGGTGTTCCAGTTTGTATGAAAAATAACATGTATCTGGTGTGGAGTGGAATCAAAAAACATCTGCACCCAGACGAAGCTGGGACGGGCCGCTAGTTTATTATAATCGACCATTGCTAAGCACGACACTTTTTCAATCGAGAGCTCAGATTGGCAGGCGCTAGGGTATTGTCCACCAAGTAGATACTTATGCCTATGTAAATTAATTTTTAACTCATCAATATCAACTCATAGCAGTGACTATCCCGCTCTCAAATCTGCTACATCTCCTGTAAGCCACGATTTAAAATTTTACGCATTTTAAAACAAAATGCACTGAAACTCGACGAGTCTCTGGAAATGTCCGCATACATCATACTAGGTTCATGTCTGTGCCTTCGCACGGAGGGGCAGAGGTGGTTATTACAAGACCTACAATTCACCGAATTTACTTAACATGTGCAAGATTACCGCACTGCTGTGCACAAATTCCACTTCTGGGCAACTTATTCGATTTTTAAAGCCGCAAAGTTCAAAAATCACGCGCCTGACCTGGAAATACATCTCAGTACACTGTACATCACATATCACAGGGTGTAGGAACTACCATAGATCAATAATTGAAGTAATATATACTTCACAAACCTTACTAAATACTCCAATTCACACATAACCGCAACCGATAACTTAATGACTAACTAAACCATATAGTAAATTAATCCTACGAATGTCAGTGAGGAAATGTATCACAGTAAAAGCGAAAAAACCGTTCGCATGCAAACGAGCGCGATCGAGTGTAAATATGTAGGAGGCAATCGGGGCTTCCGACTGTCGCCTCTTATTGTTACTTTATGTTCATTTGCAATGTATTGTTCGGGCTGATTGATTTCTACTGTGGCTACATGTTCCGTAATACCCGCAGTCTTCATTATTACTATTTAATCCGGGAAGCAAAAGCACAACTTCAAGAAATAAAAGTAGTAACTAGTAAGAAAAGAAAAAAGTGTTCCAATCATTTTGCGATCAATGTACTTCAAATTAGGATACATTTTAACTAGTACGTAGCTGGTACGTACGTACGTCCCGTTGCTAAGTAGAGTGGGAGGAATTCAAATAGATTATAACAAAAATGCAGTATTTCTATATGAAGTGTCGAATATTTAAGGCTTTGTCGGGTAGACGTAATGATACAGCTTTATGTGAAAACTACAAGACTTCACATAATATTTACGTTATCTCGTGGTCAGTTACCAACCGTCATTCATAATTTATTAACCGCATTCATATTCACCCAAAATATCAAAATGCAAATCCGACCATCAAATCATCTGATCCGCAAACACCGTTTGAGGCCAACGTGTCCTTAAAAAAAGGACTATGCAAATAGTCAGCGGAGAACAACAAGCCATTAGTTATGTATAGAGGCGGCGTTCGGCAATAAATCTCATCCATTTATCATAACGCGATATTATCTCGTTAGAGTGCGACCCCGTTTTGGAGACAATGGTCGCGAGGCCGCGCGGGTCAACGGATTCCGAGAAGACTCGCTGGGGAATTTCATCCCGGAACTTTAGTGATAGTTTGTATCTACATTTTTTATGGAATACTAGTAGTGAAGAAAGAATGGTGCATCTCATACAATGTAATCACCGAGGACTGTGAATAAGCATAACAGCTAAAATTTAAATTAATGTGCTGAATTTTAGAAGAGGATGCAAAAGGCTGTACTGGGGGAGGCCAAATATTGTCCTAGTAGTTGAACAAAATACGACACTGCTTCTGTTTCATGACACAGGATTCTAGTGACCAGCAGTAAGGCTACTCATGCATAACCAAAACGTCGCTTTACCGCTTGCAAAAGAAAATGTGGACGCAATATAATCCCGATTTAGGCGACCTTGACGTCCTATCTGGACAAATTTGTCATAACAGCTCTTGTACGCCTACTACTATGCACTGGACTCGACAATCGAGAATTTAGTTTACAAGCCACAGTTCGTAGTCCACCACCCTGACTTGTGAACTAGCGGATTTTGTTACAGCCGTATAAAAACATGTATGTATGTATGTACCGACAATTGTATTGCACGTTTGTTCTCAGACACCGGCCGCCCGTGGCCGAGAGGTCGACAGATATTATCGCGGCGCATTATTCAAAATCAGATGTCCTAGATTTTTTTATATCGCCAACCTTTGGCCTTCGCTCGCACAGACTGCTAATGCAAGAATTTGACTTTTAAGCATCATTATTCAGTTTTCTGAGTGACGCTGAGACTAGACGATTTCTATTTATTTATGTTGGTGACAATTTTCAAATATGTTTTTATGGCATGAGATTTTATGTAACCATCATACAACTGAATATATTACGTGTCGATGACGTTAACTATGTAGATAAAACATAAAATATCATACATAATGATACTGATATAACATCTTTTATGGCGCAAAGAAGCTGACTGTGAAAGGAGAGGGCAAAGGTTCAATTGTCGTATTAAAGTTGATGTTTATTATGAAAGAAAGAATGAAGAAAACATTATTTGTCACAAGTTATGACATAAAACTTTATGATCATGTAATATTTATTACGTGTTTGTTTGTGGCAGGGCCTTAAATCCGCCGTGATATCTGACACGACACAAAATTTATCATAATGTGATTGTAAGTGCACTGTACTGTACTGCAGAGCACATGCCTTCTCTCGAATCGAGAGTATTATTGGGAGGGGTTGGGCCATATAGTCCACCATATTGGCCTAATGCGGGTTGGCGGACTTTACATACCATAGAAATTCTTACAAGTCACTATAGTATGCAGGTTTCCCCACGATGTTTCCCTATTAAAGAACGTGGTGATTATAAAGTATTGTTAAGTGTATTTATTTACATTGTTTATGTCCGTCCTTAAAATCTGTTTAATACAATATCGTTTCAGTTTGTTATAACCGAATTTTCTCCAACAATATTTGCACAGTATTTGATTAAGCAAAGTTTACGTACAATGTTGTGGCAGATAACAATACACGTGTTTCGCTACGATCGAACTAACAAGCTCCTACGCTTACGCTACATGCAGACTGTTCAATTATTAATTATTCCACGTCTGCTAAACATTAACAATATGAAGCCTGTAAACAAGCCTGCTGAACCTGCATTAATCTAACATTAAGAGAATGTAAACTTTAACCGGCCACGAAGCGGAAAGCGCAGCGTGGGACGTCCACCCACCAGGTGGTCAGACGACCTGGTAAAGGTCGGGGGACGTCGCTGGATGCAGGCTGCCTCCAACAGGTCACTGTGGAAATCATTAGGAGAGGCCTATATTCAGCAGTGGACTTCCTTTGGCAGATGGATTGGATTTGATTGAAACTTTAACCTCTGTATGCTGAATATTCCGTCGCTGCAATAGTGATCGAAACTGTTTGCTAATGGCCGCTACACATGTAACTATTTAACTGTGCAAGTCTGGCTCGCACAAACATAATTTCTGTCACAAAGAGCGTCATAGTATACAGTTTGCGCAGTTATTTGGTCACACACGTTCAAGTATACTGGTGCGAACTCAGACATGCAGTTATATCGTTACGTGTATGGCGGCCATAAAAGCCACTGGATGCACAATATGGTACTGTTCTGTGGCTGGAAGCAGGCCGGTTCTGACAGCTCGCTTAGGAAAGACTGTTCGACAGTGGACTTCTAGGCGATGATGATGTTGATCAAAACTGATAGATAGTTAACCATAAATGGATTACACGAAAAAAAACGACACGAAAATACAGAACCAGAAGGGAATACGATTGAGAAATTATAAAAAGAAATATACTACAAATATAATAGGATTAAACAGAATTGTTATGCCAGTAGATAATTTATATAATACCGAATAGAAACGAGAGTAGGTAAATTAGTTAAACTTCTAACGCTTGTAAACATGATCAGTCGTGAGATGGAATCCTGGCGGGGCGATGTGTTCCACGATGGCTCTACAGTCAATAATCTCGAGTGCTTCCGCGCAGAGCAAGTCAAGAAGCCAGTTCCCGTCATCAAATGCTTATTGTCTATAAGAGCCGTTGAATTGAAGCATAGGTAGGTACAATTGAATTAGTTCACTCAGTTACTTGATACACTGAGACCGCTGACTGAGAGACTGATATTTCAATGTGGAACATTCGCGTAAGCCCAAGGTAACATTACATTGAGACCGCGTTCAGAGGATCCTAAAGCTCAATTCCTCCTTCCTTCTGCTAGTCATTCCCCGCATTTCAAAACCCATTAAAACACCTTCGATATTGCGTGCTCACAAATGAACTGCCCATTGATTTTTAGGACGTGGGTAAAAAAAAAATTACCCAGTCTGTGAAAATAACTACATTTTACAAATAGACATGAACAGAACGAAAAGAAGCATGGACTTTACAATCACTATTCTGTAATAAAGATCAAAAAAATAAGCTGGGGTGTCGGAAACTCCTTTTGAACTAAATAAAACCCACCAACGCACATTAACCAAGCATACAGCCCATCACTCCAACATGAAGGGACCCATGCGGAGACGTAAACTGGTCACTAATCACAAATCAGCGTCACGTCTGACATTACAGCACCAGCATACGTGGACCTCCCGTCCCGTCCGGCGAGGCATTAAGCTCTTTATCCCCGGATAATTCAATAACCACACATTTGACGTTGCTAATGGACGCGTCGCCGCATGGTCCACAGGCCGTTTACACACACACACTACATCCGACAGTGTGGGCTTCCGCGAGGCTCGGTCCCATTACGCCGTCTGAACGGAAACTATGCCCGGATCCGGCTGCATGCACGACAGGCAGTCGACTATGTCCGATTTTCTCATTCAAAGCGCACTTTATTCATGCAGTCATTGTAAAGTTATGGGACAGCCTGACAGGTATGCTCGGTGCTCACTATATATATTGTCAATATTAAACCTAAAATCGCATGTATGCGGGCTGATTCCAGTTGACATACTTTCGAGGTGCTCTATGACATTTATATAGTTTTAATATTTTGGTGGAACTGCTCAAATGTCATTAATTAGATATAATTGTTGCTGAAAATTCAGTATAATGGCATGGAACAATGAATTGTCTGTCATAGTGGAACCGTTGCTATTCATTAATTCTTAACTTAAGTCCTGCTTTTGTGCTTCTCATAATTAAAAGCGTATAATGATTGTTCAGACGAGTCACAATCGTATACATAATTGGTTTCAGTTTTCCATTTTAAAACTAGTAAATAAAAGAGTATTTTTAAAGTTACTGGACACTGGTATTAATACTTTTAAATGTCACAGAATAGAGCAGTAGCAGGTTTCTCCTATTGGACTACGTCAAGTGAAAGATTTTCGAGTATTGACGTCAGCAGCACCACAAACGATAGCTTTTAATTGCATAAACAATTAGCTGCACTAATGTGACGTGACAAGGAGCACATTTTAGAAAACATGCTTTGGAGAAGCAAGATTCTACTTACAAGATTTTTCTATAATAAAAATTAAAACTTACAAATTGGAACATTCTAAGTTGAGCTTTTAAAATAGGGCAAATATTTGTTGAGCTTTCGGCAATCCGTTTTATCTATTTTTTATAGTAAAAAAAACCTAACAAAAAGCTCTTAGTTATGATATTTTCCAACAAAAAGATTAATTGACGGGGACAATGAAGTGCAAGATTAATATTTGAGCATTCAAATTATAAGTAGCCAAAGCCTTAATGTTGTGGTATGCAAGTTTTAAAAACGCAAGGAACGATATTCAATCAAAGTGATCACGATGTATTAACACAAAACTTTACATGTCCTTTCGTACTAGAATTTCAGTTTATTTATTAACTTTAGCCTGTACTTGTAACTTCTGTCACATCACGTTTAACAACTTGAAAAGGCTAAAGTAAGTTTAAAAAAATTCCCTATTCATCCCCTGTAGTGCAAAGTCCGTAGTTGAAGGGCGGAGTGTTCGCGCAACAGAAACAAACAGACGTCGCCAATCGATTTATCTACATCGCCTAGTTATTATTCACGCGGCGACTCCGAACCGCCCCAAGTGAACAGAAATTAGCGTGTTATATACTGTGCTGTAATAGTCCATAATCGCCTACATCAGAGACTAAATTTTTTTCAAAAATTAAATTTTGATTGAGTGGGTTGGGTCATGTTTTGCCACGCTGGCTTAGTGCGGGTTGTCGGACTACGAGTATAGATACTCTAGGAATCTTGATAAGATCTGTATGTACGTTGTTTCTCCTCGTTATTAACGTGCGAGATAATTGATTATCACTACATACATGACTCCGAAAAGTCAAGAGTTGTGTCTAGATATTTGAACCAGCCACGATCGTATGCTGCGTCCATTACCAACAGGCCACACACGCACATTTGAATAGCGTCGGGATAACCCAGCCAAGTATTACAAAAGCTCGCCGTCCATAACAAAACAGTTCCGGCTTGCACGAGTCGTCTACTCGACACAAACAAGTCACTGTATGGAGATATATTGCATACGAAAAGTTATTATTAATGGGTTTTTATTCATCGAATGCGTAAATTCGATAAATAAATATGGGATTCTTTGATACGAGTTTGTGGATATTTTAGATAAATAAATATTGTCTGATTTAATGTTTTAGTGATAACCAAAGACCTAAGGTATAAATAACTTTTAAAAAATCGAAGGTTTATGATGTCTACCACCCCGCAACTCCGGCGATGTTAAGTAATGCTCTTTTTAATCTTAAGATACCCACATATAAAGGGTTCATGAGCTAGTAGTTATTTATAATCAAAAGACTGCGTAACGATTCCTCATCACAATATCTAAGTAATAAAGGTGGCGTGACGTGCCACTCGTGAGGAATTCGCTAATCTACGCTTGGTTAAAGCTTATGGTAATTTAATAACACAGAATAAAATATGAGTACGAGTATATGTTTTTTTTACAAACACGCGAGTATCTCATGGCTTGGACCGTCGGCTCACTTAACTCCTTCGTACCTAAACTTTTATCGACTTTCAACCGTGAGTTTAAAAACCATTTATCTATGGTACAGTTTTAAGAGCCGCGCTTAATGGCCGCGTAAAATCATAGTGCCGGCCGGTAAGTGCATTCAAATGTATGTATCTTGTAAAAGCAGAACACTAAGATGAGAATTAACAACATCTGTAAATATAAAAAGAAAATTATACATACTCGTATATCATACCAAAAATTCAAAAATGTTAAACAAATGTCTTCCCACGTTTAAATTATTCTTTTCAAAGTTTACGAGATTAGCAGATGAAAAGAAAAGCTTTATTTGGAATGAACTTAATCTTACGTATATAATTTTTCGTACTTCGGATATGACATGCGTCATTACACGTCATTACAGCCTACTGTATCCAGATTTTGATATTATTTTTAATCTTTCGATTTTTCGTTAATATCTTCAGAAATATCACGTATATCCATTTAATTTTATAATTATATTTTGATAGGTGATATTCTCCAATCACGATTTCGCCTTTGATTAGAATCCGTTTCCGTAGTGGGTAATTGCTAATCAGACCTATTAATAAAAATACGAAGCACTGATTATAATTGTACTACACCTAGAGTTAATACAAAGCAGACGTATCATATACATTAAAATATAGTTGTAAAGTACATTAACGCATTTACATGATAGGCATCATACTCGTACAAACGCCGCGGCGCCTAATTGCGATATCGAAAAAGATTAATATCAATATATTTGATGCAGCGAGTATTATCACTCACGGACATCTTTAATTCAACATAGTACTAAATATTGTGGTTAATACATACGAATATAAACATCAAATCTTTATCCGCGAAGGGGTAGGCAGAGGGGCCACCAGAACACCCACGTTTCGCCTTGTGTGTTCCGCTCCACTATGTGATAGGAGGCGAGCCTATCGCCATATCGGGCAAAAATTCCTGACTCCGGCCTGATAATGAATAGGAAAGTCCAATATCACACTGCCCGACCCGGGATTCCAACCCGAGACTTCAGTTTTGTAATCGTACCTTAGTACAACTACGCCACCGAGGCAGTCAATATTTTAATAGTGTTTATTTTTGTTTTTCAAGTCCTTTTATTTCTTCTTACTTTCTAATTTTGTTATTGTTTCACTCTAGCATTTTATGCTAATTCTGCCATACGGCTTATCCGGCTCAGCTGACTGATTTAAAAGCAGTGAGCATAGCCAGTGAATTATGAGTTACGAATAATCTTGACGTGTTATTTCATTCGTAAAATAGAAGCATCCGTCCGTGATAAAATATCGCGAAAGTTTTGACGTTAAGCCTGCCTAACTTCAAAACTATGAAACATCTATAAATCTTCAATTATTAGGACTTATTTTAAAACACGAAAAAGATTTTTAGCCGAAATAGGAATTGAAGTTACAGCTTTCTTATTAACAGAATGTGCTAACTTAAGCCCTTGAACCGACCTTCAAATATATTCTCGTTAAACGCCTTAAATAGCACAGAACCCTCATCCAAAACACGTTAATATCACTTGACCGTATTTGTACAAAACATCCCCTACACGCCTCGTTTTACGACCAAATATACGACGCACATACAAAAAATATGTAAATATAGCCGAAATTATCCACCATAAAAATAGACACCCCTCGACGCACAGGGTTGTACTCCCTTACACCCGATACGAAAATAGAGTATTAATATTAGTAAATAGAATAAAAATGTTTGTTCACCCCTTGTAGCGGTGTTTAATGGTAAGGCCGAGACGGTGCCGTTTGGGGGATGAGCGGATCGCTGTGCAGCCGCATAAATAACGCCATTTGTTTTTATTTACTGCGGGCAGCGGTTCTCAAAAAGCACTGTAATGGATTGGATGGCTGGAATGGTACTTAAAATGCTTATATGTAGCAACGAGTGCTCGCACATGTTAAAGCTACTTCGAGTATTTTTTTTAATTCAACAACCAACATGATATAAACATTTAAAGTCTGCACTTCTATGTCTATACGGTCTTATAGCTAGCCACACACGCACGGAATTTACTGGGGGGACCTGCAGTCAAGCCTGGCAGGCAAAATTGCTAGTCTATATCGAGATATCCCTGACGGACTGTAATAAAATCAGGACCACAATGAAAAATCCAGGCCACCTACGGTACTCGTATATCAAGACTCAGATCTGAGGCAAACCCGGCTGATATATTTATACCTGTATGAGTAACTATCAGGCCACATTAGGCCAGCGTGATGGGACTATTATGGCTTGACCACTCTTAATCATACTCTCGATTGTCGAGGAGGCTCGTGCCCTGCAGTGGGACATATATGGGCTCATAAATAGAGTGACCGTTAGTCCTCCCATCAGAGTCCACTTTACAAAATAGATCAACGTCGCTTTCAGTCAGCAAAAAATGTTTGAGAAACAACGATCAGAGGGCTCTCTCAAAGCCGTTATGATCATGTTATGTTAAGATGGAAATCTCGCAAGATTTTTTAGGAGCCAAGGAAGCGTTTTTAACCAGGATAAAGGATAATCCCTCAGGGATGGAGTTTCGCTACATTTCGTTTAGTTTGTTATTGTGTTATATTTTTTACAATAAATTATGATGTACATCTTAGGTATCCTAAAAATGCTTTTCAGAATGTCGCCAACGTATATTAATATAGTGTTTCAAATGATAATTTGTATACATTTATAGGTGTGTAAGTAGTAAATAGACAAGTGAAACTAGCGATTATTTTATCATTATTTTTTTATCTTGACCTTACAAGTATCTACTTTAGTCTATTATGTGTCAAGAAACAATAGCACTTCCCCAAACCACTTAAAAATTCCGCGACATCGCAAGTCACACGCGATAACATATCGATCGGATTAGCCGGTTGGAACCGTCCTCTCCGGTGACAGCGCCCATAACTATTCCACCGCCTTTCCGGCAGTCTCCGGAGGCGCCGGCGTCGGGGCACTATCCGCCACTAAGATCCAAATTTATTGGCCATTTAACGCCAGATCTTTTTACCATCTGTAATAGGATCGGCGTGGAACGCGCCTGCCTGAGGTTATTTAAATATCGCAAAAAGCTCAGTGTGAGAAAATTGCCTACATGTGTGCTTTTTACTTATGCTACGTGATATTATTCTATAAATTTGGTGAGACATATTAGTTAATATCGAATGTTATTTCACTTGATTAAAAACAATATTAGACGTAAATCAATTTCGTATTTATCACATACTACAATTTTTCACGTTGTTTTTTTAACTTTTGTGAACGTATTTACCCAGGCTCAACCAGTGTTGTACCGTTATGTTATGTCATAGGAATAGAATGTAAAAGCCAATGCCACCTTTATTTTCTTATACACAGCAATAGTCACTAACGAAAAAACACATTTCATAATCGGCAGTGACATCGTTTACCACACAGATACACAATCGAAATTATGATCCTACTTTTTCAAAGGCGTATTAAAAAAGCTTGTTACCAAAAAAACATCACGAAGAGACACTATCGTCGCGAGAGCGAGGGCGTGGCCAGTGAGTCAGCCGCGCCAGAGCCATAACTCACACTTAACCGGTGATGCGATTACGGCAATTGATCCCCGGACCTCTCGCCGACACGCCACGTACCACTGGCCTACAAACCTTCTGCGTCTATTGTCACGCTTATATACACGTGTTGGGCTTTCGAGGCACGGTGATTTTATTTTTATACTTGTAGCTATAAACATCGTCTTTTCGGAGTACAATGTAGTCGATATAGAAAATTCAAAATTATGTCGGACTGGTCAAAATCCGAGTTGACCCTGGTAATAGCAAGCCAAAACGAATATCCTACCACCAGCAGAATGCGGCCTTTAAAATAACTCCGCGTGTAAATGCACTTGCAAATGCACTAATCTTGTACTTTTATTAAAAGAGAAAGAACAAATTGTAATGGTATACATAGTAAAAAGATCTTTAGGTACTGTAAAGTAGCACTTTTACTAATGAATTACCAATCTCCGTAAACGACAAGTCGGTTAATAAATCCCTACACATATGTTTGTAGGGGTAACAAAAATAATTTATCTTACGGTCATTTTCCGCCAGTGACAAAGTCGACAACTCAATAATCCCTAATCTTCTCTAACTCTTCACCATACGAACCCCAAAAGCAAGCAACATCTACAAATTCTGCGGTATTCACAGTAATAAACGATTCCTTTAGACACATTATTATTTTTTAAATATCTAATATCAATGTTAAAAATGCTCGCACCCTATCACGTCGTGGAAGGGAACATGCAAGTCGAATCGCGGGTGATCTGGTTACTACCAGGAGAACCACTGTCTACCCCTTCTGGGAAAAAGGCGTGTGTTTATGTATGTATATATTGTTAAAAAATATATTCCACACAATAGAGCTAGTTAGCAATTAAGCTGAGTCAGTGGATGTACCGAAGCTTCAACGTGTTAACACATTAGTGATGGCCGCAGGTCGGCGGTGCAATTAGACCATTATCTAGCCGTTCGTCAGGCATTGTAACGACGCCACCGCGCTGCCACGTGGCACTGGCCTCATTAACAATAAAGTAGACATTTATGAGGGTTTTTATATTAATCGAAGCGGTAGTTCAGTTGGTTCAAAATCGGACTGCCAAACCAGAGGTTGGTTTCGAAACCAGGGCAGATATTGCTGATATTTCGTAACGTATATACATATTAGTTAATCATAATTATTGATTGGTGGGTAATTGTTGTAACGGTAAAATATTTCCTAAAGGGTCGATTTACGGCAGGCGGGCGATTATAAAAGTCATATAATTCATTGACATGGATAAAAATCATGCTACAAACAAAACCTCAGGCATCGTAAATGCTTTAACGAGATTTTTGAGATTTAAGGGTGGTTAATGGCCTCCCAGCAGTCTCAATATAGAAAAACATGAATACAATAACTGTTTGAGGAAACGTCAAATCTTTAGCCAAAGCCTCAAAGGAACTACCTTCTCGTGAAGAATGTTTTATGGAACACACATCGGTATGATTTATTAACGCAGCTCATTTCTTTTAATCGCCTCAGGCGATAATTGTTAGAGAAGGTGTAAAAAACTTGGCCTGATGACCCCCAATTATGAAAGTAATAACGCTTTATTAGACAGCAGTCAATGATAAGGAACTGTATTTATGGTTTTATTATAAACAAAAGCTATTGCTTAAATGCTGCATCTCAATCGATGCAGTTAATTACGACTACAGCAATCTTCGACTAGTCTTTTGACTACCACTTACAAACATCCACTTCGCAAAACTTTTTCCTATTATCGATAAAAAAAAGTAAGCTGAAAACTTGGTCAAGTGGAGTGCGTCGGTTGGTCGATAATTCGTCCGCAAGGGCCGAGGGGCAGAGAGAGAATTCAATCACGCTCGTTATTTCCTCCAGCGCCGTCCAACCAAGCCGATGAACCCGCGCGTCTAAGCCGGAGACAATTCCTACTACCAATTCATTCTCTAACTAAATTGTTTATTACCTATATAATGTATCTTTATTGGACAATGATAATATGATATTCGAAAAACACCCTTATGTTTAAATTTCCATACTTTGAAAGTCCATATCGTAAAAAAAAATATTCATAATTGTTACCATCTTCTTCCACCAGAAGAAGCATTAGGCTAAGGTGTAGATTTTGGATACACCTTACAACCAGCAACTATTAAAATAAATATTAGCTCAAAAATATCTTGAATTAAATAACTGTATAACGTTCTTTTAGTAATGTTACTTTAACAGAATCAAACACGTAGCAATGAGTCAATATTCTATGCAAGTGGGGTGCCACCTCGTCAGGCTAGTGTCGACTGTCGTATCATATTTTGTTATTAAATTACCATTCCTGTATTCCCACTTACAATCTCCATAATCCCTCTATGGAATGGCGCAAGTTGAACCTGATATCCTCTTAGAAATAGAAAAAATACTAGGGTGGTATTAAAGTTATGATTATTATGAAAGTTGGTATTATTATCCACCAGGTCCCTGTGCCTTGGTGGCGTAGTGGTACTACGGTATGATTGCAAAGCTGAGGGCTCGGGTTCGAATCCCGGGTCGGGCAAAGTGATATTGGATTTTTCTATTCATTATTAGCCCGAAGTCAGGAATTTGTGCCCGATATGGCGATAGGCTCGCCCCCTATCACATCGTGGGACGGAATATACAAGGCGAAACGTGGTTGTTCTAGTAGCACCTCTGCCTACCCCTTCTGGGAAAAAGGCGTGTGGTTATGTATGTATGTATGTAGGTCCCTGTGGAAATAATTGGAAGAAGCCTATGTTCAGCAGTGGACTTCCTTTGGCTGATGGATGGATGATGGATGGTATTAAAGTTTGTCTAAGAGACATTTAAATCCGTATTCGTAATATTTTCATACCACAAACTATAATAAATATCTAAAGGAGATACATTCAATACGCCGAATATTGTATTAGTAGAAAAATCAATACATAATGCTATATAACTTGTGCACATTTATAAAAAATTATTCTCACGAATCCTACGAGATTCGGTCCCGAAATCATATTTTACAACTAAACATAAATTCTAAATTACAAGGAGGAGCAATTTTTTCTTACGATCCCGTATATTAGAACGTTGCGCGGTACATTTGTCTTGGAATACCATATTATTAGCATTTTTATTGAACTATTTAAGCAATAAACCAGCGCAGGGTCTCAGAAATAATGCGGATTGTGAAAAAGTTTTCTGTAATACCTTTTATTGGATACGTTCGCATATCAAAGGTAATGAAAAAGTTTATGCGTGCCTTCAACAGTATCTGGGTGGAATTTCGTGTCGCAAAATGGTTTCAGTAGGCGTTTTCTTACATATTTTATGCTGACTCAATAATTTTATCATTCGCCTTCTTCATTACTCCTCCCTTTTTAATGCCGATGATCAGCGCGTAAATAATTATGTCTCAAAAAGTTTACTTCTTAGCTGTAGCTATAGACTCATTTCTTACGTCTATTTGCTTTCGTCGCACTTCTCGCTAACTTTTCCAAAATTTTACGGCATACGTACGCGTGTAAGAAAATTAATTCCTTAGCAATGAATTTCTTCAAACAAATTCGCCCGCATGAAATCCAACGACTAAATTCGGGAAAATTAAAACCATTTATACTAACTTCCACACATGTTCTACATATCTGGATCTATCTGGATTTATCTTTGTTAAAAATTGCAATAATATACATTTCGACTATAATTATGAACACTGGTCTAAACAACAGTAATGCTACTATATAAGGCGCGGACGATCGTAAAACAAGCAAAACTGATATACACAAAGGCGTATAAACTCCAAAACGTGTGTTTGTGCATGGAGCGTGTAGTGTTAGTGTTTACGAGCAAACGCACTAAAACTATGTGTTTACAATGGCCGAGTGTCGCTCGGAGCGCGGGCTCTTCACTCGCGACCGGCCGGCTGGCCGTTCAAACTTATATAGGGCTGTCTCAATGCCCAATCATTCAACAAGCTATTAATCACTACAATCTACGACGATATTTCATGTATCTCAAAAAACACTTTTAAACAACATCTCACAACGTGTGGATTAACTCCCGATAAAGGCTTGCGGGACCTATCTTATCTATTTGCGCGAGTCAATGACCTTTACGTTCGAAGGCGCGAATTTCCTGGATACAGACCGCTTTAAACAAGATCACGGTGAAAAACGTTGGAGCAGGTTGTTGTTCATTAGTAGATTTCTTCTAAGAATTAAGATGGATTACTAACTAATTACCTTCCCTACCTTTGAAATATTTCTGAAGGGTATGAATACATTCTATGTCGACCCATAAAAGCTTTGATTCCTTACCCACTTTTGGAGTAAGTATACTAATCCTAATTATAGGAAAATACGGAAGCATTTATCAAAATAACTTTCCAATATCAAATCCAATCCAATCCATCAGCCAAAGGATGTTCAGCAGTGGACCTCCACTGCTGAACATAGGCCTCTCCTAATGATATCCACAGTAACCTGTTGGAATATGTTTCCAATATACTTATTTAAAACTGAATAATAAATCGAATATGAAATAAATATTTTTACAAGACAAAATTAACTCAATATTTGCATGAGTTTTTGCGGTTGAGGAAAACGTGAAGAGGAAACTTGTGCCGTGTTTAATTAAATTAATATTCATTGTGTGCCAAACGACAAGGACGAGGCGACAGTTGTGCACATCCTCGTGCGAAGGTAGACCACTTTACTTTAAAGACGTAATGCTGTACTAAGACATCTCTTGCCCTACCGTCACACATACAGTCCCGAGTCGTGGATGGCTACTACTAAACATGATATTCATTATATCGTGCGATTCTTAGTATTGAAATCACCGCCTAGCGTACATATAGCGAAATCGTTTTCCTATGGTATGAATGTTCTCTATGTAACACTTGCCGACTTGTTGAAAAATTCGCTGCCTTGTAGCTCCACCGCACTATCAAGCTCAACTCTTTGCCACAACATTAACCATTTAATTCAGGTGAGTCGGTTTCTTTGGCGGATCTGTGATATTTAAGTATTATTATTGCCCTCATTACATATTGATATGTAAAAGGTACGAGAACTAACTCTTCTAAAATACTCGTAATTGATAAGAACGAACCTTGTACTCATAGCTCCGTTTTATTAGTTACCAACTGTCTCCTCCATGTGACAAATCCTCCACGAATGTAATTTAACTCGCGAATAACTTACGACGAAATTAAGGTTGACATCCGCGCGTAATTGTTGAAGCTTATACGTTTTAATTTAACTGTCTTGAAAAATGATTACAAGACGAAAACTTCCAACCTATCTTTTTTTAGGATTCCCAACTTATCCCTTAATATCACGATGATGGGAGAAAGAAAATATGAACGTTAACGACATAAGTGGCAGCCCTACACGCCCCGCTTCGTAACAAGTAGACACATCCTCTCACAATCAGCGCCGCTGTAACATTAGTAATAAGAATTAAAAACAACATGTTTTCGATCCACTCACGTACTGCAAACATACAATTTTAATAGTTTACATAATTAGTAGTTGAAACCACAAGTGGAGTCACTTACGTAATATATTATGCTAATAAAAACGAATAAAACTATTAATAAGCATTAAATAGATACTAAGCACTACACATTGAGAACTAAATAAAGTAAGTATGAAGGAAGATAATTATAGAATAAATTGTTTAATCATATCTGATTAGTTCTGCACAGTAGTCCCGAGCGGTATCAAGGTCCTTTTTCATAATTACTCTCCGCCATTTCACCCAGACTGACAATAACGCCTGATACCTCAAAAGAAACAGTCGTAGTTGTATCCAACGTCCCCATTTAACCAACAGAATTTACATCGCATGTTGTGATAGGACAGCCAATCGCCGTTACGAACACAGATCCCAATCTCGTCAAACAAGACACCGAGCGGAATCGGGTCAATCGCAAGGAGCCAGATATCTATTTTTATTTACAAACAACTGATGTCAGCATCTATGGCTTTTACTGCTTTACTGGACATGTTGACGAGCGATCTGCACTCCAGATATACGAAAGACATCGAAAAAGATACGCAATAAAAAGTAATGGATGAAATAAACATCCACAGAAATCAGAATACGAATATACGTAAATAACGCATATTAATGAGAATCTTGAAGATATAAATGAATAAGAAACAAACAGAATATGTTATACTCGTATACAGCGCTCGTATTCTTTGATTAAAATTATAATTTAATGTCTGAGGACTTCAGTTCCTACTAAAATATAGTAAAGTCATGAGTTACTATTGATTTTAATAGTAGCAAAATGAAAATTCGAATCTCATCACAAATTTCAAAGAATCGAGAACCATAGGCTAGACCGTCGATCATTTCTTAACCAAATTATACCATAATTTGTTCCGTAGTTTGTACGTCAAGTATCAAAAGCATTAACTGCAGTCATTGGAATGAGTGCTGCTCAACTATCGCTACACAATACGACTCGTCCTGTCCTATCTGGTAATAGAAAGTCAACAACAATCGTTACCAAAGAGGGTTGAAATCACGTAGGCGGCCGCTCATAAAAGGAATAAGCCAAAACTGTAACAAAATGGAACCATATTGGGCCGTGACTATAAACGTAAGAGGAAACTTTATTTTATTTTTGATATAAAATAGACAGCTTTTATTATAGTGAGCAGTTTTACTTTTATATTTGGTATCTTAGCACCGGTATTCTTCGTATTGGCTGTCAGAAAACACTGGTAAAATATTATCAATTGACTTTTACCTGGAAGCACCTTAGCTAACTAATATTCCTCTACAAAAATTAACTAAAAAACGTTATGTTTATAAATATCTGTATAATATCTTGCCATATTCATAACAGAAATGTAAGAGATCAACTACCATTTATAGTGTCCTAAAAACTATTTAAAAAATTATTTATTATGTTTTTTTGTTTATAATTTACAATGTAAGAATCTTATTTCCTAGCACTGCTCTACGCAAGATCATCGACTTTACCTTTCCTATAAATTATTTAAAGCCCTATAGGACAGTGACGCACGATCATCTCTACCCTTCTTTATTTTATAAAATCCTATAAAGTGGCGTTCCGACACGACAAAACATTATCGGTTAAAAGCGGGTTGCGCGGCTGTTCCGACAGACGTGTTTACATTCGCTCCTCCCTTATTTCCTCCTGAGCTTCAGTAATTTACAAACAAATATATTAAGCGTCGAGCTAAACTGCAACTTGTTTGCTTACAACATCCATCTTATTATAATCATTTGGTAATGGCATGGCAACATCAGACACGTGAAATGTGTAATTTGTGTTACTGCTTCAATATTTTGATATTTTCGCATATTGTAAGTGCGATTACAAAAAAAATGCGTTATTGGGAGGGATTTTATTATCATCATCATCGTCGATTGTCATCATTGGTTAGACGCTGGCTGTGAAACGAGAGGCCGCGGGTTCAATCTCCACACCGAGACAAATTTTGTGAAACCGAAAAGTCTCTTGTAATTCCTGATACCCATACAAGACGTCATTGATCTCAATGTAAGATCAGGGCTATGTATGTGACTGTTGAGTGATTATTGAAGTGGTATACATCTAGCGGCCTTCGGCAAAAAAATCAGATTTATTTATTTAACAAGATTTCTTAAATAATAAAATGAATTGAGACATCACTGATTAATGAAATCTATTCACATATAAACATATGCCATAATATGTCCTCTGTATTGATAGATTAATTATTAATGAAGTATCCCGTACATTAAAATTATCAGCGGAAACTGCATTAATTGTATTTCGTGCCAATTAGTCACATAGTTTGATTCAGCATTTGCGCAGATTGGCATGGTAACATCGTCGGGAGGAAATGCTCTGCGCCGGTTGCTTGCGAATTCCCAGTCATCCGTTGAATTATAATCATAATATACGAGTATGTTATAATTATAAGATGGGGGAAAACCCATCATAGTAACCCACGCAACAGTCACAAGTTTCAAGTTCTCACTGAATGTGTTTAAGACCATCAACCGGCACCAGGCGAGCGTTGGACTATATGGTCTTACTCTTCTCAATCATAATCTCAATTGTAGAGGAGGCCCGTGCCCTGCAGTGGGACGTATATGGGCTGATACAGAATGTTTGAGACTAAGATTATTATCGCGACCAACGATATTTGAAATGCACTAACCATCAGCAGGGAATCCTTTGAGAAGGCAAGTAACCACACCTGACAATCACGTTCACACAGTCCGAACCTCATAGCAATATACAGTTAGTGGAATTCTGAATCCGATTCATGATTCGAGCCATCATCTCTGCATGATCATTGAATGAATTCGTTGGATGCAAATACATGTTATTAGGTATGAGTAAATGTATGTATTACTCGTACGTTTCAGATTTTAAAATAACGGCGTGTAAAAACAAGTAATCATCATAATAACGTTTGTGATAATATTTCGCAGCACGTTTCCTGTGATAATCCTGACTAAATGCAACAGTACCTACATCCTGTTTTTCGATCCACTAATTATGACTTGGTAGGTCACGGTCGGTGTTGCATTCGTAAAATAATCAGCACAGGCTACAAACTACAATTGTCCATTAATGGACCTGGGGCGGTATGCCCTATCTATTGTCGCTGTTTCAATTTGTATCGATTAATCTTCATGACCAAATCTCTATCGCAAAATTCTTAATCTCCACCAAAGCTTGCCTTTCACCGAACACTTTATAACAAGAATAGAAATTAATTTATCATACAGATGATATCTTCAATTCATTAACGTGTTAAATGGGGCAGAAGCGAATTTCGATTGAAATCGTGTTCCCCGCAGAGGTTTATATCCAGGGAGAACATGATAATCTACTTCCCGAGCGGTATTTTACATCATTAACGTTTATTATTATTAGATTTATGGCGACATCGCTGCGGCGAACGGGTCATTTCAGATCATCTCCCCCTGATTCGATTTTTGTATTCAGTAGGGATATTTTCATATTTATTATCGTGATTTCCATAAAACATCTACGAGCATAATAGTTGTTTTAGCAAAAGAGAAATGATTCTGTATCAGCCTATATATGTACGTCCCACTGCAGGACACGAGCCTCCGCTAGAATCGATTACGATTGAGAGGGGTTAGGCCATTTAGTCCACCACGCTCGCCTGGTGCGGGTGGGCAGACTTCACATAACACAGAAATTCACACGAATCACTGCGGTATTCAGGTTTCCTCAAGATGTTTTCCTTCACCGTTATAGTGCGTGGTGATGGACTATCGATACAAACATGACACCGTAAAGTCAGAGGTGTGCACTGGGGTTTGAACCTGCAAGCACCGAGAATATGTTGGAACGCACCACGCACTTTGAAAATAATTAATGGTAAATAATCGGGTGATCACCGTGGACCCTCAACACCAAACATCCAAAGTTGAATTTATGGTATTTCTGAAAGAATAAAATAAATTACACAATGTGCTATTGGAAACATCGTGGTTGAGCAATTAGATTCTGAAAGGAATAATAACCGACTTAGATATTACCATTTGGGAATTCGAAGGACTCCAAAACAATTAGATAAAATTGCTCGGGAATCTACCTCGCAAAAATATATATCACTGGGTTACCAACCAAACCGCCTTAAAGCCTACAAGAAAATACACCAAATTAAAGCGCCTAAAGCCGCAAATACCTTGAGCTTGAATAGTTAATTGCTTTACTTACACGCTCTCGACAGCCAAGTGGTTCTAGATAACCGAGCGCCGACACCAGTGTTGCGAGGTGGATCTCAACATTTTTTTAAATCTGACGTAAGTTTTTTGCCAACGTGGTACAAATATTAAAAACGGAGTACGTAACTCTTTCTAGCATAGTTTTTACACTTCCGGATTTTTTAAATGTATTACTTGAAGAATCAATTATGTCTCAGGATGAGTGCAGTGGAATGCCAAGCATTGCTTTGTAAGTCACGGTGTTGTTTGATTTTGCCATCCATGAGCAGTCCTTCAGCGGTCGTATCGCTTACCATCAGGCGAATGCTCTTCTTAATTCTCTTCATTCTTCATTGCAATAAAAAAGAATCAAGAATATCATTCAGTTTTTAAAATGTATACTAAACTTGCGTTGTAATTAAATAAAATAAGTCAACTGCTAAGAAATATAAAAAATAGTTGCAATTCTATCAATGAAACAATATTGGTAGCTGAACACAATCAGAGTTGAGAACCGCTGTCGTACATATTTATCGCGAATTGAGGGTAGGTTTAAATACCACTTCGGCCGTGAAATCAATCCCTTTCCCACGGGAACCTTATCTATTTACTAGGTCCCCAAAGCCTCTTGCTATACGATATTTTATATAAAACATAAGGCTGACTATTGTTTGAGTATTGTTAATGTATCTTATGTAATTTGACTATACGAGTACTTTCATGGGTTTATTTTGATAAAATTCTAATATTCACGAAAGAGTCGGCACCAG
Organism: Theretra japonica; assembly: GCA_033459515.1. Lineage (NCBI taxonomy): Eukaryota > Metazoa > Arthropoda > Insecta > Lepidoptera > Sphingidae > Theretra > Theretra japonica. Next base: position 1,536,148 of record CM065928.1, read on the forward strand.
GCTGGCGGCCTGCCTATAGACTCTTACTTTAATAGGAAATTATAATCTTAGTTTGTTATTCATACTATACATACATACATATATAAACTCAAGCCTTTTTCCCAGAAGGTTTAAGCAGAGGCGCCACCATGACACCCAAATTTCTTCATGTATTTTCCGTCCCACGATGTGATAGGGGGCGAACCTATTGCCATATCGGGCACAAATTCCGGACTCCGGGCTGATAATGAGTTAAAAAATCCAATATCACGTTGTCCGACCCGGGATTCGAACCCGAGACTTCAGCTTTGCAATCGTACCGTAGAACAATTACGCCCCGAGGCAGTGATACTATATGAAGACTTAATAAAAGGCTTTTGATTCTTCCCACACCCATCCAAAAGGAAACCTTATACCCAATTTATTCATCACTACAATGACTAAAATTGAGAGACTATATAGATTACGTGTAGATATCGATTATCGACACAAACCGTATTGAAACAGGAAGTAACAGCAATATTTATGCCAGTCAGCTGTGTTCCGTATTGTTTATGTTTCGCATACTCCAGATCGTATTACTGTACACAATCAATACGAGTTGTAACATTGTTGCGCCCTTCAGCTCTGAAGCTTACGCGTCCGTGTTTCGGCACAACAGTGTTGACGGGTGACAACCACTGTCTCTTGCTTTTGGATACCACTTCCATTAGTAGGTTAGTTTGTGTTGTCAGAAATATTATAGTAGTACTATTGGAAGGCCAGCGTGGTGGACTATATGGCCTAACCACTCTCAATCGTACTCTCGATTGTAGAGGAGGCCCGTGCCCTGCAGTGGGTCGTATATGGGCTGATACAATACAATACAATACTATTGGAATATGAGAAAAAGTCCTAGGTAATTCCAATATTTTCTCCTACAGCAGCATTCGCCCTAATGAGTCCCATATCCCGTTTATTAACGTAACAACATCGGCCCAAAACTCAAGTGCGCCAAACTTATCGACGTCATATTGATTTCTGCGTAACGAGTGGCTAAGTTGGGCCGTCGTCGAGTTGCCTTCCACTCCAAGCGTTTATTGTTCAAATAATTCTAACACGACCAGGCTGGGAGCTCTCTGGGCACTATTTAGTCAACGGTAGAGAGGTCTAGTTGTAATGGTCGCGTTAGAAATCCCCAGCAAAAGGGAGAACGACCGACGCAAATTATAGCCGCCGTAGTTTTTCCCGTATGGGCGCGAGACGCGGGCCCTCCTGAAACATGTCTCACAACTGTTCGCGATACTAAGCCCATTTCATAATTCATGGAGCAATTTCGGAAAAAAGGATGTGTAACTATAATAGGACATTTTTTACTAACAACGTTGACATATACTATGATGGCATATACTACATTCAACAACAAATACACATTCCAATGTCACGTCACAACATTAGCACGTGCCGACCGAACTGCTGATCTATTTTAGACATGCAATTTAATTAAAATAATTAAGATTAGAATCGACAACTTGTTATTTTGATATTATAAAACGCTACCACAGCGCACGTTTACGTATATTTTAGTCGATACTAACACTCCCATTAATCTTTAATGCAGCTACAAAAATTAAATTGAGAGTCACAAGAAGGCCAACTGTTCTGTACAGCCGCCTAAACACCAAGGCATCCTAGATTTTAACATAAAGCCGTTATATCTCGTTTTTTTTACCCTTAAACAATTTAAAATATTTGTATATAAAACCACTCGCATAAAAATATATTGTGCGTAAATCGTGTTCATTCATATGCATTCTCTGTGATATCGATAGAGTAGAGAAAAGATCGCCGCTAGCGAACTTCACAGCGTGTTTTCAACGATGCCCGGCTGCATACAAACAGCGTATTATTGACTTTTCCCGGCGACATAAATGCCGAGTATTCCTAACATTGACCGACTGCGTACAAACATTGGTTTATCTATATTACCCGACCGCCTAGAAAGCGACTCTTACCAACATTACCCGACTGCGTACGAACAGCGTATTACCTTTTACCAACATTACTCGCTGCTTACTGAGGACATCTTCATTGCCCGGGTGCATACAAACAGCGTATTATTTAATTTACCCGGCTATGTAAATCTCTGAGTATTACTAACATTGACCGACTGTGTACAAACATTGATTTTCTTCATTACCCGACTGCGTAAAAACATTGTTTTCTCTACATTTCACAGGCATTTAGAAAGAACGTAATATCAATTACCCGTCTGCCTTTACTGGGTATATTAAGACTGCTATTGAAAACGAAGCCAGGTGGTAGTTTTAGTGACTTTAAACACAATGCAACAAAAAAATTTATGATTTTTATTTTTGTATTTTTTTCTTATCTTTTTTGGGTTGTAAATACATACATTTTCGTAAAAAAAAATATGTACACCCTTTTATTATTAAACACGCTATAGTACGCAAGGCTTTCAATTATAATTTTAGCAAAACCTATGGATTTACCACCCAAACAAAATTATATTTAAAACATTGCAAGAAGAAATCGTCGCATTTTTTGTAAAATTTTTAGGTGCATTATGTCTGTAGTCACTAAAACTACCAACTGTCTTCGTTTTCGGTAGCAGTCTTGATATACGCTGTATAAAGGCGTACCCTAACATTGCCTGCCATTCCTAACATTGACCGACTGCGTACAAACATTGATTTTTCTGTATTACCCGACTGCGTAAAAACACTGTTTTTCTATTAGGCGGGTTTGTAGAAAGAACTATTATCAACATAGCCCGGCTATGTAAATCTCTGAGTATTTCTAACATTTCCCAGCAGCGTACAAACATAGTACTACCAACTTTACCCGGCTCCATACTTACAGACTTTCTTACAACCGCCGGGCTTACAAACAGCGTTATTTCCTTGTATAATAAAATAAGTAGAATGTTTCATCTTCCGTGAGGGTCCGGCGGCCGGACGAGTCGTTTCCCTCCTAACAATACTTTTACTCATTTACCGAGACGCTATGACGCAGGGGGGAGGAGAAAGGGCAAGGCAGGGGGGGTGAATTTTCTTGATATTAAATTTTGTTTTACTTAACATAATGACGGCTCGGGATAAGTTAACGACAGCGAGCATCAGCTCATAATTTTTCTGTGTTACTCTGTGGTTATACTGATGTTTCTTATTTACTAAAATATATTTTGTTTTAGTGTTTTTTAGAATAGGATAATGTATGGTTGGCGAAATGAATTTTAGGAATATTAGTGTGGTTCTACAAGGATCGTTCACGTCGAACTTATGCCAACTAAGTTCATTATAACATGGGCTTAAACGGGGTAAACACTAAATATTACATTTATTTATTTTAAAGTTTGCTTTACATATTACTTCATCCTAATTTACCAGGTCGAAGTTTACAGTGTACTGTGTACACCTGAGGCCGAGTATGGTTGGCTAAAATTTAACTTAATTGATCAACGGGTCAACGCTTACCAACGAAATGTCACAGACACAAATAGATACCTACATATATAGACTGCCCGTTAATATATTTACCAAGGTGTGGGTCGAATTAAAAACGCTTAGAAAGCAAATCAGTGCTGTTCTGCTACGTCATTAGTCCATTGGTAAAATTGGGAATTAACAATTTCAATCCACCGAAACAAAAATTTACACAATTTAACTACTGAACGACTGCCTCGGTGGCGCAATTGTACTACGGTGTGATTACAAAGCTGAGGTCTCGGGTTCGAATCCCGGGTCGGGCACAATGTTATTAAATTTTTCTATTCATTATCAGCCCGGAGTCAGGAATTTGTGCCCGATATGGCATATGCCCATATATATTATATGGGAGGGAAAATACAAGGACCAACTTGGGTGCCCTGGTTGCACTCCTGCCTACCTTCTGGGAAAAAGGCGTGAGTTTATAGATGTAACTACTGAATGCAGCGATTAACCAAAAACAATAAGGAAATTCACATATTATCTGGTTGATTCGCTGAAAACCCCCATTACGCCTAGTCGATTGTCGGGAACGATAAAATATGTAACACCAAATTAATTAAACATTACAAACAAGCTGTTCTTATTGGACATATCCGATTATCCGATGAGTAAATATATAGTGACACACAAATCAAATACAGACGACATCTATACAATAATAAACTTGTAACTGATCGAAGTCTGATATGGAATATAAATGTGAAAAATAATATGGAGCAATTGTATTAACATAATAGAACACTAAACAATTATTTTTAGAATTTTTGTCTGTTTGCGCACGCTAATCTCAGAAACGGCTGAACCACTTTCGCTTAAATTTGGTATGGAGGTAGCTGACACACTGCATAAACACTTAAATTACTTTTTATCCCGAAAAATGTAGTGTTCCCGTGGGCTAAGAAAGGAATTCAAATATATTTGTTACTTTTTCAAACTCGAAAGGGATTGAATGGAATTGGATTACATGGTTTGAGTGAGAATGGGACGTGACAGGATGGGATATAACGGGACGGGATGAGACAGAAAAGGGCAAAGTAATACAGAAGACGGAATTGAATTTGAATATAAATAAAAGAGTACGGGAAATAATATGTTGCTAATGTGGACTGGCCTCAAAAAGTAACCGCACTCAAGCAGAGCCGGGCCGGCCCCTAGTCTGATAATAATAATAAACTCGATTATCAAAAAGACCGAAGACATTTCATGTTACTGAGTTTCTTTATCATAGCTATATAATTTAAGCTAAGCATATTATGTACAATTACTAGACGATACAAAATGTCTGAAGGACTACTTGAATAAAAAAAAAAGTAGTAACGGGGCCTTAAATAAAGTTTCGCACATTACGCGCAACACGTAGACTAATAATAAATGTGCGTATGTGCGGAATGTATTAATGTGGACGATAATACCACTCGAGGGGCGTAAACGAGATATAAATATTCATTATACTCGTAATTAACACAATATTCGAGCGGTCTCGCGATCAGTGCCGGAGTAATCCAGAAATAGCCAAGTGATACGGTGCGGCCGTTTAATACCTTAAATTACTTGATTTAATCACTAAGTAGTTGCTTAGATTATTTATTTATTGTTAATCTGTTTGGAATATGAGCTGAGTGATATTGATGTATTTACATGCGTACATAAACTCAAGCCTTTTTTCCAGAAGGGGTAGGCCGAGGTGCTACCAGGACACCCACATTTCGCCTTGTATGGTCCGTCCCACGATGTGATAGGAGGCGCACCAATCGCCATATCGGGTACAAATTCCTGACTACGGGCTGATAATTAATAGAAAAATCCAATATCACTTTGCCCAACCCGACATTCGAACCCGAGACCTCAGCTTTGCAATCTTACCGTAGTACAACTACGCCACCGACGCAGTCGATGATAGATAGATTTATTTGGTAGAGACACTTTTATTTCGATATTGTTTTTACATAGCACGCGATGGTACGTGTGACGTCTAGATGGGATTCAACGGAAATACGAAGAATACACCATAACTAATATGACATTAATGTTTTTATTACTCGTACAACATAGCTACTTTATGCCAGTGTAATATACGTTAAATGTTAAATAGCTAAACCTTCAAACGTCATTTGCACCTACATATACTTGTTAATTCTGTGTTAAAACAGTAAAACTATTGTCATCTCACAGCTCATATTCATGTTTTCTATGATAGTAGTACTCAGTAGTTCCCCTAATATAAATGGGTACCGATATTTATAACCAGTCAAAACCTTAGGACATCCTAGTTCCAAAGGTTGTCCTTTGGAATTTCCGAAATCGATCGTCGATAAATGTTCGCTTATTATATTTGTATTTGAATACACAGCTGCACCACCTTCGGAAACGGTGAAAATAATAATTGTTTCAAAAAATCTTTGTCTTCTTTGCCCGATTTTTAACATCTTCGACTGTGAGGCCAATAGATCTTGCGATAAATTAACAATAATTTAATTTACTGCCTCGGTGGTGCAGTTGTACTACGGTATGATTGCAAAGCTGAGGTCTCGGGTTTGAATCCCGGGTCGGGCAAAGTGATATTGGATTTTTCTATTTATTATCAGCCCGAAATGAATAATTTGTGCCCGATATGGCGATAGGCTCGCCCCCTATCACATCGTAGGACAAAACACATTTGGCGAAACGTGGGTGTTCTGGTAGCACCTTTGCCTATCCCTTTTGGGAGAAAGGCGTGAGTTTATGTATGTATGTCATTTACTTTATGCATTATACAATCGTGATCCAATGTAAAGATAATACAACAACTCATCAAACAACTTGTACCTCATACGCTTGTCTGTACTCTGTACGTGTGCACTACCCGTTGTGTCGTAAAGGGCCGCTTTACGCGCACTCCACGCTTAAGCACGCACTTAACCGAAATACGGCGGAATTCACAGGGCCTTTATATTCCACGCTCTTACAGGACGCGCGTCCCGCCGCGCCGCGCCGCGCCGTGTGGATGGGACGTTACGCTTGTGTAAAAACGTGAAACTTTGTTTGACTGCAAATTACAGGACAGGTACGGTAGGCAGCGACGTGACTGAGCTAGACCCCAGACACTGGGAAGGTCCATTAGGCGGACTGTACGCTCGTCGTGGCAGGCGCATTTAATAAAAAAAAACAGTGGAAGCGAAATTGCAATCACTGTGAATCAAATAAAAAAAATTAAAATAGTTAACAATTATTAAATGAAATGTCATGAATTAATTCAATTTTATTTTAACACTGTTCAATTCACTGTTCCCTGTGTTGTGAAACTAGTTTTTCGTCCAATACAATTGGCCTAATATCTACATTTTATTTGAGATATCAGAAATAAATGTTTTCAAACTAAATGAGAAATAAATGTATCCTCTAGAAAACAATGTAATAAAAAATATGCATTACATCATTGCGCGTAATTAAATTGTATAATTTATTGGTGTATTAACGACTGACGCGATTCTATGTGTGAATTCATTTATTGTTATCGTGTCCTAACCGCCAAGTACATGCACATGGTTTTTTATGAAATACAGGAAAAAGAACAAGCGACATGTGTCATATTTGATTATCCCACTCGACAACAGAACATATGACCTCATGATCCATAATATACTGAACATTCCAGCATGTATAATATAATAAATGCTGCAGATATTACGTCAGTACACTCTCATAATGAAAAATCAGTACAAGTACAAATCGAATGATTTCGAAACTTTTAAAATAATTTATCGTCTCTAAATAAAATTTTAAAACTTTTAAAAAATTATCTTAGTATTCTTACTTCTAATAAAAGTTACGATGTTAAAATTTCGTGAACAAACCTATTCAATTAAAGTTAAGTAAAGTCATTATTGTACTAAAACATAAACGTACTTATGCATATTGAGTTTTTATAGCAAAAGTGTAATTGCATGTGACTTACCTATTTTTGTTTTTATATCTAAACATTGTGATATGTGAGGAAACTGGAGGATCTTCCGCCACTTCTTGCTCTTGCCTTTGTTGCTATCGGAACCGCCTGCAACAAACAAACACACGTTATTATCTAATAACACCAAGATATTCTCTCCTCGCAGCAGACACACGCAAAAACTCACCTGCACAGATACAACTTAATACAGTGTCTTACAGTTAAAGATTCCGAGCCCCAGGCTGATTAGATAAGAATGATTGGAAGACGGGTCCTGGTTATCACCAGGAAAATAAAAAAAAGTCACGCACATAGTGTTGCGTCTATAACAAAAAAAAGTATGTTGTGTTGTGGGTGTAGCAAGCCACGTGGTAATTTGTAATATAATCCTAATTATTGTCACAATTATTGTTCATAAACCAAAAAGTAATTACGAGGTAGGGCCTTCTTATTACGAATAACATACTTGTTCCAAGAAATCCCAACGAAATACAGTGGGATCGACGCATTTTTTTTAGACAGAATCATAGAGTTAACTTCTATACTGGCCGTTTTATTTCTAATAGATTAACAAACGTAATTCAATTAAGTTAATACAAGCAAACCAAACGGACTATAACTCAAAATCAGTTACACAAAAAGTCAGCGCCAAAAAACTAACAAAACCACTTTCTAGTCCCCATTCGCAAATAAAAACGCACTCCCCACCACATTATCACACAGATCTAGATCTAATTTAAAGATTAACTTCGAGTCTGAAATCTGAATTGTAGAAATGCAAAATAAACCCTTGCAGGTGCATACGGCACAAGAAAAACGATTTGCACGGTAAGGGTAGCAGACAAAATATCATTTAGGAGATGATTGATAAGGATATAAACGTTGGAATAAACTGATTAGCGAAATTAGATTTGATTGCCAAGAGCGATGACCGCCAAATTACTAAAGCAATTAAATTAGTTATTAACAAATTTTTATCGCCTAGGATCGCTAAACGAGTAAGCGGTTAACCACATTATGTAAATAATCTCCGTTACGGGCAACGAGTGACAATATGGAAGGATCGTTAGAAAGTTGTCGGTCTTCAAGGGATGAATAAATTTAGGAGAAGGGAGGGGGGCGTGGGGGTAAGGATTAATGGGACTCCGGCCTTCTTACGAAGCGAAAAGTTGTAAATACAGGCCTTGAAGGAATAGCGCCTTATTTTAAGACATTTTGACCGATATGCCAGTGTGGACCAAATAGTATCTATTTAGATTTTAGGCTCTGAATACCCATTACAAAGGCCGAGGAACCCAGCACACTCACGCTGATGGCCAAAATCTCGCAATACTCCGTGAAATAGATTAATTAGCCTTTGTTTTGAAAAAAAAACAACATGCAGAGAATAGGATCATGCAAGACAGATTCCTGGAGAAACAAAAACACCCAGCTTAGTATCAAATAAATGAGATAGCCATTTTTATGAGTAATTTTAAAATAACCGAGAATAAATCCTCTTTTAATAAATATTTGTGAACTGATTAACCAGGTTCCGAAACCCTCCACATTATATATTTCTTATAGACAAATATTCTTTATTATTTACACCCTTCTCATAGAGGAGAAGTCGTGTTAGTTCTAGGTAACGTTAAACAGTGATGTCGATTCTCCCAACCACTTATTAGATATGATAAACCGTCCGCCCACACAGGCAATAAAAAATCTAAACCACGATATAATTAAATCAATACATGATTACTTTTTTATGTCCATATGAGCAATAACCCAAGTGAAAAGTGAAGGTGTGCCCGGCCGCACACAGCTAGTTCGATATCAGTGCGACCAAATTTAAAAGGCGCACTTAATGATCAATCAGTGATTTTATAGCGATAAAAACTCGATTACAGTTGGCCAACACATTTTTAGCAAATCAATGTAACACATACACGGAGTATAGCGAGATACGGTATGGCAATAACGAATGTCTAATAGTTAGCCATACGCGCGCGGTGATATATTGATCCAGTTGTATATACTCGTAGTCTTCAGTTATATCCTTATGCCAAAGGATATAATATAACTGAAGACCTCTCAGCTCAATATCTTATTATCCGCTTTGCTGCGGTGGGAAGTGGACAATTGTTTGTTTCCAACTCTTGCTATTTGTTTTTTCTTTCTGATTAATTTCGATGCGGGTTAAACACAAGCTCGCGTCACTAAGAGACTCGCCGAGCTCCGGAGTTCGGTGCCAATTCTTTACGTGCTACTGTTGATCCTGTTTGACAGGAGTTGCAGTGGTGGATATGTGAGTGAGCAAGTCTCTATACACGCTCGGTTTAATCCCTCAGACGCGTGTGAGATCTGATCCGTAATTTCATCACACTGTTTTGGGCATTCGTCGTAGTGCTGATTTTAGAATTTATTGGTTTTAAGCAGGAGGAACGAGCAGGCATCCAGCAGCCTATTCCTACCATACAATAGCGCGCCATACGCAGATATCTATACGACAGATCTACAAGCCAGTTATGTCTAGTAGGCAACAGTATTACTTGTGATCAAAATTTTGCTATAATCCAGTATTCCGTAGAACGTTTATCGAGACAACAAACAAACTCACAAAAACGATGTCTTACATATTGTATTACATTTATCGGTAACTGAAAACCAATTCGGGTGCATTATATCACATGGAAGATATGTTATCTGTTGCTATAATTGCAGTTAAATTAGATAATTTAACAATTCCGAATCGGCTGATATTTGATAAAGAACGAACCAAATTGCAATATTCGTAGGAATCGATGATTCATTATCTAGATTCTAGGCACACTGCAACACATGTACTTTGTGTATGGACATTTGGCACTACAATAACTTATAACACGAGCTTTACTAACAAGCGAGCAGATTCGATTCTTAGAATAATCGTATTGGTTCATATGAGGTGCCCGGGATTGGACTTCGTCCTCGACATGTCGATAGACTCGTCTCTGTTACACTTTAGGGCTGCAATAACCTTGGCAAACTGTTGGTGGCAAATCTACCTACTGTCTTGGGGATAGAATATGTATAATGTAACATATTGGGATGTCATGTTCAAACAGATTGCTCCCAAGTCAGCACATCTCCAAGGCCAGCCTAAACTGAATAATCCAACATTTACGAACCACCATAAACCATATCCCCGCTGTAAAACGTACATTATGTAATTACCATTATGCAAATCGCAAGCAATATACACCGCAAAACATGGTTACGCTCGAGAAAAAAAATAAAATAAACCGTAGCTGAAAACATTGTCGTTTTTTCATGCGACCTACTTGTAAATAATAATGAAAACAACGTACAACAGTCTTGCAATGCTATTCCGGAGCCAAATTAGGATTCTTTATGCGAACGTACGTAGGACACTCCCGAAACTGCTAGATGAAAAACAAACAATACGAAGCCTGGCAAACATGTATTCCCGTGTTTATACAAATATAAGCGAATTGGGTAAATATTAAATACGTCGCAATAAAAACTCAGCGATGTAAACAATCGTGGCGCGTGAATTACGTGCGTTTGTACGGCTGGCACGGCTAGTGCTTCGTAAATAATTACCAACTTTATTATTTCTCTTATTTTATGTGTAACCTTCATATAAAAACACACAGCATCTGCAATGAACACCGTACATAATGGCGAACACTACAGTGTTCCATGCAAGAGCGTCGTGTTCCGGGCTCATCCTGTGTTTATCCGGAATCGAGCAGAACGACAATTGTGTCGAGCGTTAATTACTCTATCTACGAGTATGTACATTGAACTCAGCATTAGGTTCATTGATATCATTTTGACAAGCCAGTACAAAAACAATTTAATAAAAGTTAAGAGTTTACTTAAATCTGGCAACATCACCACCATTGTACTAAATTTAATCTGTAAATTACTGCTGTTTATTGTTCGAGCTGCGCTACCCTCCCCTATCAGCCCTGTACAAACAAGCATTCTCAATTAGGGTTGACAGCAGACATGCGCCCGGTCATAAAACTAATAAGCCAAAAGTTTATTACAACATGGTGTAACGACCCGCGCTGAGGGTAGATATACAAATATAAATGACACTGCTGAGCAAAATATAATTGAAGGATAAACAACTCAAGCGTCGAGCAACTTTATAGCTTTTCGCAGCTGTAACAACGAAGTTAAGCAATCTGCTGGTATTAGTTGATTAGTTATTGGGGATCTAAATTATTAGAATTGAGTCGTTAAATATTCAGGAATATTATATTTCAAGAACTTCTTAAGTAAAGTAAAATTAAAGTAATACCAATGTTATGAAAGCTTAGTTGATACTAATAGGAAAAGTATTATCTAGAACTGTATGAACTCAGAGGTTCCATAAGCAATCATGATTTTTATTCAATGTAGCAGGAATTAGGTGGATTTCTTGTTCCTCTTTTGAAGGTTTAATGTAATATGCAGCATTACACTCCATAGGTTTTTAATTATATTTGATAACATGCACTTCCTACTAACGCATTTTACTAAAATTACTTTTATCTATCAGTGCGCAACCAATCTTATAAGTTATAACAATTCATATTTGATATTACATACTGTCTAAGCCATGTGATGCGTGTGATCCACTTTCAAGAATTGCATTTCGGGATAAACGAGTACGAATCCAGTTGCTTTGTAGGCCAACATTGCAACTAGCACCGGTTAGAATTTCACATCTCAATCGGCGGTAACATTTATGTTCAAACTTCTAATACAGTTACAAATGTCGTAAATAAGAATATTACGGTTTTATATTTTTATTTAAAACTTTACATTTAGAATATCATGTCCCAACCGACGATTCTTTCACCATTCGACGTAATTATAATAAATTCTTAGAGCTGTAGACGAAATTATCCTCAAAAGAGGACAGGCAAAAATCCATTATTCTCATTACATCGACTCTGACTCAGATGTTCGGTGTAAATAATTAACAAATAGTAACATAACAAATACATGTGAACGAGGACTAACACAATATTGTTATTAGTAATATGTATTGACATTAACTACTAATTAAACAGCATTGACCTAAAACAAAGAATTCCGGAGGGGAATCAATTTGTGTACGTGACTTTAAGCACAAATTGTATTGTTTTTACTTTACACCGAATTGCTTCTAGCATCGCATTCGTAACCATGACACAGGTATCAAGATTTAGTGTTTATTTTACAAAATTCAAATCTATAATAATTGTTTTCTTAGGTCGTGAAGAAGTATTTAAACAGGCGTAATTTTGGAACGAGAGATTGAAAACTATCGACACTACATGCTCTATTTAGACGACAGTGCACATATCACCATGTGTAGTTTTAGCTATACCATTATGGGTTTTATTAATAAACTCGGAGACTGCCTCGGTGGCGTAGTGGTACTACGGTACGATTGCAAAGCTGAGGTCTCGGGTCCGAATCCCGGGTCGGGCAAAGTGATATTGGACTTTTCTATTCATTAACAGCTCGGAGTCAGGAATTTGTGCCCGATATGGCGATAGGCTCGCCCCCTATCACATCGTGGGACGGAATATACAAGGCGATACGTGGGTGTTCTAGTAGCACCTTTGCCTACCCTTTCTGGGAAAAAGGCGTGTGTTTATGTATGTAATAAACTCGGGTGGGTGAAGGATTGATATTAGTCCAAGGCTTTAGAATTAAGGCGATTATTTTGACTTTTAATTTGACTATAATATTGAACAATGTTACTACAGTACGATGGTTGCCTAGCCCTCTATGCAAATCCGTGTTTATTAATAAAGTCGTGAATACCTCGCTATTCAAAATAATCGAGTCAATTCTAAAGTCTTGGACTAAAGTTAAGCCTTCGCTTATCTGAGTTTATTAATAAGGTCCTATGAGTAAAAGTATTTTCATCCCCTAGGGCACTGATTCAAACTCAAAAGTCAAAACACTTGAAACAGAATGAGGTGACTAAAAAGTATTGCTAATCAATAATATATTCTTCGTGGAGTCGACATACCGTCTGTCCGCGCGCGGCGCACCGCAGCACCTAAACGCAGACATAGTGATTTATTGCTGTATAAATTTCAATTTCAACTAGATCGGAGACCGCCAACACTCGCTGTAACACCGAGATGCCACTTCCATAATTACCCAATAAATATCTTTGGTAATTAATGCAGTTTGTACCCATTACTGAGATACTCATTCCGAAACTTGTCGGGATAGTAAGGAACTTGTGTTTTGGAAGCACTGAAAATAAATATTTACAAACGGTGGAAAATACTAAAATATATAAATTTAAATTAATTGGACTATCCATTATATTACATTTTATAAAAAGGCTTATCGATAAGACGAATTGCTAATAAATTAAAATATATCTTACATGGCGACCGCGCTCCAGAAAACTGAGTGGGTGTCAGAGCCACACGATCAATTGAATTGAATTGCAAATGTTAACAAAAAGCCTGACAGCGGCGTTAATAAAACTGATATATTATGTCTGTCTGTTGTGTTAAACACAAAATAATCAAACTGTAGATTAAATTATCTATGGATTTATGAAAAATCGGTGTATACGGCTACTTGAAGATAAAATTAAAGGCGAATGCTTAGGTGAGTTTTAATAATATTGTTGTCAAATTTCAAGACCTACATAATGACAATTTAATTACTTCATTATACCAGAAAATGCAAGATCATCCCACATCCAATGATTTTCATTACCAACAACTAGCCCAAAATCTACAACAGCCCTTTGTCGGAGACACACCCCTCCAGCAAAAAAAAACGCTGAAGACAATTATCGAATTCTCTTTCATTTCTTACATCTCTACAAATAAAAAACCAGTAATTTCAAGAGCTCCTTGTCGCCAACCATCCATCAGAATCCAAGTCCTAAATAAATATCCTCGTGAGTAATGACACGAGGTGTACATTACAAGTTTGCAACACGTCTCGCGTCGACTTGTCATGTGACCAGGCCGACACTGATACATTAATTACAATGTACAATTAAGCAAACCGATCCACTATTACACCTGAATAACGTTCGATTTGTTACAATTAAAGAAGGATTATGAAGCCGTTGGTTAATTACTATAGCGGTGACGAAGACACTGGATAAGCAGGATAAGCTTGTTGCTAAGACCGATTCGTATCTGGGCGGTAACACTACTATCCGAAACGAAACTCGCATGTTCGGACGTCGCACGTAAAACTGTACGAATGGGCCTAGGTGCTCCACAAAATGTTCGAATCCTCTATCGTACGTCCTAACTATAGACTTAGTTCGGAGTGAATAATACTTGTAAGTATCATAGAGAATAGTGTTGATTTTTAGAAGTGGAAAACTTACGACTTACTTCAGACGTCGAACGAACATTCGAGTTTCGTTTCAGATCATAGAGTAACCCCTCTGAAAGGAGTCTGAATAATGTTCTTGCGATCGTTCACAAATAATCCGCTAGAGGAACCTAACTTTGAATTAAATACTCATACCTTGCCTCAAGCCTTGTCTGCAGTAGAAAAGGACCGGTCATATGAGGTCGTGGTAGAATAGTCAAAATCTAATAGCCTTAATCGTTTTTTCTTCTAATCCGTTTATCTTCAATATTAACGCACTTCGATTTCTCAACGTAGCAGCTTTCAAACTATGCATTAAGTAGGATTTTTTTATGCTGTAAAAAACCTAGTAAAAGTCATAATCTCTGTATCGTTTTGATTCTTTGATATTGGAATAACCGCCTTTCATATGACGTTTAAGAATAAATAAACGTTCAAAAAATGTTCACTAATAGTAATTGTTAACATCGCGAACGTGCATCATGGACAATAATTAATTCAAAACGATATCAGCTAATTTATTAATCTATTACAAAACCCATTCTCTCTCTAATAATTAATTTAATTACACCTCTTACACCCATAAATCATGCTACCCTCCACCCCAAAGCGAATTAATGGTCTGCTCCATCGCCAGATAAAAGAAGCATCCATTAACGAATTGTCAATAAACGTCTAATCAATGGACAATGTTTACCTTTATACGATACGGATTCGTAATCGCTTTATAGCCGTAATAACTCTTAAATGTCATCTACTAAATATGGTCCTTCGAGCACTCGTCTATATTACGACTATTATTTTATGAGTAATTTCTATTTCGAACGACATCTTAATAAATTGTATTACTAGTTCTTTTCATTTCTAATGTAAAACACAATTTACAAATGTAAATTTAAAAAAGTAATCAAAGCTAAGGTTTTAACCTCGCAGACTTGATGATGGCTTTAATCAAAAACTTTTAGAAGATATGAATAAATGTAAACGTGATAGACCCGACATAAAAGAAAATACAGCTACAAAATACAAATCAACATATTCAAATAAAATGAAACATCAAAAATATGCAAACCCAGCATCGATAGAGGGCATCGACCTGGAGGACAATACACGACACTCTTTGATCTCATCTCTCTTACAAATAAACACGCAAATTATTCTATTATCATCCTAATTTTCCCCACAATGTACCGTAACCCAGATAATATAATTGCTTTTCCTGTGAGAAGGTCAGAGTTCATATCCTAACATTTACACAGGAATTTAGTCGGCCTCCCGAGCACACACGTAGGTTTTTGTTTGACAGGGGTTGTCAACGGTAAGAGCCTTTTAATGTGTCACGTGTCTATATCGACGACATCAAATTCGACATAGGTTAAAGGTCCAAGTTGTACGGAGAGGTTTGACAGATCTATATTGGGTAAATTAATGTTTATCTACGTGTACTTACATACAGATAGGTTGTATTTCTTAGAGGATATCCAGAGAAAACTCAAATGAATCAATTGATTCGAAGCTTCGGTAAAGTGGTTGATAGATCTGTTTTTAATAATGTGATTAAGCGTAATTACATTTTGTTTGTTGTGTTATAGCCGAAGGTTATAGCAATTAATTCGTTCTACCTCGCCACTGCCGATATATAATATTTATTTGCATGCAGCTATTTTTCTCCGGCAGTTATGATATAGACACAAATTAAGTTAAGTTTAAAAGAACTAATAACAATCAAGTAACACAGGAATGTTACCTAAGCTTAGCACTCGCAACATGACCAAAACCTTTCAAAACTCAACAAACGACCAAAACAAACAAATGTGTTTATAATAATGGAGGTTATCAAAGCGGGGAGCATTTCGCTCAATCTTCCGACGTCTATTACTGCGCGAGTGATTCCACCGCACTTAACACCCACATCACCCAACGACACTATTAACGGGAAAATAAACATCCAAATGTAATATTATATTTTATTTAGAAGGTTTTATATATCGTTCTGAAATAAATTCTTTAAAATGTTGCAAATATTGTACCCTTATCGCATTTTTACAGGGGTCGAAGTGACATAAATTTTATGCGTGCGGAATGACTTCGCGTGAAGAACAGTTATGTCGATCAGATTGATTGTATCAAATGACAGAAGATGTCATTCTTTTGCTAATCGAAACTCCATCTGGATAGCATTTAATATCAGGTGCAGCGCATTCACTTTCCTGGGCCAGAATAAAAAATGCTTATTATGTTAAGCTTGAGTGTTGGCATGTATCCTTACGGTATATAAATTTGAATGTCCCATTATCGCCCTGCAACCAAATTAAACTGGCACTAATACAATATTGTGAAAGTTATTACCTATAACTTATTTATCTTGACTGGGTATTTGCACGCTTGAAATTCGTTTTAGTACTCCCACTCGTCTATTCCTATCCTACTACTATTATAAAGTCGAAAGATTGTGTGTTTGTTACTTCCTCACGCTAAAACGGCTGGACCAATTTAGATGATATTTGTTATGCAGGTAACTGATACCCTGGATTAACACATAGGCTAATTTTTATTCTAAAAAACGAACTGTTCCCGTAGGATGAGCAAGGAATTCGAATATGTACATATAGGTATTTAATACTATTTCAAACTCAGAGCGACGTTTTTGGATAGAATATAGGGCGGATGAAATAGGATATTAGAGGACAGGATTGCATGCCTTGAGTCATGGAACAGATTTAGACGGGGCAAGACGGGATATAACGAGACGAGACTAGAAAAGAAGTATGAATGACGGCAGTCACGTTGAATTAAATTATGAAATAGTACGTGAAATAATGTGTCTGATGTGGAGTGGACTCATAAAAGTGAGTCTGCACCCGGGCGAAGCCGAGTCGGGCCGTTAGTTAAGCATTATTTGTAAACCATAAAGATTTTAAAATCTCAAATTTTGTTTAAAACTTCATTAATTATCAAATCTACGTCAATAAAGGATTTATGTGTATGTTTTCCTTGTAGTTTTTATTCAAATCTTTCCTTAGTACTCGTAGCTCGTCGACGTATCATCGACACCCGGCATCAAATGGATTGCTTTCACTTTTACAATAGCCAGAGGCGGGATATGACCAAATGTATAAATTATCAAATCACTCGCAAAGGTAATTCAAAACTAACAAGACAATATTTAAGAATGTTTTTTATTTGTATAGAACAATAATCTTAGTTTTAAGTTTTCTGATTAAATTTTCAATTAGTGTAACGGCAGTGAATTTGGGAGGGAGGGGGGTTGGGAGAATTTAACTTCATGAATTCAAACATCAATCAATGAAAATATTCGGGCGGTTGCATCTCAATTCTCTGCCTACTCCTTTTGAGCTTAATTGAATTAGCTTAGGTATGTAGGTAAAATGTACGTGTACATAATATATCCCTCGCATTTACATAATATACTTTGCCTCAGTTTTACAGTTATTATTATTAAAATAGCATATCATTTAATTGGACTAATTTTTAAGGAAGGATATTGACAATGGCGCGCTTGCGTCAATGGCTTTATAAATAAATCAGGCCAGGAACACACAGAACACGTATTTGACGGTTCTGTAGTGTATTTAACACCATAATTAAGTTACATGACGCTGTGAAGTTTGTTGCAAACCTTTTATTTTACGAGTATTATCTATCCCTAGAATATTAAATCATTAAAAACTGATTTTTTTTAGTTAACTTGTTGTGTATAACTTCAAATCCAAGATGTTACCTAGGTATAACAGACACTATTATTTTGAAAGGACCCTTATCAATTTTGCGTATACAATAATCTTTATCACAGAGACGCCTTTAAGACTTTTAGATGTAAGGCCCTCAAACCGAATTTGATATTAAAGTAGAGATTTTATTTCGATTTAGTGGGAACATCATGCATTACATAAAATTCAAAAACAAAAATTATTTCTTACATTCTAATATGACTTACAGACTACAAAGTAGTTTCACCGAAAAGAACTTCGAAATAATATTATTCAACCTCTGTGTATCATTAATAAATATTTAGGAGATGTGCCGAAGTAATATTTGGTGTTTCAAGAATTATTACTGTGATAGATATTACTAATAACTACTTTTATTATTTAAATCCATTAGTTTATAAATACCGTAAGGAATATACAACATTAATAAATAATCAATTAGGTATAGGAAACAAAAACCACGTATATAAACCCATTTATAATTAACCGTACGATTGAAATAATGCTTGTTGTCAACATTCCATGCGACATTGACGCAGGACCTGAACAAGTTAGGTATCTGTGGAATTCAAAGGGAAACCACATAACGACTATACATCCAAACTTCAAATAATCTAATTGGTATTGAAATAATATAAATAAATACACCCAACAATCACATACATAGACCTGACCCCACACTAAGAACGAGTCTTGTGTCGTGGGTACCAGCAACTACGAGAGACTTTTCGATCTCACAAACACCCAGACCCGAAACAAATACCTGTGGATCACACAGACAAAAACGGAGGCTGTCATTAAAGTAAAACTGAACCACATATTGACAAATTGTTTTTTATTTTAATTTGTAGGCGTAGTTGCTAAATTGAAAGCAAAACCCATTTTGAGTAAGATTTTTCGTTTTAAGCTCATAGATTTGGCTGGCTGGTTATAGAGAGATTTCTAATGGTACCTTTAACAACACTTATAAAAAGGCACTCTACTATTTTTGGTTTATTGAATTTGGTACATTTTCTTTAAAACGTATTACAAAAGTTAAACTACGTTATAGACGTTGGAAGTATATTAGTACATCGTTTTCAATTAGCGTAAAGCATGATCATTGCCTTACATAATTTGGTTGTATCCTCACACCTTATCTTATTAAAGAAAGTGTTTTTTTATAAAAATAAAGAACACGTGAACAAAGTACCAGAGGCAAGTTTAGCAAGCAAGAGAGACAAACTGTTGCTAGTTTGCCTCCTGCATGTTATCTCATAGAATACTGTAACAAAATTTACTCATCATAATTATCATATCATAGAATAGTTTCATTGGTCAAAATGCACAGTATTAGAACTAAGCGGTCAGTTTTCTAATTGATTGCCGTGTCAAGTAACCTGCCGAGGATCAATCCATAATCTTGAAAATTTAAGCATTCCACAACACGGCTCCTATGATCACGTCTTGGGACGGAATTTCATAATTGATCTTATAGTAAACATATCCCTAAATGATAATTTCAATAACATATTACATATGATTCGCAGTCAAACGTCCATATATCGGTATACAAATAAGCAAAATGCATTGAACGCACAATATCGGCGATGATTAATTCCCGCCGCGTCGGTGATTCCATTTTAATTGTAAATCGCTGCGATGCGCCAGTCGGTCGCGTCACTGGCAGACACTCGGTGGCTACTGGAGACCGAAAACTTCATAAATAATAACTTGTATATACCAGACGACAAACAATACCCTCTATGTGCCCTGATCCTATAAATATGTGGGTTTTAGGAAATTGCGTAGGTCTCTGTGATGTATTTTTCACCATGGTGGTCCAGGCAGATACGAATACTATGCAGATATTTCCGCTAGTAATATTGCATTCCCTTTTCTACAGTAAATCCTTTTGGAAGGCTATTCAATAAAAAGAATGCTCGAGACGAAAATCAAATCCATTGACTCACAATTTAGCAGCATGCAATGCAGCAACACATACACAAAGCAGCTTAACATCGTAAACTGAAGCCATTTTACAATTTAATCGAAAGGAGATTGATAGTAAAGAGGTCGTGAGTGTTGACGACTGAAATAGGACCGCCTCTGCCGAACCCACGCTAATCAATCCGCTGACATTTCACGGGACGGGTCATGGGGACGCTAAACAGGGAATGCTCGCCAGATTAATGGAAGATAAAACAAAACGAGTATTTCGGGACTTTGGTTAATATCTGTAATAGTTATCTCGTAAGATACACATGTAATGACTGATTTAATTTGATCATGAAAATGTTATCGTGTCAGGACAACCACGGTAAAAATAATTTAGTCGCCTCGTTTGTCTAGTGACAGCATGTACGAGCTACGGATCGTGATGTTTTGGATTTAGTTCCCATATAGGGAGATCTTTCTGGGTCTTGATAAAAAAAAATATCCTAATTACGTCTTGGGTCGGAAGTAACCCCTG
The DNA here is from genome assembly GCA_033459515.1 of Theretra japonica. Classification (NCBI taxonomy): domain Eukaryota; kingdom Metazoa; phylum Arthropoda; class Insecta; order Lepidoptera; family Sphingidae; genus Theretra; species Theretra japonica. Next base: position 1,557,055 of record CM065928.1, read on the forward strand.
GAATCTGTAGGTGACAATACTGGAATATTGCCTATAATTTAAAACACAACCCAGAGCTTGTGTGTATGTAAACAATTTAACGCAGGCAATAAGATCCGCTGATGTCGTCAGATAAACTATGGAAAAAAAAATCCCCGTCTAATTCGGAATTGTGGCAAAAAGACGCGAATACGGAAAACATCCCACAACTAGGTGTCAAGGTAACAGGATAAGTGGCACATAATCGCACCGACGTCCCATCAACGAAGCGGCATTAGGCAATGAGAAACGACATGAAACACTTGCAGGAAGTAGAGACAGTAAAACTCGTGACATTACGAAAAGAGGTTTATTACCTCCCCGTGCTATTTTAAAACGCAGAACTTAGCGGTAAAATAACACGGTACAAATATAACGAGATGATGAAAATATAAATGGCTTTAATTAGTTGCAATGCCAGTCCAAAAATAAATATACACTTGCCTTATGATTCATATAAGATCTGCGGAGTCTCTACGAGGATATGCGATTTTGACTCTAGTATGACGACGCTCTAATCACAGTTAAGCCCTATTTTTTTACTTCATACGATCATCGCGTAGATGCGTTGACGGTTTCTAAGGAAAAGAGAAAGAAAAAGGATGATTAGAGCAAAAGTGTATTGGGCCTCCGGCATAAATTATCTCATTTAATAATATATTTTTTTTTACCGACATCAGTGACTGGCTGAAGGCCAATTACCAGAAGCAACCGCAGTAAAACTTAAACCATTAATGAGAAGGGAGCTTAACAACTGAGCCATATAAATACCAATCAAACGATTATACAATCCTCATTACATACGGACGCTTGAACGTATATTAATTAACTTGAAATCAATTGGTGGATTGTGCAACCGATGGCTTCAGACATCACCGGGCTAGTAACATTAGTTGTTGCATAAGTATTCTTTAATTAGCTGACATTCATTGCTTCAGGTGTAATTATTCGTAGTTTAGATAGACTTACAGTTAATAACACCAAATAGTAAAATCACCTAACAGTCACACACATAGTCCTGATCCCACATTAAAATCAATCAAGTCGTGTGTCGAGGGTATCAGACACTACGACAGACTTTTCGGTCTCACAAACAACCAGAACCGAGACAAATACTTGTGGGCCTCACATACATATGTCTCGTCGCGGCGATCGAATCCGCAGCCTCTCGATTCACAGCCAGCGTCTAACCAACTGCGCCAAGAAGACTGTCATAACAATTACAACAGACGGAGAAGTTATCTCGACACGAAAATAAAATATGAGTCTTGTGTCATATTTATTAAAAATTACGAGAGACTTTTAAATCGCAAATCACCTGGATATCAAGGAATTTCGAGCCAATATAACTCACAGCATTTAGTTTCACATAGCTTTTTTAATTGATTTGCAAACTTCTTTAAAGAATTGAGTTTAATAAAATACAAAAAAATTAAGTGCATGTTACCAATTGTCATTAGTAGTCAAAATTGTGTTATGAGTGACATAAAACTCTTTTCTTATAGAGACATACCAGAGAAACAAAAGAAAAGTAATAAAGGAAAAACAACGCTTATAATAACAGTTCCGTTTGACGAAATATCGGTTACGCAATCCCAACGAGGACATAAATAAGATATGAGATGCGGAAGAAATATTACCCATTTGCTCACTTTCCTCATAACGGTAAGCATGGCGTTCGTGGACAGCTATTGACCCATGGACACATACAATGAACACACTATCACTTGAGATATCTTGCGTTGTCGTTTCTGGAAGATTGAAAAGATTTAAGAGGCATGCGGAAGGTGGTGAATAGAAATTAAAGCCCAATTTACACGGAGAGTTTCCCGTGACGAGAATCATATGCCATTATCACATGACATAACCGCCATAGATTATCGTGTTCTGATGAATGTTTACACGATGCAACTTTTTTATATCCTTACGATAATCCTATCTTCGAGGTCAGAAACTCTCCCCGTGTAAAAGGGGCTTAAGGGTCATTATGCAACGTTATTTCACGTCCGTTATTTTTTCAATTTGTAAAGCATTATTAGAACGGTAGTTATAAACACCAACATACTCTCAAGGCGGGCCGCGGGCGCGTCTTGGATCCGATGCGTGACTTTACAACAAGTTGTTTCGGGCATCAGTTATGATACTTATTTTATTGTAACTCTAGTTTTGAGCACGAATAATAGTTAGACATATTTGTCTTCTCGTATAGTTCTCTCATATAGTTAGACTTCTCGCCTTCATTTGCTTTGCTTGCCAAGCTTGATTGTCCGGCAGATCTGCCGGGTAAATCCGTGTGTATGACTATCGGCTAGCTATTGGCATCGCCCGGTCGAGCCGTATCATTCATGCTACAGTCAATATTGACTACAGTTGAGCTCTACCTCGATTGAATATCGCTTTAATACCTGCATTGTTTACAATAAAAGCAAATATCGCATTCGTTTTCAATTCTCAGCAAAACCGATTAGAAAATGTTCATATAAAACATTTTATAATATTTTTGTGTGAAGAATTTTATGGTATCTTTAAAAATGACAAATTGTAGTAGTTGCTAATAGGAGCGAAGATTCCAAACGAGTTCAGCATGCAAACATTGATTGCCGCCCCTTGCAACTGTGCATAAATAATAAGCATAAGAAGCTTACCAATTACTTGCAAACTGTATTGTTTCAAAATTTGAATTTCAGTAATGGTAGTAATTACGATTGGATTAAGATTAATTAAAATTGATATCTGCCGCTTCTCAGCTCTAAATGATACTTCGGAAACTTTTCAAAGTATGTAGTCATAAATGCCAATTAAAAAAAAATAATGAAAAGAAATCTAAAAACGGTTATTGTTGTCTCAATATTTTTGCAACTCTGCACATTAACTACCTTATTCATAGACAATTCTTAAAAGCTATTTTAGCTATCGAATGTTTTGTCCCTTTCAAACGACTTTGAATCAAGTTTGAGTGAAGAAGACAAAACATCCGATAGATAAAATAGGATTTAAAACTATCTACGAGTAAGGCCGTTAGACATAGGAATACAAAAAAATATGAGTATAATTATTATGAATTATTCTACACTTTGTGACAAGGAAGGAAAAGGAACAAAAGTAGGAACTTTTGTACCTTTATTAATTCAGGTCATGCTAACTGAATAGTGGGACAGGTAGCGAAATAAAACCAACTTTAATAGGAATAAATAATTCCCGCAATACCAGCAACATAATAAACTTTTATGGACACTTACAAAGTAGGTGAAAGTTGTTTTTTTTTATTATCACAGCCAAACTTTTTATTATGCTATTGATAGTAGTTTTGCGGTCATTCGTCTTCTGGCAACATACTGGGCTGCAAGTTTTAACTATTGAATGGCCGAGTTGGTTAGACGCCGGCTGTGAAAGTAGAGGCCGCGGGTTTGATTTCCATATCAAGACAAATGTTTGTGTAAACAGGTATTTGTTTCAGGTCTGGTTGTTTGTGAGACCGAAAACTCACTCGTAGTTCCTAATAGCCCCACGACACAAGACTCGATCTTAATGTGGGGTCAGGACTATGCATGTGACTGTTCGTTGTATTTATTTATTACTAATTCATTCAGAGGTTGAGTAATAATTCTTGAACAAATTAAGATGGCATTGAGTTGTATTTGTTTATATAACTTAATGTGAAACCATATATATATAAACCTTTTTTTCCCACAAGATACATATCTACATATTGTTCTGTCAATTTCACATGTCCCTAGTATAACAGAAATACATTTTTTTCCAACAATAATTAACTGAGGAATTTGAGACATTATTAGTTTCATCAGTACCACAAGTGATTCTCAGACCAGACCATCTATTTTTATCATTTTATTTATTTTGAGAAAATGTTCAAAGTTCAAACTAACGGTTGGACTAACTCTGAATTGTGTTTATACCGTAAACAGTTTTGTCAGTTACGTAACAAAATCATAAGGTAAATGTTGCAAAAACATTCTAAACATATTGTCAATATAAAAATGTTCCATAGCTATTGAGTAAGAACCAATAGGTGAAGATACATGAATTAAAATATATGTTTACAGAAATACATTACAATTATAATTAGTACTGCTCAATACATAATGAGAATAAAAGTTCATTCATTCAATTAATGAGTTGTTAATTGTGTTAAACCACAATGTGGGAATATACATAGTGCCCTTTGCATCAACTGTTAATACTACATTCCTTGTGATATTGATACATTTTCCTTCCCAATACAATTTTGCATTATTTGTATAGGGTCATTCTGAGTACCTACACCAATATGAAAGTTGGTTTCAATCAGTTGGTCGAGATTTGGACTATGAAACTGAGAAGAACTGAGAAACCATTAGAAAATGTTGCTGAGATTCATAAATATTTGGTTTTGATGTTATTAGACCACAGTCTCCTAACACCCCAGATATTTATCTTGATAATGATAATGTATGTAACTTCTCGGTATGATTATACATCTACAGATAGATAAACATAACTCTGTCCTATTAAAGAGAGTGGGAACCATGGAGTAAAAAATTCTACAGGTAGAATGCACTCTTTTCATGCATTCACATTGACAATTATTAATGCTCAATATATTTTGATCATTTAACATGTCAACTGTGTTAGACCTAAATGGTCCCTAATGAGACTTTCAGCCAGAATGCAGAAAACCTAATGAAATACAAATTGGGTAACGAGTTCTAGTAAGTCTCTAACGCACTGTCTCTAAAAGTCCTCTGAAAATGGTTCCGCAGTTAAGTAACATGCATCTCACACAATACAAGTATGGCCAAACATTTGTAGTTTGAATGATATCTTAACAATACTTGCGTGTTTTTGCCATAACTTATTTTAACAAAAATAATATCAATACTTGGTCTAATTACTAATTTTTAACAATAACACACATTTGTTTTATATTGCAAAGGGTTTTGAAATCATTGATATAATTCCAATAAGGATATTAAATAAGCATTCTACATACACATTCCACAACATATTGCTTGGAGTTAAAACATAATCCTTCCTTAATGTGCATGCGCATCAGTAGCATATGAGAAAAATTGAATGAAATTATGAAACCCATACAAATGAAACATATAGCATGACTGTATGACTCTGATGGTGTTTAGTATCTTATTGGAAATGCTAAAACATAATGATTACCATTTTATTAATATTCTTGAATTAATAAAAGCCAATACATAAGAGCCAGTTCAATAATTATATGTAAGAAACAAGTGATGAAAATTTTTATATTAAATAAAAAACTCACATTTAAGATTGTGTGTTCAACAGATGTGTCATATGAACACATAAAATTGAAATAAGCAAATGCAAAAGAACCAAAGTGATGGTAATTTGGGCAAACAGATGTTGATCTATGAAACATTGAGTTCTCACATGTCACACTAGCAAAACATAATCTGTGGCAAAACATCAACATTTTAACAACCAAATATTGTACAGCATACGGTGAGAGACCTATGGGAATTGTTAATAAACTCTATGAGGCATAAAACTGGAGTAAATCAGAAGAAGCACAAAGCATGTAACTCACCCTCTCTGGCTTTCAAGTAGACAGTGTTCGCGACAATATTCTCCAATTCCATCAGTTCCAGTGTGACTGATTTTATAGCAGACCCTCCGCGAAGCAAAAACCCGCCTGAGCGGCCGACCTGCCGCCTTCACACAGACACCGACGATGCCCATCAATGTACTGCACGGGTCACCACTCGCTCCACACGCTAACTCACAAGACAAACTCTACACATAACACTGCGCCGCGACAACCAACGTCCCGCCGACTGCCGCCACCGTACAGAGCCCGGCCGATAAACACGCAGCACTGGCGCTCAAGGGTGTGGTGGAATCCCGATTATCATGTCAGTGCTGCGCTCCCAAACGATGCCCGGTTTGTTTACACGCGTCCGCGAGTACGATAAACGTTCGGTTTCTTTCAGCAAATGCCCGAATGGTGTACACGCCCGAATTACGCGAGTTATTGACGACGGACGGCGCTACGCTACGAAAATTACCACTTCTCGCTGTACGACACGTTCCAGATGCCACGCGTTAATTTCAAATTTCTACTACGCATAAACCTAACACAACAATATGCGTTTCTAAATTAAACTAATAATATTGAATTGTAAAAACCATGCTATATTATTTTAACCGAAAGAACACAATATTAAAAACATACGTAATATTTATTTAAGCTATACAATATTGGCGTAGTAATAAATAATAATAGCGCGATGTTTAAAATATTTATATACAAAACTTTACATCATAGCGCATAGGTTTAATTTAATAAGCTTTATGATAAATATTGTTTATAATTTTAAGGTTTTTTTTTTGAGAAATAAAGAAGGACAGTGTCTGCAAACTGTAAATAAAAGTTTATAACACCAATGTTTATACATAATAATACAAATTTAATCATATAACTGTTAAACCTATACGTTTACGGATCAAGTTTACTTTTTACTATGTATTGTAATATGTGTCACTTTTTTCAATGCATAATATGCGTGTCTAATAATCAAATAACTAATTGTATGTTATTAATTGCACATTTTGAAGGCTATCGTAACAATATCATCTAAATCATTGTACTCGTAATCTAAAAAAAACAGTTGATATAAATTTAATATATAAATTTATTGTAGTTAAAATAGATAAAAATGAAAATATTTACTACCAAATTAGAATTATTCTCCTTACTTGGCAATGTGTAATATGTCAATTTATCGCCTTCACTAATCGCCTTGTTTAGACGCCTGTAGAGTTGTAAAATGACAAAAACCCTTTTAAATTATATTTATAAACACAATATTTTTACCAAATTTTAACATTACAGTTTATAGATAAATATAAAAAAGGCAATCTTAATAATTATTGTCCATAATTTATCCTTATACAAATATTAAATTATATGGCTAAAGGACAAGTAGTCCGTTTCCATTGTCTGTCAAACTGTCAAAACCATGTGTGTAATGTAGAGATGTCAACTGCTTTTTATGTATCGATATGGCTCGACATTGAAACGTAAAAAGCGGTTTGATACAAATATCGATAACTATATTCAATTTACATTCTAAAGAAAAATAATTCGATAATACTATTGGGCGGGGGGAAAGTTTTCAGGCATACTTGAGGTACGTTTAAGTTTGAAGTGGATCGAATTAGGTGGGTGAGTACATTTTGCTCCTGGCTCAATTCAGTTCAGGCTGGTATTTTAAAATATATTTATAGAAAAACAATGGTCAAATTATAAGGATTAGTGATAATATCGATTGCAATGCAATACTACTTGGTGCCATGCAATACCGTTATCCTCCGCCTCCTCGCATACTGTATTGTGTTAGCCCATATACGTCCCACTGCAGAGTACGGGCTTCCTTCACAATCAAGAGCACCATTAAGAGGGTTTAGGCCCGGTAGTTCACCACGCTGGCTTAGTGCGGTTTAGTACACTTTCTATTTACCTACATCAGCCCACGTCAACCCACTGCTGGGTATAGGCCTCCTCATTTGCACATTTGGTACACTTTACATACCATTTAAATTCTTACAATCGTTGTGGTATGCAGGTTTCCTCCTCCGTTACAGCACCCCTTTGCGTGGTTCTCCTCAATTCTGAGGATCGTGACCTAAAGACCTATGCTCCTTAGTCTGTGCTTAACACAATTATATTGCTCTAATAAAAATGAGTCTAATATGAATGCCAATGTAGCACGAAGTTGCTGGATGCAGGCCGCTTCCAACAAGTCAGTGTGGAGATCCTTGGGGGAGGCCTATGTTCAGTAGTAGACTTCTTGTGGCTGAAGTGAAAGAGTGAAAATGTAAATTACAATAAAATATTTATATTAAAAAATCTAAATGTAGCCATAATTGCTGTCTGTCACTTATATTTTGGAATGCCGGAAAAATAAAAAAAATCCTCAATATTAATATTTGTAAACTTAACTCGAGTACGAATCGATACTTTTTAGTACCAACCTATCGATAACTTGTCACAACAATATCCTGTCAACTTCCGAGCGCGAAAAGGAATCATCATGTGGTGCAAGAGTTGTTATTTACTATGTTTAGTTTATTTCTTGTTTTAATTCAGTCAGTAAGCTATTATACTAAATAAAAATGACTGTAGATCCGTGCAGTGTGTGCGGGAGCAAGGATTTAAATTTGATTGACGGATATTATTATTGTGTTGAGTGCGGGACACAGGACACTAATGTTCGAGAAACTGTTATTGAGCAGCAGTTCTTCGCTGACGGTACATTCGCACAGAGCGCGAAGAGAAAAATATTGATCAAAGATGACAAAGTTGAAAGTAAGTTAAATCTGTGCGTATAAAAAAGTACACTCTTTATGAGTCAACAAAAAAAGTTCGTGTCCTATATTCAGATAAAAATAAAGTCTATTTCAGGTTTTGATTTCCATTCAATCAGGAAATTGATTTAACATTTATTATACTAAACAAGATATTTTAATTAATATAATACATGTATGTGCAGTGACGGGGGAATGGTACAAATGGCATACATTCAACTTCATTCTCAACGGTCTTGCTGACGATTTGATAGCACTTGGAGCGGAGCCCAGCTTCAAAACTAAACTTCTGTGGATTTGGACCAAATATGTGAAGAAGTATCAAAACAAAGAGGATTTAGGGTATTAAATTTTTTATAGTATATTATAGAAGACTCTCTTCAGCCACAGGAAGTTCATTGCTCAACATAGTAGATTTAAGATTGGCCTATCTGTTTTAGATAAAAATTTGCTATTATTATTGCAATACTAGATACAGGCAACTCCCAAAAGATTGAAGTAGAGATACTTTTATATGGTCTATTTGCAGCAGTTTACTTCCTGAGGCTGAAGAGAGAGAGAGTAAATTAGAATTATTTTAAATCTGTGAATAGAACTGTGATCTAAATTCTATTTGAAGTCAATTTAATATATTTTCTTGTGATATGATGTTGTTAGGTGCAAGTATTTCCTTTTGTTTTAAATGTTACTGTGTACTTGACACAATTTGTATTTGTCCCCAGAGTTATATGAATTGGTGTAGAATTGTATAAATTTATCCTTGTCTTGTACAGTCAAACTTTGATTTGATTAGATAAGAGAAACACCTTTTACAGATGGACATTATATTAAATGTATACATATTTGTTACAGATTATCCCAGATGAATGAAACTGAATCTAGCATAATGCCATTGTCAGAAGATGCAAAAGTCCAGATTCAAGATAAAGATAGCAATGGAAATGATGTCTCTGTAACCAAGAAAATAAGAACAAAAAATCATATGGATGATATAAAAAATACATCATCGGGTCTGCTATTGTCTATGGTGTATTATGCATTGAACCTAGACAAAAGCAAGATACAAGTCTCACATCTCTTTAGGTTTATAAATGAGGAAAGGTTAATAACACATAACTACGATAGGCATATACCAATAGGTATTAATGTCAAATCAATACCTCGTTGGCAGGAATTCAGAAAAAGTTGTGAACTAACATTGAAAATGGGCACAATCAGATGCCGTATGTTGGCAATGAGATTGTGTAAGGAACTTGATTTAGGTCCACCTGTAGTCCCAGATATGAGAGCAATCATAGATAACTTTACTACAGAATTATGTCTACCTTGTGAGTTCAAAAATTTAGTGTTCTCTTTAATGCATCTATGGCCATGTGATTTCTTAGATGTTGAAAGCAGGGCATTACAGTCTCTAGCAAAAGTTCCTGATTACGAAGGCAATGCTATTGCTTACATACTTATTGGTTTAAAAATGTGTTTTGGTTTAGATGATGACTATGAATATAGACTATCAGATGTTGTAGACAAATTTAATGAAATGGAAAAGTTTTCTAAATGTTATAAAATTGGTTTTACACCTGAACCAACTGGTAGATTATTTTCGTTTCGGGAATGGATATATTATTTGCAATTTAGAAGAAAAATGCTCACTAAACATAGAGTAATAAATACAAAAGATGAGCATTATATGGATGTGGATGATTATATCTTTATGGAGTATTTAAAGGAAAGACCCAAAGGAAATGTGAACATGACAGATGAGTTATCAATGGATATTGTAAATAAATTAAATATAGATAAAGAAATTGATGTGATACCAAAAGATTATTTTCCATGCACTCTAACCCCTTTAACAACTTATACTGAAGTCTTGTCCCACAACTGTAGACATACTCAAGATGTTGAGTTACTGAGTGAAGATTTTACACAATATTCTCTTAAGTATGCATGTGAAAACTTAAACCTAACTGCATTCGAAAATGAAGACAATTTGATAATTGGTGTGAATGAGCAAGGAAAGATAATAACTGATGATGAAATATTGTGCAGCTATTTAAAAGGTGTAAAAACTACAAGGCGTGTCGACATGGTTTATGTCAGAAATTGCCAAAATAAAAACTGGTTAAAAACAAATAAGCCTACTGTTGAACATGTCATTATAGACTCCAATGATAAAGATGGCAAAGGTGACGATGATAGCGACCATGGCTACGACTCAAATCTACCAAGTACCCCAAGTGATAAAGACGTGCACGTAGAAGAGCGATGTGAAGAAAATGATACAGCACTTGAAACAATCGCTGAAGAGGATGAACACAAAAACATATTTGATGACTCATTTGAAACAATTGACAATAAGGAAGAATCTTTAACGCAGGTTGACCATTATACGGAAAATGTTGACAATATCGAGTTCCCTGATAATGATTATCAACAAAGTGATGAAGAAGATAAAAAGAGTATTACTAGTACAGAGTCCTTTGAATTTAATCCAGAAACTTTCAATAGGGAGAGGGTAATAAAAGAACTAGTTCTAAATGCTTGTAAAAAATATAAAATACCTATACCAAAAGAATATAGAACCACTGATGTGAAAAAAAGAAAACGGGAACATTATGATGATGGAGGGGAGTCACAAAGAAAGCACGTGAGAACATCGAAACGAGGAGAAGTTAAACAAAAAGTACACAAATTACTTGAAACTTACTACAGTCATCTCGAAAAAGATTTTCTCACACAGACGTCAAATCAATTGAATTTATTGATACACAACATGACGAAGCAGGAGGATGTACACCATGATGATGTTGACAATGATGATCTTCACAATAGTGAGCCAAACAATTCAAGTATTCATGGATACACTAATGTCTCAGAAATTAGTGCAATAGCACCGGAGTACACGCAAGTCGACATAAGTAAAATGGAAAATGAACAAGACAATGTAGAATCAACACTTTTTAACGAAGACAGCGATTGCGAGAATATTGAAGATTTTACAATTAAAAACGACCCAAAATTTGATGCTGCCAAATACGACGTTGATCAACTTTATATAAAACTTGATGATGTTGAGCCAGAAGACATATATGAAGCGGTGCGAGATCCAGAAATAGACAAAATTATTGAAAAGAAGATAGTAGAATGTGAACAAACTGAAATAACTGAAAAAGCCAAACCTCGGCGTAGGCCACGCAGTGACTCCGACGACGAAATTCCCTTAATTTTACTCCGACAAGAGAAGGAAGCATATTCTAAAGATGCAGATGAAAGTTTCGGCCCTTTGATAACAAATAATATTCCGGAATTCAAATATTGGGTGAAATGTTACAACACCGTTTACATGTCGAAAGAGACTAACGTGTTGGAAAAATTTGAAACAGAGATCACAGATACGATGCCAAAAACGTTTAGCCTTTTACTCAGGGAATGTGTTGTCATATCTGGTTGTTCTCAATTTAACATATATAAATGTTTACAAAACTTGGAACGAAATTTGTTACGTTGCGCCAGACAAAGTAAATAAAACTACTTTAGATAAAAAGACAAGAATATATTTTTTGTTTTGTATCAATATAGAACGGCCTAGTACATTTAGCTCGTAAGAAGATTATCTGTGATATTTAAATCTTTTAATGTGCTGTGGATTTCAGTAATAGCGAAAATGCTTAATGTGTTATAACTTTTAGATCAAAATACTCAAAATTATCATTTACTTTCTAATTAAGTTAATAAAATGTATTGTAACTTCTAGCATGTGCCTTGATATGGCTCGTTAAATCGAGGTTTGTTTTGAAAATTGTGACAGGAAGAACAATAGATTTGATCGTCGCCGTTATAGGTAAAAGTAAGATCGTTTTGAGCTAGACATATTTTTGTAAGCAAGTAAATCTAGTCGAAGGTTGATATGTTTTCAGTTATAGTTATTATGTTAATTCTTTAGTGATTGTTACGATAACGCACACATACGGATGCTGCAATCGCAGTATTTGGTTCTGTGCTGTGCCTACCACGAGGATTTCCTCATTATAGACATTGATTAGTTATTTCTCTGCATTTGCATACATATAATTAATTTACATTATTTAAACCAGTTCATGAGTTAAATACGTTATTGATTTAGTTGCAATTATAACGCTAACTTACACATCGTTTCATTGTGGGCTCGAAAGTGACTACATTTGAGACTATTCCACTAGTTAGGTATAATGACAAGTGTCTGCAAATACAGTCCAAAGTCTTACTATACCAACTTTCAGACTGTGAGATATGTTATTTTAAGTATTTATGTTTTAATTTAATTAGTAATTAAATGTTTGTTACCTTATTTAATTGTGTATTATTATATAATACTATCACCTCAGGTATAAATTAATATACCCAACAGTCACATACATAGTCTTGACCCCACAATTAGATTAATTTACTCTTGTATCGTGGGTATTGAGAACTACAAGAGACTTTTCAGTCTAACAAACATGCAGACCCGAAACAAATACTTGTGAGCCCACAAATATTTGTCTCGATGCGGGGTTCGAACCGGCAGTTATAATAAGGCTATGTTATTATTTATGGATAATAAAAGCAAAAGTCTTATGTTCGGAAGTGGACTTCATTATTACCTTGTAGATTTCGAGGGGGCACCTTGAAATTTTAATGTTAGAAATGTGAGAAAGTAAAGCACACTAGGCAATAGCTACAAGATGGTACTCAGTACTCTGAGAGAGGATTCAATGAGTATTCGTGTTTTGTAAGAATACCAGTATCTGTTATACTTTGCACTCTCGATAGGTATGATAATATTTGATAATAGTCTCTGCGGCCCTGTTGGTTAGACCCCGACTGTGAAATGAGAGGTAGCAGATTTGATCCCCGCACCAAGTGAAATATTTGTTTTGCGTTTGGGTATTTGTTAGATGGAAAAGTGTATCCTAGTTTCTAATACCCAGAACACAAGACTTGTAATAATCGCGTAAATCTAAGAAACCATTATACAAGACTTGTATCTTAGTGTGAGGTCAGAACCACGTCATGTGGAGGCAGGAGACTCCTTGATTTACAATTACACTAATTGTATTGAGGATATGTTTTATAAATTAAAACCTATTTGTAATGAAACTTTTTGTAACTTATTAGTTTAACGTTTAAAATTAGAATTACTTTTTAACGTAATTTCATATTTGTATTGACAGTATAAAATCTATATAGGTAAATTGTGACAAGGCGGTTGTGCTGATTATTTTAGTTTCAAAAATGTTGATCAAAAACTCAGTAAGGCTTTTGCGATCACCCCTCGTGGCCCAGTTCAACCCACCCAAACGGAATTGGGCACAAGTTGGCACGATTATTGCCGTGCCGCCGAGGAACAAATGTTCTTTTGGAGTAAGTAATTTTGTATTGAACATTGAGGTATCCATCCATCAGCCAAAGGAAGTCCACTGCTGAACATAGGCCTCTCCCAATGATTTCCACAGTGACCTGTTGGAGGCAGCCTGCATCCAGCGACGTCCCGCGACCTTTACCAGGTCGTCTGACCACCTAGTGGGTGGACGTCCCACCCGCCTGCCAAGCGTGGCGAGTACTGGCAAAACCCTCACTATGAATTGAGGTATGATGCCCCTCATTTAATAGCAGAGTAAAGGTTTTTGAATTTATTCAATTTTTATTCTACAGGAATTCCTTTTACATGCTGGATTCATGTTAACAGTTTGGGTGGCGCCGATGGCTTATTTCTCATCACAAATAAAAGTATGGCGACGGGAATACATCGGCAAATAGAAGTGGTGCAACAATAAATATATTTGAACTGTCCAAGTTGTTTTATATAGCTTGTCCAGTATGGAATAGATCATTTAATAATCTAAGCTCTACGTATAATGTCGTAATGATTCCTAGGGAATATTCTCCAAATTTTCTAGATTTATGATAAATATCGCCAAGAAGACTTGCTATTAAGAGTTCCTTTGCAGTAAAGATAAAAAAAACAAATTGACACTAGAGATGTAGCAGGGATCGTAGAAATCGATGATAAATAAACACCTAGATTTGAACTAAAACGGATTATTAGATAATAGAAATCGATTTTTTTTCTGAGCTTAATTATCTTAGAAAATGTCCGAATTGAAATTCCCTAATAGCATCTACGTGGATATTATGCTGTATAAAAACATTATAATAACTTGGCTATAGTCAAAAGTTTTGATTTTTTCATTGAGTTATTACACCTTTATGGTTTTCTTAAATGAAACATTTTTAAGACGAACGTAAGAAATTGTAAAATAATGTTAGAATGCCAATTGTGATAGCCATAGATGTAATATAAAACGGTGTTAGCAGTATCAATTAATCGGAAGGGAAATTATTCATATTATTAATTTATATATACCTTAATTATTGGGAATGTATCGATGAATTGATGTTTGTGTAAAATCGATTTAAATTATTAATCTATAATAAATTATTTATCACAACTAGTTCATAGTTGTCATTTTCTTGTCAAATTAAAAGTTTGAAACCGATCTTGAAAATAAACAAGGCTGTTTTATTATTTTGATGTATTGTAAAGATTCAAAATATGAAAGACTCTAAACAAGCACAAACACCTATAGCAGATTTAGGGGAGCTACGCAGCTATTTCGCATCGCACAATACTTTTCGTGAATACATAGCGCATACATCTAAAGTTCATTCTGTCGGTTGGTCCTGCGATGGGAGAAGACTCGCTTCAGGATCATTCGACAAAAGCGTCGCTATATTTACCTTAGAGAGAAATAGATTGGTAAGACTTTATATTGAAAGTTAGATTTCAAAATAAAACATAATTTAGGTTATGCTCCTAAGATATTTCTTTAACAAGTGTTAAACAAAGGAAGCCACAACCATACAGCCTAAGTTTACATACATACATATACATCACGCCTTTTTCCCAGAAGAGGTAGGCAGAGGTGCAGCCAGTACACCTACATTTCGCCTTATGTGTTCTGTCCCATGATGTGATAGGGTGCGAGCATACCGCTATATTGGGCACGAATTTCCGACTCCCGGCTACTAGTGAATAGAAAAATCCAATATTACTTTCCCGAACCTGAGACTTCAGCTTTGTAATTATACCACAGTATAACTATTCTACCGAAGCAGCCAGTTTCACCATTATTATGCTCATTTTAGGTACAAGATTTCATATTCAGAGGACACACTGGGTCTGTAGACCAACTTTGCTGGCATGCATCAAATCCAGATCTTCTAAGCACTGCTAGTGGAGACAAGTCTGTCAGAATATGGGATACAAGGTAGGATCAACATCATCCTAGATATTTCAAAATAATTTAAATATTAAAAAAAAAATAATTAGTGTGCCCCTGCATTTGTATAAACAAAATGTGTTACTTTAGGTTTTATTCAATTTATTTATAATTCTAGTTATTGTAACCGTTTCTTTTAGGTCACACAAATGTGCAGCAATAATAGCGACAAAAGGAGAGAACATTAATGTGGCGTGGTCGCCCAACGGCAGCACCATAGCAGTGGGTAATAAGGAAGACTTAGTTTCATTCATAGACACAAGGACTTACAAAGTGGTAAGAGTTGCACATGAAAAATCTTAAATATATGGAATTGTTTTGCTGCAGGTGCAATATTGACATCCATTCAGAAATGTTATTATGTTATTTTATTTGTGGTGTAAAACCTTGCAGGTGTAGAAAAAATTTAAATCAGTTACATACAAACCAGTATGAGATACGAAATTTCCTACATACTATTGGGACACTTTTGTTATGTTTAGCTGTAGTTACTACTGTAGTATAAAATCACTTTATTTATGTCATTGAAAAATAAAAAAAATTGTGGCTCAGAAAACTTTATTTAGTGATGTAAAACTTGAACTTGTTACATTTTTTTTTATAGGTTGTAGAAGAGCAGTTCAATTTTGAAGTGAATGAGATCTCATGGAACAACACTTCGGATTTGTTCTTCCTCACCAACGGATTGGGATGTGTTCACATTATGACGTGAGTAACATGTAGATCATTCAGTATTAAGTTTTTAAAATAATCTTCACATTCTTTAGCCCCACTATGTCTGGGTAAGCACAACTTTTATAGTGAAAACTTTCTAAAATGTGAATGGGGTATAGCTATTTGTGTACGTTCAGAGGTAATCGTTTGATACCTGCTCTAAGACAAATATTTGTGCAATCTATAAATATAATGCGGTTAGAACATTAAATGGGACTGTTACTTTGGATGTATTTTATTTTAACTTCATAGTGAAGATATTTGTTGTGAAAAATATAGTCAGAACAATATGTGACTGTTAAGGCCCATTTACACGGGGAGAGTTTCTCGCCTCAAAGATATGATTATCGTAAAATATAAAAAAGTTGCATCGTGTAAACATTTGTCAGAACACGATAATCTATGGCGGTTATGTCATGCGATAATCGCATACGATTCCCGAGGCGAGAAACTCTCCCCGTGTAAATGGCGTTTTAGTTTGAGTGATTTTATTGTAACTTTATAATAGAGATTTACATATGTTGTATTTCACAGCTACCCATCACTAGAGCTGCAGACGGTACTGAAAGCGCACCCTGGCACGTGCATATGCATTGAGCACGACCCCACGGGCCGGTACTTCGCCACGGGCTCGGCGGACGCGCTCGTCTCACTGTGGGACGTCAATGAGCTCGCGTGTCTACGAGTGTTTTCTAGGTGAGGACCAAATTAACACGCTGAATGGCAAAACAACGAACATTCCATTGCTGTCGGGTCATTTGTGTTTACAAATAATACATCTCATTTGTAAAGCCGCACTCGCGTCGCGTACAAACGGCAGGGCGCAATTGTCCACACAACACATATTGTTCCAAGCAGACACGGAACCACTGAGGCAATATTTTTGTGTCCAAGAGGAAAAGCTATTAAGCTTTCCTTTCGGTACCCCGGAGGCCGAAAGGGGTATGTCAGTGTTTCTGGCCTTCCAGCCCGGCACAATGCGATTTGTGGCCGGGCTGGGACCCTAAAAAATGAGGCACTATACCTGAACATCTTTATGACCTTCCCTCTCGAACCTAGCAAAGCATTTGTAAATCAAAGTTACATTTTGATGATAAGTGTTTTCAGACGCAATCTGACACATTTTTCGTGGCGCCAGAGTGGTTTAACATACACTAACGCCCGAATACTCAAACGCCATTTAAATATAAACTTCTACTTAACTATCCGCGTCCTACTTAGGCAGTACATTAAGTGGGACTTGCGTAGCTATGTAACATAATATTGAAGTAGCGTTTGATTAGCAATTTAATTAAATTCGTTATTAATAGTCTTTTCATTGCAGGTTAGAATGGCCCGTGCGCACTCTGTCGTTCAGCTTCGACGGCAGACTGTTAGCGTCCGCGAGCGAGGACCACATCATCGACATCGGAGACACGGAAACCGGTACGATTCATTTCAATAACATATTTGTTTGCAGGAACACGATATATACTGGTGATAAGTCTCTGCAAACAGCAGTGTAAAAGCAGTGTTGTGTTCCGGTTTGAAGGACATTGTAAATAGAGTAACTACTGGACATAATGAGACCTAACATCTTGTCTCAGGATGGCGATCGCAGTGGAATTCCAAGCATTGCTTAGTAATTCATGGTGTATGGTTTTGCTACTGTCCATGACGGTCGTATCTCTTACTATCAGGCAAATTGCATGCTTGTCTCGCCATTCCTTGCAATAAAAAACTTTGTGATTGCGGGTATGTGTGCTAACAAGTCACGGTCGGTGTTCCTATTGTCTGGATATGAATATCAAGTCATATGAGGCTACCACTAACCTTAAATGCTGAGATTGCTGTATGATGTCCCAGCACACCAAGACACAATCACACCAGACTCTTGGATTATTGTCTTATTAAAATATTGTATGTATAAATGACAGTCGAAGTGATAGTCTGCGCTATACGACCCGAAATAAACATTTTGTAGCCTACCCACATTTAGTATGCCCGATGAAGGGTTAATTTGAACTATTTGCGAATAAAGTTGGAATAAGCAAATTTTCCAAGGCTAATTTAAAAGTATAAATCGGAGGGTCTGTAATTTTCCCATACATTTTATAAGACCTATTATTGATTTAAAAATGCCAGCTATGAGTTAATTGACCACTGACTATTAAGAAACTGAATCAATAATATTAAAATATCTAAATACATTGTTTCACGGCATTATTCATAGATAATTTTAAAACCTATTTTATTTATTAAGTGTTTTGTCCCTTTCGAACGACTTGAAATCAGTTTGAGCGAAGAAGACAAAACATTTGATAACTAAAATAGGTTTTAAAACTGTCTATGAATAAGGCCTTTAGAGATTAGAGTGATAAGGCCATTTGTATTTTTTTTTATTATTGTTCCTGTAAATTGATTTTTTTACATATCGTGAAAAATAATATAAATATATACAATATGTGTAAAATCATTTATCTGTGTTGATTTACTTTTGAGTTCATGTATGTACATAAACTCTCGCCTGCGTCCCGTTGGGGTAGACAGGACACAGTCCATACATGCCTTTTTTGCGTCTGTTAAAGGTGAGAAGGTAGCAGAGATCCCGGTGCAGGCGTCTACGTTCACGGTGGCGTGGCATCCCTCCAGGTATCTGCTCGCCTTCGCGTGCGAGGACAAGGACCCGCCAGAGAGGAAGCGGGACGCCGGGAACCTCAAGCTGTGGGGACTGCCTAATAGCGGATAGATAGACTAGATATAGATAAACAATTGATAGTTAATTTGGCCCATCAAAGGATAGACCATACATGCGGAGGGATCAACAATAATTGACAGTAATTTGTGCTCGAGTTTGGAGTGTGCTCTATCATAAAGAAAATAAGTTCAGTAAACTGTGACTGTGGCCGACATAAAGGTACCGATTTAAAATTAGCAATACTTGACTATATTTCAAAATAATTTAAACTGTCAATTTGATCGCGTGCAAGGAGTTTTAGTGAGGTATGTGCCGAAATAAATAAAACTAAGCGTTTGTAAGAAAAATATAAAATAAGGTAATTTTAAGATATTCTTATGGATAAAAAAATAAAACATTTGTGAAGCTGATTAATTTTGTTTCAATTTCAAGTTTCAATGTAAAAGTTCTGTATTTTAATTGCAATATGCAGAAAATAGTATTAGAAGGAATTATAATTATGAACACTCACAATACATTGATGAATATATCAATAAAACATTCTGGGAAAGAAATAAATTATTTTAATTGGATTTTGACAAACCAAATAAATTATTTCATTAAGTTTCTAAATGTAAAACTAATAAAATTAATATGGAATAGATAAGATCACATAAAATATTATGTATTTATACAATATGCATAGCAACAACTAAAAGTCAAATAAAATAAATACACTAATTTGATAAAATATATTTTTATGTCACAAAAACAATCTAAAAACAAAGTTTGTTTTGAGCACGGAATTGTATTATTTAATTAGATGTATGTACATAGCTCAATAAACTTATTGTGAAAGCTTAGTTTGCAAAATACCCGTACACACCAGTATTAAAAATACAGATTCATATATTTGATGTTTCCATATATGTTTACCGTACCATTTTTGGAACATCAAGCATTTTATTTAAAATCTAGCTCCACATTCTCACAACATAGGTCAAGCAAATGGATCATTAATCACTCATGATAAATAATCCAATCATCACAAACAATTCCTTTTAAGGAGGGTATTACTAAGCATCATACCCACGATACTTGGTGGTCGAAGGTGATCGACCTTTGAAAAGGCATTGTAAAAGGAAGGGATAAAGGTAAGGGGGGGATTATTTACCTATTTTTCTGTCATATCACCAAGTTTCAGTCTGGAACCTTCTCTTATTCTCGTAGTCCGTCATGCATTTCTTCGCGTCTTCCAGCGTGAGTCCGCCGAATTTGCACAACACGTCGTCGATGAAAGCGTCTCGTACGTTGTCGGGCATGCTTTTAGACGAGCCCGATATGAATATACACGCTTGTTTTGAGTCTAACAATCTCCATAGCTTCTCGCCGTTCTCTGCTATCTTGTGCTGGACGTATCTGTAAATTAATTTAATGATGAAGCGCCATAATCAGATGATTGCTATAATAGCAAACACGCGGTGAATTCGCTTGACGCAGGACGGGAGAGAGTGGAGTGCAAATAATGGTGCGGGCTGATTTAAGTAGGTAGACATATTTTATTGATCGCAGAGCGCTGTTGTGATTTTACCTGATGTTACTGTTTTTCGTATAGCTTTGATAATAGAGACAATGTAGTTATCTATAAATATTTGACTGAGAAACAAACTAGGAGATTTTCTTCATAACTTGACGCATAATTATTTCTTAGATTTACGTGTATGTTACACATTGAAATAAAACGAATCTGATTTAATTTTTTTAACTTCCCGACGTTCTGATAACTGATCACACGGTATAACTGACATCAGCGTGGCTCTACCACTTCCAAAAATCTAGAAACGAAATCCAAGGACCGGTTGAGCTCAATGACGAGATCTTCGCGTCCAACCAGTGTCGACACGGCAACCTGAGAGCCCATAGCAGTATCGTCCATGAACCGTGTCATCTTCATAGCAATGAATGTTGCCGAGCGACAGCATATAACTGACAACAGCGTGGCTCTACCACATAATTTTACATCTCAAAATGGCACCATAATCCGTAACCTTCAATACATCACTTAATAGTTAATACTCACACTTTATTCTCCTGGTCCCTCGAGAACGCGGTATACAGCGACAGTTCATTCCTCTGCACCATGCCTTCAAGTTCCTCCCTACAATGGAAGTCCTTATCCTTGTACCGGCAGCCGAAGAACAGGTGCATGTTGTCATTACTAGCTGTGTGGAGATAAGACCTCTCCTGAAGGTTGCTGCGGAACGGAGCCAGGCCCGTGCCGGGACCTACCATTATGTACGGAGTGTCCTGGGAAAATAATGGTGCTGTAAGTGTTGCATAGTTTGTCGGTACTTTATTCTATTCGTGTAATGGTTGTGTCGTTAATAAACTTTTTAGATATAAATATTTCAAAGATCATCTTGTGACACAAGTTATACTGCTGAACGAAAACTTGTCAAGGTTTTCAATAGGGACTTGCATTCAGCGATTTTCTTCAAGCATCGTTTTTAATGCTAAAATTTGAGTGTTAGTTGTGGCATTTATTATAGTTTCTCCTTGCAAACTATTATCGTCTATCGCCAGTCGTTTGGATGGTGTTGCACTAATAATTTCATGCAGTGAAGTCATGTTATCGAGCCAGAACAAAAAATTGACGGTGCTATAAAACATTAGTGCGTCAAATCTTCAGCTACATAAATTATATTTTAACGAAGACACAGAATACCTACTCTATTCTAATGTATAACAATGATTTGAATGACCAATATTTGGCATGCCATTAAGAAATTATGAGTAATTTCTTTGTTTCTTTCTTTCTTATTTATTTATTTTTAACTGCACACAAAAAGTAAAAACACTTAATGATATTACAAGTTAAGAAAAGTACAGATGGCGGTCTTATCGCTCTAAGCGATTTCTTACAGACAATCTTTGGATGGATATAAGAAAATATTCTTTAGTACTGAGGTACTTACAACATTACTAGGAAACAGGAAGGTCCCGTTCTTAATCCATCCATACACAATGCTGCCTATATGGAGATTCTTGAGCCAATTCGAGGCTAGTCCAAGTCGAGGCTTCTTCAGTTTGGTTTGATACTCAACGACGGCCACCAACAGTTCTATGTCGTGTCCGTTACTGGGGAGAGCGCTGCTGGCTATAGAGAAGGAACGCGGCTTGATGGTAGATAACATTTCGAATAGAATCTCTATGGTTAACTTCGACGCTGATTTGTGGAAGTCGTGTAGCACCTGTGAAGAAAATAATAAATTGAATATTAAAATGTCGGTTCACTATTTTAAGCTACTGTATACAATAAGCATACAGCTTCTATGCACCTGTAAGTACCTTAAATGACTTTAAATATTCTTTAAATATTTCCAAGCCAAAGTTTTAACTAAATTATTGGCCGAATATTAAAAACTGCGATAGCAATCAGGTTTAAAAAAAACTGTTATTACTAATTAGAGCCCTAGGCCAGCGTGGTGGACTATATGGTCTAACCACTCTCAATCGTACTCTCGACTGTAGAGGAGGCCCGTGCCCTGCAATGGGACGTATATTGGCTGATACAGTACAGTATTAAAAACGATTGAAATTACAAGAAACCTAAAAACAAAATAAAAGAAAAAGTACTAAATTCCACAGTAAGTTGATAACCAAGATTTTTATGGATCACATTCATTTTCTATTCCCAAAAATCCCAACTTTTAGCGTACTGACAACATTCACAAACACATCAGCTACCTCTAAAACAGTCCGTTTAGGTCTCCGGCAGTAGTTGAGCCACTCCTCCTGTCCCTCCGGGGAGCTGAGCTCCAGGCACTTCTCCCTCTCCAGCTTGTCCTCGGAGACGAGTGCTAGTAAGGAGAACACGTACTGAGTGGGGTAGCAGCGCAGGTCCCAGTACTGCTCCGCTATCTCGTACATGGTCAGGGACGCTTGTAGGTAGTCGGGTACGGGCATATCTGCAATATTGGAATTTTATGTTTAGCTAATTTTTTTTTTCTCTTTATTGGTTCACCAAAATTGTTACACTGATTATAATAATTATACACGATTACCTCTGAAATAAATATTAAGCTAAGTGTACAATTTTTAACAGTAAACACTACATGAATATGAATAACTTACGTTAAGGTCAGTCAAAAATCTAGTCAGCTAGGTGTTAGTTATTTAAGTAAAAACAGTGATGTTTATAGTAAACCTAAAAATTATACAGTTTTATGAATAAGATTTTTAAAACTATTAAGGGACTCGCCAAAAATATCAAGCTGATGTTTGTAATAACTGTACAGAGTGCAAAGTCTGGGAACTGGAGAATTAGAACCTGAGGTGGTTCTACGAAAAGGACCTCGAAGAAAACTAACAGGATACCTCGGATGTCGACTCGGAATTATAAATAAATACACCCAACAGTCAATGCATAGTCCTGACCCCACACTAAGATCGAGTCTTGTGGCACTTTTTGGTGTTACAAACACCCAGATCGGACACAAATATTTGTGGATCATAAAAATATAATATTGTTTCAGTTCGAATGCAAACCCGCGGCCTCTCGTTTTACAGCCGTCGTCCTACCGACTGCGCTACAGAGGTTCTCAAAGATAATGTTTTTCATACCGCTTTTGCGGTTTTGTACACTATGAATAAAGTTGGAATTAAAATGATATTTAAAAGCACAAAACTTGAATTTATTTCAGTTATTTCAGCTGCATATAAATACCTTCGTAACTTGGATAGCTAATAGGCCCATAGGGAATAGGGATGTAATATGTACCTACTACCTATTGATTTTGATAGGTATCCTTTACGAATGTTATTTATATTGTATCAGCCCATATACGACCCACTGCAGGGCACGGGCCTCCTCTACAATCGAGAGTACGATTGAGAGTGGTTAGGCCATATAGTCCCCCACGCTGGCCTCGTGCGGGTTGGCGGACTTACATACCGTAGAAATTCTTTAAAATCGCTACGGTATGCAGGTTTCCTCACGATGTTTTCCTTCACCGTTAAAGTGCGTGGTGATTGATTATCAATACACACATAACTCCGAAAAGTCAGAGGTGTGCCTTGGGATTTGAACCCGCGACCACCGTGAACATGTAGGCAGCCGAGTCTGGTCCGATACCACGAGGCCACCCCGCACTTACGAAAGTTATACTATTATTGATTTGTTTTATTATGCTGCAGTTATGGCAACTACTGTGATAATGCATCCACGATTCTGTAATCTAAACTTATGGCGGAGTTTTATGCTGTTATTGTAACAAGTTCTGTTTAAGAAATTGTTTTCTATATATCATTGTTTTATGTTTTTACGTACCTAAATTAGTACACGCAAAGACGATCAACTAGGCTTTTATTCTTAGACACAATAAAATAAAACACACTATTAAATACAAATATATTTATTCATCGTCCTGCCTCCAGCCGTCGTCGTTACTGAGGAATCTCCTCTTGGCGGCGGTGTTCATGTAGGGGCGCAGCGCCCACTCCGTGTCGGCCGCGTCGAGCGCCTCCAGCGTGCCCAGCTTGATCTCGTACAGCTTCATTTGGAAGCGCGGACCTATCTCCGTCAACTCTATGTCTTTACCAGCCTGGGAAGGAGAAAATTAATTATTGCAGATTGTTATAGGCGATAGGCTCGCCCCCTATCACATCGTAGGACGGAACACATAAGGCAAAACATAGGTAGCCTGGTACCTCTGCCTACCCCTATTGGCAAAAACATGCGAGTTTATGTATGTATGTAAAAAAGATTAAAACATATTAAATGCCATTGGTGCAATTAATGCTACTTGAAATAATTCAATAACTAATCTACGATTAGTTTCTGTAACATAGCTCATGTCAGCTCAGACCAGGATGACATAGCAAGGGATATTTAAACTTATATGGTAGAAATATGACATAAATTCTAATGTTTGAAATTAATGCCGTGGCCTTGCTATCACTAGGTGATAGACACAAAAAATTAAGTTATTTAAATGGATGAAAAGATAACCAATCAATAATTTCAATATATTATATTTATTATTTTTTATATTAAATTCTTACTTTTCTGTATGTGTGTTGTCTGAAGCAAACATAATCGTCGTGGTTGGCGAAAGTGATCACTCTCTTCGAGTCCGGTTTAGGCACCGGGAATAAATATTTCAGTATGCTCATTGTTCTCAATCCTGTAACAATAAGACAAATGTTTATTAAGTTTGCTTTCAGAAAACATGCCTAGTTGAAAATAGGTTGTGGTCTGTGGATCATAATATTTAAAATATAAATTAAAAGTTTAAAGAATTAATTTTATTGGTAATATCCATTGTAGTCTGTCGACACACTTTGTTATTGCCGGTTGCCACTGTTTATAAATTCCGCAAGTGATTTGCGTTGCCGAGACTTAGTCCGACAGTCGTATATAACGACGGTTGAAGTCTTTGGGATAGTTGAAAATTTGAAGGATTTAAGTACACCAATACCCATAGGCAGTAAGAATAATAAAACTCCGTTTTGCAGCCGCTAAATTGCGTCGTTCAAAATTTTGCGCCCTACAATGTATACAAAAGTTGCTGTTTCAAACTCACCAAGTTCAGTTTTGAAGTTGTGGAAGATGAGGTGCGGGTACTGTTCGCTCATGGGCCCGATGTCGGGGATGTCGTGGCGCATCACCACGCCGGACAGCGTGAACGACGCCGTCGGACCGTACGGTAGATGGCATATCACCTAGAATCATAGAAAGATCGACAATAGTTAGTGCTCATTCTTTTCTTGTTAAAAAAAAATTGGATTATTTGTACCGGTTCATGTAATCTTGGAATTTATTGTACAGAGTCTTTGTGAAGTTTTTATTATCTACAGAGTTTGTAACTGAATAATTTTTTTATTGTATCATTACATTTTTAATAAGTGTGTTATGTTATATGAAATTACAGAGAGAAGTAAGTGCTCTCTTTGAGCTCCTCATACTTTACATATGTCTGTTAACAGAGGCGGATTAAATGATGAGAGCGCCCTAGGCAAGCACCTCAAAGCACCCCATACTTAAAAAAATACTAACTTTGAAAGAATGAGGAATTGTTTTATTGCATATTTGCTAATTGTAATATGATGTGAATAAGTGTTATAACGCAAGTGATTAGACGCAGATAATGTTTCTCATAATTATAGCATTTGATGGTTTTGAATGAAATGATGATATCTGAAATTGTGCACCCCTAGGCATGTGCCTATATTGCCTAAGGGATCCGTCTCTGTTTGTCAATCAAATGTTGTGATTTTCACATCTAAAAGTTTACTCAATCCTTTGTTCTATATATGAGAAAAAAAAGAAATTCTACTGAATTTTATACAGATAGTTGCAAATGCTATAAACTCACCAAACTGTCTGGCACTCCTCTGTGTTCATGTACCACAATAAAGTCTGTGACCTCATTAGCTCTGCACGCGTGTATCAACTGTGACATCTCATAACCACCACGGTTCATTCTCTGACTGTTTGGGAATATTAACCTGTAAAAATATTTAACTTTAATTAAATTCAATTGGTTTATCATTTATCAATCAATATAACAGCAACATATGTGTATTGGTATATTTTTGTGTATATAATATAATGAAAGTTTTCATCTAATTTGACTAACTATGTTTTGTGCCTTATTTCCTTGAATATGAGATATACAATAGGACATTATAAAGCATACATACTAATGCGTCTCAATAGCATACAATCCTGAATGATTTAAAATATTTGCATTATAGTATTCATGCCTACCTCAGTTCCTTGACAAACATCTTCAGCCTAGCACTAGGTTCTCTTGATGTTGTGATCATTATCTTAGGGTCCTCAACCCCTGCATATCTGTACTCATCGTCCTGTGAGTTGAGAGTGTTTGCTCCTCCACTGAATCCACCAATCACAGCCGCTCTTTCAGGTCCTAGAAAATTTATTGAATGTTACAAAGAATTACCAGGAAGAATAACACAACTCTTATTCAATTGATCCATGAAAATACTTAAAGTTTCACAATCCACCCTATCACTAAACACATAAATGGTTTATGATCTGATAATAATTTGGAAAAAAGTACACACTTTATGTTAAGTACAATTATTTCAGACTGCGTAAATGTTTTACATTAACCCTACACCGATACGTAAGAATTATTAATAAGAGCAAAAAATGCAATGAGTATTGTTTACCTTTTAGGTTAGAATAGAAAACACAAAATATATCACTAAATACGTAATAATCCACTTACCTTTATCCTCATACTCCGTTCGTTTCTGTAATGCAAGCGCTTTTTTCCGCAAATCGCCGTGTATCGGAATGTTCTCTTCCAAACATCGTTTCAATTGATCCTTCTTGGCTTGAATACTTTTTTGTTTATCTTCTTTTGACTTTCTGTACAAATACTCGCGACGCAAACGCGCTTGTCTACGCAACATTATGTTTTATTCACTTTTAGCACTTATTTTTAATTAACAATTATATTTTAAATACGGTGTGTACCAAACCAAGACCGTAGCATCAGGCAATATTCAAGTGACAGATGTCAAATGTCAATACACACGTGTTTTTGAAATATGGCGTTTAGTTATTGCACGTTTTATTTCGTTCAGCGCGCCTTTTAATAATTTTAATTGCCCAACCGGTATGTAATATTTAGAAGCATTACAAAAATAATCAAATATTGATGGAGATTTATAAAAAAACATGAGAAGGAATACCAAAATTCGTGAAACCATCGCGAATTCTCTTTTTAGATTTTAATAACAAAACGCTTTTTATCAATTTTGGAATATGCACTGATAAAATATTTGCATTGTGTACCTTTAATCTTTATAAATGCTTTGTATAATATCAGTATTTCCACATAATATCGCGTAGCTTAGTACTTAAACATAGGCTAAACAATTGTATTTCTTTACATATTTACCCAATCCATTAAAAAAAGTAATAGCAAACTTTTTAATTGCATAATACAAAGATGGCACAAAAGCATTGCCTGCATAGGGTATAGGCTTAATAATTATCTTGTAATCAATATTCATTTGTTTAAATATTTTTTCACATTTCATTCATTCAAGTGATTCAAAAAGATGATGTTAACCAACAACAGAATATGGATCAAATAAATTATTTGACTTACCTGCATGGCATTCTTCTACCAACAATCTATAATGTGGCAGTATATCAAGGTTGTGGGTTTCAAATATACCAAATAGGTCATCTATATCCTCTTTGGAGTTGCGAGGCCTCATGATCATCACATCACCAGGCTTGTAGCTTACATCACATGCATCAGATCTTAGATTTATGAGTCTTACATCCTGCAGAACATTATTATTGTATTAGCAATATTATAAGTTTTTGTTGCAAATGACCAAATTTATCCAAAAATGTAATGCTGAATTATTATTGTTTCTGAAATTATACCAAACCAGTTTATATTTTTCAGACCACGGCTTTCCAATACTACAATAAATCAATAACATGGATAAAAATACATGTTGCACCAAGCCCATGCGGTTCTAAGGTAAGGGTCAACATAAGAATTTATATTACTCCAATTTTATCGATATAGGAAATAAAGCCTTTTGATAAGCTATATTATGGACCAAAGGCATATGTGGCTAACAACTCAGATTTACAAATCAACAACACAAAGTATTTGACATAGATACAACAAATCAGATGAGATGTAGAGGTTTCACTCACAGATAATAATTTATGACATTTGATTGACTGTGTATAATATTGTTTAATTAGATTAAATAAGGTTTAAAAAACAGATAGAAATATGTTTGGCTAAAGTTATGACTTGTTTGGTTTCTTTTTCTAAGTTAACTTTCTAAACAGACAGTAATATCAACATTGAAAAATATCTTTATTCTTCTTCCAGGGTCTGCTTTCTGGCTGAGTTTCTTCCATTTAAAAATATATTTTAAAAGGATAATGTTTTGATTTGATTGAACACATATTTACCTGAAAATGTGAGACATCTGTTGTCCTTACATTAGAAGCTATTTGTAATGGCAGTCCCTTTACAGTAGGTTTATTCCCTTTCCTAAAATATATATCTGAGCTAAAACTAGATGTGTCAACTGACTCTCCATTTTTAACTAGTGACACCTTCCATCGAGGTATAAAGTCTGTGTTTATATCAAGCTGTAGGTCTGGAAAGTATTGTTTGAGTTTTTTAAAGAACTCCTTTATCCATGGAGAGATTACTCCATCATGGCCCAAGTCATGTTGGTAGTCACAGAGACCTGTAAACAATGGATAAAAACTAAATATTGGTTTGTATAAAAATAATATGGTGAGGTACTTTCTATTACAAAAATTGTTGGAATAAGTTGAAATTTGAAAAACAAAAGAATTAGGATATGAATCATGACATTTTAAGTCCAAGTATACACAACATCATATTTTGTTAACAATGAAAAACAATTTAAGATCCATTACGAATAATAGATGTCCCCAAATGATTTCCATTTTAATAGAAAGCTGTCTTTTTTGACAATGGTATGATTTTATTAATATTCTTTATTAATTAAATAATTACCAATATCAACTAGAGGTGTTGCTCCTAACTGCATTAATCGTCTGTGGAGTTTTTTGCCAGCAAAGTTAAACTGCGCGTACGAAGAATCACCAAGGCCTAGCACTCCATACTTCATTTTCACGAGAGAGTTTCGAGGTAGGTTGGCTCTCAGAAGAAACCTCCAGAAGTGGCTCATATTGTCAGGTTCGACTCCCCGGCCGGTTGTAGAGCACACAAATATCACATATTGCTCATGTATAAGTTCCGATATTGGATAGTCATCCATAGCCAAAACAGGACCGCGAAAACCTAAAGGCTTCGTCATTCGCCATATCCTCTCGGCTATTTCTTGCCCGGTGAAAGTTTGGCTCCCATACAGCACTAATAGCCGCTTTGAATCCACCATATTTAGTCAATATACTGTTTACAAAAATCTTTAAAAATTTAAATCTTGTGAATAATTTTTTGTGATAACTATCTGTCAAAGTGTAGATAACTGATGACAGATGTCACCACAGACTAAAGAACAGACCACCACAGACTGATAACCAAGGTCACGTTCCACTAAGCGTTCACGGCGCCGGAAAATTGCCGGGATTTTGAACTGTCAAAGCAAGAAAAATGTCGACCGTGAATATAAAATGAACTGATATGGAGAATTATTTTGGTAAAATTGAATGTTTCTGCAGTGGATGTTCAACGTACATCCATTTTCCATATCCAATCAATCCAATCCATCAACCAAAGGAGGTAAACTGCTGAACATGGGCCTCTCCCAATGATTTCCATTTTTCATATGAACTGGACGAATTACCACTTTCTGGAGCATTATTGTGACGCATCATAAAGTTTTGGATATATTTGAACAATAGTCTACCAAAAGGAAAAAAAATATGTATTTTTGCAATATAAATTATTTCGATCAATAATCATTACAGTATTTTTTGTACTTTATTAAGTTTCTCCTAAACTCTTTAAAGCTTTTTTTTCTAACTCGCCATTTGCAAATGCTCTAAACGTGCCAAAAGTCATAACCCGTTCCTTTTGGATTTGCGATCGTAACGCTCACGAACAAGTGGAACGGGAAAAATTGCGGTCGTGACCGTGGATATCGTGATCGTCAAGTGGAACGCACGGCAATTTATGAATGGCAACGCGACGCGACGTTTCGTTTCATGTAAAATTGTATTATTGGTTTTTTAAATATCTAAATTGTTGAAATCAGTTTGAAATCAGTTTCATCATATATTAAGGCAAATGGTATCATTATAATGCAATGTATCTAATTATAAATCACATTTTATATTAAGTACTATTTAAAATGCTGATTTTGGGGCCAGGAAAAAACAATTGTAGGGTTAATATAAGAACGAAAAAAAGTACACTTACGCTTATAGCCAAGTTTATAGCCTAAGAGTAAACATCGTATAAGTACTCATCTCATTTATTGTAGTCCATGTATAAACTAACCATACGTCCCGATTTGAACGGGACTGTCCCCTTTTTCGGTCACCTGTTCCGTTGTCCCCAAAAAAAGTGCCGGGACGCAAAATTGTCCCGTTTTCCAGAGTTGTGTTGGTGATATTAAATAGTATTTGAAGTCTGAAAAATATAGAAATGCCGATCGTGTCGGTGCTTCCAGTTCTTCAACGTTGAACTTTCTCAAGAATTCAAACGCGCCAACTTCAAATGATTTGGATATTACACTGTTTTTTCTAAGTAAAGAAAATTAAAAAAATGTGTTTATTTTCATTGTTAACATGCTAGCTATAGATTAAAAATTATGTCCCGTTTTAAGTTAAAAAATAAATGGTCTGTCTAAGCACGTAGCATGCCTATTGTCCATAAGCGATGTGATTTGAGTTCACAATGATATTTGCTACACAAACAATCGGTCTACTCTTTCAGCTCATAAAAGTCGTTTAACGTGATAAACATATATATATATATATATATATATATATATATATATATATATATATATAGAAAATATGAGAAAATCAAATGAATTGCATGAGACTTAAACCTGTAAAAAACACAGTAGTAAAATTGGCTGCTGTCACAGACAATTATATAAAAGCCGCTATTATTCAAATTAAGGAGTGTAAGTTCCCTCGATGATTTAAATATTAATAATCATTGAGTTATATTACTTAATAACATTTTTCAAGGAAGTATGAACTTTAAAGTACCTACATAACCATTGACCAGCAATTACTCTCAAAGCTTTTTTATATTTCTTCGCTGTATTGAGTCAGAAAATTATAAGCTAATCAGAGAAAAAAAAATCGATTCGCTTTTGCGTGCATGCTCTAAAAAATAATTAAGTAATAGTTTTGAAAGAATATTCATTCGTTTACATATCGCATCTGAATATAATCCTGGAATCGTGGTTATTATTGCAAAATCGTCGTTCTTTTTGCACTGTTAGCCATTTATCCCCAAATCACCCCTAACAACCCTCGCTCAATAAGCTTGCGTATACATCCCTTTCACTTTCATACAGAAGCTTTGTGCCATCTCTGTCGCTACGGCCGCTAGGCAGTCTCGCGGCCCGTGTTGGCGGGCTAAGTCGCTCGGATCGAAAAATCGCGGGAAATTGTATCAGTGTAGTGAGTTTTGATTTGAAATTCAGTTTTCTACAGATTTGTCCCAGGAATAAATTATTAAAAATGTAAGTATTTTTTGCATCATCGTAATATTTTATGAACATTTTTTTTGTGGATCTCATCTTTGACATTCAAAATAAATCTGAACCATTTTATGAAAAAAATGAGTTGTATTAAATGAATTAAAAAAATAATAATACATAAGAATATGTGTTATATTATTTATAATTTACAAAAATATTTTAGTTTATAAATTTTGCTTCATTTAATGTAATGGTAAAAAAACCTTACGTGTCGTTCTTCTAGCCTTATGTTGATTTCATTTACTCCGAATTAATTTTTACGTGTTATTGTAGGAGTACAAAAAGCTATGAGGAAAAAGCTACTATTTTTTCTGGTTATTATTCGGCGATTTTATCCTTATTTTTAACGATGTTGCATTCATTCATCTAAAAAAACATCGTAGAATAATAATTAACAGATATCTTTTCTCCCCGATGGCGTGACCTATATAAATATTGTTGGCCAAATAAATTACTAGTAGAACATAATTAATTGAAATAAATTAAATAATTGTTATTTATAAATGATAAAAATGGTCTATATTCAATGACACAGCTAAAAAATAGCAAATTAAATTTGAATAAATTTAAAATTACATTTACGTGAATGCATAGAATGATATAAATAAATAAGTGGTATTAATATGTAAATAATATGCAAAGTATTTTTGTAGGCAACACGTTTTTCTTAATATGTCGTTCCAAGAATACCTAAGAAATATGGAATTTTTAAATTAAATTCCATTTAATTTTATTCCATACAAGGATGCTATTCAGTTTATAGGTGTTATTATGAATACAACTTTCCTGGCAATGGGAGTTTACATTTTTATATCAAGTACCTACCTATGTATTACGTAATATATATATGTATATCTAATAATTAATTTTTTCGCTAACATGCCTAGATAACCCAAAATATATGCTAATTACAAGGTTACATTGAATCGCGTTTAACTAGTGTACATAAGTATATTATACAGCAGGAAAACGCGTTGAACAAAATTGCCAAATCACACGCGCATAAAAGCTAACAATTCAATAAATACAGCAATAATAAAATATATAAAAATGCGCACATTTCCCGCCAAAATTGCTTCCCAGCCAACATAGAAGCGTAGTTGCGTCATACGACCACGTGGCGTCATCGATTTCCCCCGCCCCACCCCCTTCCGCTCCGCAACCACCCCCGGACTCTATCGAGTGTCTTTTACCTTTGACCTCTCGTTTTTGGCAAGATGTCCGAGTGCATTGATTTTATATTCGATGTTGGATTTCTTCGATAGTATTCATTGCTTTAGGTATTTTAGACATATTATGACCACAAATATAACATTAAAAATAACTCACTGGGAATTAAATCTTATCCACAAACAGTCTGAATGGCATCCACATTCCCCACGTACGTATTTTTGTTTTATTCTGATTCATAATAATGACTACTTAAAATGTATTTCACAATTAGGTAAACGATATATCAATGTACAGCAATCTAGATCTCTCGTGTCGATCAGTCAGAATCTCTTAAGATCTGACAGTCTCCGTGGCGCAGTTGGTTAGAAGCCGCCTGTGAAACCAGAGATCGCGGGTTCGATCCCCGCACCGAGACAAATGTTTGTGAGGCCCACAAATATTTGTCTCGGGTCTGGGTGTTTCGTGAGACCGAAAAGTCTCTCGTAGCTGCTGATACCCGCGGCACAAGACTCGATCTTAGTGTAGGATCAGAACTACGTATGTGACTGTTGGGTGTATTATTACTATTAAAAATCTAAATGTAATACACAGGATAACCCTTAATCATCGTACTAATTTTAAATTTATTGCTTTATTAGAATTTAGAACACAGTATTAATTGTCTTTTTCATAAAAAAAAAAACTCCTATGAATTGAGAACCTCCTCCTTTTTTGAAGACGATTAAAAATGAGAAAACAAATAACTACATATAAGTAGGCTGTTTCCAATGTTGATACAAGTTGGAGCCAACATTGGCGACAAGCTGAACGGTGCTACCGGCTGCTATTATCCCACAAAACACACATGTGAAATGACAGCTTTATGGCTTTGACGTGAAACAATAGTCTTACCTTTTTAAGCCATATTACTAGAGGATAAACACGTTTCACAGAACGGAAATACGTTTACTATACTACAATACAAAGCCTTGCCTTTTAAAGGCATATTGTACTGTATCCGCTCAGATACGTCCCACTGCAGGGGCGAGCCTTCTCTACAATCGAGAGTACGATTGATAGAGGTTAGGCCATATAGTCCACCACGCTGGCCCAGTGCGGGTTGTATGTAAAGATGCAATACCGAAAAAAGCAATCACATACGTACCTACGTTTTGAAACAGTCTTAACTCATAAGATGTTTTTTATTAACCTTTATCATCCGATTGCTGGGCAAAGGTCCCTCTTCTTTTTCAACAAGTCGCGGTTCCAAGCAATTTCAGTCCACCAACTCATAAGATATGAGTCTTTTATTATGGATAGTAGAAACTACGAATAATTTTTGGTCTTCTTACACCCGGATAACAATAAGAAATCACATGACAATTATTTATCGTTGCAAGTATTAAATATCTATTTTTCACTGTCGATTTATTGTTCACTACGTCACGTTAGTTGTAAATCATTATAATAAAAAAAGTCGACTCAAAGTCACGATGTTCACATCAACACCTCTTTAGTACCCATATAAAAGATAGGGTATACATAAAAATAATGGATGTTTTAGTCCACGTTACATAACAAGAGACGCAACCGTATTGCGTATTATATTACTAATACTTTCAGCTCTGAAAGGGAAAACGTGTTTTTGGTGATGTCTTTCATGGAATATATACGCGCATATACTCTACGTGAGGAAATTTCGGGCCATATAAAGATCAGTTGGAAATTCAAACTGGAAATTTCAACTCCTTCTATTAATTTAACTTTATGATTGATTTCGTTGCGGGTTAAAGACAAGTTAGACGTTCCCGGAGACTCGCTGAGCTTGAAAGTTCGGTGTCATTACAATGCGTGCCACTGTTGATCCTGATTTACAGGTGATGCAGTGGTGGGTGTGAGGGCGGGACAGTCTCAAGTATATAAATATCAGATGGCAAATAAAGCTTTTGGAAGCAGTGATATAACTATTTGAGAGGAAATTCTCCTCTCAATGGTACTCTCGATTGTAGAGGAGGCCCGTGCCCAGCAGTGGGAGGTGTATAGTCTGATACTAACAAAGATTTATCTGCTAAAGTTACGAAATAAATGCTGCTAGTGGGATATTCGACCTGCCCTAGTACAGACTAGTTTGTATTAGTTGAAACATCCGCTGTAGTGACCGGCAGGTTTATCGCATTCTGAAATCAGTTAGGGTGCATATATTTTCTATAATCTATTAAGTAGATCGGTATAATCGAGCTAAGCTGCAATAGCGAATTGGAGTTGGATACTCTATCCTATAAACAATAATCTTGAATTCACCATGAAGTGACTACGAATTTGCTAATAGGAAAATGGCTTAAGAGAGTCTTTAGTCCTTACCGTTGCTTTGATGTAAAATAAAAACGTCAGTCGAAATTATCAAAGAGTAAAGGAATTTCATTCAATCCTCGATATTATTTGAATGTACGATACAAGGTTCCTTCAAGACGTCACACAAAGTGCCTAGACACAAAATGACTGTAATGTAATTAACTAATGTGATTACCAGATAAATGTAATTAGTTAAGTATATAATTTCACAAAACATCCGTTGACGGAATTGATATTAACATTCATAAATACATGGTCTTTCTTTATATTTTTAATGGTATTATTTTTTATGTCTGTGATTACTAATTCATTATAATTAATACCTACTTCTTTCATTCAGAAATCAGAAATCATTTATTTGCACCGAATGTAGGTACAATCATGAGGTCTTAAATAATACATAAGTAGTTCCAGTACATTTTGCCATGTGGCGTGCAAAAGTTAGTATTTAGAGAACTCAAAAAAAAATATATACGCGTCATATACTAATATTGATATATAGCATCGAAGGAGAATTTAATATAAAGTAAACATGAAATAAAAACTACACAATTATTATGAACTATTTAACTGTCTGTTCTTATAATAGGTGCACTTAGTCCATCCGATTTTGTTCGTGTTGCAGAAGCTTTGGTAGTTTTGGCTTATGATTACACTTTGAGCTATCTGAAGGTATCCGCTGTGTAGAATCTATTGTGAGAGTCTACATAAAATGTAATAAAGATATAAGCACCGACACCCTGAATGAGATTATCAAGAGAGATAGGCGCTCCGAGTGAGATTGTTAGGTTGTGTTTGGCGAGGTTTCTACGTCAAAGACTTGTATTTTTCTTTTCAGTCACAAAAAACAGTAATGAAGTGCAAAAAAGCCTCAACATTGTAAGTGCTTTGGACGAATGCCCTACCCTGTCCAGTATCTTAATCCTAATGTGGATGAGAGCTACAAATTAAGTCATAAAATTGCAATAATTTCATAAAGCTAATACGAAAATATAAGAAAATTGTCTCACAGCAAGAGACAACTGATTAACCCCCGTCCCGCCTGTTATTACAGAAGTCTTTTCAATACACATATGCCTTGACCTACATAAGGGTGTACACAACCCCTAAAAGTAGGTGCGTGGATGTTTGTTCGCCAGCGGTCCCTTACTGTGCCCAATTGCTCTCCACCAAATTGTTATTGTGCAAAATCCTCGTTCACCTACTTAGTGCGGTTCAAAGGCCTATTGTTGTGTAATGACCTGGTGAAAACTTAGGGGTGGTAGTCGATAGATAGTTAATTGAAAATCAGCTGAATACTATTAATAAAAGGTTTTAATAGGACATACTCGTAGAATAGGCGTGGAAAAGATTTTACATACATACATAGACGTCACGCGTGTATCCCATAGGGATGGGCAGAGACAATGGATCTCCACTTTGTTCGATTCTGACACTACTTTCGCTTCGTCCACTTTCATTAATCTCTTCATACATTCTCGTCGGTTCAGGGTACTTTTAACCTGACCAAGTTTCATAATCGATGTAGTGCTCAAATAAGGAATTTGTACGAAAGCATCTAAAGCTCTGCTTATGAAACTGTCACGTGCGTACACCGCATATCCCGAGACTTAAGGCCTGAAGTTACGAGAAACTATTATCTAACCAGTATACGTAACAATAATATCTTATGTCTCTCTCTGTTTCTCTTTTGAGCCACAGCAAGTCCACTGCTGAACATAGGCCTCCCCCAAGCTTTTCACAGACACCTGTTGGAAGATATATTAAGAAGTTATATTTTTTAAATACATAAATACACCCAACAGTCACATACATAGTCCTGATACCCACACTAAGATCGAGTCTAGTGCGACAAACACTCAGACTCGAAACAAATACTTGTGGTTCACACAAACATTTGTCTCGGTGCGGAGATCGAACCCGCGGCCTCTCGTTTCTCAGCCGGCGTCTAACCAACTGCGCCACCGAGGCTGGATTTATTTGTACTCTTTATTGTAGTACATCTAAAGTTACATGGCGATTACATATAACAAATAAAAATTAAAATGGCACAATGGGTGGTCATATCGCATTAAGCGATTTCTTCCTGGCAACCTTTGGATCAACAGGAATTGTTGGATTAATAAATCGGGCTTTATATTGTGTACAATATGAAGACACATTAGTGTAGTTTGCTACATTATGTACTTACTTAGTAATAATTTACGTACAAGACACTTATCAGTACAAGTTTGTGTGTTTTGGTAAATATTATTATCTATCTTTGTGAATGTGAATTGCGGTATTGTGTACATGTCAGGAAATGTTTGTTATTTGCGTAATTATTATTGTTATTTGCCTCTTTTCACTCGATGCCAGCTGGAATTAACAACTTAAAATGCTATTTAACGGAATGGTTGTTTTCTATTTGGACCAAACCTCATCGGATCAAATTATATCGTGCTATTAACTGACCATAAAAAAAACCTGTCATCACTTTTAATTCCTTACATATTTAATGACTATCTAATGTGTTACGATTTATTCGCTTTCCATGTAAGAGATTACTTCTAAACCGCGATGTCCTAAATTCGATTCCCAATCCAGGCAAAGGATTTGTTAAATTTAAATAAAATATATAATTTCCTAAATTATAAGTGTGATTATAAGATATTTGTATAGGTATCTGACGCAAGATAACAGGCCAGATATGTTCGTAACATAAAACTGAGATAAAAACAAATTATGTAAAACTACAACGACCGGTCAGTCACTTATCTGTGCGGTTTTCATATTTGTTTGCCGTTCATAAAACTACATATTATGGAACTTGCACGCACATTATCAATAAGTAATAATATTGTTGATGTGAAAACTGCTGAGCTCGTGGAATCATTTAATTACATACATCACTGTGAAAACATTGTAAATTGTTATACAGCATGCAGACTATGACAATTCTTTGATGATTTAAGTAAAACTAAATTCTGTTTTATAGAGTATTATATTAATATATGGTGCATAATGTAACACATTTGTTTCTAATCACCCAAGGTGACTTTGTACTAAACCTTCTTTTTACTAATTTGTAAAAAATCCAAGATGATTTTTTGTCAACATTTGTGATTTTGGTTGTCATGAATTTGGATCATGTATAAACCGGTATAAACACGAGTCTTATTGCCGCTTAACTGAACTTCAGTTCGGTTCGGGAGCTTACCTGAGCCGCAAAAAGACTCATGGTTGACCAAAAGCTTTGAAAACTAAATTCGTAATTTTTGACAAAACTACTAGGCATTTTATTTTTTCAATCATTGTACCATGTTACCTGGGGTGGTTAGGAACTTGTGGTTTAAATTAAATACCATATGGTTAATATCATCTTGTATATTGGTACGACATAGCTACTCTGCGCCTGATGGTAAGTTTGGTTGAGTCTAAGTATCACTCATGGATTTTCGTTTACCGGTCGACACAATTATAACAGTCTTCTTATAGCTTAAACTCGTAACTGCAAGACATGACTCTGGATATGGCTAGTGGGCGCGGTTATTGATTTAAAAAAAAATCTAAGTAGGTACTTATGCTCTATCTCTCTCAATCTTCAGCCACAGTGCTCTGCTGAACATAAGTCCGTTCAAAAGATTTTTTAACAACTTGTTGAAAATTGCCTGCGTCCACCGACTTCCAACAATCCTGGCAATTTATCTCTATGGTGTTAATTCTATTCCTTGTATGTTAAATGTTCACAGACCTATGACCTCCTGGGTGTGGTAGTCTCTAGCCAACAGGCGAATTCCTATACTAGTTCGTCTTCCAGCATAGCATTAACGATTCAAAAGATTTTATAAGAGACTATTTGAATAAAGAATATTTAGAATTTTTATTTCATACTTTAAAAGTACTACCAGACAGCACAATGGTCAAAGTGGTGACACGTGCGATTTGCCGCATCATCGCAGCAGATAAATATTACAGACATATGCAATGCGAACTGATAGCTTGTGGCAAAAGGTCCCCTGATACGGACGACAGCGTGATTTCAAACGTACGCATTTTATAATTCCTAAACGTTATAGTTTAGTCTTGATTTGAGCGTTAGTTTAGGCACCCGGAAAATTATCATCGTTATTTACACGCACAGAAAATTTACTGTTTAATGTTGTAGATGGGTCTCTCTCAAAGATTTCCATAATTCATATTTCATCTCAAACTTCTGGAAGAAAGAAATACAAAATTTTATGGTATTACTCTTCTTCCATTTCAACACAAATTTACTGTCAGATAGACATAGATAATTCTCAACTTTTCTAATGTCCATAGACCACTTAGGTCGAAAACCGCCTGGCTATCAACATGTCGTCATCTAAGCCCCCGGATTGCCTTTTCCGTATTCTCGAACCGTCCCTTGGTAATCGTTAATGCTTAAAGCAAATAAATCAATACTGATCACATGTCAATATTGACCTGTCACAATAAACTGTTATCTATGCGTTCTCGTGTCCTTATACTTGTGTCAAGGACATATTATGTTGTATGTTTATCAGAGTAACGTAGAATAACCCCGGTAGTACTCCGAGGTCGCGGGTTCGATGTCCAGAGCAATAAAACATGTATGTGATTACTGTTGTTGGTATTAATAACGAGGACCGTTTAACTCTACAAACTAAATATTTGCGAATCTCATGAAGATTTGTTTCGAAGCGTCAATGGAGTTTGTAGCCAAGTGCGGTTAAATTGGTTAATAATAGTGTCTATGACGGCTTTAAATATCCCTCAATTAGCTATTAAAATGAACAGTATTCAAGGTGAAAAAACAGTGTTGATAGTATTGATATTTTTATAATTCTCTCCGCTAATGGCTTTGATGTCGTGTCTTTGAAACCCATTAAAATATCGTACGCTATTGAAAGAGTTCTCAGAATCGGCTTTCCGTTAGAGCTAGGGCTGCTGCTATAATTTGTAGTAAATTACCAATTATGTTTTTTATACTATATGACGTGAATTAAAGTAAAGGATAGAAGACAGACAAGATTTTAATTGAGATTCGGTAAATAAATTGCGGTAATAATTCGCGAGGTGATTTTTCAAAATAAAATACGGGGTGAAAAACTGTTGGTAATGTCTTACAAAAAGAGTAGCTGAAAGTGTTTTTTTTATAATGGCACACTAAAGAAACGACAATGTAAATGTAAAAGCTAAGTAAGATAGAGTATTGATCAGCGACAGATAGTAGTCTCATAGTTATTATGATGTATTTTCTCCCTTGGCTTAACTATGCCTTACCTTCCATTACCAAAGGTTACAACATAAGATCAGGGTGGCGTGGTTTGTCTCTATATCCTGCTCTTGCGTTTGCAAACCCCATGAGCGCTTACGATCAGTATATTTAGCTCCTCTAATTGTAAGATACATATGATGCTGCAAGCCCTAACGAGCGTACAAAAGCGTTTGAGCGTTGGTAACCTTGAACATTCCCCTTGCGAACTACTCGTTTTGTGTAGTGAAGTTCTCTCGTCGCGCCCTTTGTTGCCACACAAAGATGTCTGGGACACCCGTACTGCACAGGATTCTGCGTTCGATTATTATTTGTGAGATCGTCGTCGCTTGAAATGACCGTTGGAACATCCTTGCAGCGTGCAGAGCTTGTAGGTTTTGTTATGGTAAAAGAAAATCTGGTTTTACTACTGGCGCTTTGAGTGAGATTACTATAGTGGCAATTTATTTGTGGCATGTTCGATGGTCATCCAACCCTTTCTTACCGCCTCTTCTTGCTCTCTATAACCAATATTGTCTACAATTTCTATGGGGCGTTGTGGTACTTCTACTTAGAAAAACATAAGTTAAATACTATTTAGTGATTTGGAAGTGTTTCGTTGTGAGATTTTACACCGTAGGCGTAACAATATAACAACTCTGTTCACCCTTCCCATCTTTATCTATACCCTTAAAAGCCACTAACGCATATACTCTTCCCTCATTGTGGATGTTATGTAACAATATACGTCGTTGGCAATAGACTCGCCTCCTGTCACATCTCGGGAGGGAAATAAGCACGGCAAACTGTGGGTGGTAATTAGTAGCATTCCTGCTTATCTCCTTTATCGAGACAGGCGTTAATGTATGTATATTTATTTGTGCAAGTAAACATCACATCAAATATAGTTTTATTTGAAGGCTTATTGTTATTCCCATAAATATTTTTCCAATAAGCAGAAGGTATAATTAATTCTGAGAACAGCAATGTTATTGCAATTTGTTTTTTAAATGCCAGCAGTATGCGATCCTTTCGCCTGATGTTTCCTGTTAAGTTGTGATGCTTAATTTTTTTGCTTTATTATCTTAATGTTTTCTTGTGAACATTAAACAATGAGATAAGGCATTGGCCTTTGAATAGCTGGAATTAGTTT
Source organism: Theretra japonica (assembly GCA_033459515.1). Taxonomy (NCBI): domain Eukaryota; kingdom Metazoa; phylum Arthropoda; class Insecta; order Lepidoptera; family Sphingidae; genus Theretra; species Theretra japonica. The sequence continues at coordinate 1,599,219 of CM065928.1, forward strand.
TGAGCTCAGGGATTTTTTGTATAGTTTTTCATGTTAATTAAGGTTTTATTGTTACGGGCCTAAGTAATGAGTTATTAGTTTGTGAGATTTCAGATTCTTAAGGTGAACGTGATTTGTATTCTGCTCTTGTTCAAAGAGGTAAATCGCAGAAGGAATTGGTAGTAAAGTTGAAGTATATTAAATATACCCTTTTGCTTTTCGGTCTATTTCTTTGTTTCATTAGGACACCGATTGGTAATTTTTTACTATTGATAAAAAATGTGGATATTGTGGGATCGTTTTATAATATTTTTACACCAATATTACGTACAATTCGTTATAGTGTTTCACTTTTCCATAGTTTCAGTCTGAAGCAGCAACAGAATTAAAAACATACTGCTGTATGGTATAAACCTAAAACGCCTGCTTTTGAAATTGATCAGTATAAAACTAGTTTCAGTATACATAATGAACGCCTAGTATCAGTATAAAACAGAAGTTTCGTAGCACGTTCGTAGCGCTACGGAGGAAAAACAATTTGTTGACAATCTTCGACAATGCGTACGACCCAGTTTCACTGCAAACAAAGAAGTGTGAAGTTTGACTTACAGCTTGCAGGAAATAATGGAAAACATGACTCTGGGTAAAAAAAAACTTTTTAATATAGAGACAATTTTTTTAAACTATCGCAGTTTAAATACGGAATGGGTCCAGGGTACTCGTACTTTACATAAATACTTTTTTAGAACTGATATTATTTTGATGGAGCCTGTTTCACTTGACAAACTCAATGGACTACAGTTTCGGTGGATTTAGACCCCTAACTCAGTGAGGATAATTGGCTAAAGGCAATATGTTAAAAGATATTTAGTGTTTTAGACCTGTTTAGCTTTTTTGTGACTGCATCGTATATTCAAGAAGGTTAGAACGAATAAATGTTACTAAAGAATCTGAATAGTAAAATGAGCACAGTTAAGAATGTAATAGATATTTTTATCAACAATTAATCGCAATTACCTAAAACTATTTGTGCCTAAGCACTAGACAGTAATGGGACTCGCTTACCGTTTATTGCTATCAAATCCTTCCCCTAACTGATGAGGCCACATTAAAATTCCTTCCGACTTCTCACAGTCCGATTAGTATTCTAAGAGCAACACCGAATGGCCTATAAGATGCCGACGAGAAATAAAATTGTAGGCACATCTTCAAATGAATTTATACCTACATATATAAAACTTTACGCAATTGTGGCTTCATTGAGCCATCGTGTAAGTTACATACAATTTGACTGACGACATATTCTTACAATATATTTCGACTGTCAAGACGAGAGGTCATATTAATGCGGTCTAGTTGTTATAATATTAATCTTAAATTATGGACTTATTGATTTTAGTGCATGTTTTCATCCATCAGATGTAACTTTTTCCCATTTGTTAATTTTTTAAGTCCATTTGCATATTTATTTTTATGTAATAGCAACTGTCTTCAAACTTTGCGTTTTTATTCCTCCTCAATATATTTATTTTTAGTTTTCAAGTTGTAGCACTAAACTTCGATATGCGATATTCAGAAAGTATTATGAGAGGCAATCGATGAAGTTTAAACACATCTGCCTGGCTGCAATTGGAAATAAATTTTAAATCGATGAAATTAAATAATTAACATAATCGAAATAGCAAGGTTGTTGATTGGAATGGAATCTGTAATGTGGTTTTATTTTATTATTGAGTTGGGTATAACCTACTTGTTGTGCGTAACACCACCACCATTGAAGGCTTTTATTGTAAAAGAGTTTAATCATCTCCGTGCTTATAGGTTTCTTATGTTAAATAGTATGCACTGTAAACATACACGTTTTATTTCTATCTTTAATCCAGACGAAGTAGTTGTTCTTTTAAAAGGTGAATGACTCAATCGGCGTTTGATGATTTTGACAATGTCGGAGTAGGGCAAGAAAGAAGAATAAAAATGGCGTGGAGGTCAGTACCTATAAACAGGATATATCAAGACTGCGGCTGAAAACGAAACCAGGCGGTAGTTTTAGTGACTTTAAACACAACGCAACCAATTTTTTTTGCAAAAAAGCGACGATTTTGTTTTGGAATGTTATGCTTATCATCGTATTTGGGTGGTAAATACATACATTTTCCTAAAAAAAATAATGTCACTTAAACTACTACCTGGCTTAGTTTTTTGTAGTAGTCTTGATATACCCTGTAGGTGTAATACATAGCTGCCTTGGTTTTGGTATTTACTCATATTGCCCGGTAGACGAAGTATATATTTATTCTCACAATAATCTTCAACCACAGGAAGTCCGCTACTCAACACGACCTCCTACAGTGATAATCTTATTTACGTGTCCTTTCGACCTTAAACCCGTAATTGTTAAAACAAAACTGCATTATACTCACAATTGAGTTAATAAAATGTTACTTATTGTACAAATCAACGTTGCAACAACGGAACTTGTCAATTTGTGGCCGTTCTCTTCACCACTTTGACTGACTGACCGACTGAGTCACTGGGCAAACATGGTTGGGAAGATCGCCACCGCTGCTGTTGCCTCGCGTTTGCATTATAAAAGGTATATTGGATTTTTCTTATACTAAAATATATAGATTGAAGTATTCTTTGTCTATAGTTATTAATTTTATTCAAGCGATTGACTTACTTATTTGTCGTATTTTATATTTACTTGAACGTTTCGTAAGTTGTCCTAAATCTAACAAGAAAAGGTTTTAAAATCTAATTGGAAGTAAGGTAATTATATTACAGCTCGCTATAAAGACCAAGAAAAACAGCGTAAAAGATAGTAAACATACGCAGGAGTTTTCTTATATAATTTCAGAGGCTTGTTGACATCCACACTGGGCTAGGTGATATTAAACTTAAACCCTTTCATTGATGGAAGATAGTTGTGATTAGTAATGGAAAAAAATCATTACAATTTACAAGGTGTTTGTGGTAGCGTGCGTCCTTGTATTCGTGTTCATTTGGGCGCCGGAGGTAAAGTTGAAATGGTAGTTAGTTGGATCATTAGCGTATACTATTATGTATTAAATATATAAACTCATAGTAAATAATGTACTTTATGTCATGTTATAAAATATCGTTACAGTGAAATCCTACTCTCCATTCTTACTAACAACTTAATTTATTTGTTTCTTAGTTATTATTAAAACTCTTTTAGAAATAAGTGCGGTCTCCGTAACACCAGTTTATAAATTACGATACGTAAATAGAGACATAAATCTATATTTTGTCTTGCTCACACACACATTTTGAAATAGCCTTATCTTGTCTTTGTTGTCATAGTTGTAATTAGTGGCGCGTTAATACCTATTCTATGTCTATGTTGGTTAAATATATCAGAAAACCATTTGTCATTTCTGAAAATTTTAAACTCTATGGACCCTTTTTGCTTGTTATAGAAACGGTAAAAATCTTTATAATAATATACCTTGTTAAAACATTTCTTAAATTGTAAGCAACGTGCTTTGCATAAAATGCGTTAATCATAAGCTAAATTGCGTATCTCTTGAGGAAAGCAAAATAAGCTTTTGGATACCTGTTTCCTTTAAGATAGGTTTGCGTAGTGGGAAAAACCAAAAGTTATTTTTATATTATATTTCTATGAATAACGTCATTGTTGACTTTGTTGTATTTCCATGATTTTATATTATTATTTTGGTAAACCTAATGTTTGGAAAATTGTTTGTCTAATATACACTTGATAAGAAGGTAACTGTTATTTACTGATAACTTGAATCCATTTTTAGATGTTTTGGGAATGTTTGAAAGAAAGAAAGAAAAGATATTTCGTTTTTTGAATTCGGATATCTACTTACAATTAGTGGTAACTTAAACAATTACCGCTTCATACATTTTACGAATTTTACTTAACCTCACCCACCAACTTTATTCATAAACTGTGATAAAGAAGACCCAATACTAAAATTCACTGTCCATCATTGACGCTCAACGATTTCTTAGAACGGAAGCGTAAATTGCTCCTCTTTGTACAATTTAGATGCAATTTTTGAGCTATTGTACAGCTTAAGATATCCGTCGGCAAGGATATGTGGGCAATGAGGCGTTGACACCGCACAAAGACCCCTGGCGAGGATGTAATCAAACTATTAGACCGGTCTGGGGGCGGTCGTCTTGTTATGCAACGCCGAACAAATCGATACTCACCTTGGATTGTACTCTGTTAACCCTTTTTTGTAGTAGTTTGTGTAGTAATTTTTTGTGTGTTTTTAGGCTCATTTTTATAGTTTTTACTGGATGGCAAAATCAATAGAGGACCATGAATTTATTACTTTGTACATATTTATAATTTAAGGGCCTTATTAATGAACTCGGAGGAGCGAAGAATTTACTTTAGTTCGAGGCTTTGAAATTGACTCGGTTATTTTGACTATTCATTTAACTATAATATTTAATAATGTTACTACAATACGATGGTTGACTAGCCCTTTATGTAATTCCGTGTTTATTAATAAAGTCGTGAATACCTCGCTATTTAAAATATCGAGGCAATTCTAACGCCTTGGACTAAAGTTAATCTTTTGCTCATCCGAGTTTATTAATAAGGTCCTAAGAGTATTGTCATTAATTCTTAAACTGTCTACAAGATTATGTTTTGGTCTTAGGGTCTCGTACGATTGATTTGTGAAATTTGCAAATTCTACCTTCTGTAAATTATTTTTTAAAAGCTTACGTATAGTATGATGTAATTTTACATAAATTATTAATAACACTGATTTAAATGGTGATATTAACAGCGCAATTGGACACCTTTAATTTTTTTTTGTATCATCATTCTTGTATATCGGTTGTGTTAATTTTCGTTCACATATTTTTCAGTAACATTTATGATAATTCCATCTGCACTACCTAACCGTTTATTTTCTCCACCAGGTCGCCAAAAAGCAAAGAAGCGGAGTTAGAGAGCGTCACCCTCAAATCGGACCAGGACGTCGACGTAGAAACCAAAGATGGCGGCGGCGCGCTGGAGGCGAAGATGTCCCTGCTCAACGGCTGCACGGTCATCGTGGGTTCGATTATCGGCAGCGGCATCTTTGTGTCGCCCACCGGGGTCTTGAAGTACACGGGCTCCGTCAACGCCAGTTTGATCGTGTGGGTCGCTTCCGGAGTATTCAGTATGGTGAGTTAATGTTTTTGATAATAGATGGCGCTGTATCATTATGGCGAATTTTGTTACTACCTTACGTTTTCAAATCCTTTTTAACAGTTTTGACAAATTATTATTATTTGTTGCAGCTTTTAAGTCTTACGTCTGTATGAGATGTTTTTATTTCAAATGAATTTAAATATTATCTAGGTATATAGACGTAAGTCTATCAAATTAGTTGAGATACACAGACCTAAACTTGTATAGTATATTGCTCATAAACAAAGCATATTATGCTAGCAAGAATAAATAACAATTTAATGTACCTAATTGGAATGTCTATCATCCTATGTAGTGCAGTGATAAAATCCAAGATGGCGGCTTGTTACATCAGCATTAATAAGGCAATAATAAGTCTCCCGAGAGATTCCGATGCAATCTGATGCTTCCAAGATATTACTTGATACTAATAAGTTGCAATCTCTCAGGGATTGTCTGAGGAAAGAACGCTTTAATAAGCTTATATTTAGTTGAACAAATTGCTTGTTAGCGAGGAAATGTTTATGTTAATACTTTAGATTTCAGATAGAAATTCTTGAAAATATTTTCCCGTAAGATATTTAAATTAATTAATACTCTTTAGAGGCACGCGTAGCCTAAGCGATCCAGCGAGAATACGAAAACAAATATAAATGATGATCATACAAAGTAAAGGGATACAGAATACAGAATGAATATCGAAAGAATATAATTTAAAAACAATTTTTAAAAATAGACAACAATTTTATAATTTAATAGCATCAACTGCTAAACAGTATAAATAGGCTTTCTCCAAATTCCCCGCATTTTAATATGACAGCAAACAGATAGATGCTCTACAATCAAAATACGAAAGACACTATAGTTTACAAGAATACCGGCTTCAACTCGAAATAGTCACAAATTGAGTTGATCACGAATTACTTGCAGAACGATAAGAAATCATTGATTCGGCCATGAGTGCCGAGCCGATATTTAAAACAATAAAGTTAGACCAACATCAAATTAACAAACTGGAATTGGTCATAAAACTTTAATTAACTAAAAAACTGGCTGCAAATTGATCACATTTATTTTTGTCGTTGTTTATCATCAATATGCTTATTTACATATCTGATATTAATTGTATATGTGATGTATGTACATAGGTACTGGTATTTTTGTATTGGCACGGTAAAATAATATTTCTGCGTAGATAATGGTCGATCCTGAAATGCCGACTGAGGGCAGCAGATTATCTAGTGAGTAGTGACGGAGGACACAATAAAAGGAACGAGTGCGCCGGCAAATTGTTCCTCAGCTTTATAGTGCAGGAGATATATGAATAGCTTTTTACTCTGGGTAGTTCTATATAATTTCTCTAGGCATAACTTTACGGGCGAGCCTATTGCATTATCGGGCACAAATTCCTGACTCCGGGCTGATAATGAATAGCAAAATCTAATATCACTTTGCCCGATTCGAACCCGAGACCTCAGCTTTGTAATCATACCTTAGTACAACTACGCCACCGAGGCAGTCATTGCACTTTTATCTCGACAGCAATGAGTGCAGTGCAGTCGTAATATACTAGTGGTTCTTAAAAGAGACAGATCTACAGACCATGGGTGGTCCCTGAAAACATTTCAAGTGGTCCGCGAGGCTATCCTAAGGCTATTCTTAAAATAATGTTGTGCATTTATTGATGGATAGAAAAACCTTTTATTTATTTACATTTACTGTAATAACATATAACCAGACCAGTCAACCAACTGAGAGGTCAATGGCTAGACAGTTTGTCATATGAGTAAAATGTTAAGAATCACTGTAATATACTGTCAATAGCGATAGATAACAAGGTACACAGGCTGACGTCGAAAATTGGTTTGATCGGTATAACGAGCTTTGCACCATCGCGCTTTCTCGTCTCCACCAACTTACTAATTCTCTCTCTCTCTCTCTTCAGTCACAGGAAGTTCACTGCTGAACATAGGCATCCACCAATGATCTGAACATTGACCGATGGAGTTGACTAACTGCTTACTAACTACTATTGATAAATTGTGCTATTAATCCATCCATCAGTCAAAGGAAGTCCACTGCTGAACATAGGCCTCTCCTAATGATTTCCACAGTGACCTGTTGGAGGCAGCCTGCATTCAGCGACGTCCCGCGACCTTTACCAGGTCGTCCGACCACCTAGTGGGTGGACGTCCCACGCTGCGCTTTTCGCTTCGTGGCCTCCATTCAAGAACTTTTATTAACTTTTGTTAACTTTTATAGAATTTTACTATTATTATCTAGAATAACAAAATCCCGCATAGTTAAGTACTGTGTCTGCGTGTATCGCTATCTCCCACTATAATTCTGGGCAAACTCACGTGACGTATGTTTATTTTGATAAGTAAGTAATCTTCCCTGTCACATGGCCGGCGTTATTTTCGATTGTGTATCCATTAACGTTGTTATGTAACCGTGATAATAATCGCGCACTGCTGTCCACTGCGTATGAACGGGACTATTGTGAGCTCGTCAGAGCGTTTATTAACACCTTGAATGCATGGAGATTGATGAAAGTGAGCAAAGCTAATTGATTAGGTCAGCATTGAGCGAAATATTAGTCTCTGTCTATCCCTGTTCGATAGGCGTGAATCGTTAAGGTAATTTTAAATGAGAATTTTTCAGTTTGTTACGTTTTTAAATTACTCATCACGAAAGTTGGTATGCCCTTTATCAGGGGTACCTAGGTCCACAAAGAAAAAAATCTAATCAGAAGTACTGTTCTCGAGTGATAGAAAAATAACTTTTCATTATTGATTGAACACTCATCATTGACTGCCAAAATCAAGCCCCAGGCAAAATCTAGTTATATCATTGACAGAATTTGCTTACGATTTTAGGAGTAAAGGCCAATATATATTTTTACTTAAACCCCTACACAGGTGATTGCCCGACCTGGGAATGAAACCCAGGTATTTACGGTTCACAGCCCGTGTACGTTGTCATTAAGCCAGTGAACCGCAAACGTCATTTATATGATAAATGTAATATTTATGTCAATTAAAATGTATTACAATGGGGGTTTCTGGGACCTTTATTATTTTTTCTATACTCGTATTTAGCTAATTAAATATGTTACTATGGGAGTTTCTCGGGGCGACTTTTTTTTTCCTATTTTTAGCAGTAATATATTCTGGAGGAGACTTATTCATGAGCTCTTGCCAAGATTGTTTAAATAAATCATTTAGTAACTTCTTCATTTTTTTCACATAGATATGTACCAAATATTAAGAGAATGTGAAATATTTACAACCATAAAACAGTAAAATATGCGTATCAAGAGAATATTAAAATATGTCATATATTTTTCCTTTACTAAAATATTTTGTCTAAGAAGGTAATCGTGAAAACCTATAATTTACTTTCTGTTGCTCAGTTATCTTATTAATTAAAGTTGCCGTTGCATGTCTCGTATATTAATAAATTAATATAAAACCGGTTAAATCCAGTTCCTTTGCCTAATTAGCGTTTTATTTTTGCACTTCTTCCCAGTTTAGTTTAGTAATGTTCGGTTAAACGAACTGTTATCAGGGAACAGATACCGCTCGCACTCTGCACTCATTATCAGCTGGATTTTGTGTGTCATGTGACTAATCAGTAATCAGTGGTCTAGCGCCGCGAGGTCGCGGGTTCAATAACCGGCATTAGTTTTTTCCCCTAAGAATATATGGTAGCGGGGTTTGTATGGATTGTGAAATCCTGGATCCGACTCTCATGTTAGAGAATCCACTGTGCTTGGAATTTGGATGCATCGCAATAGGCTCTTTATCACATCTAGAGATAGTAATAAAAGCTTGGCGAATTGTTGGCGGTGCTAGCGGCACCTCAGTGGTTATGACTGCCTGCTGCTTATACCAAACGACAAGTTTTCAATCCCATTTCTATTAACTAAAGTCCAAAACATCGAGTGTCAAAAGTACAGTCTGCATAACAGATTTTCTTGATAAACCCCGACCACAGTTGTGGCCTTTCAAGAATAATTTCAAATCTGGATACGATTAAATAAATTTACAATGCAATTCTCTCTCTCTCTCTTCAGCCACAGGAAGTCCACTGCTGAACATAGGCCTGCCCCAAGGATCTCCACATTGAACTATTGGAACTTACAATGCAATTCTACATAAATACTATTTCCGATATAAATGTTTATTACCTCAAACCAATAAAGACTATGTTTACAAACATTGTATAACCCTGGATCCTTTCGCTAGCTTGAAGAGGCATCTTAGGAGGCCAGTGTAATTGCATCGAATGGCACGAGACCGCCGTCTGATGCCATCCGACACTCTGTCTGGACGGCATTATGCTTACCATCTGGTGCAGAGCTGTCACTTTGCCGTGCTAGATGAAACAAGAATCCATCAAGCCTTGACCTTGTCTAACGATCCTTCGTTTGCAGATAGGCGCATACTGCTACGCGGAGCTGGGCACGATGATCCGGCAGAGCGGTGCCGACTACGCCTACATCATGGAGACCTTCGGACCCTTCGCAGCCTTTATCAGGCTATGGATCGAGTGCATGATAGTCAGGCCTTGTTCGCAGGTGAGGTTTGATCATATCATAAGTACTGTTTTTATCTGTAATAACTAGTGAGGTCTTTATCCATGTCAATTTAAGTGCTCCTGGCATGTAATGCAAATCCGGTATAAAAAAAGAAAAAAAGTTTTGATGAGAAGTAGGTTTTTGCCGTTTCTGGCTCATAGATAACACGTTGTTTAGCGGTGGTAATATAGATTAAAGATTTAAAGAGTCTTGTGAAAGACTATGTGAATAAAGAATAATTTCATTCTACGACTCGATCTACTGAATTTAGATCGGTAACGGTGTAAAATGTAAAGAGCCAGATTACAAAAAAACAATCACAATAGCGATCGATCAGTCAGGACTGTGTTGGTACAACACAGCTTTACCACGTATCGTAATTTAATAACTAACAATAACGAGAATATCACGGAAGTTCCTCTCAAATTGTACCCATAAAGGATAACCTTGAAATGTTCGCCTAAATTCCGATAAATTATAGTTATGGGGAAATACCGCAAATAAATCTACATCGTTAATATGTAACACAATCAATACTATACTAATTAGAAATAAATATACTGAAGTCGATAATCCGTTTAGATCGGCTGGGTATTCTAGCCAGCTTCGAAGAGTTTAAATAATTAACTACAATTGTAATCAAAGATCGCGTTTGGCGTAATTTTCAGTGAGATGTTATAATCAGACATATAGCTCTATACTTTTAACCTGATAGACAAGGACATATAGAAACACTAAACAAGACTACTTGTTAATAAGCTAATATATAATAATTACAGCTTCGTAGCTTTTAATTGTCAAATAGTATTGGCTAAGTCATTTTGATTATTGGCACATAGTAAGATAAGCATATACATAGTTGGTATATAAGTAAGAGACATTGCTGTAGAGCGATAAAACCGCCATTTTTACTTTTTTTAATTATTGTTTCTGTATTGTGTTTTTGTTTAAATTTGTGAACAATAAAGATTTAAATTAATAAATTGTTACACAATCTTTCCACGATAAAAATATCTGTCAGTATTCACGCCATTAATCACAGAAAATTTCTGAAACAGACAGCAGAATGAAATAAAGTAATGGCGATATAAGAAGCCTATAAGCGGCTTACCACAGGGTTGTACCGACTGAGAAATTCATATTTTAAACCATAATAATTTTAAATAAATAAAGAGGTACGGAAATAGCGATAGACTCGCCCCCAGCACATCGTGGGAAGGAACGCACAAGGTGAAACGTAGGTGTCCTGTTTGCACCTCTACCTACCCCTTCTGGGAAAAAGACGTGAGCTTACGTATGTGATAGCTACGGAATGAAAACGAAAACTTTGAACCTTTCAATAATAGTGATTGTTAAAAACGCTTCGGTAATCGACTATCAATATTCTATTTGGAAGGACCTGTACTTACCATCAATTGAAGTACCTAAGTTACTTTCTAGTGTCAAATGAAAATGCAATATGAAAAATAATTCCAAAGAATTTTGCGCCGAGATAGGAACAGTTTAAAAGAAAGAAAATTAAATTTGGATGTTCTTGTTTAAACAGACATTAATAAAATTAATTGTTTAACATAAAAAGGACCATCTGTATAATTATTGTAGTCTACGTCTTAACATATTCGTGTAATCCCCGTCTCTTAGGTATGGAAACAACGAGAGACTCACTAAACCCACTTATAACAAATGTCCGTAGGTCACCCACAGGATATTTTTAGTTTAAAAATAGTTTTTATACCACAAATACTTGATTCAGGAAATTGTTACTTCATAAAAGCAGTTGACTTATTTTACCATGACAATTTCGCACAAAAAACGGTAACAGTAAATTTAATTTAAGGTGAAATATTTGAGTATTTGCGCATTCGAGAAGGTCGCGTTTTGCAAATAATTCAAACTGGGTTAAGACCAGTTGTATAAGATAAAATTGGTGTTAATAAAATGTTGTAGGAAATAATATATTTTTTTGTTTATTTTACGTTTGAAACGGTTACAACTAATAGGAGCTGATTAGGTTATTAATTATTTTTATTTGGACTTCTGGTTCCCAAAATCGTTACGATATCAAAAACTCTTCTAATTTGATAACATTACTTTTTAACCTCAATCCGGGGTCAAAGATTAGCGTCGATTAAATTATTTTGGCTAACTAATCTGATTTGTTATTACACAGTAATAATATTGTCTCTGATATCTTTATTTATGTCTTTCTAAAATATTTTCCCACTTTTACAACACAACATTATCTCCGCAGGCTAGGGCAACAAATTTGGTATATTTAATTACTTATCATGAAATTAATGTGTCTTTCCCCTTAGTCATATCACATTTGACATTTCTTCACAATAATATTACACTAATATGGAAAAACTATGAGTAAACTGACTCGGAGATAACATTTTATGGCATAATTAGGATCTTAATTCACTTTATAGTTACAGCTGCAATGATAATAAAGTCCAAGATAATCTAAAGCGTATTTTTGTGAAGAATCCTCTGAGCTCTTGTGAATAACTATTCTACTATGCTTTTTTATTCAAAGAATACAGGATAGTAACCCAGCCCACTTAATAAAAAAATATTAGAACTTCTAGAGTTCTATTCGGTTCAAACTTACGATCACCCCTTCCAAACAGACATCTCATAGTTTTCGATATGATCTTGGACGTAAAGCGAACGATTTGCTGTCTTATTTCTTTCGGGGGGGGGGGGGGGGGGGATTGCACAATACACTTTTACTTCATCCTCTTTTGTTCTCATTTTCCCGAATTTAATGAGGCCGAAAATGCACATCTGACTAAGTGTTCTGAGATATTGTAAATTTACTAGAGCCCCTTGCTCGTTTTACTGATCTATGCAATAAAATAGATCGGTTAGAATTTCGAAGACTTTTTCAGTGATTTTAGTATCTGAATATTAAATAAAGTGACCTTAAAGCACCAGATTTCGCGCCCATTTTCGTAGATTAACATGCAGACTGGTTTCTGCTTCACTGCCCAATTTATTAATATTAGTCGCGTCGCCACCCCTGGCTTGTGTCTCGGGTTGCCGCCCACGCTCGTCTATACTGTCTGTATTGAAGTCTTCCAACACCATCGCTGTCCTACTTATGCTGTAGGTATATTTTAGGTGTCGGATTTTCGACGTGAAAATGATGTGAGATACATTTTCATACGGCTTTTCGGCTATCTTCCTTCAAATAAAACGTAGTAATATACAAGTATATCAACACCTTTGTGTTGCAGGGACGATTTCAAAATCTAGACTAAATCACGATGAGAAAGTAACATATGTAATTAAAATGTATTTTAACAAGTATTTATTTCCGAGTATAATGTATTCCTGACAAATTTCAAGTACGTGGGTATTGTACCAATCATCTGTTTAATTATACTAAAATAATACACGAGGAAAGATCTGGGAAGTTCATAGAAAAAATACATTGTTATATATAATAATCATTAAAATAAAAGGCCTCTACCACGCAATTCATCGACCGGGGATATTTCTTGTGTGTTCCATCCTACATACAAGATCCAAGACTATTTGTATCCGAAGTAGGTAATGCTTTCACAGTAAAAGGTTCCATGGATTTGTCGTAATTGGCGCCCAACGTGGTGTGAAATTGGATTTTATCACATACAATCCGTTTATCAATAACACACTTGAAAAATTGAATAAAATCTACACTGTTCGATAAAATTATTAAGCAAAATGTCCATCCATTACGCGCAATATATCGATCGAGTATATTTCTATCGCTTGTCTGTTTCGTTCAACATAGTACATACAATATACAAGTCTATTTGTAACCGAAGTAATAAATGCTTTCACAGTAAAACGTTCCGAGGATTTGCCGTAATTGGCGCCCAACGTGGTGTCAAATCGGGTTTTATCGCGTACGATCTGTTTTCCAATAACAACGCAATTTGTTTGGATTCAGCTTAATGATGACATATTGGATTTTCTATACTGGCGGATGCGTTATTGTGTTTCCCGAGATTAACAGGGGTTAGGGGTGAAATAGACGACTATTTATAGTGAACGTAAATATATAAATGTTAAACAAATAGCGGATACATCTAGTTGACAGCAAAATATGTAAGGAAAAATTTACGATAATAGTCTTTGTTAAGAATCTCGAGAATCCATATTTAACACTGTTTTAAATGATTTATATTAATTTTATTCTTAAAAAATGATGTAAATTCGTTTTGCTAAATCATAACAACTTGATTGATTGTTATGTTAATAGGGTTTTTATCACAGAAATTACTGTGTTTTTTATAGTTTACAGTTAGATTAAATTACTTAGATTAAATGTGCACTGCAACCTTACTGTCATACTGCAGTAAGATTATACGTAGTCGAGATAACTGCATTAGATCTGCAATCTCCCCCCAACTTCCTGTTCCTGTTACTGCATACGAACACGACAGTGGCTATAGTAGTGTGAGTAGGTATTTTAAACCTAAAGATGCGTCCACACTGTTACTTCTTGTGGAGTAACATCTTTAAGTGATAGTCAGCAACATCTGATTGCACCAGTTATTAATTTTTAGTACAAGTTGCGATGTTTGTATATGTTAAGTAATATCTGGCTTTTGAAAAAGCCAATTAGCTCAAAAACAGTGAATGGCGGTGGGGATGCGATTAGTAAAATTCAATAAATAGTAACAAATAGCCACAAAAGTACAGGCAAGCGCAGTGTCTGACGCCCGCCTACAAGGTGGACGGACGACCTGGTTAAGGTTCCAGAAGGCGCCGGATGCAGGCCACTTCCAACAGGTCAATGTGGAGATCCTTGGGGAAGCCCTACGCTCAGCCGTGGACTTCCTGCGTCTGAAGAGAGAGAGGGAGAGCCACAAAAGTTACAGTTTGTTACCAAATGTTACCGTGTTACAGAACGTTGCTCCACAAAAGTAAAAGCGATGTGGTGCACCGTAATACAGCCTTTTAAACGGTAATAATCAAATTACACACTCACCGACTTCAATAGATTGCTCTATTAATCAAAGGCGATCTTGTTTACGTAAGAGAGCGTAAGTTACACCACTATGCATGTTAGCTCAGCTGATTGGCCAAAAAAATTTTATTGTATGCAAGTGTACACAATGCAGTCTCAACCTTACAGTAACATACGGTCTTATGTCACGAGTATCGGAAACTACGAGACTAGAGGCTCTGATCTTACCAACATCACGTAGACAAGAAAACAAGTATTGTTTAATTACTCTAACGACATATTTTCTTTTGTGCGGTCTGAGGCCTTTCATTTCTCTATCTTTTTCTACTGCCCTGTAAAAGTTGTCAAAGCATCTGAGCCTTCAAAAACAAATCTGGCATTTTGGCATTCGAGCACTTTTATTTAATTTTGAATTACAATTTTCGAGTATTTTCTGTTAATTTGGGTGTTTGATGTACACGAGCATCTCGATTAATCACATGCATTAGAAAATTGCTCTCATATTAGTTCGAAATGATTCTTAATTTATATTCCAATTTTACTGGTACTTTACTACTGTTGTAAATGATGACTTCTTGCAATGATATGGGGTGGGTTAGTCTTGGTTTATCAGTTGTTGACTGTATGTATTGTCCGCAGGCTATAGTGGCGCTGACGTTCAGCGTGTACGTGCTGAAGCCGATATTCCCCGAGTGTCAGCCGCCAGAGGACGCCACCAGGCTCTTAGCAGCGTGCTGTATACGTGAGTTTATATTGTCCGTTCTACCTGACGTTATCCAGGCCATTAAGTGACGGAACAAGTCAACAAAGTCCTACAGACTCCGCCTTCGTTTATGTTCAACGAACTCACTTGTAAAATTATTGCTCATATCTTCATTGACGACATCCAGCCAACGCTTATAACTACATTATAGCATATCAATATAAAAGTATTAATATTATTAGATCTTTAGAAGAACTACATGATAAGTTTAACTGACGGAGGAACATGTCCTAACAAGCATTTTTCGTGGGGCGAGATTTTGATAATAATTTTATTCTCAGTAATGATCAATTATTTTTTCTAATTGTCAGAAAACATTAGTCATAAATGACTAAAGTCTTCTGTGTCATTCACAGCCTTAAAACAAAGCATAAGTATTCCAATCTTGTTAAAAATAATAAAGTATAATTACAAATAACAAGAGAAAAGAAACAAAACAATCTACTTGAGTCACTAAACAGAATAAAATAATTATCGATAATGCTCACAAAGAGGGTAGCAAAAAAGATAGCAAAATGAATGATAACGATTAAATAGTATAAAGGCTGCGTTTTCACTGAAGTGGAGACAGGAAGTCCCCTGCGGGTCATAATCCTTGGATTTCAACAGTGACTGTTAGAAGCGGTCTGCATCCATTATATTCCTCGTACCCTAATGTTGTTTTCCATTTTTCAGTGTTGCTAACCTTCGTGAACTGCTGGTCGGTGCGCGCGGCGACTCGAGTCCAGGACTGGTTCACGTACGCCAAACTCCTGGCGCTGTTCATCATCATAGCAGCTGGAGCCTACCAGCTGTGCTTGGGTAAGTCATTCATTATAAATATATACTCAAATGATGCCTGATGCTCTAGACAAGACAAGATCTAGGAGTGTGCTAGGTAGCGAATGGTTCATATTTTTTTCTTAGATAAGTATACTATAGCGTTAGTTAGTTAGTTAGTAGTAGCGTTTTTTATGTATATTTTCTTTTAAATTACAATTTTATCCCGACTGTCGACGGAGTTCAATTTTCTGGACAATTTGTCGACTCCGCTCGGTTTTCACCATCTTTAACTGGCTCTCGGTTAAATTTCACTAGGTCTCTTATGTACTATTTTGACGGTTGCAGTTAACATAATTATGTCAATATATCAAACTTCTTCAGACCCTACTTAGGCCTCTGTGCAGAGAACGCGTCAACAATGGCTTTACGTAAGCCAAGATGTATTGTATGAACGAATTACACTAGGATTTGTGTCATGGTCATAACGGCACGAAACAGCTGTATTTGAACAAATGTTTGGTACAACCGGAATCGTGGCCACGAACCATTGTTTCGACATCGCATAAGTAATAAAAGTAATAAGCTAAATCAAATAATCCACAACTCATACTTAGGTGTGGATGATGCGAAGTATTTTGATATTGCAGAATTTTTACTTGTGACTGCAATAAGTTTTTATTCTTTCGGAGAATATGTAAGTTAAATCGACATTACTAGAAAAAAACTATTAGCCATTTTCCCACGCCTGCATGGGATATTACGCCTATCCACGCTGACACTTAGCCGTAGTTTCTAGTTCATGTTACAGAAAATTTTGCTTAATTGCTTTTGTTTAAAGAATTTAAGAAAAATCATGGTGTTTGAATCATAAATCTCATAAAAATCATAACCTCTGGTCATGGTTCTCAAGCCGTGAAGGTTCTCAGTCTAAACGGCAATGACGCGACCGACACTATAAGAGTCTATCTATCACAAATATAACCCTAGAAATATGAATTTATTAATCTGCAGAAGTGGATAACTGCATCGGAATTGCAATTAGGACTTCAAGCCGCGGCTTTCTGCTTGAAATAGGACGGCGCTAATCGATTTTCTATTTAAAGTTGGTCTGGCGCATCTCTGTATGGTCTAGACTTCACAACTTGAAATAATTTCAAAGCAATCTGTTATGGAATTGCCTAAATGTTTTCAATTTTGAATAATTAATTTGTCTTCTTTAGGATTGCTCATGGATCTGTGTTTTGCTAATACTCATTTTACATGGACCATGAACTGCAATCGAGTGTTTTAAGGCCGTACAAATTTGAATCAGTTTAATAGACGATCTTTTTACTCAGTACTACTCGTAAACTATATAGGTATACGGTAAATTAAAAACAATTGAGCATCGGGAATGCTAGTTTTTATCTTCTTTAAAACTAACTCACCCAAACTAAACGAACCTATTGATAAATATGCAAAATTATAGCTCATTTTCAATTTATTATTCGTATTCAGCAACTAACAATAAACGCAATTAGAAATTATAACAAGGTGAATACAATTTCTATTGATATGTCTGTGTCGCCTTGGTGGCACTCGCAAACGTGTTGATCACCTGGCAGAAGGTCATTTTTACACTAGCTGGACCAATATGCTCTCTGTTGTATAAACCCTCTGGTTTTTGAAAGAACAATCATTTTGAGTTTATCCTTAAAGCTAGATTAGATGAAAGACTAGAGTCATAAATACACTCCTGATTATAAATTCCCTGTATGCAGCATGACCAATCTCCTTTCAAGTTGCACCTGTTGAGAATTATGAAAATATTTAACACTTCTTAGTATTTGTGAAACACACATAATAGCCCCATGTGAATATGAAATACCTGGAGGAAGCAATCGATTTTAAATAGTTATATTAAGAGAACAGTTGAATATGGCGTATCAATTTGATATTTTGCGAAGTTAGTAACAATTTCATGACATTCTTGAGGTCAAACAACCCAAATCATCCTGAGTTATGTGTTAAAATAAAGTGGAGTTTACAAATATAATATACAGTAACTAACTGTATACTTGCTAATAGTTACTTCCAGGTAACAACTATCTGAAACAATACAGGTAAACAAAATAATGAAACATTTAAGACATATACAGCTGACCCCATTTAAGCATAAGGACAATAGCATCACCCGAGATGATTTAAACAGGTTGCACGACACAACATGCGCCTGTTACATCAGCCAAGTAATGGCTTCCCGGAATGCGTTGTTAAAAACAGACGAACTGCCGTCGTATAAGGATTCCGATTTTTTTGTCAGCACGGAATCCTTATTGTGCAGGGGTAATATAAGTTCATACTTGCGAATTTGTATTGGAATTTCTTTTGGTTTTATTAGGAAGGATGATGAAATGAGCGGGACGCTTGCCTGATGGTAAAATTCACAGCTACTTATAAATCGGAGCAACGAAATTCAGAATGTAAAACTGCAGTGTAATAAGAACTGCGTTGCATTTTAAGTTAAGTCTCTTATTGCTGTTTTGTTTAGCTACAATTCCATTATACTAGAAAGGAACAAAAATCTATCTAATCGCGGAATCGTACCAGCGACCTCTAATTTCACGTCTAACGCCGCATCGACATCACGGAAGCCTCAATCAATTCTCAATTGTATAAAATGCGTGAATGGATCAATTTCATTGAATTCAGTCTAACGCAATGTTTGCAAAGTGTGGCGTGTTGAAAAAATCTAACACGATTGGCATTAACGAGATCATTTGAAAGCTATTACGTGGGGTCTCGACCTCGCTATTTTCGAAATGTGCGACCTCGCCGCGCAAATATTATTGCATCACTATGGTGAGGAAGTCACTTCGCAACTTTACTATTGGCTATTGTCGGATCTGTTGAATAAAAAGTAAATATGTGAATAAATATGTGATGGAGGAGACAGCATTGGATAAATGTGAGCGGAAATGCTAATGCGAAATAAAGGAGGTTGAAGCACCTCTGATAGATTCAATCCCAGTTGTAAATGGACCCGTACAATTAAGTAAATGTTGTCTGAGTTTCTTTAATCAGGCTGCCATGATTGTGTCTCCCTCCTTGATAATATATTTGGATAGTACTGCATTTCTCTCCAGGTATATTGTGGTAATTTTATCGTGCAAATTAAACATGAATGTATTGAATATATTAAAATATATCTTGTTAAATAAAAAAAGGCTTTTTGCCATATAACTATTTTTATTCCTTGACGATCGTACATATTAGGAACCTAGTCTTTGAAAGTAAAACAAGGGGCTACTGTTTACAGTTTTCTTTCTTCCACAAACCAAGACAAATAAATATCCAAGACTTTTATTCCATCTCCGTTAGAAATACAAAGGCTTTGTTCGTATTTCCTTCGGCAAAGCAATTAAACTCATATGCCGAGGAATGTTGTGGCCTGTAAATAACTGCGCTGCGCTGAAACTCCTTGGAATCCCAATAAACCCATGGAGCTGTTCTCTCATATCTTTTATATTTGTCTTCAAATGATTTTTTCTTTTATCGAGGTTTTAACGGCGCTATGATAAGATTTTATTTAGGATAATCAACTTAACTTTAGTCATTCATTTTAAGATGGTTGATTAATAGAACAGCCTATGAATAAAATTCCTTTTTATACATATTTACTTTATAGTCAAATATCAGGAAGCTGGAAGTCATTGCCACAGCTGAACAAAGATCTTTCCCAGATATATCAAAAGCTGAATTATGTACATCCAAGGACCTTTATTAGATAATTTAGTTGATTTTATTATGAGTCATGTGTTTTTGACCTCTTACTCTAAGACAATGATCTTAGATGTTATCTTTCCTTACCGTCGAACTGTTGCAAGGTTTTAAGTTATTTTTAATATCAGTCCTGCATATGCTGTTATAGCTTGGCTCTTACATTACAGAAATGACTACCGAGGCCTCGTTCCAAGCGCTACTTGCAATATATTACGTGAGATGATTTGGGCCTCGGTCTACCACAGTGACCCAATTCATTTTATTAGATATTGGTTATTCCAATGTCGGAATTCAAGGCCACTGATAGCGTTTTGCGACGCTTACCTATATATAGTTTGCTTTAAATACATTTCATCATATTGTTATTCTTAGTAATATTAAATATAGCGAAAGTGAGTTTTACAATTCGAATTTCAGCGACATGAATAATTAATTGTAGAGTATTTATATTTATAGAGGGAGCGGTGTCATACATTTGCGTCTTCAAAAACGTAAATAAAAATGGTGGTGCCGGGCCACCTTTTACCCTCCTATTGGCTGACATTTGATGGGTTTTCCAACATGCACGAATTAACACTGGTGAATCCCCGACTGAAATATATTTGTATGGCTCACTATATTCATAATATCTCGTAGTCCTTGCTATCTTCGGCCATTATCCCAATATCTTTACATGATTTGGTGAATCAATCTAGAAAATTTTGTGGTCAAATAATTGATTTACATTTATGTCAATGGGTCAAATGTACTTGCCAACCATCATAGATATTGGATACCAAGCTGTAATAATGTAACATCACATTTCTTTCATAATACCATTCATTTTTTTTCTTTTGCTAAGTCGTCAGTTATCCTTTTTTAATATATGAGCTTCTTCTTGTTCAAATCATTAAAAAATAAACACGCGGATTCCTACAACCGATTTTACTTTTTATAACTTGAGCGTAAACAAATCATTGTACACAGTTTTTTTGTGAATAAAGACATAGTCGAAGGACATATAAAAACGTGCGATAAAAACTAATGAAGTAACGCGATGTTTTGGTGGATTGGCGTCATTTAAGCACCAAATTACACATTAGACCCGCAAACAAATTTACAAAAACTAATATTTTCTCTTGTCTATGCTCGGAATTATTTCCCGCCATTTATGCGCAGTAAAAAAGCGAAGGTAAACAACACTTTTTCAATGAATTGTTAACGGCCAGTTTCCTTTAATTAAATTGCTGTATTTAACTTGTTTTGAGATAGGTTTCCGTTGATTTGATTTTAAGTTTATTTTATAAAGAGGTAATTATGTTTCATTTCTGTCGAAGGTTTCGTTTTAAATGTAAAAAAATCGGTATGCTGAAATACAAATATAATTTTGTTTTATTTTTTTTATTGCTGGAACCTCGTGTTTATGTAACATTTTAGTTTTAATATTGTATACATTGCACTAATATTTTCAAAATTGTGGCCGAGGTTATTTCCAGTCAAAAATTATTTTTAATATAACCGACCAGTATCTTCATTATACCTCAGAATACACAAGGAAAAATGCGAATTACACATCATAAGAACCTGTTAAGATTCCAGGAAGTAACCAAAACTCATTCCCGTACGGACAGCAAAGTATTTATCAAATTGTAGTGATTAATTATTTCCCCTTACGTGTCATTCAATGAATTTAAATGTTCTCGCCATTTCGTGTGAATGTTCGAAATCCCGTCGCGAAGGTCGCAGTCTTGACCTCGTTGAGTTGCCCCGGCATTGTCAAATGTCACTGCCACTCACTAACTGGCAGAGCAGGGCTCGGTTGCAACTAACTTTATCATAACTTTAACTTTGACCATATCAACGCCATCCATTTGTGATAAGGCCCAGTTGCATCAAGTAACTTTGACCGTTGCTTTAACTTGAACAATATCTCCGCCATGCATTTGGCATCACAAATGTATGGCGCTAACAATGTTTAAGTTAAAGTTATGGTTAAAGTTCTCGACGCAACTAGAGCTAACTGTGGCAGACAAACGAGTTGCACTAAGTAACTTTGCCTGTTACTTCAACTTGTCGATAGTACCCCTATGCGTTGGGCATCGCAAATATATCGCATTAATACCAGTCGCGTCATCTGACTTTAACGATAACTTATATTTAACCATATCAATGCCATATATTTGTCATCTCAAATAATAATAAATACACCCAACAGTCACGCACATAGTCCTGACCCCACACTAAGATCGAGTCTTGTGTCGTCGGTATCAGAGACTACGAGAGACTTTTTCGGTCTCATCAACACCCGGGGACCGAATCCGTGGCCTCTCGTTTCACAGCCGGCGTCTAACTAATTGCGCCCCAGAGGTTGTCAAATGTGCAGAGGTTCATGGTTAATCAAATCAAAGTAAGCCGAAGCAACTGGACCTAAGATCACAGATCTACGTCTAAAGCGATTAACAAAATTTAAATCAACGCGACCGAATCCGCGAGCTAAACCTAGTACTCTAAGTTGCCTAAATTACTAACGGTGTTAGACGTTGCGTGTAGAAAGTAACCGCCCCGTTGTAGCCTTGACTGCGAAATGAATGGACCGGTTCTAGCGTCTCGGTAACTGTCTCACAACTGACGTAACAGCTTTGCTGTCACGTTCCGATCGCTAATTGGAATAGATCTAGTATTACCGTACTACGCATCGATTTAAAAACTGAGGATGTATTCAGTACATTTGGAGTTTCAAAAGGTGACCGTGAAAATTATGCTCAAATAATATGAAATTAACTTAATCTAATAGAATTCGTCATAACGGTAATGAGAACTATTATTTTAATTTTTATTGTTATTTAACTTTCTGTCATAATACAAGCAAGCATTTTCAAAATCGTTGCGAGCGACGATTAATTTGAGTAACGCTCCACTGGATATGCACTGGAGCGCCGCACCACATACGTCGGAACACTTTACGCGCTTTCCGCTCTGTCCAACTTCATTAAAAGATATTCCAACGTCAATGTTCAAAGGAATTAAAGATCAACAAAGCACCCTTGGCAATTTTTACGATATGGGTTCTGGGTAATGTCTGTCAGTTGCGGACCAGTCGATCGTTTTCGGTCTTGACTGTAATGTAAATAGTGAGTGCAGTTACATCGAAATCAAGTATCCTCCCGCGAGAGATGGTTATCTCTTGCCATTCGATAAAATTGTCTATAACGATTAAACGCAGGTTGATTCTGAATTGTGAGTCACGTCACATTTGCGCAGGTCACTATAAAGATTTTTATACCATGGTGTCCACTGGCCCCTAATCTAGCGGATACGAAAATTCTATTACCAGCTTTACATCATATTTATTATTTATCCACTGAAATCACAACTCATTTCTCAGATTATTTTTTGCCAATTTGCAATCCGTCGGTGACATAAAATATTGCTTATGCGTTTCCTAACACTAGTTGCCTATCGGGTGTAAGCTAATTCGTATATAATAAGGTAGATTTGAATCTAAGATTGTGAAATAGTTGCAATGCATCTCTTCATATTTAACTTGTATTACTTTGCTGCTAATGATTATTCTTCAATCGAACTCTTGGTTTTAGAAGAGCCCATGTTCAATAATAAGAGATTACAGCCTGATACACTACAATACAGATGCTAGTATTCTATTCTAATGTGTTCAGATAGGCATCATCGAGTAAAGTCTAAAACCCGCCATAGTATCTAACGCAGGCGTTGCGTTTCCAGATAAGGCAGTTCTCTGATGTATAGTTATACAGGATGCGGAGTCGGTCTGTTTACTTGTCTTAAAAGGAATCCGACTGCAGTTACCAGTAGCCCTGTGTAGTGTGCAGTGTTATATTTCATCTCTAAAAACTGTTTTTCCCGTGATCTTTTCGTAACAGATGTATGATACTTCACAATATTGTGAAATAAAAGTTCTTTCTAAAGACCAAATAGACGGGTATGAATATTTAATGAAGTCCAAAAACGGCCAATATTGTTACACATTGCAAAATGTTTCGAAATTGTTTAAAGCTAAGGTATTTTAGCAGATATAAGTCTAGTGGGTTTAGTCACAAGTTGAACTCAAAAATATCTACAAAAAAATGTTTACTGTGTCTGCCTATATTAGCCCACGGATTAGCACGGGCCCTCTCTATAATCGAGAGTTCGATTAAGCGAGCTTAGGCCAATTAAAACTATTTCAAAGTCAAGGGGATGGTTTTACATAGAATATAGGCCAGGTCGTGTAACAGTCGTGGAACAGATTTGGCCGGGACATGACGGGATATAACGAGACGGGGCGACAAAAGCAGTATAAAGGACGGCAGTCCCGTTTTTTTTTTCAGCCCACTGCTGGGCACGGGCCTACTCTACAATCAAGAGCATCGATTGAAAGTGGTTAGGCCATATAGTCAACCACGCTGGCCTAGTGCGGGTTGGCGGACACATACCGTAATTCTTTAAAAACGCTACGGTATGCAGGTTTCCTCACGATGTTTTCCTTTTTTTGGCAGTCCCGTTGAGTTTAAATATTAAATACTTAGTACGTGAAATAATATGCGTCTGATGTGTACTGGACTCAAAAACTATCTGCACCAGGTCAAGCCGGGTCGGGCCGCTAGTGATTCCATACACTGAAAAGCTAAAGTTTTTGCATTTTGTATAAACTGTGCCCGGCATGACGATAGTCTCGCTTACTTTCATATCCTAAAACGTAAATAAGCTTGTTGAACTGTTGACTATATTTAGGTGTTCGTGGTAGAAATATTAATGACATCTCTGCCTACCCTCTCGAAGCACACGTGTTAAATTATACCTACTTTTGCTTATAATTTAATGATTCCTGCTGTGCCAAATGTTCGTGCCTTATGATTTCAGTTAATGTCACATGCCTCCATCATCAAAAAGTACGATGTGTGAGTGAATGTACTAACTCATTATGTTCTTGTTCACACAATTAGCCCACAACTGGCGCAATCTCAATGGAAATCGTTGGAAAGCTGCATATAATTTTCTGTCACGTGCAGATATCAAGGGGCTGTTAATGTCGGTGCCATCCAACGCGAACCAATTGAACGCGGCAAATTGCTTCTTCCCCGTTCAATTTACTTGCAAATGGCTTTTTTTAATTAATAGCTAACTTGATTATAGGTTTTGCGGAATTTCTATAGACTTGGGCATGGTATTGCCCCTTTGCAAGCTTTTAGATCTTATTCAATAGTTTTGTGTTAGTAGGTATTTACTTTCGCGTCTTATTCGATAAGAACTTTGGATCCTGATTATTATTTTGTATGACTGCCTCGGTGGCGTAGTTGTACTACGGTACGTTTACAACGCTGAGGCCTCGGGTTCGAATCCCAGGTCGGGCAAGGTGATATTGGATTTTTCTATTAATTATCAGCCCGGAGTCTGGAATTTGTGGCCGATATGGCGATAGGCTTGCCCCTATCCCACTCTGGGATTGAACAAACAAGTCAAAACGTGGGTTATACTGGATAAAGAGAACCTCTGCCTACCCCTTCTGGGAAAAAAGTCGGGGAAAAAAGTGAGTTTTATGTATTATGGATCCTAGATGATAAAGCAGGTGACAGAAAAGTTTCGCTAATGATTGTACAATTAGCAGAATGTGTGAATTATTTCAGGAAAAACAAACACGGCCTAATCATGTACATTCAAATAGAATCCCACTCACATTTTTTTAAGCTTGTATTAGTTATTTATGGAGAAGCAGCAACAAACGAAAATGTCATAACAGATGACATTAATATTCTTATATGTTCTGACAGCCTCCGTGGCGCAGTAGGTTAGACGCCGGCTGTGAAACAAGAGGCCGCGGGTTCGATCCCCGCACCGAGACAAATGTTTGTGTAAACCACAAGTATTTGTTTCGGGTCTGGGTGTTTGTGAGAAGGAAAGGTCTCTCGTAGTGTCTGATACCCACGACACAAGACTTAATTGATCTTAATGTGGGGTCAGGACTACGTATGTGACTGTTGGGTGTATTTATTTATTTATAATATTTCAAACCAGTCCAGTACTGACAGTGAATTAGCCTTATCGATTAATAGGTGCTAATGACAAAGATAATCTCGCTGGCTCAACGCGAATTCTCAGACTTCACATATCTTCCAAATTCGATGTAAATTGCGCAGTGTAACAATTCTAAGATGTTATTTTATGACCTTGTGGCAATAAAAATAAAACTATGCCATGACTATATTAAAGCAACTATTTTTAACGTTATAATATCTAAACTATGTTGCCTTTTCGTATTACAGCACTTAACCTTGATTGGATTAAGCGATTCCAGAAGTCTGTTTTTTTCTTTCTTTTAATGTGAATTGGTTTTAACTTTGAATGGTTTTAATCACGGAAATCACGCATCGATAAGTCCAGATAATACCTACGGCTATATATTTCACATCAATAATTTTTGAAATCAGTGTTTTTAATCATTGTTGGTCTCAAACGGCAATCTAACATGCATACTGTATTTTAGTTATCTCAACAGAATATTATATATTATACATAACCGCTATGCTTCCGTATTCTCCTCACGGTTCAGTAGCTTCTATGTCAAGGTTCAGCATTCACCAAGGAACAAAATCGTACAGACCAAAATATTGTCAACATCAATTAACTGTGGAGATTCAAGGTCGCATTTGCCGAACGAACCGGTTTCAATAAAAGCGACGATCAAAAATCTGTACTTGTAATTAAACTGTACACATTATATTTAATTCAGTGTTTTCAAGATAATAATATTAACTTATTGTACATAATATCATTGGCTTTTCCGTCCGGATTGGCATGTTGTTTTTTAAACTAGTTTTTTTTAAGGTTCTTGGAAACCGATGAGTGGATGAATTGGCACTTCCTTGATACGAGTATATGTGATTTAAAAAACTTGAATCTTTTAATAAAAAGACGGCTTATAGTACTCATCGAGCTTTATATAGTTAATA
The DNA here is from genome assembly GCA_033459515.1 of Theretra japonica. Classification (NCBI taxonomy): domain Eukaryota; kingdom Metazoa; phylum Arthropoda; class Insecta; order Lepidoptera; family Sphingidae; genus Theretra; species Theretra japonica. The sequence continues at coordinate 1,626,159 of CM065928.1, forward strand.
AAGAAAATGTAACCTTTAGGTAGGGCATTGTCGCGTCTTTTTAGTCTCGACTTTTTAATATCTTTGGAATAATTATGGTGTAGGTAATGGAGACGTGGATTGGACTAGGAAAATCTTATGCTCTTTCAAGGGTACAAACGAGAGACTACACCTGCCTCTGTGACGTAGTGAGTATACAGGCGAAGGGTTCAATCCTTTCACTGAGAAAAATGTTTGCACACATGTTTAAGCGATCATCTAGTATTTAATTGATTCCTGAGTGTCTAGAGATTCCCAACATACACGTGATAGGACACATAAATTAAATGTACGTCTGTTTGTTCAAATGTATTTATCACGTGCGACGCATACATAAAAATGTAAATACCTTTGTATATTGTAATGTATAGTTATGATAATTATTGACGAAACATTTACAACATTGGAGGCCTTGAAAAACGGCAAATAAAGTTAAGAATAGCTATTAGTATTTCCCGCCGACCTCCGAATCTTATTTGGTAAAGATATCTTGAGATAATATCGAAACTGGTTCGTTCAAAACCTGGCACTTGGCAACCGACGCTGTGTCACTCATCTTCATAAAAAAAATGTGGCACAACGACCTAAATATCTATTTTTGAAACTTACAATAGTTACGTCAATACCTAGTTATTTCAATACTACGCATTTTGAACGAGGGGCCATGGGTTCAATTCCCGCCTTGAGATAAACGTACGAGTACACCATACATATTTCGTAGGTCATACTTTCGTTGATCCATACTCTCTACTATTGGGTTTTCTAACATCGTGTACGGCTTCCGTTATCCAGGCACATACCAATGTGCTGTCACCAGCTTTTGGGTTATAGGCAATCTCACTCTACGAAGGAAAAGCAACAGAAAAGCTGTTCGCGTCGATTGTCAATGCGATCACTTATTACCACCCAAGTCGTGTCTATGCAATTTTATTGTCGCTCTAACCATCCACAGCAAGGGTCTACCACTTATAAATAAATAATAAATACACCCAACAGTCACATACATAGTCTTGACCCCACAGTAAGATCAAGTCTTGTGTCGAAAACTACCACTACTCTTATCAGAAATTACGACAAACTTTTTGGTCTCACAAACACCCAGACCCGAAACAAATACCTGTGGTTCACACAAGTATTGCACAGGGATCGAACCCGCCGCCCTCGTTTCACAGCCGGCGTCCCACCAATTGCGCCACGGTGATTGTTATATACAACTTTTTCTGTTAATTAAGTTTATTTTGGCATTAATATTATTATTACGATGACCGTATTTCAAAATTCGTATGCCACAAAAAAACAAATAAACATATTATATTTGGTATACGATATTTATGGTGTTTATCTTAATGCTCTTGAGTGTCCCACGAATTGAGGAGTTACGAGAATAGACGTAATTCTCGAGTTGTCGGTCGGAAGGCGTCGGCGTGCTACAGACGGACTGGTTATTAGATGATTGCTCGGCTGAGCACGCCTGGTAACGTGTGAACCAGCGCCTCACGTGATTTATTACTGCAAAAACAGCTGCTAGCTCATATCTTTTTTGAGAAGCTACTTAAAATTAGATAAGTTACAGGGGCAAAACTTAGCAACCTACACGCACGTGTGTTCACTTCTAGCAATAGCATCTTTATCTTTTTAGTTCTGGCAGTACCAGGCTCTAAGCAAGCCAGAATGTTCTATAGTTTAGTGTTAGAGAAATATAATTGTATTAGTTTAACAATACGTTTTATTATTAAGTCAATATCTTGTACTAGGGTATGATGGAACTGGCATGCCCATTAGATAAAAAGTTCCTAAATAAATAAAGAAAAACATCTTTATCTTTATCAAGCTGGTACAATGGTGTCGACTGGCAGGAGGCACTTTACTTATCATTGAAGGTTTTGTAATCAATTCGTAGCAACGCGACGGTATAAAAATTCCTTCTATGATGTTTTAGGAGATATGTTTATTAGCTGTGGTGATATATCTTTGTTAGTATATAGATATGGTTGCTTTGTTTCTCCATTGGAAATTAAACGTATTCATTGTTGCAGGCAAGGTGGAACACTTCACCTTTGAAGGCACCACCGATGACGTCACTTCTATAGCTCTGTCATTCTACTCCGGATTGTTCGCTTATAACGGATGGCAAGTATCTTTAAACTTTATAATTCTGAGTATATTTCCATAAGAGGAAACTTAAAATTATCAATAGATGAAGCACACGAGTCCATAAAAATATTTACAGATTCAACAATAAAATAAAGAAAGATTTATGCGTAGAATCACAGAGAATTAACACGAAATCAAATAACTTACCTGAACGTTCTGAGTAATTAACGCCGTCAAAGGAAGACATAAACCTTACAACTGGATGCAGCCACTTAAAACAGGTTTCTCTAGAAATTCTTAAAATGGGCTTATTCTCAGCATGATGATGTGCGTTTACAAAAAAGTTACAAACACTGCGATTATATTGATCATTCAACTGATGCCTCTATTAATCTGATAATACTGTCTATTCCAGGAACTACCTGAACTTCATAATCGAGGAGCTGAAGGACCCGGTGCGCAACCTGCCGCGCGCCATTGCCATCTCGTGCGCGCTGGTCACCATCGTCTACACCTTCACCAACATTGCCTTCTACACCACGCTGTCGCCTACTGAGGTCAGCTCTTATAGGTTTATTTTGGGTTTTAATTTTTATCCAAGAAAAATAAATGCAAATTAGTTTGTGAAAATAATTTTTAACCGAACGTTGTCTTATTATAGAAACTGTATACTTTAACGACAAACTACAAATTTTAAATTCCATAAACTATGTCACCATAAAACAAAGAGAAAGTTAACCACATAACACAATGAAATCGTGCTAAGAGATTTTTTCCCATAACAAATGAACCACTAGGTAACAAAGGCACATCGACCACTCTCATTAAATTGCATCTATACCCTTATTAGATCGTCCTTTTATCCAAGTCCCAATACTGTACATAGATCTATATAACATTGGATAACTTTGAAATCATCTGAAACTGCAAGTACCGGATCAAAGAGTGGGTCTCTAACTTGGGTTTGCTTGATTTATTTGTCACCAGGTGCTGGGATCAGCAGCAGTAGCAGTGACGTTTGCTGAGCGTCTGTTCGGATGGTTCGCCCTCTCTATTCCTCTGTTCGTGGCTGCCTCCACCTTCGGTGCTGTCAATGGCGTCCTTCTCACTTCTTCAAGGCAAGAATAATATTGTACTTCTAATAGAAGTAGAAAAAATATAATAGTAGAGATATGACGGTAGTTTCTGATTACTATAGATAAAGCAGAATGATATATCAGGATCGTGTAAAGTGGAAATTCAGGGTCTCTGTCTATTAAAAAATCTTATAACATGTATCTTAGTAGGTAGTCTGTAGTGGAAGTAAGACCTACCTGGAAGTATTTACGTTTTGTTACTATAATATCCCCTTTCAATTGAACTCTTGGTTGTAGTGGAGCGTGCTCAGCAGTAGGCTATAATAAGCTGATACAGTGCAGCACAGTATTTGTCATAGCAATAATAAATACTCCCATTGCTGTAGTAAATTTTAAAGCCCACGATCACAATCAACTTACTGAAGAAATCCTACTTGAACTCCAGCAGTTCCTTTACAAATCGTAAAGACCACTAATACTCCCCAGGTTGTTCTACGCCGGGGCGGCGCAGGGTCAGATGCCGGCCATGCTGACGATGGTGACGCCGCGCGCCACTCCAGCACCTGCCGTCCTCGCTGTAGCACTACTGTCACTGCTCTACCTCACCGTGTCCGACATCTATGCGCTTATTAACTACGTCGGATTCGCTACATGGGTTAGTAACTTTTGATGTTCTTGTTTCAATGTCTGATTCTAGTTCCTTTATTTCCATCCATCCATCTTTATTCCTTTCTCCATCGTCTATAAGCTTTCATCGACGTACTTGTGACTTCCTATTATAAGTGGTCATGGACACTGGTGATCATAATCAAGTGTTTGTGAGGTCGTTTATTAACCCTAGATTTTAAATAAAATGTTTCTTTGCTATAGACACTTACAGCTCCTCTCATGCAAGCTGAGCAACTGGAAATATAAGTCCTATTTTTATTCAATAGTTCTATTGATGTGGTATTGTGTTTCAGTTGAGTATCGGTGCCGCTGTGTTCTGCCTGCCTGTCTTGAGGTATACGCAACCCAACCTCGAGAGGCCCATCAAAGTCAACCTCTTCTTCCCTGGTGAGTTAAATCTAGCTTAAGACTGTAGTAAAATATTCTAAGCCTTTACGTGCTTTAACGTGTATAGTATTAAATCAACATAACTACGTAGTTTCTTTGTCTTTGAACAAATGAGAACGATTACGAGTAAATCCAGGATGCCAAAAGTACTCTTCCCCCGTAGAATTGATTTTTATTTCCTAATTGTATTGTATTGAATCGGCCCATATACGTGCCACTGCAGTGCACGCGCCTTCTCTACAATCGAGAGCACGATTGGGAGGCGGGTTAGGCCATAGTCCACTACACCGCGCTGGCTTAATGCGGGTTGGCGGACATCTTATTTACTAATGATACCCCAAAAAATATTGTCGTTTAACCTTTTCCTACATTGAACAGAAATCCTTGGAAAGCCTTACAATAAGCCCAGGGTATCATCTCAACTCTTCATGGGAAAGTACAAATATGAACAGATCATCATCAATTCGGTTATTTTGCGGACCTAATAAATGACTCCCTTCCAGTGATCTACATAATCTGCACGATCCTGGTGGTGGCGGTGCCGGCGGTGGCGTCGCCGGCGGAGACGGGTGTGGGCTGCCTCATGATCCTCACAGCCGTGCCCATCTACCTGCTGCTGCTGCACCCAACCACCAGGGTCAACTTCCTCGCCTCCATCATGCGTAAGTCTCTTCTTCTACCTGTCCTTGTTTCTCATTAGCATCTTCGTATCATTTGTGTTGCTTGCTGTCCTGGTCCCGCATAGGTGACTTTTCAGTCAATTTTAAGACCGGCGTCTACCTGACATCACCTCTCGAGAGAAAACTTTTTGGTATGGTGTAGGTACACCGCACTAGCCTTATGCAGTTGGTAGACTTCCCGTGTGTCTAAAATTCTTCTGGAAAACTTGTATGCAGTTTTCCTCATGATGTCTTCCTTCGCAGTTATTTTCATTCATCGTATATTTTACTTGCTTTCTATGAGTGAAACAAAAGATAGTAGTTCCGTGTTATACGACTGCTATTTTTAATCCGTGGTCTACATTTTGCTTCTCCCCACTGAGCAGAGGATAATGCCGCACAGACTAATATTTTTTCTTCACTTCAAATATAAATTGTACTTTTTACAGATCGTGCGACATATCTAGTGCAGAAATTAACATTAGCTGTTCGACCTAAAGTTAAGGTGAGTTTTTTAATTTCTATTTGAACTTTGCCAAACAAAAAGCAAGTTAGATATAGCCAAATAGCGAAAGTATTTTTTTCTTTTTTAACTAACACTACTGTTTTGCTTTGTTTCTCCCTGTATTTACTCTATCGATCAATATAACAAAAGAAAATGCAGATTAATCTCTGCCCCTGAATCTTTACAATCTATAACTTAATAATTGATTTCTCCTATTGCAGTGAAGGACATCAAACATTCGACCACTGCGAAGTATGACCAAAGCGTACCAATGGTATCTACGTTATATGTAAACTGTTGTATCTACTCTATAGTAAAGGGCGTGTTTGGATTTAAAACGCGTGGAAAAAATATGCTTGTTATCATGGACGGACAATAAAACGCACATTTGGCAAATATGGCTACTTTGACATCTGTCATCTATTCAAATTAACGGCTATGTTTTTTCCACGTCTTTAAAACTTGGTTATAAAACTTAGAGACACGGACACAAAATGAATTTATAGGTCAGTTTAAAAATAAAACAGGAGTTATCTAAGATTATTTCGGATCTTAGACATTTATCTAATCTTAGTTATTACATCTATCTTTCTAAAACATATGTAGCTATTTGGGATTATAAAAACAGTGACGTACATATGTACGTAGTACATTAGAATTTATAACTCAATGGATAAAAATAGCTTTATAATTGTGTCCCTGTCTTTGAGAACATAAATATATGTGTTGCCACTATATTGTTGTTAGATATAATCTGTATCTTTGGAATTGTATTGTACAATTTTAGTAAAAATATCATTTTTATTCTTTGTTTGAGCTTCGGTTCTCATTTTGCTATTATGAACTATATTTTATTGAATTTATGGTTTATAATCGTATCGCAGGGCGCAGGTAGCTTTGTTTATTTTATTGAACTAGCACAAAACGACTCTTAGTATAATTATTTAGACGATTTACGCCGCGGGCCCTAGTCCAAAATATTCAATTTAAAATACTTTACAATTTGGACAATATGATATTGCGATATCCACAAAATATAAAAAAGAATTTAATGTATTGGAATTGATATTGTAGATAGACGTTCACATGTAGTATATTGAAAAATACTCAATGAAGATAAAAAAATATCATTTTGAGATATTTTCTTCAATCTTTAAATTCGAACGACGTTTTGGATAAAAATTATATGAGCTATTGCGGGCACAAGTAGCTTTCCTTACTAAAGTGTTATACAATTGCGAAATATCGCCTTCATTACATAATATCTTCAAATAAATGCATTTAGCAATGGTCTGTTTATTGACCAACATTGCCAACAACAACAAAAGTCAAATTCATATCACAAGTTATTGCATTTAAAAATAACAGCCAAAGTCATAAAAACACTGCCAACATAAATCTTAGAGAAACGGTAATCTAATATATCGGCATTTAGTAAAATAAAGCCTCATTTACACGGAGAGAGTTTCTCGGAGCGAGAATCCTATGCAATTATCACATGATATAACCGCCATGGAGAATAGTGTTCTGACAAATGTTTACACGATGCGACTTTTTTATACCCTTACGACAATCGTATCTTCCAGGCGAGAAACTCTCTCCGTGTAAATGGGGCTTAAAGGGCGGTCTTGCTCGCTTTATAAGAGAGAAATATTTAAAAACATAGGAATATACAGTAGCTATATTTAACTACAGCCAAAGTTAGCTTTCTCAGTCACTAGTAAAACTTTAGCTCATTTTCCGGTGCCATTATTGCAATCAAACTCTGGTTAAGGACTGGGAAGGTATATGGTGGGTCACCGATCTTATAGCCCCACGTTTTGCAACTGCTTCCGCCCCAGGAAAAATGTATTGATTGGTTGGGTAGAAAGTATATAAAGATTCCGCTTATTTCAGTGGGCCGTGTCCCCATAGTCCGGTCTTGTGCTACGAAATATATATGTATTTATTTAAATACAAATATAAGTGTTAAAACACAAATAAGCTTCCAAATGAAAATGTTATGATGTAGTTGCGTCAGTTACATTCCGAACTGAATATGTTTTTCTTTGTTCCCCCTACTTGAAATGCTGTTAAATATCTACGATTTCTATTGGGCGGTGGTGACGGGTGACCACTCACAAACTGTTGACCCGCGTTTGCCTGCGAGTCTGTCTTATAACTTAAGAAACATAAACAGTTTCAATATCGACATCTAGTTATGTATAACCATATATGGCATTTTTTGGTTTCAAAGCATTGTGGGTCATTTTGTCTTTATGATTTGGGTTTTTTCGTCTAGGTCTGGGTTGTTGAATAACATTTTTTTATTAACTTTGCCATCAAATGTTATTTTTTAGCATATAAAACATTTGACACTGACAATACACCTATATGTACCTCCTAGTTGTAGCTTTTGTATGCCTGTCTTCAATTATATATATATAAAATTGTATGTGCTACGTTTGTTTAAATCAAAATTAAAAGCAAGTATTATTTTTTTGGAGATCTATCTCTATTTTAATGATCTTTATGGTTCAGAATCTAGACTAAGTCAGAAAGAAAATAAGCTACCAGGGATGAATTAAGGATACATGGAGTGGGTAAAAATGACCCAAAGACATTATCGTCGAAAAAATGTATTATTATAACTTTATTTACCACCCAGCTATTCCCAGCCCAAGCCAACAATATCTTTGCGAAATAAATACTATATGAATAAAAAAACGTGTTATCAGTAAAATGTTGATTTTCCAAGCCAACAACTTTAAAACTAACTTGCTTTTAATTTTTGTTTAACATGTTTTAATAGCATGTAAGATTAATGTTGGGAGTATAATAATTACAAGTATTTGGTTCTATTATAAATGCTTTATGGAAAAAAAATTGGCAAACGATAAAGCACACCTCGTAATAATGTGGTAGTATAATATTTTGTATTTGTTAACACATTTTTTTTTCTGTATTATAATAAGTTATTATTTTTGCCGGCGAAGTTTAGTTTATGCTTTAAATGAAACAATAATTATAAAGATTACCACAATAACGTTTCGGGGTGATAAAGCTTTGTCCACACGGAATATGCGTTTTGTCAAAATGGCTGTGCTTTACAAAGAATCAAAATTCCCAAAGGATTTTTATGTCTGCGTTTACTTTAAGTTCTCGCATAAGTCACTAGAAATAAGTTGCGCTGGCAGATGAACACTTGTTGTAGTACAATTTAGTGATAATTTGCTTATTTTCAATTTAGCCATATTACAATTTATACTTTTGTATTTATTTGAGGCGAAGTTCTAACACTGCACACCTTTTTAGTATTTTAACATTTTGATATTAATTTATTTGTTTTATGAAGTAAAGACATTCTTGAAAACCACCTCTCGATAAAAAACATAAGGTTGTTTTTTTGCCAATTTCTCTCCGGGTGAAGGGATAGAGGTCATGCCTCCCTTTTGTGTTTATCCCGGATTCACCAGCGCAGTAAAAGTTAAGAAAGCATTTTGTTCTACACGAAGTTAGAACTTTGCCGGCTTAAGGATATTATTTGTGTTGGGCATACTCAAAACATTCCATTTATAATAAATTAATATTTAAATATGCTTTGCATAAAGTAACGTGTTATTTTTGCAATAAGTGTAAGTATAACATATTTTGAATGAAAGACAATTTCTTCCAATTATTGTAATTTGAAGCGACATAAATTCATAATTTGTAAAATCATTGTCAAAGCTTATGATTTGAGGAATTTTTAATCTTTCCCTTGTCGATTCGATCATTATTGAAGTCAATTAAGTTTGGATTTATGCTCATTCATACCTTTTTGGTATGTCGGTTACTTTATACCGATTGTATTATTGTATGTTACAGTAGCAGTAATTTTGTACATTATTCTTATTGTGACTAATTTGTGAGCAATGGGAAAGATTAAAACACATTTTTAGAATCTCGATATTAATTTCCATCAAAATGCACTGCGTATATTGATTATGTCGTGTAAATTTTAATTTTGAATCTAGTATGATTTAGGTTCGTATTTGTAACGCATAGTCTAGGTAAGATAATGTACAATAATGTTGTGTACGTGTCAATATTTCTGTTAAACACATGTTAAACAGCATTGTTAAATGGAAATGATGTGACAATAATAAATTATTGGCGATATTAAGTCATTTTATTTATCTCCGTAGTTTTATAGCCCTAATTTATTACATATCGAATATCATACAATAAATAAAATATTAATTAATTAAATAAATCCAACAGTCACGTAGTTACTCCTAAGTCCTGACCCAATAAAAAGATCGAGGCTTGTGTTGTGGGTAAGGACAGTAACGAGAAACTTTTGGATCCCGTAAACACCGAGATCAAAACCAAATAACTGTGAATCATAAAATTTACAAACATTTATTTCGGTGCGTGGACTGAGCCCGCGGCTTCACGTTTTATAGCCGGCGTGTAACCAGCTGCGCCATGGAGTGTGTGGTCCAGACTATGTGCACAGAATACTATCAGAAGTCAAGCTTGTGTATGTACTTCACTTTTTGTTGCTACACTCACACTACGCTCGGCAGTCGCACTAGGGCTGTTATGCAAAACAAGTATCGAGGTAATAGCACTCGTATCGTTTGATTGATTGTTGAGAATAAAACATGAATCATCCATCCATCCATCAGCCAAAGGAAGTCCACTGCTGAACATAGGCCTAAAGTAACCGACATAGCCCAGCGGATTAGCAAGTTGAAGTGGCAATGGGCGGGGCACATAGCACGGAGAACTGATGGCCGATGGGGCCAAAAAGTTCTCGAATGGAGGCCACGAAGCGAAAAGCGCAGCGTGGGACGTCCACTCACTAGGTGGTCAGACGACCTGGTAAGGGTCGCGGGACGTCGCTGGATGCAGGCTGCCTCCAACAGGTCACTGTGGAAATCATTGGGAAAACATGAATAATTAATAAAATATATAAAAAAACAATAATAAAATTGTATTGTATTGTATCAGCCCATAATAATAAATAAAAAAAATAAAAAAATACATTTTAATTTCATTTCTATAGTCGTTTAGAATGTGTTTGTCATTATCCTAAGATTTTTTAAATTATTTTTGTATATATTTTTTTAAGAAATTTATATTTAATGATTATAATATGTATGGAGTATGTATGGAGCTTGACTTCTGTGAGTATTCTGTGCTATGTGTGTTACTTTTGAGTGTATTTATTAATTTATTTTGTTAAAATTTTAAGAAAAATAAAAACATGTAAGTATGTATAACATATTGAATTACTTATAGCCATGTTTTGTAAATTAACCTATTCACATAATTCTAAATAATAATTTCTTAGACATAACAAAACGCAACGTCAAAGTGACATTAAAATTTAGCGAATTTGAAAAAAAAATACTTGAGGACTGGCTGTAAGCACAAACCGTGGGAAGCCATAACAGAAAAAAAACTTTTGTGATGACATTTGTTCCGCTTTTGACATTTGAAATGTGAATAGAAGGAAATCGTAAACACACGTGAATAAATTGATCAAAATGGTAAAATTCGGGAGAAGTAAATTAAAAGCATTGAATAAACTGTCGAAAAAACAGCAGCCGAATACAACACAGGTGTCTAACAAAATACTAAAGAAGAAACAAAATGCTGAGAAGAAAGTGTCGTTCCAAAAAGAAGTGTTAAAAGAAGCTGTTTCTAGTGGTAGTTCGCTCGTCAACAATGTCTCAATTAAAGAAATACTGCATAATGACTTGACTAAAAAAGAAAAAAGAAAAGAAAAAACAGCACCATTAAAAAAACCCAAGCAAAAGCCTCTCGAAAAGCAGAAAAAACGACAGAAAACGCAAATAAGCGATACAAAGTTGTTGTTAAATCTCATGAAGAAGAAACAGTAAAATTGAGTATTTTTAAGACTTAATTTTTTATTAATAAATTGTTATTGTAATAATAAAGATGTTGTTTATTTTATTTCTTATACTGAATGATGCCTAAGTTTTATTATGGCTACATTGAACGCTTAATGTTTTCATCTTTTCTGTATTGTAAGCGGCAAATACTTGGTCACCAATTTAGTGTTCTCAGAAAAACTTTTTTAGGTTATTACGACTACTTGCCAGTGTTTATACAAAATTCACCCTCTTAGAGCTGTTAGCTCTTAGATAAATAGCATAAACAACAATGAATACCTTTAGAGATTAGTATAGTTACTAAGTAGTGCTCTGAGAAGCAAGACTATGCCAAATATAAATAGCAATAAATAAAAAAAAATTGTACTACAGCAATTAACAAGTTGAATAAGTTGATTGTTGCAGTGTGGGTGTTTGTGTAGAGGAATATCACACCACACGGCATTTGCAGTCAATGTGTACCTCTGCTGTAGCATACAACATAACTACATAAGATTTGTCACCCCTGTATTGTATTGGGTAAGCAGTGACAATGAACCTCTGTTTCACTTTGACCTGGCCAATGATTATTATGCAGTTACTGACAGTTTATCCATGAATGTGTATTCAATGTTTACTTTTTACATCTCATCATTGTTGTGGAAACACCACAGCAATAACATTTGCCTTATTATCCAAGGTATTAATAGAAATACTGAATTACTTCAATGTTTTTTTACAGTCACATTGTAAAATACTGCACATTATTACAAATTAATGAATATCTATACTGTGACCTATAAAACTAAAAGAGTTTGTAAAAGAATATTGCATGTGTGTTTGGCAAATAAATAAAATATCCATGTTCTACAAAAAAACCTTTATTTGATTATTTATAAAATATTGTGTTCTTACACAAAAGGCTCAGTTGCCTCATTAAAATCATTTAAATGTGGAAACAATTATAAGCATACAAAAAGCTAAAACTTTGTTATAAATTATACAGTATTGTATAATAGAGGAATTTCAATACTATAATTTCATTTTATATCCATCCATCAGCCAAAGGAAGTCCACTGCTGAACATAGCCTCTCCCAATGATTTCCACAGTGACCTGTTGGATGCAGCCTGCATCCAGAGACGTCCCGGGACCTTTACTAGGTCGGCTTTCTTTTATAAGTTCAACAAAATGTATTAACATTTTTGTTAACAGCTAAAAATTGGTAGCCTCATTAATCTTTTCAATTAGGTAATTTCATAAATTTACCTGAACACAATTGTAATATAAAAAATAATCACATTTGACAACTTCAATATGTAGCAGTTGTAAAAACTGAATTATTTTATAAAGAATCAGATAATTTATTTTAAATATTCGAATGCTGAAATAAGTTACATTATTTATAAGAGATACAACTAAGTTTCATATCTACTACACATATGCAAAGTAATCATTGTTGTTCCCTAAACAGAATTAAACAAAGTAATCACTCATTTATTGACTTTTTACATACATTAGCCATTGAGGAATTTCTTGTTTTTATGAAATAAATTTAATAGTAGTAAGTAGAAATGTCAACTTAGAAACAACACAAGTTAACTTTAAGCAGTTGTGTTAGGAAATGTGTGAATGCTAATTCCCATCTATTTTATTACATGTAGTCTAGTTTTGCAAACGATTGGAAATGTGGCATTTAATAATCCGAGTTTGGGAAATTTAGACATTGTTTTGATTTAGGACCACTTTTTAAATACAACATGATATCGAAATTGCTTAACATGGGAAAAACGTCTGCTTATTAACCACAATTTACTCATGCTGTGTTGTTTCATAATTGACGCATCTTAATATTATGCCAACTTTTATTTTGATACATAATTTTATATTTTTGCTGATAGCTAAAACAGAGAAATATATAAAATGATAAACCTAGAGATTACACATAAGTAGAAGAAAAAGTTGCAAATTTCTAATATGTTTAATACAAATCCTACTTTATGTATTTAAATTTATGAATTCTATTGACCTATTTCTATAACCTGAGAATTAAACAACACATACATCTAAATGAGATAATTAATTTGGATCATATTTATAGTATAATATAATACATGGTCCAATATTTGAAATCTTATTACACATATTTAGGAAAAGATATTTACGGATTTTACTGAATTAAGTCTTTGAATTTAATTTCAGTAATTCACACAGTAAATAGATATATGTTCTTATTGCAATCATAACCAGTGAAGACATTCTACAATACTTAAAGCATATATTCAAATTTTTGAGAAAATTATGTGCCACAAATAAATTGATAATAATCAACTCAATCTTTCAGTTTTTAATCCATGTATCGAAAATTAAAGCTGATGTGAAAATAACTTTATCATACAGTTTATCCTTGCAACATAATAAAAAACCATGGAGCATTTAAGTGAACATTTATTCTGAGTAAAATTAGGGCATAATAGTATAACTGGCATAGAAAAAAAAAACATTTTATCGGAGTAGTATGTAAGTTGTGCCCTAAACATTGTAACATATTGGATTTTAGCCAACAATACTACATGAATCAAACCATCACACATTGGAGGAAATGTTGAATTGCATAATCTTTATCTTCAAACATTGATTTTTAGAATTTTTGTCTGTGCCTTTGTGCATGCTGATCTAATATGTTGCTGATGTGGACTGGACCCAAAAGTATCTGCACTGGGGCAGAGCCTGGCCGGCCCCTAGTAATAATATAATAAATGATAAAATAATTGTTAGTTTAGTCCTTTACAAAGCTGTGCAGCAATGGGTCAATACATTTTGAATGGAAATATATCTTATATCCAACAGTAACAGACAAGTGGATAAAAGCAGTCAGAAAATTTTAATCAACAATTTCAACTTCATTTATTAATTAAGGGTTCACTATTTGATGTGTTATAAGAAGCTTAGTCATAAAATTTTCTTTAATTTGTTCAGGCTGATTGAAGCAGTACAGTTAGCTAACCACAATACGTAAACTCCAATGATAAACAATAATTGTGAGTAATATCACAAAACTTATTTCTAGTCTTCTACCTGCCCTTTATGTGGTGCATTTATTCCTAACTTTGCCATAAAATTATATTTAACTGTAATTTATACAGATTTTACTTCTCTCCCATAATCAACACTTGTACAATTGAAACACAAATTATGTCGACAATTGCATATGACCAATGGAGCAAAATTATTTTAAATTTTATTCCAAAAAAATTCACAGCATCTCCCTATTTCTACTCAAAAGCAATAATTGCTACATTATCACTTCTTATCACACATCTGTCTTATATTATCCATATACAGATGGGTTACTAAGTTATGAGTGCTTTAACACTAAGATGAAGTACCTAATGTTATGTGCAATATGTGGAACAAGAGAAAAATCGACAAGATTACAATATGGGAATCAGTAACATGACCCAATATAAATATTGTATAACCTACAATATACATACTACATTACAAGCTGACTAACTTATACAATGCTTCAGGCACCAATTTGTGGATTATATTAGAATTTGTTTTGTGCTACCAATTTGTATGACATTCCAGCTGCATATTCTAATCTCAATATTTGTTGTGCTTATTATGAATCTAGTAGTTATGTGATACAAATACTGTCTATGTCTACAGAAGCTTGAGAACTATTAAATGTTTTTTGAGTTGGATAAATTACCACATTGTAACAGTGCTAACATTGTATGGAAATGCATACCATATACATTCAAGTATTTCTATGGTATGTGAAGTCCTGCACTAGGCCAATATGGTAGACTTTGGACCCTCTCATTCGTAGAGGAGGCATGTGCTGGATGTATGGTCTGTTTTTTACATATATGTTGTCAAATATGTTGTATTCATTACAGGCAGTTGGTATGTCTTAATACCTGCCGCGCCCGCGGCCGCGGCCCCGGCCGCCGCGTCCACGGGGCGAGGGGCGTGGCCTCTCATCCATAGCCGGGCTGTTGGCATATGCTGGGGTGGGCTTAGGCTTCTCGACAAGCTTGGGCGGGTCCTCCTTGGGTTTCTCTGGCTCTGGCACTGGTTTTGGTGCCAGTTCCTTCATTGGCACTGGAGCAGGCACTGGTCTTGGTATTGGTGCGGGCACGTACGGCTCAGGAGCTGATTGAAAATAATTGAATTTAGTTAGTTCGCAGACAAGGTGATTATGGTTGCAGATATTCATTGGATGTATCATGGTTTCACAATACTTCCATGATATTAGTTATCTTTAGGGATAAAATATGATCATTGGACAATATCTTGTAACTAATCATTTTGGTGAAGAGAATTGAAACCACAATAAAATTAAAAATACAGAAAGTCACTATATGCATGCCACTTAAGTACATTTTGGGCAAGGCCTACCGGCAGTAATAGATTCCTTGTAGCTAAAAAAGTTATAAAAATAATTTGTATTTACAACATTGCTGGTTTGTGAATTATCTTTAAAAAAAAGATAACTATAGAGATTTTTAACAGACAATCAGTATAACTAGTTTGTTAAGTACTTTTGTTGTTCTTCTCGTCCTCGAGGATCTCGTCTACAGACTGCTCCCAGTCCTCTATCTCGTCGACGGTGTGACCGATAGCGTCGTTCTCCGCATCCCGCATTGAATCGTCGCCTTGGGTTGGGTTCAGCAAATCCAATTCTAAACATACATGTTAAATGAATATGAAAATTCATAGATAAAGGCTGGCGGTAGGATAGGTACCCCAGATAGTAGTTAAGCGCCCATCGTAGTAACCTATGTAAATATGTTGTTCCCAGCTTAAGGAACGGTCAGGTATAATTATGACAATCTGATCATTATGAAATATTGCATTCATCTTGTTGTGGATACAGAAAATTACCTAAGGTATATTATACAATGTGTAAAAAAAGGATGTTTCTCTGGCATAATACATGATATTATGACATTAGGGTGTGTAGACACACACATTAACAAATTGTAATGCTGCTTGCAGTACAAAAATTATTTATATTCTATTAAAAAAAATAGAAAAAAAGGGGTTGCGTTATCTAAAGCACGCGAACGGAGCCACAAGCAAAATCAGTAAGTAAATAAGTAGAATATAATCGTACTGTCAGCATTGGCGTCCTGTTCGAGTCCGTTCTCGTCGTCGGCCTGGTCGCCGTCGGCGTTGGTCTTGCGTCGCTTGCTGCTGCTCTCATCGTCGAGGTAATGCGCCTTCGACTTCTCCAGAGGTCTCTTGCCGTTCTCTTGTTCCTGCAGATGAGATGTCTTTATTGGCTTTTGTTTTTTTTTTACAGCAGGCAAAGGAAGAGCTGGTGGTGCCTCCAGGTGCAAAGGTGCATCTCGTCCGTCTCGTCGCAGTCCAGCAGCTTGTGGCACAGATAGTATCTAGTATGTAGTGTGTACTTACCTGCTGGTTGCCGCTGCGCTTGTAGGACAGCAGGCGCAGGAAGGGCTAGTGGTGCCTCCAGGTGCGCAGGTGCACCTCGGTCGTCTCATCGCAGTCCAGCAGCTTGTGGCACAGATAGTATGAAGTATGTAGTGTGTACTGACCTGCTGGTTGCCGCTGCGCTTGTAGGACAGCAGGCGCAGGAAGAGCTGGTGGTGCCTCCATGTGCGCAGGTGCACCTCGGCCGTCTCGTCGCAGTCCAGTAGCTTGCGGCAAAGGCGGCACTGCACGCAACGGAACTCCGACAGGAACGAGCGGCCCACGCCACGCTCCGTGCTGCACAAATTTTACATCATTTTTGAATCTTCATTTTTCCTGTCTGATTAATTTCGTGGGAGTTAAAGATAAACTAGTTTCCCTATGGCTGTGCCCCACGATGGCAGCTGGGCGGTAGTGGCGAGCGGGACGGCAGCGGCAGCGCGGGTCGGGGGGCCCCCCGCTGCCGTCGCGCTCCATGCTAGTGTCCGCTGCCATCGTGGGTGCATACTAAGACATGCTGAGGTCCGAAGATCGCAACCAAGTATTTGCTAGCTTTTGATGCTGGCTGACGGGAGTAGCAGCGATACATGTGAGCAGAAAAATCTTTAAAAAAGCTTGATGTTTTGGTTAGACGCCAGGCGTGAAATGAATGGCCGCAGGTTCGATCCCCGCACTCAGACAAATGTTTGTATGATACAAACATATTTGTTTCGGATCTAGCTGTTTGTGTAACATCATCTTCATGATGAGCGAAAATATATTGTTCAAGTATAAACATTGTACAGATTGTAAGTAAATGTTGGTATACCTGTAAGCGGGATACATGTCTGGTGTCACCTCGCTGAGATCATCGCCCTCTTTGTAGTCCACGACGGTGTTGTCATTGTCCAGTGGTTTGAACGTCTTCTTGTCTTCAACCGACTCCTGCTTCCCTTCCGCCTCAGTATCGTTCTCTTCGTTGTCCTTCTTCTCTTCAGTCTGTTAAAAAATCATTACATGACCAAATTATGAAAATAGCTGACTAGTTTTATACTTATAATTGTGTCACCCTTCTATGGTCAAATGGCTATGTATTTGTGCTTTGAATCTTAAGGGCTTAGCCAATTCTAAGTCAGGTAATCGTGTGAATGTTGCTATTCAATAATCATTACTTGATTAAGACTGGACTTTTATTAAATGTTGTGTCATCAAGCACCTGCTTGATGTTTTGCTTGATTATTCACCTGAATATCCATATAAGTCAAATATTTCTGCATCATGCATGGGCCCACCCTACATATGTCTGACATAAATTAAGAAAACGTTTATGTACAGTATGTCACTGTAAATCTTAGTACATCACTGACCAGTTTCTCTTCATCCCCGTCCTTGTGTTCGTCGTCGTCCCCCGCGGCCTGCTTGTCGCCGGGCTCGCCGCGCCGCCGCCGCTGCCGGTCCTCGCGCAGGTACAGCTGCTCCATGTCCAGGGTCGATATAACCATCACTACAAATAGAAAGAATTTCAAATTTTTATAGCGTCCAGGGAGTAGTTGTTTGAGGACCGAGGTCATGGACACGCCACACATGTATAATCCTAGCATTGTAGATGTTCATGGACTGCAGTGGTCACTTACTATCAGTATCAATATTTGTTCGCTCGTTTGCCGGATGTATTGTATAAAAAAAAATGAACCGGTAGACGAGAGACCGCAGAATACACTACATTGAGCAGAAGACTTTGTGGCACACAAATATTGTATATATCCATATGTCTCTTAGGTGTATTTATCCATTTATTTAAAACTATTTGTCTAACTTTGTAGTCTAGCATCACAGGCCTCCCCCAAATATCATTTTTGGGGTTACCTATATTCAGCATGTTCGGCACGCATTACCTAAATTATCGTAGTTGCTCCGCGCGTATCACATGGCATACCAAATTAAACAAGAGCACAGTAATTTTGAGCTCAAATAACCCCATACCTCCAAAGCCAGGTTTTGAAGGCAACAAAGATGTAAAGCAGTTGAGTTCTCACCCTCAGGCTTAGGCTTGGTGATGATCTCCTGTTTGTCCTGCATGGTGCGCAGGTGCTCGCAGGTGAGGCGGTGCTCGTCCAGCTCGATGCGCGTGGGCATCTCCTTGTGGCAGGAGGTGCAGGTGGGGTGCAGGTACTTCTTGAGGCGGCGGTGGCCGATGGTGGTGCGGTGGAAGGCGCCGTCGGCCGCGTACATGTCGCACATGGCGCAGTAGAAGTCGCGCGCTGGCTGCTGGCCTGTTTTGCGCGTGCGCTTCATCTCGCGGATCTGTTTTAAGGATTTTATTTGCGAAAAAATTATGATAGGTTTATCTGTTATTATATTGTTTTATAATAAATGGCTTTAAAAAAGGAAAGAAAGCAATATGTTTGTGGTGCCATACATTTTATGTGTATAAAGTTTGTGAAAAATAATTTACATTATGTGTATTTATTTCAACCATATATTTCAAACATACATTAAAATGTATGTTTGTTAAATCATGCATTGGCCCATTGGCAGTGAATGCAGTTTGTAAAACGTGAGACCTTGAATGCTACCATTGACGTCATTTATTAGCATACGCACGACAATTGTAAAATTACAAATTTAAAACCTGTCTGGAACACAAATAATAAGAAATGTGTAAGCCTCAGGCAGTTACATGTTCATATTAAAAGCATAATAAACAGGTTATTACATTATTAGCTACATTGCGGTAACAGTTCTGGCCACCAGCTCAAGATACGCATTTGCGGTTGAAAGGCGATATTCCATGTCGTAATGATTATGTGGAGGAGCTCTTATACCGCTTTATCCCTAATCCCGACATACTTATGAGTTATAACACATCATTGCGTTAGACATTTGTTTTAATAAAACCCAAAAAAAATTAAAATGTTATGAACCCTGGTACAATGCTTTCTATGTCCGCTGAAACTAAATTTAAAGCAATCGAAACTCATATTTATGTGTTACATAAATATGAGTTTATTTATGAGTTTGTTTATTTATGTGTTACATAAATATGAGTTTCGAGTTATGTAAATTGCGAGACAAACAATTCCAGTAACATCTCATACTCATGATACATGACTTGTCTCAATGTGCTACATATTACATATACAAACTCACCTTAAACTCCTGTCGCATGGTATCAGCAGTCAGGGCATAGCTCTCAGCAGTCTTCTGCATCATTATGGCATGAGCTCGTCCACTCAGATGGTTCTCGAATGACCGCCCATCCCACATGCTCTTATTGCAGATGTGGCACTTGAGAAGCTGCGGGTTGATGTCATCATAACGGGTTTTTGGGGCATCCTTCTTCACTTCATCGGGGGTATCACTGGCATCAGTCTTGACGGCATCACTGTCTTGTTTCGCCTCTGGGTCACTGTGGAGACTCAGGTGATTAGTTGCGAATCTGTGGTGTGCATGTTGACGACATGAAGTTTTGTTATCTACTTGCAGATCTGAGTTGGACTATTTTTTAGAATGTGATAAATTAACAGTTGCTATTATAGTGGATAAGATGTAAAACATTGCATGTTGTGAGTTACGTTATTGAAAGTTATCTTTATCATATTCTGTCATCACAAATTCACAATGAGTTTAATTACAGATTCAATAATATAAAGCAAGCATTGCCACACTGCTTGATATTAGCATAGCACCACACAGGTTGATATCACAGTTTCTCTTCTGAACTCGCTAATTGCTGAAATAACATCAATGCATTGCTTTTTTTAAGCTACACAAAAACAGGATAAGCTTGCCTATTTTCACACTTTACATCAATACATTACATATAATTTTTTTTGGTCTTAAATATAACAATTCTTTAGACAGTAACATTTGTCAATTACAAGACAAATACAATTTCTTCTTAGCATCTAGAGTGTGCTACTCCCTGTAATTAACTGTTAGAAATCTTCGTGGC
Source organism: Theretra japonica (assembly GCA_033459515.1). Taxonomy (NCBI): domain Eukaryota; kingdom Metazoa; phylum Arthropoda; class Insecta; order Lepidoptera; family Sphingidae; genus Theretra; species Theretra japonica. The sequence goes on from CM065928.1 coordinate 1,646,812, forward strand.
TACTAGGGTCCCAACTTATTATTTTAATATTTAATAATTTTGACTTGGGTCTTGTTTGTAGTTGTTGGTAAACACATAATATAAATAAGTGACCATTTTATCCAAAATGATTCAAAAATTCATGTCGTCATATATTTAGAACTACAACTACAATTTAGCCACAATTTTGAGTGCTAACATAAACTTCTGTAAATGTTATAGCTTACTCATAGAACATTTTCTTAAAGTACATTGAGAATAAAATGAAGACGTATTCCAATTGTTAAGTACAAGAAAAAAAATTACCTTGATATCATTGCATAGACAATTTGTCTATGAAGAAGACAATTGTGTGAAACATACCTTCATTGAGGGAGATATAATTGAAACTCAGCAGCACCTCAGGCCGAGGCAAAGTGCCAATTGGCTAAATTATAAAGCCGGTGAACGTGGAACTGTTATGTACAGCAGAGTGTGACCTCGAGAGGTCTAAGAAATTCGGTGTCATCACCGGAAGGACATCCTTACCTCTCCTTGACAGGCTTAGCCTTGGAATCGGCTTCCTTTTTCGGGGAACTCTTGTTTTGTTGCCTTTGCCCATCATTGGGCCTGAACGGCTTACGATTTGCGTTGACACGCTCACCAGCTCGATTGTAATTCCCCGTACGCCGGAAATTACCTTGATTGCCCATCTAAAGCGAATTTATGAGAACATAGTGTTAGTACGAAAGCAACTGGGCACTGGGAGCCCACCGAAATACATATCAATTAAGATATTTACAATAAAATGTTCTTCAACACAGGGGTTTGTCAGCAGAGAATATTTTTCTGGTACATGCAAGAAAATGGTTTTGTGTTTTTAGAAGATTTGAGATATGAAATGGCTTGAGGGACTAAAGCTGATACACCAGGTAAACAAAGGTGGACAAATTGTGATCAGTAGCATATGTAGAGAATACTAAGCTTTATATTCAGAAATGGAATACTTGAGGGTCTTAACATTTAATAGAATTTATCAGTAATAAAAACTAATATACTAAATTTTAGTATGATTATTATGAGATTAAATTTAAATTGAGTTTTGGTTTGCAAAGCTGTGTGGAATTTATTAATTCAGATAATTGTCATCAAATCTTATATTTAAAACATTTTAATGTATGAAGATACGAATTGATATTTACCCTATTTGGTCCATAACCACGGTCATAACGACCAATATTAGGACCGAAGTCGCGCCTTATTGGCATATCCAACAAGGATGGTACGGGATTTTGCCTAGGCTGAAGCAGGTTGATGATGTTACTGGCCAATGCCAGGGTTGCCTCTGTCGAGCCTCCAGCGAGCGGTAGCAGGTTAGGCAGCCCGCCTCCAGGGCCTGCGCCCTGCCATGGCGAGACGCCACTGCGGCCAAAGTTCTTGCCGCGGTCATTCCGGCCGAAATCCATTCGGCGCCCGCTAGCTTGAGGTCTTCGATTAGCCATCCTGATTTTCTGCACAAAAAATTTTGATATTACCGGTCAACGACCCTATAAAATTTGATAGAGTGAATAGTGTGGTAAATAACGATTTTGGTTTTATGAAATTCTATAAAGCAAATGACGCATATGCAATTACTAAGTGTCAGTACTTTATGCAGTCCTTTCACGATTAAAGACCACGAACGGACACCTTGAGCATGTACGGAGTCATTTATTGATTTTTCAGTGGTTGCTACCGGTTGGTAAAATTAAGGTCACTTTGTAGCAGTCGACGGAAATACGTATAAAATATACGAAGTTAGTACTTACCTAGAAAATAAAACAGGGGCGAAATATGCTTCCGACACTCCTTTTTCTCTAGAACTATCTAATTTCTAAAAAATTACACGATCAATGCTCCACGAAAATAAAGTTCCGTAAATGTCAAAATGGCGACGGCGTGGGCGTAGATTATAAAATTCGAACCATAGATACGGATGACGGATAGATATGTGTCTCTAGTATAAGTGTATTATCTATGGATATGTGATTTAGCAATAGTGCAGTATTTTATGTGTGTGCTGCCCGGTCTAGCTTTGCCCGGGCCCCGAATGAAGACTATAGGTGTAGACATACATAAACTCACGCCTTTTTCCTAGAAGGGGTAGGCAGAGGTTCTCCTGGTAGTAACCAGGCACCCACGTTTCGTCTTGTCTGTTTCGTCCCAGGATGTGATAGGGGGCGAGCCTATCGCCATATCGTGCACAAATTTCTGACTCCAGGCTGATAATGAATAGAAAAATCAACTACGCCACCGAGGTAGTCTGTGGGAGTAGGCTGCTACATAAATTCAAATTATTATTATATTTTTACTAGATGTAGCTTTAATTAAAGTTAAACATAAAAGTTTGAAAAGTCTTCGAAGAAGCTGCAATATTAGCGTAACTAATTATTATAAAGAGAACATTCCCGGACTACTGGAAAACAGCGATAGTGAGTCCAATTTATAAGGCTGGATATAATAATTGCCCAGAAAATTACCGACCTATATCCCTTCTAAGTATACTCTCCAAAATTTTAGAAAAATTGGTAAATAAGCGTCTTGTAAATTTTTTGGAAGAAAGTTCTTTACTCTCAAACCAGCAATTCGGCTTCAGACGTGGCAAATCTACTGCGGAGGCCGTAGAGCTTCTAACAAACATAGTATCACAACACACTGATGCGGGTCGAAAATGTATTGGAGTATTTTTGGACCTCAGCAAGGCATTCGATACCATATCAATTCCGATCCTACTTCGAAAAATTGAAATGGCTGGTATTAGGGGTATAGGATGTGACTGGTTTACTTCATACCTCAGCAACAGGCGTCAACGTGTAAGAGTGGACAATTTGCTAAGTGAAGAACAAAATATACCTTTCGGCGTCCCACAGGGCAGTATCCTTGGCCCAACACTCTTTACTTTGTACATGGATGACTTACTAAGACTAAATATTCCAAACGCAGATATAATTTGTTATGCCGATGATACGGCTATAATATTTCACGGTAATGACTGGGATGATGTATATTCAAATTGTGAAATGGGAATGAAATTCATCAAATGCTGGCTAGATTCTAACCTACTAACTTTAAATATCAATAAGTCCAATTATATTGCCTTTAGGAAAACACAAGCCACTAAAATCACCCCGCGAAATCTTGTTGTCCACGAAGTCTCATGCAATGTCATTCAACCCCATACGCAAACAGTGAAGGAATGCTCATGCAGTAAAATCAATAGAGTAGATCAATTAAAGTACCTGGGAGTCATTATCGACCAGAATTTATCCTTCAAAGCACATACAGCGGAACTGACAAAACGAGTCCGTAAACAAATATACGTAATGAAACTCTTACGGCACAGCGCCTCTGCCGACGTAAAAAGACTGGTCTACACCGCCCTATGTGAACCTCTCCTACTATACTGTATTAATGTTTGGGGAGGAGTAGCCAAAACATTTCTTTTAAATATCGAAAGAGCTCAGAGGGCTGTCCTTAAAACAATGATGGGTAAACCGTTCCGTTTCCCTACAGAAAAACTTTATGGAGAAGCTTCAGTACTGAGTGTGCGCAAACTTTTTATTTTGAACACTGTACTCAAGATGAATATCAGCATACGAAATAATCCCACTGCAATGGCTGCCTTACAAAATAAGCGTAATATTAGAATACCGACAATTGCAGTCAGGTCCGTTTTTGCACAACGACATCCGCACTACCTTCAACCCCGTATTTATAATATTATACTTAAAAACTGTGATATAAAAAACTGCTCACGCAAGGAAACCAGAGCCAAAGTGAAAAATATGCTTTTAAAATTATCGTATGACCAACTAGAGACCATGCTTAAAATTGTCAAATAATTAAATATTCACACCCTCACACACACACACACACACTCACACACACACACGCGCACACACGCACACATACACACATACTCTCAGACACATACACACAAATGCACACACATAGACACATTATTTTCCTTTTGTTATTATTATTAATAATATTGTGTTGAAGTTAGTTTGAGTTTATTTTGTTATTTTTTCTTTTGTTTTGTTTAAATGTTTCACTTTTGATCGTTTTATTGAAATTGTTTACACTGGCAGTACTTGAATCAGGATGGGTGCCCAAGACACGGGCTTGCCTACTTTGGGACCCACATATTTGATAAACAAATGACTGTAAAATGTGAATGTGTACATTGTATCTTCTTGGAGATTTTTCACAATAAAATTTATTATTATTATTATAAAGAGAACAAAAGAAAAGTAAAGTAAAATAGTTTTGGGTAGATCTTTGTTGCAAGAACAGATATGAAAAGAAATGTTTAAAATACTTTATAAAATGGTTAAAACTACTCTCATATTTTTTTTTATTACGCAAGAATGTATGTGTGTTCCTTTGATGGACTATTGTGTCTTATAAAACGATAATATATAACTGTACTGATTTTCGGAATTGTATTCCCGATATAAAATCAATATGAACACTGAGCCATTGTGCTCGATGTCCAGTCGCCTCGAAAGTCACTCTCAGTGCGAACGCTTCCATTTGAACTCGTGTTTTTGAATGGTCGCTGACGACTAGCAGACTTTACTATGTGTCGCCACTGCACGGCGAGTCGCACTGGCGACCGGCGACTCAGTGCGCACGCTCCGATACAATATGACCTACATATACTATGACCGGTTGACAGTGCGCAATGATTCTTATTTTATAGCCTATGGAAACAGAACGCTGCAGGTGTTCAGGCCTTTGCCTTTCCGATAGGATAAATTGAAAAAATAACAACAACAAACTGTCAAAGTGACGTGACAACTGTCACATTGTTTTGGAATTTAGTTTGACAAAATAACTCGTAACCTTGTACAAATAAGAATCAAAAGAGAACAATATCCGCAAAGTTTAAGAATAAATCGTCAAAGTAAATTAAATTTGGGAGGCACGTTGATGCTGTTTTAAATAAGTCGGAATAAGATATTTCGTTACATAATTTGGATAAGTAATCAGTGAATTAAATCATGGAAGAAGTTGAAAACGAAAATGAACATAAGAGGAACAAGGTAAAGTCGAGAACTTTCTATGTATTTCATCTATACAAAATACGAGTTTATTTGACTTAAACATTGTGTCGCAAATTTACATATTGGTGTAAATATGTCTTTGCAAAGATTTAGTTAATCTGATAGTAATTACACATGCCTGGCTTCTGACTACATAATATAATACGCCGGCTCCATGCACTTAAACAAAATATTAGCTGTGTTGTGTATATCCCGCGTATTATAACTTACAGAGAAAATTAAATAAGTACACGAAAAAAGGGATCTCCCAACAAACTCAAATAATATAAAATATCAATAATTAGCAGTTGATTATTTTATTGATTTAAGAAATGCTAAATGAAAACATACTTACCTTTACAAGTATAAATGTAAAATTACACTCAAAAAATCAACAACAACAAAATATATAATAGGTATCCCAAGATGTAAAACAATAAATTTGTTATACATTTTGGGAAAATTTAACACTAAACTTTCACATAAACATGTATTTTTGGAACAATTTGTGTGTGCTTATTGTTTTTTAGGGTTGTTATTTGTCAGTATATGAATATCCAGCATGCAGGCTCAAACCTAAGTTGCATATATAATATGTTATTGTGTTGGTATGGCAGTAAATGTGTTGAAAATGCATATATAAAGTATATAAATAAAAGTGAATAAACCTACACATAAACAGAAAAATAATATTTCGACAATAATTTATTTCACAGGACCGCAGTCCATCCCCAGGCATCAAATCAACGGCAGTTGTAAAGTACACAGCTTATCAGTCCCCTGTGGGCTATGCTCGGCTCCAATGCAATACGGACCTCAACTTGCCCCCCTCTAACTGGGGGGCTGCGATTGACACTTATGGACTTAAACAATTGACCAGGCATACTGGATTATCAAGGTAGGTCACAGATTTTTGTCACATTTGGTGATTTTTTTTAATGATGTTGAGATTCAATCTACACTAGCCAGTTTCTTAAGGAACGAAAAGAAAAAATAATCAATCTACTTTACATAGTCTAAGAAATCCTGCAACAATAAAAAACGAAATAGTGTTATTTCTAGTGGTTTCTTATTTCATCTTTTGACTTGTTGAAGTATTATTTATGCAAAGCAGAAATGGCCCAAGATTCTAAATCCACAATGTAGAACAACTCCTATTTTATTTGTGCTCTCATACTCCGCATGCCTAACAGTTAACTTATATCTAGAATTGAACAGGATATATCTGAAACACAGGCCTTCCTATATCAGACACAGGTCACATATCCAATTTTTATCATAAGCATGTTTATGTATCTTTTTTCTGTTTATGAGGAAGTAATTGAACTTATTATCTAGCTGAGTATGAAGGTCCCTCTCCCTAGTACTCAATCAATTGTAATGGATGTTGTGCTTAGTAATGGAAAACATATCAACTGATATAGATCAAATTGAATTTAATTTTTTTTTATGTGCTTAACACACTTGCTTGCAGTATACTGTACTGTATTGTATCAGCCCATTAAATAAATCCCACTGTAGGACACAAGCCTCCTCTACAATCGAGAGGATGTTTAAGAGGAATTAGGCCATATAGCCCACCACACTGACTTAGTGCGGGTTAGCAGACTTTACGTATCATAGAAATCTTTTCAAATTGCTATGGTATGCAGGTTTGCTCACAATGTTTTCCTACACTGTTATAGTGTGTGGTGATTGACTATCAATACACACATGACCATGAAAAGTCAGAGGTGTGTGCTGGGATTTGAACCCGCAACCACCATAAACATGCGGGAAGCCTGGTCTGTTTACCAACAGGCCACCACACACTTCACAGACAGTTTACTATTGGATGAGAAATTTACATTTCCTCATTTCTCTATGTCAGTGAATATGTTAACCAATTCTTTTATAAATCTTAGTAAACATTGTTTTATGTTTAAGTGAACTGCACCATAAATATTTCTATTTTCAGCTTCAGGATGGCGCACATGTTCCCCGACTGCGTGGGAGAGGTTGACGTGATTTCGGGAGCTGAATGCATCAAAAAACTACTCAAGCTGCCTTACCAACCCAATGGAACTGTAAGAACTAACTCCTACGTAGCAATGACTTTTAATTGACATTAACATACAAATTAATTGCATTTCAAGTTCAAAATGTAATTATGTGGAATGTATCATCATTAGTATGTAGAAATGTACCAAAAAACTCTTAAGCGCACTATACACCTAAGTCGCCGGCGTGCTTACAAGAAAAGCATAATGTCGGCGGGAAGCGCCGGCACGTGTTGCCCGCCAACATGAAATTTCTACAACGCAAGTGCTCTGCTCGTCATAACGTCAACAAAGTCATAAAATGTTCCTTACTATGTCGAGCCGCTGCCATGTCGAAGTCAAAGTTATCCTATTAGCAATTATAAAGCCGCCTGCTTGCTCGCTAACAAAATGTTGCCGACATATGCCGTTCTGTCGGCGGCTTTGGTGTGTAGTGTGCTTTAAATTCATCAATTTGTTTGTAGACTTGATGGTATTCCATCATACATATATGATGACTGGAGCTTCATGGCCAGTCTTAGGAACTGCTGGAAAATGGGAGAAAGGAGGAAAAAAATCTTTTTTTAATGTAATGCAATCGTAGTCACAAAATGAAATACTTATGTTAGCAGAAATAATTTGATCATCAATATTTTCATGTAATTTGTTTGTGGTTCAGGTAAGCATGATGGTCCACCGCGTTGAGAACACCTTGCTGTTGGACGACTTTGACGTCTACGATTATCTGATGAAGTCGGAGTGGTCCTGGCTAAAGGACTTCTTCTACGAGAATGTTCTCAAGACGATGTCGGAACAGGTATGTCATGTAGATTTTCTGTTTATTTATTGTTTTAATGTTCTTATAATTTAAGTGATACACCTCTTTTTAACACAATATGAAATGTTTTATCTCACAATTGAATTACCAATTTTTTTAAGTTAATTTATATTTTAGAACACAGCGTATACAACGCATTTGATAAAATAATAAATAGTGATATACGTAGACCTGATCCCACGCTACGATCAATTCTTGTGTCGTGGGTATCAGAAACTACAAGAAACTTTTTGATGCCATAAGGCTTCGACCGAAAAAAAATTTGTAAACACGCCCTCTAGTTTCCCGAACTTCAGTTTCTTATATTTGGCAGGATTATTAGCTTAATAAATAACTTAAATTCTTGGAGGTCTGTGGTCAGCAGTACATTTCTGTGGCTGAGGATGATGATGACGTAATGATATTAGTTGAGCACGTGAAGGTGAGTGATGGGTGGTGTGCAGGAGCGCATGATGCTGACGATGTCTCCGGTGGCGCGGTCCGCGCTGCAGCTCACGCACAAGTTCCTGTCGCACAGCGTGGCGCCGCGCCCCGCGCCCGCGCCGCCCGCCGCCGCGCACCCGCCCGTCTGCATCGCAGGTGTGTAGCGTGTTGCTGTAACGTTGCAACACACACGCCCGTGTACATCGCGCAGCTATGTAGCGTGTTGCTGTAACATTACCGGCGAGGTAGCAACACACGCCCGCCTGCATCGCAGATATAGCGCGTGTTACTGCAACATAATTTGTAATGTTGCAAAATCTGCATCGCAGGTCCATAATATACCCCTTGTTAGGATACTTGCACACATGTTACTGCAACATCATTGTTATTGTCACAACACACATATTTTTGGAGTCTTATTAATTTCTAGAAGATTCATTCGTAGTTTTTTCTTACGTTGTACAGGTATTTACTTACAAAATTTTATGTTTTCTAATCCCCGTCGTTGTCTAGGCCAGCGTGGTGGACTGATATGTGGTGGACTGGTATATGACCTAACCACTCTCTATCGTACTTTCGATTTTGGAGGAGGCTTGTGCCCTGCAGTGGGACGTATATGGGCTGATACAGAATCCCCATCATTTTAAACTGTTTCTTGGTCAATACTCAGTTGTTAATTATATCCTGTACATTTATTTCGTAGGTCCATTCCTCCCGGAGCCAGAAACACGTTCAGAAGAACCTCCCACAGAACACTTATACAACCGCAACGTCCTCTGGACTTTCGAAGACATCCACATGCTGATTGGCAGCGACCTTCCGATCTTCGGCGACGAGGACAGACCTTGTGTCAGTCTCCGGCTCAGAGACGCCAGGGACCCCATCAATGTCCTCACTGGAATTGATTACTGGCTCGATAACCTGATGTGCAACGTCCCTGAAGTCCTCATGTGTTACCATCTGGACGGTATAGTCCAAAAATACGAGCCCATGAAGACCGAAGACCTTCCAAACATGGAGAACTCCAAATTCTCGCCCAAGGTCATCAGAAATGTGGCACAGAATATCCTGTCGTTCTTGAAGTCCAACGCAACGAAGGCTGGTCATACGTACTGGCTGTTCAAGGGCCCTCACGACGATGTGGTCAAGCTGTATGACTTGACTTCGCTGTGTCCGGATAATTTGGACAATCCCTTCACGACACCTGTTGCCATGTTGCTGTATAGGGTTGCCAGGAATATGAGGTGAGATGTTTAAACTGTGCCATTTTAGATCTTATATTATGCTACTTATGATCCTCTAGCAGTTCCTGAGAATGTTAGCCATGTCGAGAAATCCACTTTTTATGATTATTCGTTTGGAATTATACTTGCCCTATCGAATTTACTCGGGTCTCGATATCTGCTAAAGCGTCAACGCCAGGCAAGCGGCAGTAAAATACTTATTTTATGTCGATAAAAGTTAGGAAATTATTAATAATACATTGAATTTCAGACTAACAAATAGGACGAGGCATGTTCGTCAGCTATTGGAACACGTGGTGGAACTCCTCAAACCGGAGCGTTACCCTCAGATCGTTGCCTCCTCTCACTACATGCTGGCCGATTTGTATGTACCAGCCACCACCAATCCTGCCTGCCCTGACTTTAAAGGTATATTTAGAGTTTAGTTTCAGTTGCCAATCTTATTTGTATTTAAATTTATGGGAGTAGTCCTTATTGACGTGTACAGACAATTCCAACGGGACAGACAAATAGGTTGCTTACAGGCCGCTTCCCACAGGACGATGTGGAGAACCTTGGGGGAGGCCTATGTTCAGCAGTGGACTTTCTGTAGCTAAAAGGAGTGAGAGAGACAAATATAATTATAAAGGTGTACAGACGACCGAGTAAAGGTATTAGGAAGTTGCTGGATGCACAGGTCGCTATGGAAATCCTTGAAATAGCCTATGTTCAACAGTAAACTCTCCTCGGATAAAGATGATAAAATATTCGTAAACTTCTCAGATACATGTACTAAGGGCGTTAATAAAATATACAAATACAGACTTATGATGAAAAAAATACATACAATTGTTGTAGATGATAATTCAGATTCTGACGGTGAAGACGTGGACTTCCTAAACGCTGATTTTCTACGAGATGACGTCAGTTCAGAGCCAAGTGGCGATAAGTACGACGAAGCGGCACCTAAACAGACGGACGAGGCAGAGAAGGAAGATCCTGAAGTTGCAGAAGCCGATAAGAACGACAAGGACAGCGAAACCACGTTAGCCCTTCAGATCAGGGACTTGTCGTTGAGAGATATTGGCGATCGTGTGAGAGGACCTATAGGTGTAAGTTTTATTGGAATTTAAGCAGTGAATATGAGCATTTCGTAGGTATGTATAGTCTATTAATCCACTGTTTTACATCAAGAGGTAATATATTTTGTTTCCGGAGTTTTAGGTTCTCTATTTACGTTAACAGTATTATACTTTTTCTTCTAAAATTCACGTATTCATCTCATTCGACAGTAAAGTTCAAGATTCTTAAATACGGTAACCTTACACTATAACAAACATTTTTGTGTTATCTACCCACAGGAGCCAAAACAAAAACTCCCAGGTACCAGTGGCCTGGGTTCCTCCCCACCCGACCGCTGCGGCCGCGCCCTCTCCCACGCTCTCAAGGGCTTACTGGCCCTCCACAACCTCACCCTCGACAAGTGCCACGAGCAAGAACGAGAGAGACTCAAGCAGCAGATCATCATCGAGGAACAACACCCCAAGATGGCCAACCCGTACGAACCCATCAAGATGGAGTACGAACCGATAGGCAAAAAGGAACCTAAAGAACACACTTCCAGAAGCAGAAGAAGGAAGAAGGACAAGAAAACCGATAAGGCTGAAAGTTGCTTGATGGAAACTAAAGCTATCGATAAAAATGCCATACTGATACGCAAGGATAAAAAGATGTTTCCGTCGTGGCACGAACCTAATCGAGATGACAACTTGGCTTGGAAACTACATCTAAAGACATTATTATACGAAAAGATATGCTTAGCGTATGCTACGTTAGCTGAATACAGCTACGCCAATGAGCAATACGGCTTCTCTCTCAAATACATAGACATGGCGAGCAAATGTCAGAAGCTGCTTAGCAACATGATAATAAAGAGTAAGGTGGTTGACGCGGGCTGTCTATTCGGCCGCGTGGGGGACAATTACTTCCAGTTGAGTAAAAATTGGCATCGACTGGAGCAGTTCAAGAAGCAGTTTGAGACCGACCACGACATCGACAGTAAATTGAGACTGGAGATAGAGAATGATATGGCGGAGGAGGTCGACGAAGTGGCCGCCGATGAGTTTGATCTCGGTGAGTTTTATATTTTTAAACTGGCTTTTGCCCGCAACTTCGCTCCGTTTAGAGTTATTCCGTTGAGAAAATTATTTGGCTTATAACTTTATTCAATAATAATTTCAACCCTGTTTGGCTCTCCTAAAACGTGAAAATCCCTAACCCCTTCAACGAATTCAGTGATCAGCGATCAGCGTATAAAAAAACTATTTCCAGTAAATTTAACCTTATTTTGTGGGACAAAAGTTGCCAATATTATTCTGCATAAAATTAGCTACTAGTCAGTGAAAGTCCCGTCGAAGTCGGTCTAGCCATTGGAAACTGACAACCTTGTTGATTTTTTAACCATTTACCTCTACACTCCACTGAAGAGGATATAATTGGAAAAAGCACGAAACTCAAAGTAATCATACACAATACATAAGTATTTTGTATGATTTGTGTATAATAAAAGCGGATGCCTATTTTTGGCCCCAAAACGTCCAACTAAACGGTCACATTTAAAGAATATAATACAATTCAACAACTTTCAATTGAATTCTTTGTTTACTGAAAGAACTCAGCTAAGGAATTGTGGAGGGGGCATCTTATAGCTTAGAGAAAATAAATGGGATTAAATAAAGTTATATTGTAAAGTTCCTATTAGTAAAAAAAAACAAGAAATGTTTCATTTTAATGAAGTTTTAAAGGAACTTATTCACTTTAAATTAATTTATGAACAATTGTATTGTACGTGTAATTTGACATGTGAACGTTTGTAGCCAAAATCTCTATTGAGACTAGATATTCTCCATTGGACCCTTCTTAATCCCTTATGCGATTGAATTTAATAAAATCCGTTCTAATCATGAACATGAAGAAAAGTACATGTAGAGCGGATCGGCAGGCGCGACGTTCGCGTTCATCACGCCCGCAATTTGTTATCCATGCCGTGCCACCATCCCGCCCCCCTCCTTTATTTGAGCAAGTGTTGGGTCAGCACTGTGTCTCCAGCAGCAGTGTGTTGCAGAGGTGAGCATGCCGTCGAGCGAGACGTGCGCCATGCAGTGGGCGTGTGCGCAGTACCGCGTGGGCGTGCGCGCCACGCACCACAAGCGCGCCGAGCTGCAGCGCCGCCTCGCCTCCGTGCTCAACGAGCTCGCCGTGCGACACATGCACACCGCGCAGCGTACGTACACGTTCACATCACACGCCATGCCATGCACTATTCATACTACATACGAAACTAACTTTTTTTTTTTATTTCATCCTTTATTGCACTTTAAAGAAAGAATTACAGAAACAATTACAATAAAGAAATGGCATAATAATAACAGTACAAGAGACGGCCTTATCACACTAGGCAATTTCATACAGGCAACCAACTTAACTCTCGAAATAAAAAAAAATATATCATTAAACAAAAGATAACATTTTTAGTCACCTCAATTTTATTCATAGAAATCTACACGAAATACGTGGAGGAGCCGGATCAGAACGACCCGAAGGCTCAGTTGTTGTTCAAGCAGTTCTCGACGATGTCGCGGCTGTCGCTCGAGTGCCTGGACGAAGCCACGGAGACATTCGAGCGGGTCAACGACATACCGAACTTGGCCCTACTGTACTGTAATAAGGGACGGTATTTGAGGTTCAAGGCGCACTGCGATAACGGCGGCTTTGGGTGAGTCTAGAAACCTATTTTTAACCTGTTTTATTGTTGATATTAGATTTTAGATTTCTATTAGAGTTATAGGATCATTAAGTAAGAAATTTAAATGGCTGACAAAATTTTTATTCCTGACAATTTACTAAAGTAGTTATCACCTCAAAAGCAAGACCTTTGGTGTTCCTTCATTTCTCACATCCTGATCAGTGGCCGAACCGCACCCTACTCCAAGCCCCTGGATACGCTAATCCGATGCATGTGGCATCTGCGACTAGCTGGTCACACATTAATCTGGTGCGGCAGCGTGGCCAGCAGCGAGCTGGTGCAGCAGCAGGCCAGTGCTGATGTAGTTGTGTTGCAGCGCGGAGAAGCGCCGGCTGTACAAGCAGGCGGAGGAGCTGTACGCGGCGGCGCTGCGGCTGCTGGGCGCGCGGGGCGCGGGCGGCGCGGGCCCCGTGTGGGAGCTGGTGGCGTGGGAGCTGTCCTGCCACCTCTACACGCGCGCCGTGCTGCTGCAGGACGAGCCCGCGCACCACGCGCCCGTGCGTACACGCACACACACGCACGCACTCACTCACACTCATACACACGCACACACGCGCATTTCCCGCGATCCTTCACTTTACTCATTTATCGATATCAATAACATCCTAATCATAAAAATTAAAAAATACGCAAAACATTACATCACCACATACCATACAATTTTAAAATGTTGTAATGATTATTAATATTCCCATGAAAACTAAAAATGCCCACACCCGCTTGTAAGCTACTAACAATATCACCTATGTTAAGAAAATAAGACCACACACAATCGGTCTTATTAATGGACAGTTTTCAAACCTATATTAGTTATCGAATGTTTTGTCTTCTTCCCTCAAACTTAATTCAAAAGTTGTTTGAAAGGGACAAAACATTTGATACCTAAACTAGGTTTCAACGCTGTCTATGCATAAAGCCGAATATCGATAATCATAGTACTAAGTATACGCATTAAACTTCTGTATCATCATGAGTTTCTTTATGTCAGCAGGAGGTAACAGAAGTAGCGGACGCGCTGAAGCATGCGTTAAAGTACTGCCTGCTAAGTCCGGGACCCAGGCAGTACTTGTACCAGTTCCGCGCCGCCATGATCTACCACCGCCTCGGCTCGCTTTACCACTCGCAATACAGGTGAGTGTACTGTACTGTATTATAATTTGTGAAAAAGAATTGGTGGATTAGCCAGACGATTTGAATCCAGTGAATCCAGTGAATTGATGAGGTCATGCACAGACGAATTGATGAGCTCGTTCACAGAAGAACTGATGAGCTCGTACACAGAAGAATTGATGTGCTTATACACTGAAGATACACAGAAGTTGCCGACATAGGCCGCGGGATCGACGGCTTTGGTATGTGTGGGCTTAAGAGATTCGCTAGCTCCGAAGCATGGTGTCAATTCTTTGTTGTTGATCCTTGCTGAAGGAAGTTGCAATGGGTGTGTGTTGAAATAATAACAAAGACACCTCAACGATGGAACTATGTAATGTAACAAAGTTGGAACTATGTAATTTTACAACGCAACTGACAGCGCAGGATTCACATGGATGAGAGAGTCCATATAAAACTACAAAGCCGACACATGCTCGTTAGACATTGCTCTTAAATTTAGCGCAGGCGTCCATAGTTTCAAGAGCGAGTGGGCGCCAAAGTCTCTAAGGTGTATTGTGTATGTGGCAGGATCACTCAAGAGGAAGGTCCTAAGCGTCGCACGTTACTGAACGCGACGCGCAGCAACTACACGCAGGCCGCCAACATGTTCGCGCTGCTGGAGGACGCCGCCATGTTCCTCACCGTGCAGTGCGAACACGTCGCCGTGCTCGAGACGCAGGCCGCGGGTACGTACCCACACTACTGCCACTGACACCACTGCCACTATTACTACTGACACTACTACTACTGACACTACTGCCACTACTACCACTAACACTACTGCCACTACTACCACTAACACTACTGCCACTACTACCACTAACACTACTGCCACTACTACCACTAACACTACTGCCACTACCACCACTAACACTACTGCCACTAACATTACTGCCACTAACACTACTGCCACTCCTACCATTACTACTATCTACCACTAGCCATTATCACCATATTCACACCGTTACCACTACTACTGTTACTACTACCACTGTTACTGCTGCCATTCTCACCATCATAATTGCCCTTACTATTATTGCTACTATGACTATTATCGCAACTACTACTACCACTACTTGGGACAGAAAAGTCTCTCTTAGTTTCTGATACCCACGATACAAGACTCAATCTTAGTGTGGAGTCAGGACTATGTATGTGACAGTTGGGTGTATTAATTTATTTAATTATCCTGTCATCCCAGTATAAACTTTCTATCACACCTCACGTCTATGTTGATATGTATGTATATTTGTTCCAGTATCCCCCAACCTGAAACTGAAATCGCTACAAACGGCAATACAGTTACTGCGGCAATGTCACTCGGTAATGAAGCTACTTCGCGACCGTGATCCCGAGGACACGCAGAAAGACGCCAAACCCGACGACAGCGACGACAGAGCCATGAAAAACGAACACAATCTTCTCTCACTCTTCGAGAACAGGCTTCACTATATATTGAAGAGCGTCATACAGTACTGCAGGTCCAAGTCGAACAAGGACTACGAGAAAATGGCGGATGTTTACAAGAAATTGTATTGTGCTAGTTTGAAGATCAAGAAATGTGATGACCTGAAAGCGTACGCGGCTAGTATATGCGATGTACTGGACGCAATGAACGAGATTTCTACAGAAATCGAATAGGAGTAGTTACTCAACTGTTCCCAAGGAGTGCTAACTCCATTTATGAAGGTGACCAGTTACAAAGGAGACGTTCACGTAGTCTTCCCTCGTAAAAAAATATCAATCATGTACTGTTTTATCAACTCATAAATTAATCTTTATTTTATAGATTTTTGTAAAAGTTTTCTTTCAAAAACCACAATTTAAACTTGGTTTATTGATCGTGCAAAATCTCCCTAAATAATGTTATTACTTTTTTACAATTTCCACAGTTTTTATTGTGGACCTTCTAAAATATATTTGGAGATTAGTTATTTGAACGGCATATTTTAAAGATTTTGACTAGTTTTGATTTCTTTGTGCTGGCAATACCGAGACAAATGAAGATCTATGTTCGAAAGACTGATGTAAGATGTAATTGTATATAACTTTTTAATAAATAATATATTTGTAATTGTGTTATTTATCAATGATTACCCAGCTAATATTGTTGATTATATTCATTCATAAAATTCATCATTATCATCATTAGCCCGTTGCAGTCCACTACTGGAAATAGGCCTTATATTCATTATTACTAGTGAAATATTGTTTCAGTTGTTTGTATTACATAACACTTTGTTAAATGATTATCTCATGATGATTTTAGCATACTTCGATATGTAAAATGTTGTAATTTGTACTAAAGTCATCAACAGTATCGTTTCAATAACCTAATGTAATAAAAATCAAGGAACGCTGGCGATCCACAACACTAGAAGTTATACATTGCGGGGTTACCTTAACAGAATTTTGAACTATTAAACGTGCAGTGGAAGTGTATACTGCCTTGTTTTGAGCTATGTCAATATCAGTGCGTTTTCAGCCATTGCTTTGAGCCAGTAAAGTGAAATAAAATAAAAAGTTAAACACTCAGTATAAAACACTTTATTTGTAACAATTAATAATATATTAAATATTTACAAAAATATATGAAGTCACTATTATCACATCGATATGCTAGTTGAAGCACCACTCTAGCTTTTGTACTTTGGTCAAATATTATGGTTTCGGATACACCAATATTTTGTGGAGCCTCGTATTTGAATGATTTTGACGCGTATTCGAATGTTATTTTTTTTAAATTGTTGATACGGGTTTAGAACTTAATTATTTACATAATAAACAGCGAAAATCTTACTGCAGTAGCCAAATTTTTATCGAAGCATTATGCAAAAAATATTTTGAACCATCGCTCTGTAAAAAGAAGGGATATACCAATATCGCAATTTTTAATATTAAAACTATTGAAAAATCGGAATGTGTTTAGATGCCAATGTAAGTAAATTATTTAGGACATTGCACTGAGACAATACAAATAAAAATATTAATGTATCCGTTACCGCAATGTACATTTACTTACATGCTAAGCAAAGCCCAAGCTTGGCCAAGGCATTAATACTAAATTCTATCAATATTTATGTAAAAAAATAATTATAAATTCGCCGATTATTAACTTAAGCCTTCTCCAATTTTGATGGCCTGAAATTGAAAAAAAAACATGTAAGTAAATAATAACCTGACCTAAACAAGACAGGGAAACTTGTTTCAATTTAGAGAAGAGAGCCTACTTTCGAAAGTTTAAACTTTCGAGTCGCTGATACCAAATTACCGATCCGTTATTCATAAACTGAATACTTTCATAATAGCTCTTACACCCTCTTCACTGCATCCACAGTCAACAACCGGCTAAGCATTTATAATTATTTAAATATATTACTATCTGTTTGAAAGAAAAAACTACATCTCTATGGTAAATCAGAAACTCATAACCTCTAAGTATTCGGAGTTGCGTAGGTTTCGGAGGGTAATGACTTCATTATAATCATTTTCAGCTACAAAAAGTACGCTAAACGTATTCCTCCTTAAAAATATTCACAGGGACCTGATGAAAACGGTCTGCATCCAACTACTTCCCGCAACCTTGGTGAGGTTGACGGTCCACTTCGTGGCCTTCACTCGAGAAATTTTCAGTCCCATTTGCCGTCAGTGCTCCGCGCTATGTCCTTTAACCACTTTTACTTTAATTTACTAAGACATGTTGGATTTCCAGGTATAGGAAAACATGGGTGTCCATGAATACTTACTTTCCTGATAGCATTTCTTGTATCTCTTGGAAGCTTTTGCCTTTAGTCTCCGGAACAACGAAAATTGTGAAGAAGAAGGACAGGATACAGCACACGCCGAAAATCAAGAATGTCTGCCCTTGGCCGAGGGCGCCCACCACTGTGCTGAAGAACCTGCAGTAGGAAGAAGGCGTAATGACGTATTGTGTTAAAAATTGCATTCAGTGAACGCGATCTTCTATGTGTTTTAAAGTCTTTGGCCTGTCCTGTCCTGAACATATTTGGATGCCGTTTCAAGTTCCAAGCTTGAATATACAACAGCTTAAATTTAAAATAACTATGCCAAACAATAATGAATTATTTTTCTACTTATTTGAAATAAATTAAGTACACAAACCTTGTGATCAAGAAGGAGAGGATCCAACAGAAAGCGGTGGCTATTGGAGAGGCGAGAGCCTTGACTTCGATGGGTAGGAGTTCTCCCATGACAGCCCATGGGAGAGGCCCGAGACCCCAGCAGTATGTGACGATGAACAGCACCAAGGCAAGCACGGGCAGGAAACCAATGCTGTTCGCCACAGGACTATTGCTGTCTTTTAATATGAAGAACATTCCCAGAAGACCCTACAAATTATTATAATCAATTTAATTCTAGTTTTTATATGATACCATTAAGTGCTTTGTATGCTTTCCTCTGTAATTCTGCAGTACATTTAATATTTTTAGGCTATTTAGGAGTTGTGGGATCTATTATTTTCGGGAGTCATGTCAGAGCCGAGATCCTGAGCAGATGCAGTGCCAAGATCCTGAGTAGCCCCCGCTTGTTGTTTTAAGAAAAGGATTCAATTAATTATTTCAAACACAAATACTTACAAGTCCAACTGTAGTTCCGCAGGTTGAGATCAAAAGAAGAATTCTTCTGCCAAGCCTGTCAGCCACCAGGGGCGTAATGCCTGATGCGACGACCTGTAATCATTAAGAATTTAGTACCATGAAACAAACACCTGAAAGTTCGTGTCGTTCGTGTATCGATCTACGTTGATTAAATTATGGATATTTAGGATAGATGTGAATTTGTACTGGTAAACATGTCTACAGAGACAGATCAGACATGACGCATGGGAATTATCTGTTTTCATAAGTCGTCATGAGCACTAACCTGAACAGCACCGATAATTATGGTGGCAGTGGCAGGAGCGAGGTCGGAGCCCGTCGCGGCGAAAATGTCCGTCATGTAGAAGAGCACGGCGTTGATGCCAGACATCTGCTGCGCCGCCACCAGCACGCACGAGATGTAGAAAGCTTTGAAGTTGGCGCCTTGGAACAGGTCGGCGAACTGTCGTGGAACAAGTTGATAAATTAGACGCTTCCTCGCTAGTTTTGATTAATAGATCTCCTTATTCTCGACCTGTTGATCGAGTAGAAGATAAGTGGTGTTGGACACGAATTTGTATGTTAATGACAGTAATGATCTTTAGTTCTGTTGCTTGGCGGTGGAATAAGACAACGTAGTAGAAGGTATCATAATGGGATTATCGATAGGGCTTTTTGTATATGAAAGACCAAAAATCAATAATTTCAGTTTACTTCTAAAGCGGGTTAAGGACATACCAGATCGATATTTGGTGTCAATTCTCAGCTGATTACGGTCGGACAGGATATCTTCTAAATTCCAAATAACCATTAATAAGTAACATACCGTAGCAGTTTTCTCCAAAGAAGCCTTGACATCTGCTGCGATGATGTCCAACTCCTCTTGTACCCCAGATCGCGACTTGCCTCGAATCTTGCACAGGCATTCAGCAGCGGATTCCGTATCATCTAAAACACAGAAGTAGTTTAAAATATTTGTGTACAGTCATTGAGGCATGTCAATGTGTATTGTATTTTCAGATTTTTATCTAGTGTTTTGAAAATCTTGAAAGTGAGCGAGTAAGTGAGAGCGGTATGGTAGACTATGCTTCCAAAAAAACTGCATTGGTCTCATAATCAAGTGTAGTGTATTCGCTAATAACTATAAAAGATATCGATGGAGTAAAAACGAGAATAATAGGAAGAGGCAGGAAGCTATATAGTAAATTATTCCGCCGCTAATTGAATTATTATACTTAACGACTACTTATTAGGTATAAAAAATACGTAGTTTCCATTACTTACCTTTGTTCAAGTAGAATATGGGAGTTTCGGGCATGAAAAAGAAAAGAGCGACGAAGCCAACAACGCAAGCAAGACCGAGGTACTGCAGGGGTATGTAGTCCATGTCCGGTCCAGCGCCGTACACTAATATGAACCCGAATGTCACGAAGAGCTGCAAGAAGGAACCTAAAGCGCCGCGACTGTCGTCCTGTAGACATACGTTTCATTATTAATTGACAGTATACACAAAGGGGAAGGCGTGGCGACCTGTTGCTAACAGACCTGGTCAACGTTATGGGTGCTCATGAGCGACAGTGACCACTTGTTAGCTTGGTTCTATAAAATTTTAGCAAACCTTGAGTCTTTTAGACGATGACTAGGTACTTATTAGGGTACTTAGAGTTTTCCCCTTTTCTGGCAACCATTTGTTAGCTTGGTGCTATAAAATTGTAGTAAACCGTGAGTCTTTTAGACGATGACTAGGTACTTATTAGGGTACTTGGAAAACTCCAAGTACTCACGGTTACTATAAAAGATTTAATTGAAGATTAGATTTAAGTGTTCTAACGAAACAAGACTTACGGTAGCGATCTCGGCGCAGTACATCGGTCCGACGGTGAACAGGATGCCCACTGCCAAGCCCCAGAAGATCCTGCCGGCGTAAATGGTCTCCACGTTGCTTGCCACGATCATGAGGATGAAGCCGATGATTAGAGGCACTGCCGAGCAGAGAACGCCCCATTTCCTTCCGATTTTCGACGCAACGAACCCACCGACAAATGGACCTGAAATATTGTTATCGTCGTGGTATTTTATCGACCCTGTGTGATTGTGTTTTTGCATTTTTTATCACCAACACCATATAATTCACAGCTGACCAAAGGCCTCGTCTAAAGATTTCTAGAGTCAGAAGCACAGTGGTTAGAAGCGTATACCTTCATCTTAAGGTTCTTCTCGCCGATGGATAGGTACTCTTTTTAAATAACTCTGCAATTCCTTCACGAGTATAGAAAGTAGTGTTATTGGCGTGCCAGGATAAAAAGATACATTGTGTGTTTGTATCTTGAAACAGTTTCGGCAGGGTACCGCCCTTTTTTATAAACATCTTGTTCACAGTTATAAATAAATAAATAAATACACCCAACAGTCACATACATCCTGACCCCACACTAAGATCAAGTTTTGTGCGTGGTTATAAGGAGCTACGAGAGACTTTTCAGTCTCACAAACAACAAATACTTGTGGTTCACACAAACATTTGTTTCGATGCGGGGTTCGAACCCGCGGCCGCCCGTGTCACAGCCGGCGATATCATATCTTCTCGTAAAATCTAAATGTGTTGTAACATTCAGGACTGGCTTACCGAATATAGCTCCGACTGTGAGTAAGGAACCGATCCAAGCAGTCTCATCATTGGTGAGAGGCCTGCCCAGATGAGGATTTTCTTTATCCGTCAACTTCGGGTTGACTGGCGACGTCCATCCCATGCAGAAACCGGTGCATGCTATTGCGATGTTTGCTGTAAAAAAACAACGTAGTTATTAACTTTCTTTAAAACGTACAAGTTAATACAAGAGCCAAGATCTAAGGAATCGTGCCGGAATGCCTTGAAGCTTTGAGGAGGTTTAAACTTATGTTTTTTTCCATGGGCCTTAGATTAAACGACTAAACTGTAGATCACAAAGTAAGTGATTACCGAAGTCCGTGAATATCTACAACTTGAATAACACTTTTACTAACTATTACGTCACAGTTGCACCTCGGTCGTAATTTTACCGCATGTGTACAATGTCTGAGGTGCATGAAAACAGGGGCGAGGCGCCATTTGTCTCCATTTGTTGGTTTGCATTCGCGTTTACTCACAACCCGTAATTTTAGCATTGCCTTGTTAATCAATAATGAAATGCGTAAGTATTTGATATTATCTAGTATAAATATTTATTGATTGTATCTTGCTTTAAGCTTGGCAAGATTAAATAATCCATTTATATTAGAAGAGATAGCGATGTCCTACGTGTACTCTCAAGGTTTTGTTAAGATTGGGGAACGCTCGGAATCAGCGCCAGATTAACCTAGCCCGTAGCACATTATCGAGGGGCCCTGGGTAAAGAGCAAAAATTGTAGTTGGAGAAGTTTAACACAATACCTTTTGTTAGAGGGCTGGGTGAGCGAACTCCCTTTTTTACGCTCAAGACTTGCAGCATGTGTTACTTCTGCTATATGTTTAATCTACCACTGCTTACATCTATTGCAAAATGTTGCACTTGCCGGAAAAAGATAGGTACAACTGACAACATATATTTACATATATAACTTGTATATAACAACATATATAACAATTCAATAGGTAACTTAGAAGTTTAAATACCAGTATTAAAAGCAAAGAGTACACTACACCTGGTATATGAAACTACGTGATAAATAAGACTTTGCATGTACAATTTACAGTAAATAGTTAAAATATTGATTTGTAGGTACATTACTAGTATATTTTTTATGTACTTATTTACAGTAAACTTATCGCTGACAGCAAAGCGGTTATAAAAGTTATCAATGTCGTGTGTAAAAAATTTAATGACTTGATATTGAAAAGATTTGACGATATTTATTTAAATGAGTATGGTCCTTGGACACCAATGTCTAACATTGCATTTCACTTTAGATGAAGGAAATGATAGAGCCAAGCTGTTGTCAGGGATGACTCAGCATAAATAGGCAGGCTCGTCCGGGGCGGTAGCGGTATCACTGTCTCACAAGAGGTCGATGTGAAGCGACAACTTATCTGTCGCGTTTCGTGCGATCAGTGTGTTTGCCAGATGCCCAACTCTTCATTCCTCTTCTCCCCCTTTTTCCTTCCTGCTCCTGTCCCAATTTGATGGTCCGGCAACGCATCCATGATCCAAGCGTTGTGGATGTTCATGGGCGGCAGTGATAATTTACCATCAAATGACCTGTTTACTCGTTTGCCGGACCTATTGACTAGAAAGATATGATGAAGATGGAAAGGGAGAAAAAAATAATGAACTACAGTGGTAGACAGCACTAAGAATTGAGATTCAGAACACTAACAGGCGACACGTGTAAGGCTAGGACCATTATTTAATACACACGCCAGTAGATTTGCTACAATAACAATGAGCCAGATTCAAACATCCGTTGAACAATTGAAATAGCACGGCATGACGGCCCTTCTTATTTATATACGGAAATTTATATTTAGCGCGGCCAGATGTAACATCATGAGACACCACACTTAACAATTAAATGCATGTAGGTGCATTTTATAATATTTAACTCCAAATACGAGTATGTCCCACTGTAGCCACTACTGTGGCCTCCTTAATAATTGAGAGGGGTTTGGCCGTGTAGGCTGGCTTAGTGCGCGTTGGCGGACTTTTACATACCATAGATTTTTTCCGAATCCCTATGGTGTGCAGCTTTCCCCACGATGTTTCCTCATCGTTGTAGGGCTTGGTGACTATCAATACACACATGACTCTGAAAAGTCAGAGGTGTGTCCTTTTTTGCCCAAGAGGAAAAGCTACTAAGATACCCTTTCGGTACCCCGAGGAGGCCGAAATGGATATGTCAGTGCCCTGGGATTTGAACCCGCGAACACCGTAAACATGTTGGATGCCGCGTCTCCTCCGTTACCAACAGACCACCACGCACTTGGAGACTTCTCATAACATTGAAATTTTTGTAAAGACCTTGACGGTGTAGGGTTTTCTTACGATCTTGTCGTTCACCGTTACAGGCGCGGTGGTTGTCACCTAACAAAAGCTGCAATGCTTTTCAGACACAGCAACTATGGAAATATTTTACTGATTGAAATAAAACGAATTCTTACGGATTTTATCGTGGTCACGGGGCGGACTGAGTGACTGACCACGAAAACTGTAAAGTGATCGAAACGTCGGAAAATTAAAAAATGTAAAAATTTAATCAAATTCGCGATAAAATCCGTAAGAATTCGTTTTATTTCAATGTGTAACATTCGCGTAAACCCAAGATACCATTAATATTTTACTGGGTATCCCAAACCTGCAATGGCGTTTACACCTTATGCATTGTGTTCGATATTGGATTTTTCTATTCATTATCAGCCCGGAATCAGGAATTTGGACCCGATATGGCGATAGGCTAGCCTCCTATCACGATTTAGGACGGAACACACAAGGCGAATCGTGGGTATCCTGGTAGCACTTTACCTACCCCTTCTGGAAATCAGGCGTAAGTTTATGTATGTATGTACTGCGCTCATTTCCCTTGCGGATAGTAATCTTCTCATAGCGTTACCCAGTTAAGTCTGTTTCAAAAATAGCAAGTAACTAAGCGGTTATTTCCCGTGCCTATTGGCATTGAACTTCAAACGCGTGTGTATGTGACGAAACACAATCGTTGTAATAATGATGAAGTTTTTTTTAAATGGAATATTTTACGCTCTACCTGGTGGCCACACTTTTACTACATTTTTAGACATTACTTTGGTTATTGCTTATTTATTATTTTTTATTTTTTGTAGTGTCGAATGGCGAAAGATAGTTGTCTGCTGCCAAACTATAGTTCCAAACTAATTGGAACTATTTCGATTACCAGTGGCAGTGCAGTCACTCCCGAACCACAATAAAAAGGGGGGATAAACGACAAAACGGTTCGTCCTTTTTTGTTAGTGGTCCAGCCTGTCTAACATTTGGTGAGAAATGATTAGCCGCAACCTTATGTTTAAGTACCTTTGAGTCCCAAACATTCATCCATCAGCCAAAGGAAGTCCACTGCTGAACATAGGCCTCTCCCAATGATTAGTCCCAAACATTAGTTTATCGAAAATCACGTAGTCCGTTCATTCTCTCGATATATCGTCCATAATTACTATTGGGTACATAAGATATTGTATTGCTCATTGACAAAGAGAAGTATATATTTTTAAATCTTAAATACATGATATTACGGTCACCCTACAAACGTTTAAGTTGACGAGCACTATCTAGGACAATGGGGCAATTATATCCATTTTACACACGCATTCACATAAATCCACGGATTACGATTTCAAGTTCAACTGCACCTTGTTAAAACGGTTTTTTATAATAACTATAACGTTTGCTATAAAGGCTCGATTGACCCTGCTTGTAAAATTAAAATATAACAAAATAAATACTAACAAGCCAGCGTACAAGGTGAATAGATGCCCTTGTTAAGGCAGCAGAAAGCCGTTATGGATATTCTTGGGAGGCCTGTGTTCAGCCTTGATATTCCTGTGGCCGCAGCGCGAAAGTGAGAGCAGGAGAGAAATAATTACAAAGTACTTGTTTTGACGATGAAGTACATCGTAAGGGAATTCTATTGATTTTTTTTAAGGTACAAGAAGTTTGCTAAACTGCAATAAGCCTGCGTGGTCATAAATCCAGTAATATGTATGTTATATGTGGAATAAGAGTAGGTAAAAGAAAAATTGTATCGCTCTGATCCACTCGTGTAAGCCAATAGTTCTACCACTCACAGTTTTACTACCGGTAGAAGCTGTATCAACAGATTCGTAATGGCATAGATAGCGGTCAGCGTACGCGCCAAATTACAGTGTAATTTGGAAAACCCACCATAGCAACCCACCCATGTGTGTTGTTTCGGGTTCAGCCTGTATACCTATATTGGTTTCGAACCGGACGTACTAGGCTATCCTCAGATGGATATTCTATCTTGACTGCAATACATTTTACCTTCAGATGCTGTGCAAAGCTACGGAACATTACAATAAATGGACTACATAGTATTTTGATTGACATGATTGTTTGTCACAATAATGATTAATTACTATTTATCATAAACAACATTATTACCCAAATTAAGATAACATCTCGATTTGTTAATCTTTTTGATTGGATTCTTACATATCTGGACAGGCTGGATTTTACCGCACATATGTCAGATCAATTCATAGATTAGATTTATTGATAGTTTATCTTTGACGAATATTAACTAATTGTTTAAAACCTTTATTAATTATTCAGTAAATAGGGATAAAAAAGAATACCTATAAGTTAAACTATTTGAAATTTACATGCAGGTTTCGCTCGGTGATTAAGGTTACCGGAGGCCCAACACCCCTTTACACATCTTTAATATTATTTAATGTAGATTGGAAACAACAATTGTTCTTCAGATTTTGAGCTGGACCCGTATTTATCGTACCTAGTACAATAAATTATAAATATATTTGTCAGAATGACAAAAAAGGCAATGTGGCTACCTCTGTTATCATGTACCATTATATGCTGTGCGGAGTACATACGTATCTACGTACATTGTATTATAATTGCAGTTTATTGTTTCAGTTAGTGTTAAGTGGTAATTTGACGGTCGTTACAGATGATTAAGAGTTGCATAATCCGTCGGTTGATAACCAAATGGATATTTTTTGTCTCGGAGTATGTTGTCT
This sequence comes from Theretra japonica, assembly GCA_033459515.1. NCBI lineage: Eukaryota > Metazoa > Arthropoda > Insecta > Lepidoptera > Sphingidae > Theretra > Theretra japonica. The sequence continues at coordinate 1,673,616 of CM065928.1, forward strand.
TTTTCATTACATAATTCGTATATTTAAAATGCATTTTACTAGTAAGTCTAAGAAACTCTTTTTAAATTACGTTGATTCAAGTCCAGTTGGGAAAGCCGCCTTGTTTGGTTAAAAAAAACATTGGACAAGATCACGAAATCCAGCCAGAAAGCATAGGGATGAATTGTCAATTAGGTAGTCCTTATCATCCCTTATTACCGGCATGTTAGATTAAGATTTAAGGCTACTCACTCATCCTAGTGAGTATTTGTATTACCTATTACTAGGTAGGAGCACATGTACAATTATTACATAGTAAAATTGCAAGAATAATTAAGTAATTTCACATACGAGGGCTCTTATAATCAGTGGAAAAATACATAAATTCTCGGTAGTCTCTCATGAGAGGCTGCATCGGTAGGTACAATTACTGTTATTTAAAATTGGACCCAAAACAAGCAATGAGTACTTTTCGCTGGATATACTCAGAACTGGGTCGCGTCGTGTAGATTCCAGTGGTAATGAAAGCCCACTGAGTTTGTTTAAACCGCTACCTACGCACCGTTTTTAATATTACTCATGGTCCACTTAGACACTGATTAGCGTGACATAATGTATTTCCTTGAAAAACACAAAAATATATTACCATAAAATACCAATAAATATTATTTATTTATTTATTGAATTCAGGTTCCCCAACAGTATATACATTAAAAAAACAGATTCATGATTTTTCTACATTTGCATTATACTTTATGACTACCGAAATTCAATAAAAATATAAATAATGTTAAACAAATATTTTGTAAATAGAGACTATGTGATACTATTGACTTGTCATAAGGGTTATTTAATTTCCTACGTGACCAATAAACTAATTTTATTTCATGTCTATTTCACCGGTAAGCAACGGTGTGTTGGCACTGTTCTATTCCGGTTTGAAAGACATTGCAGTCAGTTACTAGGCATCAAGGCGCGTAATAGACACCCTCCGAGGCGCCGTTAGTTAGAAGCCGGCTGTGAAACGAGAGGTCGCGGCTTCGATTCCCACACAGAGACAATTATTTATGTGATCCACAGGTATTTGTTTTGTGACAACTGTAAAGTATATCGTAATGTCCGATACCTCAACACAAGACTCGGTCTTAGTGTGGGGTCAGGACTATGTATGTGACTGTCGGGTGTAAGTTTAAAATACATATCTTAGGGTGACGAGCGCTGGATTCCATTGTGTAATGCTTAGTAATAACCCTCTCTTTTGATATACATTTAAGTATATTCCACAGATCTCATCCATCCGCTACCTGGCGCCCTTTTCATCGGTCCATCGTGCAGGAGGATGCAGCAACTCAAGACCGACATAGTTGGCGTTTACTCGGGGAGGCCTATGTCCAGCAGTGGACGGCGACAGGCCGAGTATATACGAGCATATATTCCACAGCCCTATTACCTCTCCCCAGCTTTCCTACTTTCTCCATAATTAACAATGTAAATATAATCTCAAACAATAATTTCCATTACACAGCGACACGTGGCTGTACAATCGTTGTATCTACTTATCTATACGTAGGTAAATCAGTTGTTTCGTCCAGGAAAACTACTCGGCGCGCTGATAATGCGGACCTATCAGCTGTTATCGACTGTTACTGCCTACTGGTGTTCATTAATTCATCCATGCTTCAGGAGAATTCATTAAGTTTGCTGGGAGATAAGTGGATTTTATTAATAAGGAAAATCGCTTGCTGTTTAGTTTTACATCAACAAATAAAATAGAGGATAAAAGGTAGTCACGGTCCCTATTCTAGTACACTGGGCGAAAGCTTAGTTCTATCATCTATGCCAATACTCCTATGCCAACATGACGCCCCTTATTCAATTTAGCCAATTTATCGCAACACGCAAAATAATATAGAATAAAGTTTAAAACACAGCAGACCCCAGGTCCCCTGCGGAAAAGGGAATGATGCAATGTAGATACGTCTATGTTTTTATAAAATTTCCGTGTTATGATTTGATAACATAACGATTCTACTACAATATTAGGGGCGTAATATGTAAAGCTAAGTCATGTAGGTTTTTTATGTAAACTTTTTGTATAATAATCATGATGAATATTTATTATAGACCCTTCATCTGTCGGATACGAAAGTGTTCGATACATGTCCAATATAAACTATGTGTTTTTTAATACTAAAATTCAAAGTGTCCAACATGGGAACTTAGCACCCCAGGACTTCCGCTCGTTTGTTTTACCATGAGACCAATGTCAAAAACTTGATTATGCTACATTTGGGGTAGAACTTTTTGATTCTTATTATTTTAAATTTTAAACCTGGACCTCCTAGTTTCATAATCAATATCTGGAGTCTAAAGGTTACGGCTGATTTGTAAGTCACACGGCACACATCGCTAATGCCGCCTCTGTTATCAGTCGACATGAATTATTACACTTAATGCTATTGATATTATTTATTTATGCGGGTTATAAAACTGTCGCTAGTCACTCATTGACAGTTGCTACCAGATTACAGAGCTAAATGTCGTAGGGGTTATGAACATTTGATGAAATTTCATATTGAATTTTCTTTAGTGTAGGTATATTGGCAACTACTTACAAGAGGCTTTTTGGTTCGTCAAAAATAATAACCCAGAATCTAACTAATATTTCGATAGCTTGAGTTTGGCAGAAAATAAGAATTTCATGCTTTAAAATTGGATACACGTGCTTTCAATGTACTAATTATTTAAATGTATTAAAACACATAGCGAGAAGATAAGTTATGAAAAATATTGCAAAATATATATCAATTTGTAAATAATAAATATCAATTAATTAATTGGCGACCTTCGTGCGGTCCTAAGAGACGCGAGTGGCGGGATAACCCCACATGTACTCCGATAGTCTTTGCCACTTCATATCGCAAAGATAACGCCCGGTCAGAAGCGTCAGATTGTGAAATTTTATGGCCCGAGTAGGATAGGTACAGTCTTTAGGGGTCGAAAGGAGATATCATCGACAACTTAGTTGGAAGCAGACATGACGTGATGGCGGGTCATAGCTTCGATCTGTAGGGACAAACATGAGATTTTTAAGATAGAGACGTGTTTATTTATCGGTCAATTTAATGGTAAAGACAAATCTAACTAAAAAGTTTTCCGGGAGAATTTCAAATATGGAATGGTTAAGTCTAATTAGGACAATGAACCCTGGCCCGGTAGAATGAAATAATGTTTTCAACGAACGTTTTGTAAATAAAAACTATCTATAACAAACAATTGATCGAGATATTATATTACCTCATTATCGTTGTTCTGATAATGTAATACTGGTTTTAACATAATGATTAGGTAATCATTTACACTTATTTCATAAAGATATATTATGTCAGTATTTGTAAGTTTGGTTGTTGGCGGTTATTTCACGAAATTTTGCTTTTTCTTTATATGTGTTGTACTGTTTGTGTAGTAGATTTTTATTTTTTATATTTTACTTGTTTCCTTGGTTATTAATCCTTATTATGACTTGTTTTTTTATTTTTTTATTGTTGTTTTTTTAAGCATTAATTATACAATATGTTTTAATTTATGTTAGTATGTAAGCTGGCGTTCGCATGTCACTCAAGGTGACCACTGAAAACCAGCGTTGCGCTGTGGCTCGCGTCGTAGTGCAACAATAAGCTGAGTGGTCAACTACGTGTCACATTTATGCGACGTACAAACTCCCTTTTACTGTCTTTTTGTTGTTAGCTATATATATAAATTTATGTTAAACGAGTGTGTGCGTCATCTTATTTGTGGCTAATAAATGAGTTTTCTTTCTTTCTTTCTTTCAAATACTGCATCCATTCGAAAAATCCATACACTGTTTCAAAGTTACTATATTACATTTACACATAGGCTATTGTGTCTTACGGTGTAAAGTTTTGATGATATTTCTCAACAGAGTCGAATACGAAGGTGCCAATTAAGAGCTTCCATGCCGTGCATTACAACAATAGTCACGTTTGCACTAAAATCATTTATGGCTTATTGGTTCTTTTAGTAAAGTCAATCAAAATGACGACAACACAATAAGTCAATTTCTCAATAACTTTTAATCTTTCAAATGGTACAAAATGGTTTAACCACATAAATGTATCGTTTCTGTGGGTTTAACCTTGTTCATATATCATAAAAAAATATTTATTATTTTATGCAACATTTTCTTAGTATACATTTTCCCTTTACAGCGTATAATTTAATTGCCAGATGCTATCCACCCGGGTGAAGACAGGTCGACCCGCCAGTTAAGTACCCATATTATGTTTATAATCTGATAAATAACATTATGACTTGCAATTTCTGATAAGCCAGTATAATATTTATCTGAATTTCTAATCTAAACACGAAGCTTATTCAAATACTGAGGACGAGAAGTAAATAACTTACTACAAGGAAGTTGTTAATGACATTATAACAATACTTTCCTATCGCGAATTTACCACCAACCATCGTAAATTATGGTAGAAAATGCGGTATACTCATGTAAGAACAACGCAATGAATTCCGGTTTAAATCTGGTTTGAATTAATTATGGATACAGTACTTCCCGCCTCTGATAATGATCACATGTAAATTAGAGATTCTTGTGTTAATAACCTAGCCAAGGTGGCAGAAATTCGCTGAATTCGGATCATTTCCAATAATTCACTGTGGACATCCTTGGTAAAGGCCTATGTTATAAAATAAACTTCATTTGGCTGAAGAATGGAGAGAAAGAGAAGTTACAAGGGAATAAAAAAGTCGGTCACTCTATTGAACCAAGGTACTTGGAAGCACAGCTTCGCAAGGGTGGTATTGAATGTGCGGTGCCTGCCTTTTGCGGGCCCATGGCATATTTACTTCTTTGTTGTAAAACTCTTATATTTTTTACGTCTGGTTGTTCAGTAATTAGTACATAATAAAAATGGTTATACATAATAGACTGCCTCGGTGGCGGGGTTGGTACTACGGTATGATTACAAAGCTAAGTTCTCGGGTTCGAATCCCGGGTCGGGCAAAGTGATATTGAATTTTTCTATTAATTATCAGCACGGATTCAGGAGTTTGTACCCGATATGGCGATGGGATCGCCCCCTATCACAACTGACACGACGACACGTGGGTATCCTGATTACCGCCAGGAAAACTTCTGCCTACCCCTTCTGGGAAAAAGGTGTGAGCTTATGTATGTATGTAAAATGGTTATAAACGCATTCATAATACACGGAAAAATATATGTGTCGATACAAGATCAAACTCGCAGCCTATAGATTCACATATTTCTCGTTTAGCGCGCAAAGCTGGTAATGCAAGGCAAATAGTGATAAACCCACTGCGTCGAGTTCTTTGCCCCGTATAGATTAAACACGTTAGTCAGGCTAATACCGGCTTGGTGTCAATTGGGGTAGCAACTGTTTATGAGCCATCTTGTGACGTCACCAGCACGTCATCGTTCCCCTCGTAGCGTCCTTACTATACTCAAATCTTAAGTCAGACAAGACTATTGTGAAGCTGTTAAAGGTCAATTTTCCCTAAGTAGAAATGTCCCTCGTGGGAAAGTCTGGTGTATTTATAGGACCTCTTCCATAAAAATGAGCGTGAGTGGCTTTGTAAGCACCGCCATAGATTTGGTATATAGATAACTGATAACTAACTGTTTGAGAACAATCATTGTAATTTTAAAGTGTTGCAAGTGCGTGGTGGCCTGTTGGTAAACGGACCAGACACGGCTGCCTACATGTTCAAATCCCAGGGCACACCTCAGACTTTTCGTAGTCATATGTGTATTGATAGTCAATCACCACGCACTATAACGGTGAAGGAAAACATCGTGAGGAAACCTGCATACCATAGCGATTTGTATAAATTTCTATGGTATGTAAAAGTCCGCCAACCCGCATTAGGCCAGCGTGGTGGACTATATGGCCTAACCACTCTCAATCGTACTCTCGATTGTAGAGGAGGCCCGTGCCCTGCAGTGGGTCGTATATGGGCTGATACAATACAATATTTTTTGTATTGTTACATTTACAATACAATATAATGTATGTATATGAATGTCGCGAGATATAAATAACCGAAATGCAAAACACATACAATACGTCTATTTTGAGTAGATTGTATTTGTTGAGATAGTATTACAAATCTGCCACGTTGGATGTTTGACAAACGTTGAACAAATATGATAATATACTAAAAGGCTTAACGCGAGCATTGTTTGAGATGTTTGATCAAATGATGTCAAATATTAATTGTATAAACTAGGCATTGTGAGCAAATCTGCTTATATGAGAGTTCTCTGCAAGAATTTCTAAGGGGCCATCCATCAATCACGTGAGGCTCATAAGGAGGGGAGGGGGTTTGGCAAAAGAAGGAGGGTGTAGTAAGATATCACGTGTATTTATTTTCGTCCAACGCGAGATTTCTTCCTTCGTTCTTAATTTCAGAATAAAATAAGATTATACTTTATACCTGTATTTAAAGATAATATTCTGAAAATTTTAAAATTTTTTGTAGTTACTGAAATCACGTGATTAATGGACGGTCCCTAAGGTATGTGAATACATAATATAAGAGACTTTCCCGCCTATATACCCGCCACTGCAACTCCTGTAAACTAGGATTGACACCAGCATGCATTTTAATCACTGAGCATTGAAGCTCAGTGAGCTTCTGGGAATATCTAAATTGTATTTAAATGGGACTACGTGAAACTTTTCGGTCTCACATACACCCAGACCTGAAACAAATACCTGTGAAGCACACATATAAGTATTTATTTCAGTGCGGGGATCGAACCCGCAGCCTCACGTTTCACAGCCGGCGCGGCGTCTAACCAACTGCGCCACAGAGGCTGTCAACCCCCTTACAAATAGTATTTAATGACATTCTTGCCCGTAAGTATTTTATAACTGACAAAGCCAACAAATCGTCTGTATAAATTGTAAACACTAGTAGTTTTATCTTAGTATTATAATCTTATATTTTTTGCAGAGTGACGGGGAGAAAAATAACATTATGAATATTAAACAAAGCGGATAAAAAACTAATTCATGCACATAAAATAATATAAAGACGCAGATGTATTAATCACGTTATTATTAGCCACTGTAAATATTATAACGAATATTTTACCCACATTTAAAGCAAGCATAATTTATAGTTCTCTTGTTTTTCATTTGAATTTTCTCATGTTATAATTCGGAATTTTAACAAACTTAACTACTGTATTTTTTTTAATACTGCACGTATTAAGAAACTGGGTTATAATGACTGTATTAAAATATTTTATATTATTTTATGTCTGTATTTGTAGAACGAAAATTCAAACAGTCCAAACATTCATGGAACTTGTCATGCTATAAGATAAACTTCAATACGTTTAGGCCAAACTTTATGGATATTGTGTAACATAACACTTACACAGATCTAGACATCCAGACGGCAAATGGACTAACTTAACGGGTTATTGGTTAAGAAGGGCATTTAAGCCTACACAACAGTAAGTTATCTCGCTTGAGCTGTTGAGCTTTTACTCAGTAGTATGAATGACTGGGATGATACCACTATCTCACAGAATACTGTTCTAACGGTTGTATTTTATTCAGGGAGATTGTAGGATTGCTCCTCTAAATTCACATTCCTCTCTTAATTTGAGTGGCCGGTGACGTTTCTAAAAGCCACTCTTTGTGGATGCACATGGGTTGGTCGTCACCCACCATTTGCACGTTCGCCGTACCTAGTTATGAATTTAAAATATATTCCAAATGGTTCTAGGATTTGCTACGCGTACATCCTAAAAAATGGCGTCTAAATGAGGAGGCCTGTACCCAGTAGTGTGTTTACGTTGGGTAATAAAGATACATATAAATGCGATGCAAACCTCACATTATCATAAAAATTGACGGAATTTGTTTAATTTAATGTTTATCTTGTGGAACTTTATATGCCACAATAAAATAATATATTTTAAGCATGCTTAGTAAGTTGTGCCATAAGGAACAAGATACTTAGTAGATAAAAACATAATGTACAGTATGAAGTATATTTTTTTTATTGCCTTGATCGGGCAAATGACCAAACAGGCACTTGATGGTAAGTGACCACTACCGCCCATGAACATCCACAATGCTGGATCATGGATGTATTACCAGCCCAATTAGGAAGGGGAGCGGGAAGGAAAAAAGGACGGGAATATGAAATGTGCATCGGGGTTCGGGACCCACCTTTTGGCCATAAAAGGGGAATAAAAGTATTGGTAAAACAATATTTACTTACAATAAAATTGTTAAATATCAACAAGAACTGCAATGACCCACCAGTGGGTCGCGACCCATAATTTGGGAAACGCTGTAAACTGTGAGGTACTAGATGCGATTGCCAGGATGAATATTTCTGCGAGGTTTCGAGTAAATATTTGATACTGAAGTGAGATTAAAAATCATCCAGTCAATAAAAATATAATCAATAGATACATTCTACAATATCCATTGAAAACAACGCATTATAGACTCGACTCGTGCTATAAAAGCTGCTTTACGTCGTAGATATCAGATACTACGATGTTTTGTTCCCACACCAGAAACAAACATTTATTGAGAATTTATCATGCTGAAGTGATCGAACCTACGACCTTCATAACAAAGGGCTTTTCGTCCTTCCACTGCGAAGGATATGCGTGAATGAACGCACTTAGCATTACAACGGTCGAATGAGGTCTGTTAGACTGGCAATTTGTTCTGTTGATAAGATAATTGCAACAATCGATCACATCCTCTCGCAGACTTGGACGGTCATGAATATACTCCGTCTGGCCAACTTAAGATTGCGTTCAAGAATAACAGATGGCGCTGTTTTAACTCCTTGTATCTAATTATGTTGCAGATTTTCGCATTATTTGATTTTAAATTTCGAATTGTGATGACAAGCTCCGCGGCGCGGTTAGGTAAGCAGCCGGCTGTGACACGAGAGACCGCGAGTTCGATTTCCGCACTAAGACTGAAAACTAACGTTCGTTTGCCCCTGAACACCCACCAATATTTGTTTCGAGTTTGAGTGTTCTAAAATCAAAAGTCTGCGGTAGTTTTTGATACTCAAGGACTTGTATATCACTGCATAGTAAGGTGTGGTAGGGGGCAAATCTATGCCAGACACAGACCTAGCAAACATTAATGAGTTTTTTCAAACCAAACAAATCACACAAAGGGGACGAGTTTAAAAATAAATTTAAAACGAAAAAGTTTATACATCTAAACGAAATATTACCTATTCCATGTAACTTGTAAATACCTAAATTATGCGAAAGTCTAAGAATTGAACCCTGATACTCGCCAGTTTCTGGTTTTTAATATCGCTCTTCGCACACTCCACACAATAGGGTATTTCAAAGTGATAGGTTTAACGCGAGATTAATGCAATCGACATAGCGCAGTTATTACAAGTTTATTATGTTGTTGATAGCGAGTCGATAACCAGTGTATAGTCACGACTGTATTACTTTTTAAACATTCATATGAATAACTACATGTGAAATAGTACTGTTTATAACATATCTGCCCACAATTGCACATTTCGTAACACATGACTCCTCTACGATCAAAGATTTGAATGTTTTAAGCCTTTGTCCACTATTTCAGGTTTGGCGACTTTAAATTCCATTAAATTTCTAGTAAAGATGTTTAAAACACGCAAGTTATCTTACGATGTTACCCTTCACCGTCAAAGTGTGTGATAATTTACCTACAATAAATACACACAAAAAGTCACAGTTGTCCTGTGCACTCAAATTCGAATCCGTGACAGTATTTTTGACAGATCATGTACCTACCCAGATAATAAGTACTGGTTAAAAAAATGATAACTTCTATAGTGATCCTACACAGTTCCAGATTCTATGATTGTATCTTCGTATTCAGCATAACAATCTTCAGTAGATGAGAACTAATGATGTCCTGTACTAACGATTAGGCGAGATTATGGCCGGTATCATAATATTATTAACCTATCCCTTCCAGGCAAACGAGTTTTTCAATAAACTTTTTGAGCAGATTGTAATCTCCGCAATAGCATGAGGAAAGACGCTGTTTTCCGCAAGTGAATGTTAATATTCGGTGTTTATATCGTTTAATATATTTTTGCAACATTAGGGTTATGGGCTATAAAACCGACTTATAATCAGTTGTTTTTAATATTATTTCCACGAATTATATTATATAACGTTTTCTCTTTATCTTTATGTCCTCAGAGGGCCAATGGGTTATATTTGTGTTGTATATTTCGATAACGTCTTTAAGCCGCATACATAATAAAAAATACGCACTTTTCAGCTGTTTATCACCATGTAAAATTTGGATAAGATAATTAATAACAAGCAATAAATTATTTTATTGATATCTGTTATTTGTTAGGGAGGTCCGAACTTCGAATTAATGCGAAAATATTATGATTAAGCTGCGATAAGCGTTTTAAGTAGGATCACATATCCGTTATATTGTTTTGTTTTCTTCAAGGCTACACGCTCTTGTGGGCGACAGAGAATACAAATTTCTTATATAAGATCTAAGCATTAATGAATGAGTGCGATAAATATAATTTCGATGAAGTAAGATATACTTTATTAGTTTGGATTGAGTTGATACATCAATTTTTTTCCGCCAAAATCTTTCAGATGATCTGTCACGTGCAGGCTGCGCAATATAAGGCGATCCACACGTCTAAACAAATCTTCTGTTATTTTATTTTAATTACTGTAAAAATTATAAAAAAATCACACCGCTCAGCACTTTTATAAAACACTAATTCATAGCTAAGTCACAAAAAGTAATGTACGACCTGTTGGAAATGACTTCCTTTGTGAAGTATTGGAGGAAGTTTTGGAGGAAGTTGTATAACTTTAAGTATTTTTCAGTTAGTAATTGGCTTGACGACTAAATTAATTCATTCATTTAATCATGGAATATGAGAAATCATTGAACGATATTTGCTCCAAATTAATTCGACGCGTTAATTAAAACTGCTTAACGTCTGAATAAGAAATTTCTTGTAGTTACTATATTATGCCAACTGTGTGCTTAGTTCAAGCTTAAAAAACTGATGATATTACCATTTGTAAATAGGTAATTAAGAATGTATTCATGAGATTCGTAGACGGCCTGTTTCACATTGTCACTGAAACTGAAACACTAACACTCATTGTTATTCATTGACCTTTCTTTATTTCACGCATAATTATTCCACAGCTCGATTATATTTAACTTTATCACTAGATTCCAATATGTCGTAAAATGTTTTCATATTTACATTCTTGTAAGAGTGAACCGATAAACCTTCGACTGAATAACACGATCGCGCACTGCTAAAGATTATACGATAAACTTGCACTTGGCTGTTTTTGCATGTTTTGAATTTCGAACACAATTTTGTAAACATCAAAAAAATATAAACTTTTTGGACATTCAAATAATAGAGCACGCGTTCGCACGTTTCCTTCGCCTCGAGTTCACTGGACCGTATTTGAACGATGCACTTTATAATTGGAATGCAATTATATTTTTTTTGGCACGGACCGCGGTTTGTATTTGTTTTTTTTTAAATATTTTTTTTACGTACCAGCACCGGCGATGAGGTACTGCCGCCACAGTTGTCCCTGCTCCATCCTGTACGTTTGCTGGTTGACTGACGCGCCGGTTGACACCGGGTCGTAAGTGTAGCTTCTATCTGCCATACGTCACTCGACGTCACCGGGTTGCGTCGACGACCACACGTAGAGCTCACACCACGGGGTAGATTTTTGGCACGCGATAGATATTTATCTTCTATATCTGAAACAATCATGATTAAGGTTATGTTATTGTATTTTCGCAACTGGATGACCACGTCGTCGTGGGAAAATTGAAAACAATAATATGTTTTGTCCGCATGAATATCAATATCTTATTTTTTTACAATTATTTTATTTTGTAGGTACTTTTAACATAGTTGATAGAATGTATGTAAGTTCATCACATTATTATGCTGGAGAAATGTAGATTCCAATTCAGTATCGGAATATTTCGGACGTTTCGTAGTAAAACAGTAGTCTAGTCAGAAGTCTTTTTAAAAAATGTGATTTTGCCAGAATTTTTGTAAAATAGATTTGGGAGTAACACCTAAGAATTGAGCAATACGCAGTCTGTATGAAATAGAGAAGGAAAAAGAACCTTACTGTTTAGATTGGTTGCCAGTGTAGAACGTAAAATACTGAGGATTAGGGCCCTTGGCGTTTTATTATAAAACCTTTGGTAATAATATGCGCATACAAATCAGTTGCATACGGGCTTTCCTGTCCCATTCAGATTATCCTGTTTTAATCATCGTTAATTTTAGATTAAATTCTAGGTAATCTAACAAGGTTTAGTCTTTTCGTTACAGTTAATATTTTGAGAATGAAAAATAAATAAAACAATGCCATGATGCCAATTTATGCTCCAACAGGTCAGTTTTGCAATAACCATCCTACATAATGCAGAAACTATACCATGGCTGAATAAAACGTAGGATATTTATGAAAGTAAAAAAACCCTATAATATACTTTTTAATTGAGAGATTAGCCTGGATGTAAACTTGAACTTCCTCTTAAACAACTATTAATAAATAATAATAGCTACGCTCCGCAGCTGATGAGGTGGTAGGACTTAGCTAATGTTCTGACAACTATACATAAAAATTTAAATACAATAGTTAATAATACTTAGTGCGTTTAATATCATCGGTTTAGGTAATGATATTGCGATTATTAATTCGTCAATAGTCATGACTATAGAGTACTGAGATCTTCTGTGTCACTATGTTGGTTGAAAGTGCGCAGTGGCCTATTGGTAAACGACCAGACGCGGCTGCCAACATGTTCACGTTGGTCGCGGGTTTAAATCTCAGGGCACACCTCTGACTTTTCGGAGTCATGTGTGTATTGATAGTCGATCACCACGCACTATAACGGTGAAAGAAAACATCGTGAGGAGACCTGCATACCATAGCGACTTGTAATAATTTCTATGGTATGTAAAGTCCGCCAAACTGCGCTAGGCCAGCGTGGTGGACTATATGACCTAACCGCTCTCAATCGTACTCTCGATTGTAGAGGATGCTCGTGCCCTGCAGTGGGACGTATATATGGGCTGATAAATACATACTACGTTGGTGATTCAGTGAAACATAAGTAGAGATATAACAATACTTGTTTTAGCACTACGGACGCCCTAAACTAAATTATTTGCGATATCACGGGTGTCTCAATTTCAAACTCATACAAAAAATAATAAAAGGCTGCGGAGCCCCTTCGTTTTGGCGCCATGGGCTGTCGATCGAACGCAACCTTTAGGTAGGTATTGTACGAATATAAACTAATGGAAGAATTTTATTACAAAAACTTGCCTTTAAGAACTTCTACTCTCTTGTTAAGTTAAATAATCCTTACAATTCTAATTTAGTAACTACGAAAGTTTCTGTGCCGCAATTTATTACGAAGCCGGCTGTAAGATTGCCTGAATTTTAGGTGCGTCCTGTACATCGACATAATAGTTTATGTTATTCTGTAGTGAAATAAAAATGCGTGTATGTATGTGGATGAAGAGATGGGGTCAGTGGCCATGCCAGGTTGTCCTCATATTCGCATTTCCGCGCGGCCTTCCCCAATGGCAGGTTATATTTGGATTATAAGGTAGCATCGTTTTCCTTGTTTATGCTGCAGTGATGCTAAACTTACTTTTACATTTGAATTTTGATCTTAGTAAAGAGTATGACACGAAAAGGATCAATGCATTCTAGAAGGCTAGTAATGGTGGATTGAATTGAGAGTTTACTAACAAACCAGAGGTTGTTGGTGTGATTTAGGTAAAGCAAAATATGTGGGATTCAGTTAAGTTTATATATAGGTTTAGGGATTTAATAGCTGTCGATTTTGAGGTTCTAGCTTTCGTATATAGTGTATTATCTATGGTTCTAGCGAGCGTTGTTTGAATAACTTAGAATTTTTAATAAATACCCAATTTTAAGTTTCCTGTCTAGTATTATTGAATTACATAAATACAATGCATTAATCTTAATTCCAAACATAAAATTATGAAGTTGAAACCTAAATGATGTGGAATTAAACATAAATATTTTAGCTTACAGAACATTGAAAACTTTAATAGGTACTTATTATAATAATTATAACGAAAAGCAACTAAACACATTTAGACGTGACCACTATTCTCTTCTTGGTATATATGCCGAAATATAAAATAATTTCAATCGATCACAATCGATTAATAAGATAATAAGCATTCGCATCTCGTACGCTATCGAGAGAGCAAGGGCGCGCGTGGACGCATAGACAACGTCTCAGTACCACCGCTTCCTGTTTCCTTAGTCCCGCTTGGCGTGAACATAATTCATCACATTTTCCTCTGAGGAACTATCAAAAATAATAGATAATATAAGGCATATCCTTATGCCGAACATGGAGTCGTAAGTGACCAAAATATGCCTCCTTTTTAAGTAGGTAGGTATATCAAAAAAGTTTCCTCTTTTTTTTTTTCAAAAATATTTTCCCTTGTAGTTACTTTAAAATGATTATGTGGGTACCCATAATCTTTGTATTGCACTGTATAAGGCCAATTAATTGATAGGACTACGGGGATACTGAATTCTTATGATATATTATGGATTCGAATCCTGGGCCTAACGCTTCAAAGGTCACATATACTCAAAGTACATTATCTTCGTTATAAATGAACTGGAACACATGCCACTTAGTAAATATTTTCATAATGATTACGATAATTAAGTATTTAGCGAGATATCAACGATAATATCTGAAAACGATCAATCAAGTATGCTAATGAATTGTATTTTCCATTTGGTACTAGTATTATCCACATTTAGATTACAAAAAGACATGACAATAAATTTATTATGAAATAAAGTTACAAAATATTTGCATTTAAAAAGCACGGAGGAAATTTTGCCACTGACGCCTGATGTTATTTAATAGCAAACACTTAAAGTTAAATTGCTCTAAAAAAATAAAAAGTTAGATATACACCTAATTTGTTAGTTTTTGTTAAATATGCCTTTTTCCCAGAAGGGGTAGGCTGAGGTGCAAACAAGACACCCACGTTTTGCCTTATATTTTCAGTCCCATGAAAATACGATTAAAAACAGTAAGATACGCTAGCTTTTTCGGTAATTTTAGCATGTATAATCACGTTAAAATATTTATTACATACCTTTATATAGCCTGTAAGTATATTTTGAATTCACTAACAACTTAATATGGCACCTGTATATCGCTATACTGATAACAATTTAAGCTATGGCGCATATAAATATACTTGCTAAGTATTCTAGCATCGTTGTAGGCGTATCAATGAATAAGTTATTATGTTAAATATCTAAATGCCTGTTTGGCTAGTCACATGTCCAGTTGCTTACAATAATACTAAATTAATATTTTATACAGATATAAAAGAGTTAAACTGTATATTTCAGTCAGAGTACGCTGACGGTAAGAAGTTTAATCCGACGGTTCCCACTACTGGTCGAAGTGACCCACGCAACTGTGCTAAGTGTTTAGGCATAGGCTTCAGTATATCTGGTTTCGAGCAAGTCCTAGAATCGATTCACAAGTTGAGTACCACACTTGCTGGAGAATTTTTGGTATAGGAAATTCTTTGAGGGTTCCTGCCTGGCGTGGCATTTGTCTAGATGCTACGATCGAACCTGCGGCCTCTTGATTCACAGCCGATGTAATAATCAACTAGGTCACAAAGTTTGTCAAAATAGAATTGATCTAAGCGCTAGTTTCTGCCCTACCAGCATCGTGGGGCAATCAAATCAAATCTACCATTAAACCCACGCTAAAACAGCAAAAACGGTGAAAATATAGGTCTTCATACCTCCTCATTTGTGGCACCCTCTACTGTTTAATCATGCCCTATCCTAACTACTACTTATTACAATTAATCCGGCAATTACAATAATAACTGGGCAATAAAACTAACACCAGCAGCATCATTATTATCAACATTTAAATTCACATCAAGAGTGCGTTATCGAAGTGGCAGAAGCTTTCGAGTTATAGTACGGTTTATCTAGCGCCCAAGGCCCTCTCAACACGAGTGTCCATGATAATAAGTAAGTAAACACTTCATTGGTCCATGCTTTTCCTAGTCTCAGCTTGCTCACGTTCGCGTTATTTGTATTATTAAAAAAGGGAATATTTATTTAATTTTATTGTTAGGTGTTATGTGACCTAACAACTCTCAATCGTACTCTCGATTGTAGAGGAGACTCGTGCCCTGCAGTGGGACGTATCTGGGCTCATACAGGTACAGGTGTTATTACTAAGCCCCCGCAAAAAATGAGTTTAATAATTTGACTAATTTATGTCTTATAATAACCTACCATGTACCTAACAAGTATTTTTTGTGTAAAAATTTGGTTAACTTGCCTAGAGTCCAGAATCAGGTGTTACTTATTTATCAAGTTTCTTACGGCGAAGAACCTTTTGGATGTTTACAATATACATAGTTACATCTCAATAAAGTTTGGCGTCAATTTCGCGAACTCGATCAAAGAATTGGAAAAGGCTCTATGTATGGGTATATATAACAGTTCCGTGAAGGATAAATAGTGTACACAAAGAGCCACGCTTATGTCATGTCGCAGTTTATAGGCATTGGTTTTATAATTGCTTCATACCTTAGCTTATTTAGCATAATATAATATGTTGCAGGGAGTTCATAACTTGTTTACTAGAAAATGTGCCTAACTTATGTATTGAAATAAAACGAATTCTTACAGATTTTATCGCGAATTTGATCGTTCTTACGGGGCGGACTGACCACGAAACCTGTAAAGTTATAGAAACGTCGGAAAGTAAAAAAAATTAAAGATTAAATCAAACTCGCGATAAAATCCGTAAGAATTCGTTTTATTTCAATGTACCATTCGTGAATTCTAAAAGAGCGTAGTGCCTAATTTGAACTATCGCCTCTCATACCCGCCCATGCAACTCCTGTAAACGAAGTTTGACAGTGGCACGCCTTCTAATGACACAGAGCACTGAAGCTCAGCGAGTCTCTGGGAATATCGGACTTGTTGCTAATCCGCAACCAAATTAATCACTTGGCAAAATTAATATGAATCTATAACTGCATAAGAAATAAATAATAATTGTTAACTATTATGAACTAAAGAGGTTTGTAGACAAAAATCACAGCGTAGCTTTAAGAAGTCGGGAACTGGTAGAACCGAATCGAAAATTTAGTTTGAAAAATATTGCGAAATATTTTAAAGGTATTTTAAAATAAATATTTTCTACAATTATTTTCTGTGATAATATGCATATAAATATCGCTTTTGTGAATAAAAGTAGGCGGCTACCTAAAATGCGTAATGTTAACTAATGCAGATATTGTTCTGGTGCATTGTTTTCGCAATATCACATTATGTGACAACGTATTAATCATCTCCATAACAGCGAAAGATTTCCACTCGTGAAGATGTCCGGTCTGATGGGAAGCTGTAGTTTTTAATCATTCATCTTGACACCGAATTAAGCTCAGCGAACTGTGACACATCTGGCATCTGCCTACCCCTTTGAAACTAATGCCGTGAGCTTATTTACGCAATGTATTTTCAATTTTACTTTTTTAGTGATAGTTATATTATAAATTAAAACCATGAAGTTTTGCTCAAAGTCCCATTGACATCTGTTTACACCGTAGCGTATTGGCATCCATTGGAAACGAGATTCTCAGTACGTTCATAAATTATAATATAATTATACAATCGGAATAATAGCGCAGTGAGACACACGTGATGTCAACGCCAAGTGCCACTCGACGCAGTAAATCTGAAAAACTTGATACGTATACTAATGGAAATTCACCGCTTTGTGTACATTGTACAGGATGATTCTATAGTCTCAGCTTATTGTTGCTATTTCTATATATGTATGCATGATTCATCTTGATATGGAACTGCTCTTGTCTCTAAAAGTTACATAAATACATAATAAATATCACGCGATTATCCCGGAAGGGGTAGGCAGAGGAGCACCTCTGCAGTGTCTCTGTCCTGGCCGCAACCAGGACACCCACGTTTCGCTTCAGTGTTCTGTCCCACAATGTGATAGGCGTCTATCGCCATATCGGGCACAAATTCATAGAAAAATCCAATATCACTTTGCCCGACCCGGGATTCGAATCCGAGACCTCAGCTTCGAATATTAGGCTGCTGGGAAGTTATTATATAATCACCTATTATAGAACAGTATCTACTAAGAACGGGACTCCTCGTATCTACAATCGTTTTTCTCTTTATTTAATGAGCTTGGTCACTGACTGACCATGTCGCTCGAGACTGAAGTATAATCAAGGCTTTGAGAGGAATTAGGTATACCACCCTGCCCCTTCGCAATTCCCTCACTCTTGGCAGAGTCCTGGATCTAACAATTATGTTACCATCTTTTTAAATACGATCCCTAGATGATCAAATAAATCAATATTATATACTTATATATATATATATGTCGCAGATTCTAATGGATTGCCATCTAAATGGCCGTCGTTGTCGTCCGACATGATGACTCTTATTAATTAATCGGTCAGTGCGCACATTTGGCGCTGTTCCGGCTAAGATTCACGATACAAACTGTTAAAGCATCACAGACACTACTGACGGATTCCTCCAGGTTACCATGGGCAACCGACAACTTATAAGACATCAATCATGTCGGACTGTTTTGCCATTTCAATAAAATAAGAGCCTTGTGTAATCTCTAACATGTATATTTTATACATCAACCATAGTTGTAAGTATATAAAAAAAAACAATTGGCGAGTTAAGGGTAACCTTTGCAAGAAAGCTTATAACATCTAGAGGAATTATCGAACTAAGTCTTAAAGATTAACAAATTATCCGGCCAGTATTAAATGGTCTGAGACAAATATAATAAATATATCAGATAAATCGGTCTGATGTATGATTTATTCATCGTAAATCAGCACTCAGGAGGTTAATCCGGTAAATAAATCATTATAATAAGACTTAATCGTACTTATCAAACATTTTCGAGAAAGAACCGTCTGATTTCCGGATACGTTCAGTCTATATATCATTCATTCTGTTTACGCGTTAATCCTGACCGGTGCCAGGGTCCGGTTCCGGCTGAGTCCCCTCCATTTCGCCCGGTATTCGACATCCGCAATAGTGAGGCCATTGACTCTCATATCTTCCTTGACGACATCAAGCCAGCGGTTGTTTGGTCTACCCCTCGGTCGCGGACCGGGAATGTTCAGTCTATAAAAGGTTAGTCATAAAGGGCATATAAAGCTGGTCATAATGATGAGTATAGCATACCCCTTTCAGCTTTACTTACCTTTTATGACTAACCCTGTATATGTCTTAAAGAAAATTAGATGTTTTTTGTCAAATAATTTCAACAATGGTAAGCAGACACATTGTAGTTTTGATAGAGCATTAACCGATACTGATTCAATCCGGATCTACAGAGGCTTAACCTGAAATTATGACGCTCCTTCGTAGGTTAGTATGTCAGGATTTTTTTGCAATATGTACGATGATCATCAGGACTACGAGTATATGTATGGTGAAAGTTTTCCCAGCGGACACTAATAAGTAATATCGCAGATACCACTAACAAAACCTCTAACGGTGGTAAAAATAAGACATTTATCATACTTAATATACTTTCATAATAAAAGTTGACAACAAATCGACCTTTAGAGATTTCTATCAATAATTATCCTTTTCAAATATTTGGAAGACGGTTTGGTAATTAATTGATTATGATATGTATCATTTTGTTATCAACGACTTCAAGATAATTTAGTGAAGTCTTATTTAATTCATCAGATATGGGGATATATGTCGAATGGAGCGGAAAATATTTGATTAAATCTTGTTATTAAAGTTCTTTGACATCATTCATGTAATATCACAATTTTGGGTATTTTCCAAAAACTAGTTCCGTAAAAAGGGGTAGATGGAAACACACCGTTCGTCTGCCGCGCGACCGTCTTATGGTCGGCGAAAAATAAGGCTTATCTGCCAAGCACCCGTCTCGTGGGTGGTCGTTCACTTTAACTGAGAACATTTTAAATATTATAGGATTTATGCTCGTTCGAATAAGGTTTAAATATTCTTAACGAATGAAGCTCGTTGATTGTTTTATTAAGTGACCCGTTTAATAGACGAAACAAAAAATAAACGTCATTTAAACCAAATGCAAGACGGTGTGATTACGTGGAGGTTTTTTCCAAAAACAAATTCCGTAAAAAGGGGTGGATGGAAATTGGAAACAATCATAATAATATGTTTTCGTAATAAAAGTTGACAACAAATCGACCTTCAGAGATTTCTATCAATAATTATCCGTTTTAAATATTTGGAAGACGCTTTGCTACATGCTAATTATTTGATAATATGTATAAATTCTGTTATCTACGACTTAAAGATAAATTACTGAAAAGTCTTACTTAATTCATCAGATATGTGGATATATGTAGGTAGAGAGGGGCGGAAAATATTTGATTCAATCATGTTATTAAAGTTCTTTGACATCATTCATGTAATATTTTCAATGTTTGGGTTTTTCCAAAACAAAATTCTTATAATAAGAAACAAGAATACATAATATCATATGTTTTTGATCAGATTACAGTTCCGACTAAACCGGAATTTAAAAAATAGAAAAAATATGTAGGATGGCGAGAACCTAGCATTTAACATTATTTTGACACAGTTTGTAAACGAAGAAAATATCAAAAATATTGTGAACTAAGTCCATAGGATATTTTTTTACCAAGTAGATAGTATAATATTCGAAAAATTATAATCTTCTCAATTGGATTTTAAAGTATTTTGATAGGCTTCTAGCGATTATATTATTGTGGAAAAATATTGTTTTATTAAATTCTTATATTATAAATAACTTTATGATACATGTTTAAGTTATTTTGGAACAGTTATTACTTAGCCGCTAAACAAATATTAGTACAAGCAAGTCCATATTTGTATAGTACATTGACTTGGTGACTTGTAACGTTTTGTTACTATCTAAGTATTGTCTATTTAATTTAGGTACATTACGATGTAATTTAAACGTGTCTAAAGCAGAAAACTTAATAACATACTATCTAATAATCTTCTTTACATATAATAGTCTATATACATATAATAATTTTGTGACCGATCGAAGTCTGTACATGGAAGATAGATGAGAAAATCTAATATGGGGGACTGTATTAACGTAAGAGAACACAAAACAATGAATTTTAGAAATTTTGTCTGTTTGTCCGTGCGGTTGCGCGTGATGAACTCAGAAATGGCATAACGGATTTCGATGTTCGGTATGGAGGTAGCAGTGTACACTTAGGATATTTTTTATCCCGAAAAATGTAGTGTTCCCGTAGGATGAGGAACGAATTCAGATATATTTGTTAGTTTTTTATACTTAAAGGGATAGGATGGAACTGGATTTCATGCATTGAGTGAAAATGAGACGGGACAGGGCGGGATATAAGGGGACGCGACGAAATTTTAAATAAAGTTAACCAGAAGCTAGTCTAATAATTTACTATTATAAAATGTCGAAATATTTAGATATGGTACATGACGCAACTGACATGTACCTACGTAGCGGAAAGCGCAGCGGAGGACGTCCTGGTGAAGGTCGGACAAAAAAGGACGTCGCTGGATGCAGGCTGCCTCCAACAGGTCACTGTAGAAATCATTGGGATAGGCCTATGTTCAGCAGTGGACTTCCTTTGGCTGATGGATGGATAGATGGATATGCGCTCCACAATTATTGTCGCGATTGTTTTGTCTGTCCATGGGTTTATACCAAAGAACCTGGACCAACATCTCCAGAGGCTTCCAATTGGCTGTTGGGCCAAATGCAGCAAGTAGCATTGCTGGGCTGAACTAGATTTACATACTGTCTTCTTTTAAATTTTTTCTACGAGACTTTAAGCGAGGTGACGAACAGGTGGCGCCACTTAAATATTTTAAACCACCTCAGTTTACCAAAAGATAGAGATTGTGCATGCGATTACTATAATCGGATTAGTAATGGCACATCGTAATATTAGGTAATAATATTTTTATGAGTTGGCAAGGATTTAACGCACTTGTCTACAATCACAGCTACCTGTATGTATACCTGTTATAAAATATATATAAATGTCCTATCTAGAAATCAAAAGCATGATTTCACATTCACAGAAAATCAAATATAAATATACTCGTAATACAAAAGTGTTTGCAATGGGCCATCTTATGGCAGCGATCTCTACTAGACTCTATCAACATTTTATTTTACGGTTAAAATAATAATTATAACACATTATTTACTAAGCATACTAACAAACATGACGTTTGCAGATTAAGGATAATCATGCTAGGTATTCGATCGATTTTCACGAATCGTAACTTTAGGAAATAGCATAATAAAAAAGGATTTAAAATCAATTAAGCTAAGATCACCACGCTAAGGTCAATTAAGTCTTGTCTCGTTGGTATCAGAAACTACGAGAGATTTATCGGTCTCACAAAACCCAGACCCGTGACAAAGTACTTCAGGGCCTCACAAATATATGTCTCGGTGCGGGAATCGAACCTGCGGCCTCTCGTTTCACAGCCGGCGTCTAACCAACTGCGCCACGGAGGCAATGTATTTCTACATAGTATATTTCTGCATAAGCCATTTTACTGCGTCATATAAATTAATGGCACATCCGAAATCAGACACAAGCGTTGGGAACTAAGTAAACTTTAAACTTCAATATTTATTTGTCTTTTCTGAAGTATTTAGTTGCGCATTAAGAACATCTTAATGCTATAAGGATTCACTGAGCCATAATGCTCGTCTCAATCTGTTGTTTTTGTTTGAATTCAGACTAGGTATTTATTAGTTAGGTCTGTTTAGTTGAGGCGCACCAATCCCCCTCATAAATTGTTATCCGTTTATGCTATTAAAATTCCCTTTAAAATAACAGATTGGATGAATGTGAATGTGAGCACCACCAAACTACAAAGTTTCTACCTATAATTTTTTTATTATATTTTGTTTTTGTCAATAAATTAAAAAACAGATCTATAAATTGCAAAAATTACTGATCGTCAATTGCAATAGAATATGTAGTTAGGGAACAGTAGGCGGTGCACTAAATTAAACTGCCCTATTTTTATTTTAAATATATGTATAGAGACCAGAAAGAAAAGACTAACAAAAGACTCACAGAAAGCTGACTTAACAGCTACTCTAGTTGTATTAATTTTCCCCGCAAGTTAATTTTTATTGTTGGTTAAGGCGAGCGTATTCGCGATTTGAGGGGTGGTAGAAAAAAAAATGACTAAATCTAAATAATGTTGAACATTTTAATGGATTCAATAAATTATTTTCATTTACATTTTCATTTTCATTTTCGAACCCATCATCTTAAATTGAAATATCGATTTACACCTATCTTTGAGGTTTTTTCGATACAGCCAAAAATAATGTAATCGTGTATCGGCCACCCGCCATGCCAAGATCCAGTGTTATAAAATAATAAAATATTTTTCAAAACTCAAATATGCGTAATGTTCAGATGAGATGTATTTGAAAATATATTTTTTTGGGTGAACTCCGCCTTATAGACAAGACTGTATATAGGCTAGACGAGCTTTGAAGTACGTCACAAACAGTGCTACTCTCGACATTAATTCACAATAATTGCATTCTTAAATACCTTATGCATACAGAACTTACTTGTTATTGTTTCTTATAACTTGTTATTAATCTTGATTGATCTGAATCACGTCACAAAACCACCAAAAGGTCAAGACACAAATCAATTTATATAAAAACAAATTTAACGTGTTATTATGTCCGACACAGAATGAGCGATTGATAAAGTATCGTCGACGTATCGCTTACAACCGGCACTGATAATTCAGGAAAAATAACATTAGGGGCTCGGCTCGCGAATATACGCTTGGTTCTAAACGACGGGTACACACGGCAACACTTACTATCTAAATGTCAGGCTTGAATGTCTGCCATTGGTACTTATTTGGCCAAAAAAATGTAGGGATCCCGAAACCGAAAAACCGAGACATGAGTAAAGCGAGACAAAGCAGACACAGTGTGGGCTTTGCATTTATATCATCAGTTTTTGGGTTGTGTATTTTATTAGGGAAGTAGTAAGGGAGTATTTTATAGAGACATTCCCTCCTACACGTTACTCTGGCTACAATTTATTTCAAAGCGGAACACAACAGTGCACTTACACAGCTGTTTATTCGAACCCAGAGTAACGTTAAACATTGCCGGATGCCCAATAACTTTTCCTCTTCTGATCCTTTTTCCCTCCTGCTTCCCTCTAGGTTTAATGGGCCCGCAACACATCTATTATCCAAGTGTTATGTATGTTCATGGACGGCAGTGATCACTTACCATCAGATGACCTGTTTGCTCGTTTTTCGGACCCATGTTATAAAAAAAAAAAACAATATTGCAAGGAGAAACGTGTGACCTGTGATCTGTATACCTACTTGTTGTTTATCACTCCTCCCCTCTCCTTGCCTACCTGGACAGTGAACACATACTTTACCCTAAACAGGTCAAACACTCAAACTTGATATAAATTGTACGTAAATATTTGCCACGTCGCGGTCGAAATATTTTTAGCAGTTTATTTATGTTTTGCGGACGGGTCAATGACTCGCGGTTACTTTTAAAAATATTTAAAAACATTTTATCGTGATGTACTTTGAATATATGAAAATTATATTACATTATTTCCATAAAATATTTTCTATTGTGTGGACATTCTCATGATTTTTTCATATACCGCCAAAGCAACTAATGATTCAAAAATAATACAATGTCGGAGGGGCGCGCACGGAAGCGGCCCCGCGGCGCTGTTCTCGCAGTTCACACCCGGTCTATATGTGCTACACTTTTTTTTATTTATTATTAATAGTATTATTTATTTTATATTAAATATATTCGTTGTAAATTGTTACAGTAGGTTTGTAATTTAGTTGTTTTAGTTTTGTATCAGTGTATCTACAATGAAGAAAATGGTTTTTTTTTTTTCGATTCTATTCTGGACCACCATACAGCTACTATAATAATCCAGCCGATAATCATTCTACTGTAAAGCGTAAATAAACACGGGATTCCTCTAAAATCGGGGATCCGATTGATATGGCTTAGGCCATAGATCACCAGGCTGGCCTAGCGCAGGTTGGTGGGCTTTGCATACTTTGACAACTCTTATCACTAAGGTACGCACTATACAGGACCCCCTGTGATGTTTTCCTTCACCGTTCTCCGTACATTCTTAATTGTTTTAGCGAAAACAAGCAAAAAAATGACCAACCTACACAGTAGTTCGAATAAAGCTACTTTCGATATCAGAGTCCTTGCACGCGTGAAGTCACGAGTTCACATCCTGTCATAGTTTCCAATGCGTTATTGTTTGTTATAGATAATGGTGCAAATTATTCACAAAGGAGTTACAATCATTTTTATAACAATATAAGTGACAGTGAGTCACTGTTTATTTTTCTCCTTATCCAATTACTAGCGGCCCGACCCGGCTTCGTCAGGGTGTAGATACTTTTTAAGTCCAGTCCCCTTCAGATACATATTATATTATTTTGCGTACTAAATGTTTAATATTTAAATGCGACTGCCGTTTGTCATACTGCTTTTCTTGTCTCGTCCCGTTATCTCCCGTCATGTCCTGTCTAAATCTGTTCCATGATTCAAGTCATGCAATCCTGTCCTCTTATATCCCATTTTATCCGCCCTATATTAGAATATAGGGGGAGATGGAATAAAGAGATGTTTTTGGATAGATCCAAAAACATCTCTTTGAGTTTGAAATAGTATTAAAAACCTATATGTACATATTCGAATATCTTGCTTATCTCTCGGGAATACCACATTTTCGGGATAAAACGTAGCCTATCTGTTAATCCAGGATAACAAATAAATTTCATCGAAATTGGTTCAGCTGTTTGAGCTTGCAGAAGTAATAAACACACAGGCTTTCGCCTTTATAATAGTAGTATGATTATATGGATTGGCGCAAAATAAATTTTAACCATGTTTCAAAATGTTTAAGCTTATAATTTTACATTTGGCTACCTGTCTTAGACCAAATCCTACAAAAATGGTTTTAGGTCCCTCATATGTGAGAGGGCGCATGGGTAGTTACCACCGCAATGTTTATTTCTTCCACCAAAAGCAGTGTAAACGCACTGTTGTGTTCCGGTTTGAAGGACATTGTAGCCATACATAAATAGATAACTACTGGACATATATAGACTCGACATCTTATGTCTTATAATAGCGAGCGCAGTGGAATGCACAGCATTGCTTTGTAATTCATTGTGTCGTTTGGTTTTGCTGTTCATGAGCGGTCATATCGCTTACCAGGCGAATGGCATGCTCATCACACCAAAAAAACAACAAAAAAGCATATCTTTAAAACTCTTCCGGTTATTTCAAGTATGGAAGATTCTTCAAGATTGTTTCGTTCACAATTAAACCAATAAGCCTTATTTAATATAAATGACGTAGAAGAGAATTATCCACGTGGATCAAACGATTATTGTCATGCTGCGAGTCCAGATAATAAATTATAACGTGTCGTGTACTACTCGTAGTCGCCTCATTATTACTTATTTATTTGTTTTAGTAAACAGTATGTTAATGAATTACTATTAATAATAAACACACCCAACAGTCGTATATATAGTCCTGAACCCACACTAAGATGCCAAGTCTTGTTGTATATATCGGAGATTATAAGTTTCCGTCTCACAACACCCGGACCAGAAATGTTATTTTACACAAAAAAATTATTAGACAAATCGCATTGAGGTGCGGGGATCGAACCTGCAGCCTCCCGTATCAACTCCGGTCCCTCAATCGAATACGCCGCGGAGGCTGTGAACCTTTTTAATTAGTTTAATACAAAATTAATTTAGTTGCATTGTGTTGCAGCCAAGTCTTATTAAGTTTAAGCCTTATTCCTAGAGGGGTAGTCAGATGTGCCACAACTCATAAGTGCCTGCAATTCGCCGACCTTTTTTCCATCTTCAAATGGTTAAGGTAAACTCTACTGCAGATTAGGGCATTAGTTCTATTTTAATTTAACATTAATCACTCTACTATTTTACTTTTTAGTTATCTAAGATGTAATTTTTTAAATTATTTTGTACCTATCTCAAATAACATAAGATATTTTCAAGCCGATATATTCACATGAAGTGAATTTTTTTTTTCCATTCCCAAATAAATTGAATGAAACCCAAGCACTCAAGGTGCACTTCAGGCATTTCCCGCTTGTTCTATATATATACCTTTCTGAGAAATAGGCGTGATGATATTAATCCATTGTAAAGTTCCTCTTTAGAATTCAATTGTATACAACAAATGCTATTATAATGTAGCATTGTTATTTATAGTTATAATCTGGGAACACTCAGTTTGTCATCTTTATAAACATGGCAAACAATATGCTTTAATATAAACAGTAACGGAACAACACACTACTATAAACACACCAAATATACACAAATACCCAATTCTACAGGGTATATCCAGATGATATCGAAAACGAAGCGAGGTGGTAGGATTAGTGACATCAGACATAATGCAACTAAAATTTTCGCAAAAAAAACTACAATTTTTTTATCTGATTTTTTACTTATCAGCGTATTTGGGTAGTTAATACATCGTTTTCCCAAAATAATAATGAAAACCGTTTTATTTTTAAACTCACAATGGCGCGTAAGAGTTTATATTATAATTTTAGCAAAAACTAAGGATTCACCATTAAAACACGATGATAACTATTCAAAAAATTTAAAAAAAAACTGTCGTTTTTGAGAAATTTTAGTTGCATTGTGTCTATAATCATTAATACTACCGCCTGGCTTCGTTTTCGGTCGCAGTCTTAATATACCCTGTATATTAGATACCTCTACCACATCGTGGCATGGAACACACATGTCTGCATCCTTGCCTACCCCTGCCTAACCCTTCTGGAATAAAGGCGTGATGTTTATGTATGTATTATGTCTATTAGGTACCTACAATACATGTTGGGAATACCAGGTAACAACGAATGACTACATTTCCAAAACTCCACGACCTGGCAAAAATACAAACAATCACATTTTTCCTTTTTATAATATTAGATTAGATTGGTACGACTTTTTTCGAAAATAATCTGTTTGTTGCTTTTCATATTATAAAACGCACTAGGTACTCTGGTAGAAAAATCAGGGAAAATATTTGCGTTCATAATTTCGTTTTTGCACGATGTTCGCCATTTTTAGACTTTTTAAGATACACGCTTTATTTATTTGATTCCTATCATTTACACGGATTTATATAAGTAACACATATCTTTAAGTATAAAGTAAATAAACTTCTAATATTTTTATACATAAAAATTTACATCGCTAAAGGTTTTGTCGCAAGTCAGGCATACAAATAAATCACTGCCAATTTATTTAAAAAACACGTATTATTCAAATCTTAACAATGTAGGCAAATAAAAAATTTAGGCAAAACTAAGACATTGATTTAACATTACACGAGCTAATAAAATAATCCAATTATTGTGCGTAAAAACAAAGATACATAAAAACATTATTTCATAAAGCAAAAACAAAACGCTAAAGTAGAGATGTTCTAAAATCATATTAATTTCCCGCCATTGTTTATTTTAAAATATTTAAACAATACTCACATTTTCAAAGCCGGTGTCCGGTGCCGTAGCCTAAGGAAGACTAACACTGACACTAAACAAGTTCTTACTTTATTTTTGATATCATAAGGGAAAGCGCCAAGTTTAAATCGGAAATTCATTGGCGGGATCCGTACCTATGACGCCATCTTGGAAAATAATTGTAGCAGGCGCTCGTGGCGGCACAATATGGGAGAATTGCGCGTCTGTTCTGCTAACAAAATATAAAGCTAATTAATTAATTATAGTACCGATATTTATTTTATACACCAACATAAATTATTATCATCTTCAGCTGCAAGACGTCCATTTCTAATCATAGATCTACTCCTAGGATTTCTACAGGGACATATAGGAAGCAAATTACATTCAGCGACTCTTTCACACCTTTACCAGGTTGTCTATCGGCCTCGCGAGTGGACGTATGTATGTATGTCGCTGCGATTACTATACTACAAGCTTTGAGTGTTTATTATATAGAAGGAGCACTGTCCTACATATGGGTCTTCAAAAACATAGATATTTTCTTGTTCCTAATTTTGGTAGCATTGCAAAATTGAACTAATTGTTTAACAACAAATTCCATTGGCTACCGAAAATAAATTAAAAGATTATATATCTAAAACGAGTGTCAGTGGAATTTAGTAACCCTTAACATTTTTTTTTTTATTTTCTTTTTCATATATTTCGTGCATGTTCGACGTGCAACCTGTTAAATATCAGCCAATAGGAGGGCAGAACAAGGTGGCCCGGCACCACCATTTTTATCTACGTTGTTGAAGTACCAACGATCCCTTTATATTATAAATACTCTAAGACTACGAGTAGGTGTATGCGCGTACGTGGCTTCCCCTCGACAACTTTTCTGCCCCATCGGTCATCAATTTTCCGCCCTAGGTGCCCTATTCACAGCCACTTCAACTAGATAATCCACTGAACCATTTAGCTTCCTTTTGTTCTTTGACGGACCTGCTCATTAATAATTGAATCTCGATGTGAAACACTGAGCATGCTTTGTTACTGAATACGTCATTAATGATTAAATACTATTTATTTATTATTTTTTCATGCAACACCTTGATCAGTGAAAAAAATAGCGTGAAGTTTGGAAACTACGGTAAGAAACGGAGTTTTTTTATACTGAGTACAAACATCGGTTAGTAGGTACTTCTAGATCGACACATGCTCATGCATCAAAATGTAGGACAGTTCGTAGTTCCTACATATCGTCCCTATATCGAAAGTCGGACTCGGAAGTAGTCGATAACATAATTAGGGCAAATATATTTGGATTCAATCGCAAGTTATAAATTAGGATGCACCAGATAAGGCGCTTATCGAATGTGTATCGTAAAATTCGCCAAGTAATAATGTCATAATAGCTACGTAATTGATATAGTAAATAATCTGTTTGCTACAAATTATCTATCTTATTTAGAAGAGCAAAGCTGTAAAATTATTATTTTAACTGCGGCCCCGATATTTCCATTAGGTCGCCTCTTGCAACAAGCAAAATAAACGTTGCAGGTTTATTATGCAATCAAAGCAACTTGGCAGTTTAGTTATTTGTTAGGTATTAGTCACTAAAGCATCGACTTGAAAAATCGATTGTGTAAAAACCTCATTAATTATTTCAGGCAGTTTACAATTGAGGTTTTGAGCAAATATGTACAAAAAACCCGACATTTAAGTTGACGGATATTCAAGATTTTAGTCAGCAATGGTAGTTAGATGAAACGTTGAAGTAACATACAATTGCTCGACAATTCCTTTCGACGTCATAATTCTATTCTAATATTTGTGGAATAGTTAATACACGTGTTTACACATGCCGTTATCTTTTCCACGATTTAGTTTCCAATAAACAACTTCCCTTCTGACGTTAACTAGTTTTTTTTTCTTATATTAACATACTCTATCAGATGTGTAGAGCTTTACCTTACATACTGATTGATTATCACTCTCCGGTCGACATTATTATGCCGGCCTGTTCATAACTGGATGAACACTGACTAATACTGAAACGCGAAATAATTACTTGTTTTGGCGACTGTCGCGGGTTTTACATCGTGTATATGGACAGGAATACCCGCCTGTAAACAAATAGGTAGCTTTCAACACAGCCACAGCCGAATCAATTGATTTGGTACATTTAATTCAAATAAATGCTCTGTTAAAGTGCGTGGTGGCCTGTTGGTAACGGACTAGACGCGACTGTCAACATGTTCATGGTGGTTGCGGGTTCAAATCCCAGGGCACATCTCTGTCTTTTCGGAGTCCTGTGTGTATTGAAAGTCAATCCCACACACTATAACGGTGAAGGAAAACATCGTGAGGAAACCTGCATACCGTAGCCGATCTTCTAAGACTAGGCTAGGTGGCCATGGACATGGAATTAAAGAGGTTTACATCCAGCAGTTTAGATTTCGTTCTATCTTACATTACTTCTAGTCGATGCCAATGTTCCTTCCTATTAAACTTCTCTGTCAAGGCCGCCGGGAATCGGGATGTGCCAGCGGGTTGCATCGTGAAAGCTGGCGCGGCGGCATGGCAAATACAATTATTACTAGCATTCTACATGGCTATCACAACTGAAATGATGTTCTGCGGCAAATGCCGCTGGCCTGGTGTTACCGCCGGCATACCCGCGCGAACCAAACCCTCCGGCTGTGCTGCAGCCATAGTGTGTAGGAGGCATTAGATCTTTGTTTACGACATAAAGCAAAACTGGGAATAAATTAGAGACACGAAAAAGTACCTACTCCCGATGTGTCATCGACACGTACCAATCCATTTAGATTTCATCTACATTAAAATTGATAGTTTCAACGGATTGCAAAATATTCGATATGTACTTGGCATAAAAAACCACTTAGTTTGAATATATGAGCAGTGGCAATTTATGCATGAAGTAGATAGGCAGTTTTCTGGTATAAGTACTAGAAAACTACCCTCACATTCGTACTTTGCATATTGAAAGTGTAAATATTCTAATCGACGTGAATAAAAGGCTGGTTTTATTGTGGGACTGTCAGACTAGATAAACCTATCAACATACATATCTAAACCAATAAAATCTATTCTATAGGAACGGTTTGTTTTTTTTTTATATAAGTGTAATGTAATAATATAATATACATATATGTGGTAGAGCCACGCTGTTGTCAGTCATAAGTCCTGAATGGTCAGGGACGTCCGAGACGGTACCACTGTCTCACAGGAAATCGACGTGAAGCGACAGCTGTCGCGCTTCAATCGGTAAATGAAATTACCGGATGCCCAATACCCCTTTCCTCTTCCCATTTCTTTTCCTTCCCGCTCCCCTCCTGATTTTGAAGGCCGGCAACACATCTATGAATAAAGCGTTGTGGACTTTCACGGGCGGCAGTAATCCCTTACCATCAGGTGACCTGTTCGCTTGTTTGCTGGACCTATGCAATAAAAATATATATATTCTTCGGTCCATAAAGACTTTATTTGCAAAAATAATTACATTTTCGCGTTTGGTTCCAAATTCATTCGAATTCTACCTTTAAATATACAGTGGTCAACTCATCAGACATTTATTTTACCTACATACTTCAATAATACGTAATTAAAACGCAAAACAGCAAATAACAGGTTTTATTTTTTATTTATTTATTTATTGGTCTCCAACTAAGACTACACTTAAC
The DNA here is from genome assembly GCA_033459515.1 of Theretra japonica. NCBI lineage: Eukaryota > Metazoa > Arthropoda > Insecta > Lepidoptera > Sphingidae > Theretra > Theretra japonica. The sequence continues at coordinate 1,706,096 of CM065928.1, forward strand.
AAACATTCAATATTCTACACCAACCCGCACTAGGCCAGCGTGGTGGACTATATGGCCTACATAAACATAAACACACGCCTTTTTCCCAGAAGGGGTAGGCAGAGGTGCTACCAGAACACCCACGTTTCGCCTTGTATATTCCGTCCCACGATGTGATAGGGGGCGAGCCCATCGCCATATCGGGCACAAATTCCTGACTCCGGGCTGATAATGAATAGAAAAATCCAATATCACTTTGCCCGACCCGGGATTCGAACCCGAGACCTCAGCTTTGCAATCATACCGTAGTACCACTACGCCACCGAGGCAGTCATAGGTATATGGCCTAACCACTCTCAATCGATTCTCTCGATTGTAGAGTAGGCCCGTGCCCAGCAGTGGGACGTATATGGGCTGATACAATACAATACAATACAATATTCTCCATAATTTTAAGAATGAACACTGTGCATCTTAAATTACAGGATGACAAATATAAAAAGAGACAAAAAGAAAATACAAACATTTGAACAAAATTAAATAACAACAATATGATGGTAACTTAAAAACGATGTAGAAAGATGATTAATATTCATATATGAAATAATGTTATTTTAATTAAATTATATTAAAACAAAACAAAAAGGTTAATGACAAAAAAAAACAAAAGTAACACATAAAAATGGACTTATTTTTATCGTATTAAAAATTAAAATAAAGTTGCAATTATATTAAAAAATTATAATAACGTATTTAATAAAAAAAAATTAAAAAAATCAATAAAGAACAAAAGAACTATTTCTATTAGAATTAGTTTAGTTCAGTTATAATTTTATTTAACTTTAATTATGAGTATATTCTTTTTTAATTTTTTACAATTTTTTATAATTTTACGTCAACATTTTCAATCCTTATTACTTATTAACGCATCTTTAATGAGCTGTTTGAATTTTGGTAATGTGTTATTAAAGATGTCTAAGTCTAGTGATGCGACTGATATTTCATTGTATTTGTACGCCAATCTAGCTATTGGTGAATGTTTTCCGAGATTGGTTCGGCAAATGCAAAGGCATTAAATAAAATAAATGAAGTCGTTTATTGTAGGATCTTACTGATCTTTTGACATTTGCCCGTGAAGCTAAGATTCGCACAAATCCCTTTTGCACATTCTCAATTTTAGCCACGTGAGCCCGATATGAAGGATTCCACACCGTGCTACAGTATTCCAGTTTGCTCCTCACAAAACTGTTATAAAGCAATACTGCCGTGGACCGCTGTTTAAATTCCTTCGAGGAACGTAAAACGAAACCAAGAGCCTTGCGGGCAGAACGTATTATTTTGTCGTAATGTTCAGTAAAACGCATTTCACTGTCCATGTAAATACCTAGGTCGCGGATGACACCTACTTCTGTCAGTCGAGTTCCCTGTACATGATATGCGGACTTAATTTTATTTCGCTTTCGCGTGAATTTGATATGATAACATTTATTACAGTTTAAAACTATTTTGTTTGATGCGCACCAAAGACTTAGGGCCTCTAAATCCGTCTGCAATAACTGTGTGTCAAGTTCTGAGTGTATTATATGGGTTAATTTCAAATCATCAGCAAAGATATATGGAGTAGAGTATCTGAATATATCTGTTATATCCTTTACAAATATGTTAAAGAATAGTGGGCCCAAGTTAGAACTTTACGGTATGCCAGATGTAGCCACGAAGGATCTCGATTCCTCCCCATCAATTACTACAGATGATAGTCTATTCTCTAAATAAGAACAGCACCATTGCAATGCAACTTCGGTGATACCAACCAGCTGCAGTTTTTGAATAATTATACTATGGTTTACCTTATCAAAGGCCGTCTAAAAATCGGTATAAATGGCATCAACTTGCGAGCCCTGGTCTATGGCTGCTGACAAGTTACTAACAAATGTTACGAGGTTAGTGTTGGTTGATTTCTTGCTCATAATACCATGTTGATGAGTAGACAGGTACTACACTAATTGTTCAAAGACCTTAGATATTGTAGATAGAATTATTATTGGACGGTAGTTACTTATTATTTCCCGACCGCCACTTTTATGAATCGGTACAATTCTAGCATGTTTCCATTGATTGGGAAATTTGCCGGATTTTAGGGAGGTGTTAAAAATATTTACAAGCGGAATAGAAAGCTGAGTAGCGCACCGCACCAGGAAAATTGGAGGTAAGTTATCAAGGCCTGAACCTTTAGAAAGGTCAAGTGACAGAAGCCTCTTAACAACTGTATTGGGTGAAATTATTATATCATCGATTTCAGGTGTATTGGGCTTAACACTTTTATCTACAAGTAAATTGCCGATTCGCGGTTCGTACACCGATAAAAATTGTTTAGCATATAGGTTACATACATATGTCTGTAGTGTTATTGGCATGTTCTTCTTGCAGAGACATTTGAGGCCGATAAGATGACTCCTGTTTACGTAAATTTTTAATGTGGGTCCAAAAATACTTGGAGTGCTTTGTTATTGCGGACTCAATACTAGAAATATATTTTTTGTAACATAACTTCAAAAGCATATTGGAGTCCTTTCTCAAGTAATTCAATTTTCAATCATTGATTACTGATCCGAACTTGCCTTATAAACAATAAGGATTTTCTGAGCGCAAAAAACTGTTTTGCTAAAAAGGAACCCCACGAAAAGATAATGCATTCTGTTAAGTGCATACACGGTAAATACTAAGAGACTCTTGAACAAACGATAAATAACGAGTATTCACTCAAGCACACGTGATCCAAGGTGTGTAAGGTTCCTGAATATTAAACGGTATTTTCCTTGCTGCTTGATGTGTGGTATTAGCTCATATAAATCCCATTGTTAAGGACATCCACCTATACAATTGAGAGGGGTGTAAGCTTTAGCCCACCACGCTAGTTTAACGTGTGTTATAAAATATTTGCAATTCTTGTAACAACGGAATTTTGCCGCACCAAATGGTAAATTCAGCGGTGGTTAAACAAACTATGGAGCGATCATTAAAACGTTATACAATCACACAGTCGTATACATTACTATGACGAGTTTTACATCGAATAAACTATACTCTCTGTCTGGCCTGATACTTTGGAGTTGTCAAGTTATAACTAACGTTTCCACAAAGAAATCGCTCAATGCGATATGGCTGCCCCTTTTACTACTCTTAGTCTATTTCTTATTTTTAATTATTATGTAACTTGAGAGTAGAATAAAGAGTATAAATAAATAAATAACTTTAACACAACTTGGAACTACAATCCTTTAGGAATTGGGATTTCTTAAAATATCGTATACTTTGGCTCATTTCGATATAACTGCATACTTTTATTTAACCACAAAGTGACAACATTAAGATACCACCATTCATTATAGTTTCATTTATGTAATGCTAAATATTGTAAACTGAAAAACACAGGAATAAGTAGTTACAGTAACCTAATCACCTATCACAAGAATCATACGCGTGAGTTATCGTCTCGGCATCTTCAATTAACGGTCTGCCGAATATCGGACAACAACCTGTCTTTCAGTTCCACGAGGTTCCTGACCTACTAACCTCGTGTTCTTTGCATTTAAGGACTTGTTACCCCCATACATGGACTTGCAAACAAATATTTGTTTTACAGCCGCTATACAAAGTATGTGTTGGACAAATTGTTTATTATTTGCTTTTGAGATGAGTCAAACATCGGCTAATGCGTAATTGTTCTGAGATTTATAATGCAGTTTATTTTCGTGATGGCGTGGTCACGATTATACTCGTGCACATAAACAGGATCCATGTGAGCTTTGATATAAAGGCGAGATGTTACAGATTGGCTGGGGCTCACGTGTTTGATTATATCATAAAGCCATAGCAACTAGCAATGCTGTTTTTAATCAAAGAGCTGGGTGAGAAATTGCTAGGACGGCCTGGGCAAGATGACTATGTATGGAATCCTATTTAACACCCAAAACTTTCACAAAAGTTAGTAGGTCATTTTGTTCCTTGAGTACTGGCTTGTTCTTCTTTAAACGAGACTTAGAGAGTGCTCTCCTTAAGGTAGGCAGGGACCTGGCTGTACTTGACCGTTTGATACTTGAGGTCGTATGCTTCATTGGTGCTTCGACACGAATATACGTGATACAGTGTTAATTTTTTACGGGTACAGTGACTGTCTCGGTGGCATAGTTGTACTACGGTATGATTGCAATGCTGAGGTCTCTAGTTCGAATTCCGGGTCGGACAAAGTGATTGGATTTTCTTTTCATTATCACTTCGGAGTCAAACATTTGTGCGCGATATGGCATTAGGCGAAATGTGGATGTCCTGGTCCTGGTGTGTGTGAAGCACCTCTGCCTACCCCTTCTGGGAAAAAGGCGTGAGTTTAAGTACGTACATATACTATGTATGGAACACAGTGAAACGGAGAAGTCTATCGTAGTCTCTAATAACCACGAAGACTTGTATCCTAATGTAGGATGGCATGACGGATTTATTTTATCCTTGGAAATCAAAACACATGGATTTGTGACTGTACAATTTTATAACCGATCTACAGAAGGGACGGGAAGGCTTTTAAGTTCATCACATCATTAAATGAATATCATTTGCTCTGTGGGTGCATCTATAGTCAATCATTTATCAATGATCAATGACGTAAGATTCTGTTTAATCGTTTGTTTAACCACACTTCACGCAATGCACTTTGCCAGATCAGTAAAATACAAATATTCTCTTCTTTTATTGTTTTTGTTTAAGTATTTATAAATGTCCTTTATACTGAGTATCATCAGCATCCGGGTTTGACCATCCTAAACAAAGTTATGTCAATAAGTATTAAGTAGATGTTGGGATATTCATATGAGCAAACATTTTCTGATCAACGCCCTCTGTAATTTCAAAAAGGTGGCAACGTCAACCGTCAGGACGTATTCAAGTGCTACATATAATCATTGTTCTTATTATTCAAGACAAATGACACATCTAGTTTAGATAAATTAGTTTGCAGGCCGGTACCAGTTGCAAAAAACTGAGTCCTAGACTTAGCTGTGGTGTTATGTTGCAGTTGGTCAACACACGACAATCATTAGCTGCCACGTATTCAGTTTTCTGTCCTCTTTTATAAAAAGGGTCACAAAAAATGGATTAACATGTTTTCCTGATGCAATGATACTAAAATAGGTTTTTGTTATTTTTTGCTGATGATTAATCTAAATGACGTTGTTTATAGTTTTGGTTGGTAAAAACTATAATATAAAAATGTCGTTGACTGTAGGGTAATATATTGAAGTACATATTTTAACAATCAACTTCTGTTATAATAATAATTTGTTAAATTAATAGTGATTTAACTTTACAATTTAATACAATGTTCGGACAGCCTCCGTGGCGCAGTTGGTTAGGCGCCGGCTGTGAAACGAGAGACAAATCTTTGTGAGGCCTACAAATATTTGTCTTGGGTCTAGGTGTTTGTGAGACCGAAAAGTCCCTCGTAGTGTATGATACCCACGACACAAGACTTAATTGATCTTAATGTGGGGTCAGGTCTATGTATGTGACTGTTAGGTGTATTTATTTATTATTTATTATTTAATGTCATCACTTTTTAAACCAACTAGAATATGATATACTGCTGAATCTTAACCATCCGCGAAATATTGTTCTGGTGCATATTTCTTGAAATCTGACTTCTCATCCCTCTCGGCAAAGCCTCACTGTGTTGTAAAGCAAGTGCCTACAAATGAGTGTAACGGTGTATAGAAAAAACAAACATAAAATAAATGTGGTACCTACCTACCACAGGTTCACCTTTGTGAGTCCACCTTTCGAGTCTTTACTCGACGTGAAGTAATATTGGTGCGTGATATTACCGAAGAGCGTAGAATATTTCTATCTACCTGGATGGCGACCACCGTGCAAGATACAAGGACAAGACGATACAAGAACGAAAAGATACAAGAACAAGAACAAGTAGATACAAGAATAAGATATAAGCGTTGTGGATTCAGCCTGTGTATATCCAGTTTCAACCAGCTCGACATTGTGTCAGCCGACGATATAAAACCATCTCTTCGTACTTATTACTTTATTTAGATAGCATTGTGCCATCAGGTCCACTACATTAAGTTATGCCTCATAAAAGTTCGGCAAAGAAATGCCAATGCGTTAGGGTAGGTCAGGGTTGGACGACGGCCCAATAAGGAGGCGTTGTGACCATTATTGTGCATTAAAACTTAACATCCAATGTCATGTAACGAGTGCAGTGCCAATTAGTAGGTACTATTGGTATGCCGGCGCAGGGTTTTGGTGTTAGGGACCCAGCATGGCATTAACATCTGCGCGTCGAGTTGACAGGCAGGTTACCACGACATACCCTTCGTGCCCTTTCTTTCAGAACTAGTCGGAACAGAGTCATATTATTTCCACCTCATTAAAAATAACTGTGTTTAATATTATTCTGAGTAATGTTGCTCTTGTTTCTGGGAAGGCGTGACGCTTACCACCAGACGAGCGGCCTACTTGATAGCTCGTTAATAAAAATAATTAAAAACAACCAATGGACCTTCAACCCTGAATAAGTCAGGCATGACGTGTGCGTGGGCCCATATTTGCATGTAAACGAACTGTCTACTGTTCTGGCGCCAATAAGGGCTTGTAGAAAATAATCAACTTTTATCATTATAGTTAATAACTCAGTGTTTGTAAAATGCTGTCTTAAAAGTCTTCTATTCATATCTGTACCATTTTTCAAATAAACTCATCTAATAATTAACCTAGGCTGGTTTTTTTTAAAGTAGGTAGTCATTGATTACCGATTGGTACTACCGATTCTCAATGTCATTTTACAAAATTCTAAGATTTTGTTTGCGCATTTTGTCGCGACAATCAAATGTCGAATACACTCGAGCAAGCGCCACGTTACTCATTGCCAATAAAATAGGAAAATTTCACGAGCAGGAAGGAATGTAATCGTCAGATAATGTGAAGGACCACTCCAGGTGGCGTCGCTTCTGGCTTCAAGGTTACTACAATTCTACACATATTATCTAGTTGTATCTCAAGTAGGCAATGGAGCCTCTGCGTGATTCCACGGTTATTGTTGTGTAATATCATTGAGGTTATTGTTTGTTGTATAAAAGGATGAATCTAGAAGCAAATATAAAGATCAAGAATCTAGACGCAGAAGGAGCAAGCTAGACGGAGAAATCGCTATTTTCTGGGAACACTTGTAATATCAAAGGTATTTTAGGTGTTGTCTGTTTAGGGAGGCAAGCTAATCACCTGATGGAGAAGATGACCGATGTCTGTGAAAGTTCTGTCATTAAAAGTATTTTGGAGGTATTATCTGCTTAGTGATATGAAAGATGTGAGGCAGAAGCACGGGCCGGTGAAACTTCCTTCTCTTTTTTGGGACTTAAAGCAACCGACAACCGTAATGTACTGTATCAGTCCACATACGTCCCACTACAGGGTTCGATCCTCCTCTACAATCGAGAGTACGATTGAGAGGCTCGGCCATATAGTCCACCACGCTGACGTAGAGAGGGTTGGCGGATTTAACATACCGTAGAAATTCTTTAAAATCGCTACGCTGTGCAGGTTTTTTCGCGATGTTTTCCTTCACCGCTATAGTGCGTAGTGATTGACTATCAATACACACATGACTCTTGAAAAGTCAGAGGTATGCCTTGGGATGTGACAATAGTAATGTGTCTCATTGGTATGCATGGAACAAAATATCAGCTTGTAATATCGCATAAGATATTTGAAAATCTATTAATAAATAACGTTTTATTTTTTTGGATACGCAAAGTCTGAGTACGTAGTCTTCAATATAGATTTTAAAAAGCTTTTATAAAATACAAACTATTTCTAAAATACTTTTCCGTCAGCTATTTAAAAAATATACATTCAAAACAACAAACGTCACCAAAATTGTAAATTAAACTCTAGCAACAAATTCTACAATGCACACACGGTATGAAAATTTGAAATTGTTTCGCGTAACACCAAAACCTTCATAATGGCGTGCCACACAAAATGTTTCTCCGACAAGTTGAAAGAGGAAGAAATGGCCATAAAGGGAGCTCACTTGATGGGCCCAACAGTGGAGTCCAAATTCGATGAGCTAAGGTACGAGATAATCAACAAAATAGACAAGGAAATGACCGATTCTCAGAACGCAAGGGAATTTATTTCCCAGAAGTACGACGAACTTTGCCTGAAAATTCAGTATTTGACGGAGTTGGATGCTACAGTGACTGGGTTCAGGAGCGACGTGAAGGCTATAGAGCGGCAGATCACTGACCTGTCTACTAGGGTAAACGATATCGAAAAGAGAATTATTTCTAAGGAATGTCCATCGATGTCCTCATCCACAGTTGTATGAATTTGGAAATAAATGTGTGGCTTGTCGAATTCGTTTTATTTAAGCAGTTTAACCCATATCTTTGTTTTGTTAGTCATCAGAAGGTAGCAAAAATAGGAGGTTTAAGGTACAAGGTTTAAGGCTGGGTTTAAACCTGTTTCTAAAGGTAAAGTTATGTCATGGCCTATCTTGTCTGAAGCATCAATTTTTTGACTGGGATAGTCTTGGTACTTCGTAGAAAAATTAACGAAAAGCAACTCCAGTAATGATATACGAGTAGACTCCTAGCATAACCCCCAAGAAAGGATTGAAAAGAAAAAACAGAAATAGTTGATACAATTTATTAGAAATTATTAATTACATTTAACATTAAGTTAATTAATAAAATCCATACTAAACTACAACAAAACAAAATATAAAACATTTTTGGCACGTGTTTGTTCATTTACGCCTTATTATTAAGTACTTAACTAATTCACTGTTACTTATAATATTGTTTACATATTGGATAACAGACAGCAGTAATATTGCGTCTCTAATTTCATCCAATTGCATTACAATAGTAGTATGTAATGGCAATGTCCAGGCGAGGCGAATTCGCTGCGAATGGCTACGCAAGTTAGCGAAATACTGGGCGACAACACACTGTGTCTGTAGCACCGCGCGAATTACACTCGCGTTGAACTCTCCTTGAAAGTAACGCGCGCAAAATTCGCGCGTAATTCGCCTCTGAACAAGGTCTTAGTTTAATATTACCATAAATATATGACAATGTTGTTTCGCAATAAATATATGACACTGAGAATAGGTGTATCGTCTTGTTCAGTAATTCGCAATATCATTTGTACAAATATAAAGTTTTGTACTTCGGTCCTAACTACAGCTACATTGCTTAGATATTGAGTATTCTATCACATTTCAAACAATCACATACACAACGTTTCACTAAAATAATCTCATAAATATACACAAATATGAATTGTTCAATATTAAAATTTTCGAAAATATATTTTGTCAAAAATGGCGCTTCTAAAACTAATATTAAATGTGTCTTAAAAACGCCACCAAGACAAGATTTGTCTACAACAATCACATAATTTATATTGCACATAAAAATAACGCCCAAATCGGTGGAGCTTTAATATAGTTCAACACATACATGCCCAATCATGCATAACTATAGTTCTTTTATGTTGTACGTTGGCAGTTGCGAAGATTCCCAGCTCTCGCACAAAATATTAAACATTATTCAAAACAGCAACTTCGAATAAATTACATTCTCAATTTTACGAACTCTTACCGGCGAGGATAGCCTGGATTTGCGAGACAGTCTTGCCCTTAGTTTCGGGAATCAAGAAGAACACGAAGAAGATACATACGATCATAACAGCGGCGAAGAACCAGAAGCAAGTGTATATACCGACCGCGTCCTTCATGATGGGGAAGCACAGCGTCACGATGAACACCAGCATCCAGTTGGTGATCACAGTCACACCGGTCGCAGTTCCCCTGAACTCCACCGGGAACAGCTCAGCCATCATCATCCAAGGGATCGGGCCGAAACCCATAGAGAAGGAAATGATGAACAGAACCAAGCACACCAACGGGAGCCAGCCCACAGCGGCGACATTGTACATATCCTTCTGCAGTTTGAAGTAGACTCCGAGGATGATCAAGCACAGACCCATGATGATACAGGATTGTAGAAGAAGGATTCTCCTGCCAGCACGCTCGACGAGGAGAGAAGAGATATAGGTGGCAATGGTCTGGACAACTCCGACGATAATGGTGGCGATGACCGGCGGGATGTTGGAGCCGGCGGACTGGAAAATGTTGTTGGTGTAGAAGATGACGGCGTTGATGCCGCTGAACTGCTGGAAGAACATGAGGCCGAGGCCGCAGACGAGCGCCATACGCGGCCCGCGGCTCGTCACCATGCTCAACATGCCGGCGCGCTGGCGAGAAGCGTCATCAACCTGGGAAAAATGCATAAAGTTACATAGTATTCATAGGATTCGATATGTTTCGTAACACAGTGACTGGTATTTTAAATTTTGATTTCTAGGTTAAAAAAATAGGTAAATCGAAGTATTCGCTAATAGGATCTGTTTTATGGAAAGTTAATTAAACTAAAAACTATGTAGTAAAATATGAAAGATACAAGTATGAAAAATGCTTACATCTTTCTGCATGTCCTCGAGCTCCGCAGTGAGATCGGCGTCAGGTCCGCGCAGCCAGCGCAGGGTCTTCTCAGCATCACGACGACGGTTCTGTCCCAGCAGGTACTGAGGAGTCTCCGGCATCCACCTGGAAATTATATCATTGATTATACAGTAATTTCCTATGAGAAATGTGATGTAAGAATTACTTAGGTCACATGTTGACATAAGTGTACTAGATAATAATCCGAGAATACAATGCCATATCTACATTTTATCAAATTATCGTAATTGAAACACTTAAATAAACTAAAACTGCCATTACTACTAAAGTGTAGAAATTAGTTTACCAAACAACAGCTGAATTTTAAAGCACGCCAAATACAATTTTACTATTAAAATTAGATACACCACGCCATCATTTTGTTCTTATGCTTTAGTTTGGGAAAAAAGTAGTCGTTACACAAGTTTGTACATAAAACATATTAAGCTATAATTTACTGATGTTTGGTTTGATAAATTTCAAACACACCAGAACACGACGACCAGCAGAGGCGGCAGCACAGCGCTGATGATGGAGAGCGTCCTCCAGTGAGTCCAGCCGCCGACCACGAAGGTGAACAGGATGCCGACAGTCAAAAACAGTTGGAAGAACGCGCCCAGAGACCCACGGATAGAGGTCTCCGCGATCTCTCCGATATACATGGGCGCTGCGACGCAAATACCACCTAGAATTGAGATGGTAATAAATAAATGGTAAAAAAACAGTCAATTAAACTAGAAGATTCAAATGCTTATGCTTTTAAAAACATGGGGTTGTTTGATTTGCATGAAACTTGGAAATTGTTTATCTTGAATCTAAAATCTTTCCTCATACGTTTTAATGCTTACAACATCCCTGCATCGAGCAATGGTGACTGTTATAAAAGGAAGTAGTTTTAAAGATACCTACTAAATTTATGTAAACTAAATAATGAGATAATAAGTAAAACATCTACTCGTATACCGATGAAACTAAAGCAGAAATATATATATTTTTTTTCGCTATCAATGAAGTTATATTGTACTTAACGGTGTTTATCAATGCCTTAAATAATGTGGAGTCTTTTTCGGTATTTACTTCTTATTTTATCAAGCTATATTATTTTATATTTTACTCTATATTTATACAAAAAGAAAAGCACACTTCGTACGAACTATGAAGTTGGTATTGAAAAGTAAAATGTATAAGGTGATAAGCGCCATCTGTTGAGCTCATTCCATACTATTTACGTGACTATTATTGGCTCATATGTTGCAGTTAGAATAATATATGACCCTATTTTGAATCATAATGTTCTTGAATCCACAGTATAAATAATGTTTTAACTGCTGTTCTGTTTAGACTATCCGACGTACTTGTGAATAGTTTATCTTTAATGTTCATACAGTACAACAACAATATTTAACAGGTTTATTGAAAGGAAATGGATTTACAGAACGTAAATTTGTTCAATTTTGCTTGTTTGTTCCGGTGTTATTTATTGAAACCCTTGGTTATTTTTAAGTCATATTTTTACGGAATTAAAAGGCAACAAACGCAAAAAATACTTCAATAAACTATTTTCTTTAAAAAGATTCAATCTCATTTTCCTATTTATTGTATTATTTATGAAACTGATTAAAAATGATAAAATTTACTGATGGTGTCGACTTAGGCCACGAGATGTCGCTAACTGCACCATTTCGTTTAACAAATTTTAACCCAGCTCAAAATAATTTATGCCATCTGACGTTGACAAGGATAACGAAACATTTTTAGTCAAAATAGCCCAAGGCGATTGCCGATTTTTCGCGCACCACGAAAGTAGGTCAACCATCCTATCTTATTTTCTAGGATTACGTTTCTTGCATGCGTTTCGCGTAAATTGTCTTATAATTATATTTTTCGAATTACATTCTAAATATCTGAAATATATGAAAAAATGGGTCAGTCAGAAATCTTATCCAATATAATTTTACTTTACACTCCATATCTCCCTCCTGTCCTATAACAAGAAGAAGAAATGTATCCTAGACATCCTCCAATTTTGACAGCTTCCGTGGCGCAGTTGGTTAGACGCCGGCTGCGAAACGAGAGGCCGCGGGTTCGATCCGCGCACCGACAGAAATGTTTGTGTAAACCACAAGTATTTGAGTCGGGTCTGGGTGTTTGTGAGACCGAAAAGTCTCTCGTGGTTCCTGATACCCACGATACAAGACTTGATCTTAGTGTGGAGTCTGGACTATGTATGTGACTGTTGGTTGTATTTATTTATTAATACTGCCGCCAAGTAGCAGTGAGTAAGTATTGTTCCAGTTTTAAGAACATTACAGCCAGTGATTACTGGGCATTTTGAGACTTAGACTAATGTATTTTGACGACGAGCGAAGTCCGCAATGCAGCGCCATCTAATACTTAGTAACGAAAATTTGTGAGCTGTTTTGCTCTTGTATACGGGCAGGCGCTTACCATTAAACAATTGACGTACTCATCTCGTCATTCTCTTAGCCTACCATCAAACAAATGTTCTGCTCATCTTGTAATTATTGCTAAATAAAACTTACCAGTGGCTAAGCCAGCGAAGAACCGAGCAGCGATTAGCATGCCAGCGCCATTAGCGAAAATGGTCAGCAGCCAGTTGATCTCGAACGGAATGGCGAGGAGCAGGATGGTGGGACGTCTGCCGAACCTCTGCGCCAGAACTCCCACGGGAAGAGCGCTGATAGCCGCCCCAATAGCAAGCACTGATGATACGAGAGAACCTGAGGAGAGCACAAATGTTGTTTAGTTGTTGTGCGATATTTAGTTTAATAATCATTGGTGGTGTTCGGTTATGACCATTTTTTGTGGCAGGACGAAGTGACTACAGTGTTCCCCATTAGAAGAGCTATGTACGTCAAATAAAGTTTTCATCCTCAAGAAAAGTCATGTCCCAGACCCCAGTACAAAAATGTCGACTTGGTCGAAACCGAGTCTGCACAGACTGAATGCGGAATGTGATATACTGGAGTGTCACTATGTCGGCTTTTCCATCATAGTGTACTTCGCTCGCCAATCACCATCCTACCACTGGATTTTAAAACTATTATTTTCAACTCGTATTAGCCATTTATTAAGTGAACAGGATTTATTTACTCTAGTTTACGTTCCAATTTGTTTAGTTACTAACGTGGTACAAATTAAATAAATAAATTAAAATTAAATAATGGAAAATTATTTCCATCATGTCACAATTTTATTTTAAGTGACAAAAGATACTAAGAAGTGAGCTATCTAAGGAATGGTATGAGTATAATTTACGATAGGAAATGTACAGGAAATAAATCCATACAGGTATCCTAAGGTAATGCTTGCCAACTATCATCTGATGGTCGTCAAGCTGTCTAGCCGATCTATTTAAATAACACAATAATCATTAAGCACATGCTTTCCCGATAGATCTCATTGGCATTCAGTCATCGAGATGCAGAAATAATCTGTTTATCTTCACAATGCAATCTCAATGCATTTCGTGTCATATTTGTATGACAGGAAGATCTAAAATAGTAATCGTTTGATGTGTCAAGATTCGCGAGGGAATTCTGAGGCAAACCCACGGTGAATCGCGCCACTAGTCTGGCGAATTGCCATAAAACATCGTTTAAAATCTGGACGTATCACGGGATCTAAGTTATCGCGTGAGAATGAAAGCTGTATTTATATTTTCATCGCAATTAATTTTAACTGCTTAATATTTTATTGATGACAAGTGATTTATGGACCTTCTCACTAGTTCTGGGCTTCTTTGCAAAAATAAAAGAAAGTTTGTTAGACATTAATGCGGAGCTGGATTAAACTAGTGCGGGGCCGCTGTGCGTTTTATCGAGAACCTCTTAGTTTGCTAAATTCGGGTGGGCAAGAAAGAAAGCTCTATGCCTAAAGAACTCAAAATGAAACATTAACAAGGGTGGGACTAGAAATGCGGAGCTCATGGTATTTGCTGCTTCTGCTTACTGCTATATCACTAATTCACAACTACGCTAAAATATATCTGCCAAACCATCCATCCATAAAATTCCAGGAAGTCATAACACGAACAGCTGGCTTATAGCAAATAAACAATACTAAATTATGAGATTAAATCCTAGATGTTTCTAGTTGGCGATGTCAACATTTTATTGGCGTTGATTCTTATTTATGAGAAGACAATATAGATCTTTGGCATTCTACATTGTAAGACCCTCAATAAAATATATCATTAAAACCTACGGAGCCTCCGTACAGCTACTAGGTCATGTATTGGTTACCAAGGTAATACTGTGGTTATCGTGGTATCTACTCTAAAGACGGGATACTGTTCAACTGCGTAATGAAGGTAAGGAATATCCCAAAAATATTCGCAAGCGTTGCCACTCTACATAAACAAATGACGCGGGGCCACCACGTGACACGTTCGATGCTGTGCGAGGCGCGGTCCGTGTTTATTTTTATCCGGCCCACGCGGCGCGGCGCGGCGGTGTGGCATGGGCTGTGGGCGTGTGGTGTGACGCGCTGCCATCAATCCACTCGCATTTGTTATTCAGTTACGCGCGGGATGTTTTTCGTTGCACGCAGAAATATTGGGGTTTTGTGTCGCTAGATATTCGATGCACTGATATTTTGGCTTTTTGGGATAGTGTTTTACTTTAGATATATTAACCTTTAGGCCATTAGGGTTTTGACAAGAATACCTTTGAAACTATCCTTTATAAAAATGAAAGATTTCCGGCAAAGTTTCAGACAAGAAACATTAAGCTTGCGATAGTCACCGAAACGAGTTATTTGATTTTTTAAAGACTTTAGGCCACTTTTAGACGAGTTGCACAACGTAAACTTGATCAAGTTTCTTTTATAATTTAGATCTAGAAATTCGCTACTTCCTTAAGTGGTGCAAATAATGTTATAAGACAAAGGCAGTTAGAAAGAGGAGGGTTACATAATACTACACATTAATCTTATAGATCAAGTGCGGCTGTCGCTATTTTAAGATAGATGGTAATATTTAAAGTGTTCATTAGCAACGTCTGTTGACAGTCGGTGTGTTGTCGTCACCTAGACACAGACAGGCGCCTGGACTAATGACTTCTTCATCGTGTGATAGGAACAGTATTTTACGAAGATAATGCAGGAAATGCGATGATTAAAGTTGTATTATTGGTGATTTGAATCCTGCCACTTCCCATTATGTTTTTTAATTGAAACAGAATAGAAATAGTGGATGTTTAGGGTCGGTGGTGATGGGCGGTGAACCTTGTCCGAATGCCTTCCCTTAATATCCTACTAATTATTCTATTTTATTAGGTTTAAAAAGAACAGGCTTAGGTTTATTTATTCAAGAAAATTTCTAAAAAACTGGTCGCATATCGATGCGGATTTGCATTGATGGTGCTACCTCTCAGAAGGTCCATCAAATGCTTATTGTTAATATAATTTCATTAGACTTTAATAAGTGGTCAAAAACTGTGTAAGCCCAATTTATAAAGTAGTGGTTATGGTGGCTTTTTACGTTGATTTATGTGCTAATGCCCGTTTTATGAGAATATTAACGATCTCTAAGAATAGCCGGCCATTTATAAAACATTTTACAGCTTATTTACGAATATGATTGTTGTGGCTAAGTGATCATGTGATTTTTGCGGGTGTGGCTCGGCGCCGGGAGAGATTCTTTTTACTTCGACAAAAATATCTTTTATGTAACGCGCCAAACGCCTACTAAGATGAAAAAAAATTAAGATTTTCTCATACGCGACATAAGTGACTGTTTTGCTCATTAAGATAAGCGATGGCGCCTACAGGGACCCTGGGCTAGTTTGTTACATTACCCTAGCTGATATCCCAATCCATAAAAAAAACATACATAATAAACATATATAAAAAACTAGGTATGTACCACCACAATGTCTATTTCTCCCCCCAAACAGCAGGATAAACGCATTGTTGTGTTCCGGTTCGAAGGAAATTGTAGCCAGCGTAACTACTGGACATAATGAGACTTAACAAAATATCTCAGGATGGCAAGCGCAGTGGAAACTCAAGCATTGCTTTGTAAATCATGGTGTTGTTTTGGTTTTGCTACTGTCCATGAGCGGTCGTATCGCTTACCATCAGGCGAATGACATGCTCGTCCCGTCATACATAGCAATAAAAAGAGATTAGACCCATCACTTCAATCTTGCCACCCTGCTTTGTCGCTCAACCGAGCCCTATGCTAATGCTGCTAAATACTGATCATGGTCCATGTGTTTATTCTTTTTTGTCCATATTTTTGTAACTCCTCGAATGTCAAATTATTGATACTGAAATTTGAATGTATAATGTTACTACGGCAATTTTACTTCTCGTTGGTCGGTATCCGGGCGGATAACAATATCATCACAAACGGTTATCAGCATTGAATGTTATCTATATTTTTTAAATACGGGCTACCACTGAACTACTAGGCACGGATAATTATTTTTTAAAATACGTATATTAATTTCCACTTTTAGTTTAGTGCTTATCATTAAGTAATGTGGTTAAATTCGGTAAATCTCACTCGATATTATAGGTAGATAAATAATTTATATCTGTAGGTATTTAAGAATCTTACAGTTCTATCATAGAACTTATTTTAATATATAATCAATACGAAAGGGAATCCAAAAAAATACTTAGATATGTCAAGATAAAAGAGAGAAATCGCTACGGTGCAAACACATTATGATTTTTGTAGGACAGAATTTTCTTGATTATTACGATAAGACATGTCAGAAAAGCTGTGAGTAATTACAAAAGTAATTAAATTATACGGTAAACACCATGATGGAATACCCCTCATTACCTACGCATGTCGCATTTCGCGCTTAGCATGTGATATCCGATTTCGAACAAGTCGGCATTACTTTGTATAAAAAATAAAATAAAATAAATAAATAATTAATCTGTTTACTGTATGGTATTGGTCGCTTTTCTAATAACGACCATGTATCGAACCACTAAACTAGTACATATTATCAAAGGTCACACGGATATGACTGCTTACATTCTAATATTTTTTGCATCGCACTAATATGAGGAAATATGTTTTTTATTGCGATAAATGGCGCGACGAACTTGTCATTCGCCTGATGGTAAGCGATACCACCCCTTATGGACAGTAGCAACACCTAACAACACCATGAATTACAAAGCAATGTTGTGCATTCCACTGCGTTCGCCATCCTGATTCCTGACGAATAAGATGTCAAGTCAATGTCCAGTAGTTGCTCTGGCTACAATGTTCTTCAAACCTACACTACTGTGCATATACACTGCTGTTTGGCGGGAAAAAAGACATTGCGGTGGTACCAACCCACTACCCAGGCGGCCTCTCGTATATGAGACACCTACCACCAGTACTCAGGAAAGATTCGGCGTAACAAGTGACGTTAAGTTATTGATATCTACACGTATACGAAATCGTTCAAATTGAAGTCCGCTATCTCTTCTATGAAGTGGCTGTCAGTGATATGCTATTTATAACCAGGGTGGCACAAACCGGGATTACGATGTTCCAAATCAGATATTATAGGTTTTTTGCGTGTTTTCATGTCTTTAAGATATTTAATTCTTAGTTCCTGGAGTTACAAGTCGCTTGATTCTAAAGGTGACGTGTATTGGCCGTGAATTGTGAAGGTTCAAATTTGAGGTAGAGATTGCACTTTGCTAGTTTCTTGCTTTGAAACATTTTATAACTATATGAACTGATGTTTTAATAAAGATCACATACAAGACACAGCATTTTCGATTGCATTAAACAATGAATTGCATGTTCTTTTATTTATCCTTGAAGTCAAAGTGTTCTTTATAATCTGGATTTGTTTTGCCCCAGAAGAATAAAATGAGCGAAGTGCATAATTCCAACATCATCATAATTCAGTAATTTCCACCTCACTATTGGAAATTAACCAGTATATCTTACAACATTCGAATTTCTACGGTATGTAAGGCCGCCAACCCGCACTAGGCCAGCGTGGTGGACTATATGGCCTAACCACTCTCAATCGATTCTCTCGATTGTAGAGTAGGCCCGTGCCCAGCAGTGGGACGTATATGGGCTGATAAAAAAAAATTTACAACATACTCACTTGACTTAGTATCGAGGAGGAAATCGGCCTCTTGACCCAGGGAGTTGATGAGCTTGCTGGAGTTGGTGGTATTCCTGATGGCAGTGGCGACGGTGACGTTGGCGAGGGTGCCGTTGGCCAGGGTGCTGTTGGGAGCCACCACCAGCGGCTCCAGCTGTGGTAGCGCCGGCGACGTCCACGCCAGAATGGTGCCGGCGATCACAGCGCCGATGGCGGCTGGAAGAGATTTGGAATTAGGCTGATCCTTTTAGGAGTGATTCAAGTCAGTCGTAGGATAGAAATTACAGTCTGAATTTTAAAGGTGACACAACTGGAAAAACATGTTAACTACTGCTATTTTCTACTTGTTCATGTAGTTTTTTATACTACAAAAAATGAATTTTATTAGATGTGTAGAACATTGAAAAATTAAAAAAAAAAAATGTTGTAAGTTAACGATTAGGTACATAATAGATGCAAATTTGATTTTTACTAGACCCAGTTCCTACTACGAGTAAAGCTAACAAAATGTTATTGAAATTAAAATCATTTTAATAGTAACTATATGTATATTCCAAGATTAGTTCTAATAGGACACAAAATAATCTGAGAAATTAAACCCACTTTTAAAGCAGGTGAAACCAATCTTTACCCACACGAACATACTAAGCATCAGGATAAGATTCATAGATCTTTGAAGATTAAAACTAACGCCCACATGAATAGACTACTTCATCAGCAGTGAAAATTCTTCTGTATGGAAAACTGTAAACATTTTACTAGATATTGGCGCGAGCCCCGATTGTTAACGGGTTGTAAATAGTCCGGCGCTATTTGCAAATCTTCGATATTGCGGTGAAACGCTGCTTCCGAACTAAATATTTTAGTAGGAAAGAAATACAATGCTTTGGTTGCTGAGTGGCTGTTTTGGTAAGAACGAAGTACTTTTTAAAGGCTGGACTGATTATATGTGATAAGTCTCTATTGTAATGTTTTGAATGAATAAGTAAGCAAAGGCCGGAAAGTAGAGATATCAGCGTACGAATGTTTTATTATGTATTCGCTTTAGAATCGGATACCAAGTACTAAATTTTCTATTTATGAAATGTAGATTTCAAATCTACATTAGCTTAATCTTTAAAATTTAATAAAATCTACTGCTCTAAACTTTATTGAGTTTATTATAAATTACTAGTAATAACAAGGAATTTGTCGATCTAATGTCACCAAAAATCTCATTTAGTAGCAGTCTGTTATCTTATTTGCAAGTAGTATCAAAAGTGAAGCTAAATCCAATCTCCAGCTGACCTACCTTATGAAATACAAATTAGTAAATTACATAACTTCATTCACTGGCAATCAATTAGTTGTGCTATGCCTATATTTAACCTGACGAACGGCAGACTGCCAACGCGAATCTCATAGGGTTGTTAACATGTGCGCTATTTGTGTTTACATTGTGGCCGACACTGCACAGATCCACACTAAATTCATAAAAACGGATGTTTACACTACACACTGGCAGATTAAGTAGGTTCCTGAATAAGAATCCGGTGTGGCCGGATTCAATATTTTATTTTATCTTGTCCGCATATTTTACCATCAGATTGTAAGGTTCTTATAAAGAAATTCGCGCTTGCTGGTGTAAAGAATATGATGTCTTCTTTTCATTTGATGTTGTTAAATTCTGTATTAGTATTTGTTTCTAACTTCTATCTATTTGCTTCATGATTTTTGAAATGTGTAAGATATTCTGTGTCTAAAAGACTTTCTGAACGTCAGTGCTCGATACGAAATGTTACCTTGAGAGTTTTTGCCTGGTAGGCCCCTGCCAGATCGAGGTCATCAAATATTATTTTTGTTGCCAAACTTTGAAGATACAAATGAACCGTCTAAATATATGAGTAATTACCTGCTACAGCTGCTATGTACTGAGTGGTCTGTCTCGTCTGTCCGCCCTTCTCCTGGACGGACAGCATGTGCATCGTCTGCTTCTCCATCTTGGTTTTATTTCATTCTGTAACAATACAAACAAAATTATTAGAATTAAGTACGTGTCCATGCAATTTGCGACCGGTTTTATTTTCCAATAGGGTAAGTTTGGAAAAGTCGTTGATTTCAGGTTAATAGCGTTAAAAAGAAAGTTGAGTCTCGAATAATATCCGCACCACAGGACATACACTTCACATCAGCACTCTGTGTGGTAGTACTAAATTGGAGCAGCCAAATTATTCAGACTAGCATTAAGCTTAGCTACACAGCGTCTTTAGAAATAGAGATACTACTTATTGTCTGATAACTTTCACTTCAAAATCAGCTAGTTTTCTATTAAACTTCGTTCAAGTCGTCACTTCTCAGCGGCATATTTAGTTCTTCGCTACAAAATACGCTTTTCGAATTATTCCTTAATTCCTTAGCTTCGCTTTCGTTATACACTATTGCATTGCAAAACTGTAGTGTTTCTGTGGTCGTAATGTTTTTAATTAGTCTGTGTGTACTGGTCTGTTATCCTTGCAACCTTGTAAGCTAGCGCTAATCTAATGCTAATTGTATTATCACATACCCACGCACTCTCGTGTACGCGGTGTCACCCGCTTTGTTTCAATATCGTGTTTAATCACTTTATAATACGTTTAAAATCTTTATAAAATAAGATTCTAATAAAGGTCAGAAGAAGTAGATGCAGGCTACTTCCAACGGGTCACTACCGAAATCTTTGTGGTAGAAATATATTTGCAGTAGACTTTGAAACCATAAAGACAAAATGACTTCCCACAGGGCCGCCAAGCAACTCTGCTACAACAACAAAACTGTCTGAATTGTTTCCTGTGCGATACCGCAGTTGCAAATGACGCATCTTAAATAATTTCACCCAGCGAAATGAGAGAGAAATAAAAAGATAATTTTAAAGAAATTGTTAATGTTTGCATTTATACCATAGCTACTGGATATCTGTGTTTTCGATGTGCTAAAAATTGGTGTAGCACTAGGATTAATGAAATTCCTTAACGACACCAAAGCTGTTAAGGAATATGCCTGCAAATGCCGCTGTAGTATTTGATAAAATAATCATTTAATGAACATTTAAAAACAATATGCATTGTTTGATGGCACATAAATGTGTGGCGGTAATTAGATAGCTTGTGGCCGACACTCAATAGCAACTGTCGGGTGTCGTGTGTACGTTTGTTTATCGACAGTCGACGGAGCAAAAATAGGCCCTGCTTTATTTAATATTTATAGATAAGGCAGATCGATCGCCGGCACAGCGGAAACTGATTGCGATAAAGAGGCGATATGCAAAGATAGTTCCAGCAAGTAGGAGTAGATGGCGCTAAATTAGGGTAAAAAATATACATAAGTACATAATTAAATTAGTCTGTGAAGTTATGGTACAATGCGTATTTGTTAGAAAGCCATACACGCTTGTAGTAAAACACGTCGCAAATCACATTAATCGCAAGGTTGAACACCAAAACCACCGGGAGAAAGTTTCTCATTACATATTTTAATAAAGAATTACGTAAGTATTTCCAGGTCAAATATTGTGTATTATACATAAATACATAAACATCACGCCTTTTTCCCAGAAGGGGTAGGCAGAAGTGCAACTAGGACACTCACGTTTCGCCTTGTGTGTAAGCGAGCGTGGTGAGCCTATCGCCATGTCGGGCACAAATTTCCGACTCTGGGCGGATAATGAATAGAAAAATCCAATATCTATGCCTGACTCGAGATTCGATCTCGAGACCTTAGCTTTGTAATCATACTGTAGTACAACTACGCCGACTGATATTGTGTGTGATCCGAGACTAGATTAAAAGAGCTTGTACTAGCAAATGTCTGATCGTAAATAAAGTTAAAATATTGCATAATAATGTATGGTTATAGGTACAAATTGCGTTAAAAGGTTGATTTAATATAAACAAACGAATACAGCCACAATACTTCACAATATTCTCAAGACAATTTATTCAATCAACGTTATTTCAACTCAGTGAACAGATTCAATTGCAGGTGACGTTTGTGCAAGCAATAATGTCAGGGATCCAGAGGTCGAGCGTATCTGCCAACGAGGTGGAATGAAAACAATCAGATCTCATCCTGCTTGATACTAGTACGTGACCATATAATGTTGTTGAGAAGAAATAAATTATGGAATGCTTTGATGATGACTAAGTTTGTTTTGTGATTTGAATTGTGAATCTGGGTTGCGGATGTTTTCATTGGTTGATATTGTTTTGTACGTGTAATAGACAGCATGGGCCATATTAATATACTCGGATGAGCGAAGGATTAACTTTAGTCCAAGGCTTTAGAATTGGCTCGATAATTTTGAATAGCGAGGTATTCACGACTTTATTAATAAACACGGAATTGCATAGGGGGCTAGGCAGCCATCGTATTGTAGTTACATTATTCAATATTGGAGTCATATTAATAGTCAAAATAATCAAGTCAATTTGGACTATAGTTAATCCCTCTCTCATGCGAGTTTATTAATAAGGCTCCATAAGCTCAAAAATTTATCACCAAAGGCAGAAGCGTTACTAGTGATACACACAGCTCGCCGAGCTTATTGTTGCCCCAATGTGTAGGTTTGACTATCGCCATGTCATATCGGACACAAATTCATATCTCGAGCAACCCATAAGCATAAGAATTACCAATTAAATACTTTATTAGTTTGAGGATTCAGAACATATAAATGGTTCACATCTTAAACAAATACATATTTCAAAAACTCAACAAAAATATTATTTTAAAACTAAAATATGTACCTTCTGTGGCGAAATCACTACTTATCTCTTAAAAATATTTATAAAAATTTTGACATCCGTCTTGGTTCAGTAAACATGGGCGATAACATTGTTTGTCCAAAATTATTCGGACCAGGGTCACATACATACCGAGGAGTTCATCATATCATATCATATTTTAAATATATCTTTTATTACTCGTAGTTTTATTTTAAGGGATATTCGCGTGGTTATAGTTAAAGATAATACCTATCAATTATTATCAGTTCATAAATTACAATCCGATTGGTGGAAGAAATCGCGCAATGCGATAATACCGCACATTGTACAATGATTCGAGGTTTTAATGTTTAATAATTATCATAAAAAATATATGTGCAACAAATAAAAAATTAAGTACGTGCTGGCCTGTTGGTAACGAAACAAACGCAGCTACCTACATGTTCACGGTGGTTGCGAGTTCAAATCCCAGGGCACACCTTTGACATTTCGGAGTTTTGTGTATTTTGATAGTCAATCACCTCGCATTATAACGGTGAAGGAAAACATTGTCAGCAAACCTGCATACCATAGCGATTTGTATAAATTTCTATGGTATGTAAAAGTCCGCCAAACCGCACTAGGCCAGCGTGGTGGACTATATGCTCTAATCACTCTCAATCGTACTCTCGATTGTAGAGTAGGCCCGTGCTGTGCAGTGGGACGTATATGGGCTGATACAGTACAGTACAGTACAAATAAAAAAATAATTGAATAGGTAAATATATCTCACGGAGCTCCTCTGCTGTTCATAGGGGTCTATGGCTTATGGACTTATTCATTGACAGTTTTAAAACCTATTTTATTTACCGAATATTTTGTCCCCTTCGAACGACTTTTGAATTCAGTTTGAGCGGAGAAGGCAAAAATTCGATAACTGAAATGAAATTATAAATTATAAAATGAAATTTAAAACCGTCTATGAATGAGCCCATAGTTTAGACCACCACATTAGTGTAGTATGGGTTGGGAGATTAATAAGCTTTTAAAACTCTTATACGAAAAATTTAGTTATTTAGAATTCCTCTAAATATTTTCATAAAATTGAGGATAATGATGAATTAAGGTTTTCGCATACTAACGCCAATTACCTTATGCGGCCGATAAATTCAATTATAATGACCATTGACCACATTAAGGAAATAATACGTCAAAATATAATTCTCGCTGTATTTATTATATGATTTTGTGGGGAGATGGGCGTGGTACTATGCGAATCGTCATCATTATGACCACATTATGAGGAATACGCCTTTGTTGTTGTCATTTGGGAATTTTTCTATGACCACTTTTCCCACGGGAAAACCTGAAGAAAGACAATACATACACTCATATGGCTAAAGTACAGCAATAAGACGTAGATGAGTCATTAATATATACAAATATAACAGTACTTGAAGTTGTAAAACCGGTTACAAGTACTTTGTATTTCTTGAAAATGTTTTCGTAAACAAACTTTGAACAAATAACATTAGATGACTAATGTTTAATATTTATTTCTCACGGTGTCTCGTATAAAACACATTTTACTATTATAAAACTAAATATAGAAAAAAGAATCTGGTGCATGCCTCGGTGGCCTAGTTGTATTACGGTACGATTGCAAAGCTGAGGACTCGGGTTCGAATCCCAAGTCGGGCAAAGTAATAATGGATTTTTCAATTAATTATCAGCCCGGATTCAGGGTTTTTTGTCCGATATGGCCATATCCGTCCGGGTGTGCCATATATATTTATATGGCACACCCGATATGGACGATGGGCTCGCCCCCTCACATCGTAGGACGGGACATACAAGGCGAAATGTGGGTCTCATGGTGGCGCCTCTGACTACCCCTTCTGGGAAAAAGACGTGAGTTTATGTATGTATGAAAAAATAATCATAAAATAAAAGATTAAACATCGTTCACTACCTATAATGAAAAAACTTACCTATAAATTCCAACATACGTATTAGCCTATTTTGAATAGGTACCTAACTGCAATATCTCAGCAGGAAATTCAAAGCTGTGCAAAATCTTTGTTATTTTAATTCCTTTACATTGTAATGAAATGGCATTCTAAAAGCCTGCTGCGGTCTAAGTATCGTAGATGTTAAAGGACGGTGGTGATCACTCTTCATGAGAAGAACCATTTGCTCCCTTACCGGAGTTAGACAATAGAGACAATAGAGAAATATAGGAAAACCTTAAAAGTAAGAACAAGGACGGTAATCTAAAGAAGAAAAGTAATTTTGTGTTGTTGAGGGAACTTCAAGCGAGCTAGGGCAGCTAGTGAAGTGGGACTGTCTGTATCTATCTGTACCAGCCCATATACGTCCCACTGCAAGGCACGGGCCTCCTCTTCAATCGAGAGTACGATTGGGAGGGGTTAGCCCATATAGTCCACCACGCTGGCATAGTGCGTGTGTGCGGACTTTACATACCGTAGAAATTCTTTAAAATCGCTACGGCGCGGTATGCAGGTTTCTTCACGAAGTTTTCCTTCACCGTCAAAGAGGTACTTCGTAGTCCTTTAATTATACAAGATTATTTGAATAATAAAAACGTAACACGCATAGCCTACAAACATACAAAGTTTTGTGTCGTGGGTATCAGACGCTACAAGGACGTTCAAAACCCAATAGGTCGATACATGAACAATTATAATTTTTATTCCTATACAATCATGTCATATCAAATAAAGTTATACGCAATGTTTTTCTAAGAAGTGTACATGTTGCGGCCGCTATCGCACAATCGGCGCCAAATCTAACTCGTACTATCTGTTGATAACAAGTGATAACGACTGGCCACGCGAGTAAGACCAAGTGGTTTGCCCTTGGCGATTCGCTACATAGGGCCAATGCATATCTTTGTTGTTTTAAGGAAATGTTTCAAAAATTCTGCACTGATATCGACTTTGATTGTGGTATAAAGTAGATTAATGATTATTTAAAAACTTCAATAGTTGTAGCAACTTGACTGTGCCCCTGGCTTTGTTAAAGTCCATGATCAATGGTGCTTATTAGTTATTACCATCAGGTGGGTGTATAGCTCGATTGCCTATAACATATAATAAAACTGGCAATAAATCTTGGGACAGCATCTTTAATTTATTTATTCATAAATCGTGGCCTAAAGCCAATCAAATTGAAAGCAGTGTGCTCTGTCCGCCGGCAACAGATGGTTAGCATAACAATGCGACTTGCCACTGGATACAATAGGTGACATCATGTTCTTAATACATTACATCCGAAACGTGTAGGTGCGGGATAAACGGATAAAATGCGGGACATTTAGAAAGGTTGAACAAAAGTCAACGAGGCGACGTATTGCGAACATTTTGAAATCAACAAATCATACTTGATTTTGCTTCAACCGCAAATATCCGGAATGTTTACTAAGAACGAGAGCACAAAGGAATACCAACATAACAAATGCATAAAACACAGGAATAGCGACTACAAAACGTGTATTAATAACACAAAATGGCGCATTAATGCAACTCGGTCGAGCCCACATAAATATATGTAAGTCATTGAATTGCAAAACTCAGACACTGAACAACAACATCAAGATGCAGCATTAATCATCTACATCTACATCTAATGGTCAAGAATTTGATATATTAACTGGGCTCCACGATGGAAAATCCGTCAAGTGAGTTACGCAAATTCTCCGCAGATTTAAGCCCCATTTACACGGGGAGTTTCTCGCCTTGAAAATACGATAATCGAAAGGATATAAAAAAGTTGAAGCGTGCAAACGTTTGTCAGAACACGATAATCTATGGCGGTAATGTTATGCAAAAATCGCATACGATTCTTGCGTCGAGAAATTTTCCGTGTAGATGGCGCTTCAGGGTATCTATATCCAGTTTCGAGCAGGGCAGGATAATTTCGTGGACATGGATACACTCACAGAATAGCGGATGCACTCAAAGTGATAAACACCGTATAAATACCAAAACACTTATGTGATGTATAGGCGTTGCGGCTTCTCAAATCGGGACTAGAAAAGGGGTGTTAATTTTTGAGCGTCCCAAAAAAATATTATTCCTGGACCCCACAGCCCCAACACTGGTGTTACTACACTCAACCTATTTCCCAATCTCTTACGCAATACTTTCCTTTGGCATTATCGCTGGATTTAGATAGTCATGCCGACTACCGAACTCAATAAACTAAAGCTGATAATCCTGATAGCCAAATCCACAGTAGCGGTGTTGTAAAATGACAGCTACTGGTGGATTTCGAATTTATTACGCGATATTGTTGTTGTAAATCTTGAAATGATATATATGACTGATGGGTCACACTTATCAGCCAGTTTGGTTGCAAAGAGTAGATTTTTGGATTGTGTAACCAACGGGTGTCAATAGTAAACTATTATTATGCCTTTGTCGTATTTGTGTCCTTAGTTTTTCCCTGCTTAAAGTTATGGGTAGAAAATGAACGGGTTGGCGAACATAACATTTTGAGAAGTTTGTGATAATAAAATATACATATGAGTTTCGTAAACCATGTTCTATCCCTACACGTCAGAGTGGGGGTACAGACATAGGTACATAGGTACAGGATTCAAACTTAAAGTGATGTAGAAATTCGGCAGTAGGAAACTACCTTACTGCATGTGCATCTTACTCACTGTTATGATTGTTTTATTGTAATTTAGTTTAATGTTGCCTTGGGTTCACGCGAATGTTACACATTGAATTCACATTCATTCGTTTTATTTCAATATAATTTAGTATGTATTATTCATCATGGCGCACTATCTAGAAAGAGGTAGGTAAAGTCGTTACTAATTGCCACCGACAGCTCGCGAGCTTAATTCTTTACTTATCTTTTTTTATTACAGAACAAAATCCTTACATTCAGTAAATGCGTGCTGTAAATTTATAATAAAAATGTATAATAATAAACTCGTTGATTTGAAGATCTTTTATATGTGCTGTAAACCGTGGGTTTTGGTTCGAATCGCAGTTTGTTCTTGTTTTATATCTTTTCTCCATAAAAGATACGATTTCTCTGATATCGCAGATAACATCCAAAGTGAAGTATGCTATATAACGAAAATTAAGATGCCGCTTTCAGAATGTATACCCACATTTTGTAAGGTTTGGGTACGAAACTTCTTGTATAAATAGCCCGCGGTAAGTTTTCATGCTCAGATTGGGAATAGGCTCACCCACAGTCCTCACACCCCTTTATCACACTATGGGAAATTTGCCTAACAGGGGATAAAACTAGACACCTCTGCCTACTTTTTCCGAGGTATTGGAGTGAGTGTATAATTAATTATTTTGGAAAAATAAGCAAGTATTTTTTATTGTATCGTAACGAGCGTACTTTGGCTGTTCGACCCCTGTTCGACTGCATAAAAAAAACAAAAGAAATATCTATGGGTATTGTTATTAAATTAATTTATGCATACAAAGCAGTTCATGTTATTCACTGATCGCATTGTCTGATGACTGATCGCATCCGCTGACTCATAATGAGGTAACAAATTTAAGTAGATTGTGTACGATCTTTTGGCGTGCGAATGCGCTGTTGTCAAAAAATTTGAAACAGTTTTTCTCTATTTAACACATTGCTTGAGATATGTTTTCTTAATATAAACAGCAAGCATTTATACTCGTAATCTTTAGTATTAACATGTCCAATATTAAGAAAAAAGAAAAATGTTCCTAATGTTTTGACAACAACGGAATCGCACGCCAAAAGACCGTAGACAATATTTACAACAGGTGATCAACGTAATTGAATTTCAATTTCAGAATTTCCGAAAAAAACAATAGTTTTGTGAAAGAGATTATGAATTATGCAAGGATCTGTTAAATTGTCAATTTTAATATTTTGCATTCTTGTTATATTCGGGGTTAATACTTAAATTTTATGATGTTGTAAATCAAAGATTAAATTGTGATATTTATTATCTGAAATATTGGAAGATATTTTCCTTATACAGGCAAAAGTAGCTATCTGCTATCTACACCAGTGGATCCCAAAGTAGAGTTTTTTAGATGTGTTGGTCGATGTGTATGGTATAGGAAGTTGGTTATTATTAATCTGTTTTGACATTACTAACATGTCTTCGGTAGTATAGTGGTCAGTATCCCCGCCTGTCACGCGGGAGACCGGGGTTCGATTCCCCGCCGGAGAGATCTTTTATATCGAACATCTTTATATTTAATGTGGTATTCATTGAGATAGCTACGAGTAAAATATTTTCGTCAGCTACATCAAGTCTTCGGTAGTATAGTGGTCAGTATCCCCGCCTGTCACGCGGGAGACCGGGGTTCGATTCCCCGCCGGAGAGATGTTTATAGTTTTGTATCTGATGTTATTATATTTATTATTTAGTGTTGTGTTTAGAGAGATGTCTATGAGTGTAATATTTTCGTCAGCTACAACAAGTCTTCAGTAGTATAGTGGTCAGTATCCCCGCCTGTCACGCGGGAGACCGGGGTTCGATTCCCCGCCGGAGAGATCTTTTATATCGAACATCTTTATATTTAATGTTGTATTCATTGAGATAGCTACGAGTGAAATATTTTCGTCAGCTACATCAAGTCTTCGGTAGTATAGTGGTCAGTATCCCCGCCTGTCACGCGGGAGACCGGGGTTCGATTCCCCGCCGGAGAGAACTTTTGCATTTCTTCTAGTCCAACTACAAATACAATTTTATAGCTGCATTTATATGCATTGTATAGCTGCCTACTAATGAATTACATTTTTACGCATATGATATAAAATATGAACCTGCTTCTAGTTTCTACCAAGTAAGTATGTTTCGTTAAAATCTTTCTGGCCTGTTAACCAATATCGTATAATAAATTAAACTAAATGAAACATATAACGGACAATAACGTAATAAACAATTACTATCTGATTTAAATTGTACTACAATATAATTGAAGTAATCGCTACGATAAAGTTTTGAATGTGTATCAATATCATAACTATACATTTAGATAACACCTCAAACAGGGTGATATTGATTATTGACATGTGTTACATAATTAAACACACATGTTTCTCATCATCCCAGGTGACATTGTACAAAATTTGAAAAATATCGGAGATGGTTTTTTGTCAAAAATCATGATTTTATTTTTCACGATTTTTGGCGGCCCCGTATAGATACGAGTATTTTTGCCGTTTAGCTGAACTTCAGTTCGGTTCGGGAACTTACCGGAGCCGTAAAAAGAATCGTACCTATACGGGTTGATCAAAGGCATTGAAAACTAGAATCGCGATTTTTGACAAAACTAAAAGGCAGTTTTTTTTTCAAACTTGGTCCAATGTTGCCTGGTATAGCTAGGAGCATGTGGCTTAAATCAAATACCATTTGTAAGTCAATATCACACTGTATAACTATATTGTCAAAACATGATTTATCAATTTATTTCAGTTGTCTAATATATTTTTTGGCTCGAAAATGTTGTTACAATATTATACTTTGAAGATAGAGTGTCGAATGGTAAGAGACAAATATACCTTGAAATAGACCTTGTTTACCTTGTCTGATCGGAGATAAACATCAAAAAATGTATATCCAATTAAAATAGCACCCCTATTTCATTCTATCTGAATATACATAATTATCTAATCGTCATTAGCAAAAACACACAGCAATAATAAAACTGTCATTTATACAGCCCAAATACGGCAATTTGGATTTCACCCCCGAAAGGTCATTAGCTTAACCCTCAGCAGATATTTAATCTAAAACTGGTATCATAATGGCGTACACTTGACCTTCAATTCAATGTGAGGTCTGACTAACAGATAAGTTTTTATGTACATACCATTAGTTTACAAAATATTTGACTTATCAACACTTATGTAAGGAGTTGAACGGAACCGTTTGCGTCATTTGTATTAATTAGCCAGACGTACAGTTTAATAATGACACACCCTTCTAAGCGTGGGTAACCAAGGCTTTGTGGTTTAAGGACCTAACGCTTCCAAGGTTTAAAAAGTATTTCTAACTCTGGTATAATATTTAGACACTATCCTTCGAAACCGTGGCTAGAACTAGAATTATTATAGGTATAACTATAGATTATTAATTGCCCTGTTTAGTAGGA
This sequence comes from Theretra japonica, assembly GCA_033459515.1. Classification (NCBI taxonomy): domain Eukaryota; kingdom Metazoa; phylum Arthropoda; class Insecta; order Lepidoptera; family Sphingidae; genus Theretra; species Theretra japonica. Next base: position 1,737,603 of record CM065928.1, read on the forward strand.
ATGCCTATATGCTGGCAGATGTGCATTAAGCCAAGCTTGTTTTAAACTTTTTGTTGCAACTATTTTATTTGCGCTCATAGACAGTAGCAAAACCAAACAACACCATAAATGACAAGGCAATGCTTGGCATTCCACTGCGCTCGCTAACCTGAGATATGAGATGTTAAGTCTCATTATGTCCGGTAGTTAAATATTAAAAGGGTGCGGCTATCACCAAGCAAGCCACAATTTCCACTCCCAGACAACAAAAGATATTGTTCAAACCAAAAAAACCGAACAACGTCGGTTGTTCGACTTGAAATTAAAAGACATGACCTCATGTTTCCCAGACCATATACGCAACTAGCCCAATAAAACCATCATGGTACAGGTTTAATGGTACAGTATGGGAATAATGCCGAACTTGTGTACCTACTATCCTTTACGACAACATTGAATGTTGCATTTTAAATTCCCGTCGAATGAAATCACCTTTCACAATAAAAGCTTCCTGTTTTGCGAGAAGCTTCTGCCGTTCCGTGCATCACAGTCAATTATCGGTAACTCAGGCGGGCCTCTGACCTATTGCATTAAATCTGTACGCATGATGTGCACGCTAGAGTTGACTGTTGAGTTACTGGTTTAAAATCAAATTAAATCCTTTGTACATTATATAACTTTTTATTTATTTGGTAGTTTGTACTATAATTGGTCATGACAATATTTTGAACATAAACAGCGATATAACGGTAAAATTAGTCAAATGGAGCTTTACAATCGTTTTATACGTTGCTTATTTATGAAATAGTATCTTAAAAGGTTAATCAGTTTCATACTAGGTGTATTTAAAATTATAATAAAAAAATGAAGTTATTGTTATAGTTTGGCTTGAGTCAAGTCTCTATACTCGTATAATGCTGGCAAAAAACGCCTAAAACAAATAACGAACTTACTATAATATGTCACAGTATTTTTCCGGGCGATACGCGACTTCGTATTTCTCTTTGATGATGAGGGTAAACAAAATGTTATTTCCGTCGGTCTACCTAAAATATTGATTTTTTCTTTCACCTTTCTCTCTGTACAAAACAATTTACTACGCCGATTTGTTATATTCCACATGGTTTCAAAGCTATATTTAGTTTTGTGACTTTAAGTACTTTTTGGTGCATACTTTCGTCAAAAAAGTCGTTGTAAAACATCGATTTGACACATTTAAAAATCCTTTAAAATAAAAATAATTCATTACTATCCCAAACAAAGTGTTCTTTTTACTTTTTTTTAATAATTACATAAATTCGTAAATAATATGATGTCTAATATTTTCGAAAAATTAATATTTATTCATGCAACCTTTATCAATATAATATTATTACGTTGCAAAACGTCTACGTATATCCGCATTAGACAAAGTTCAGTTATCAAGCCGGTTTCGCAATTTGTAATTAACATTTATCATAGCATATTGATAAAAGTTTCGAAATGTGGCTGTACTTAAATTTATGGAACGTGGCTATTTTCAATTCACTTTCATTTTTCATTTGAAACTGCTGTAGCGGTATATGAAGAACATAGCTGACAAGACCTTTTTCCTTGATAAAACAGGGATACTAACATAAACTAAAAGTTATCGCACTACATACTATTTCCGAAATTATAAGCATATTTGATACCTAGATATTTACCTAAGTATCATTAAAAATATGCCAAGCTTTTTAAACTTAAAATATTTAATTCAAAACAGAAAAGAAAAATATCAACTGCAAAATATCAAATCATTCAAAGAATGTTGCGGCCACGTGCACTAAAATAAATTAGGCTGACATCAAGCTAAAAAGATGCGACGAATACTAATGCATTTAAATGTATTGGATCCAGTCTACATTCTACAATAGTTTTACATTTAACATCATGCATACATATTTTTTGCAAACTTGAAATCCCCACGAAAGAACAATATTTGAAAATATATTTTAAATAATTAATATTAAAAAACTCACCAAAATTATTGATTAAAAAAATATAATTCGCACTGGTCACTAAACAAAAGAATGATTAAGATTATTGTTCGATTTTTAAATATTATGTAACGATGTTGATATGCGCGCTCGACGGCCGCACACTATCTCGGCGAAGCGCGTGCAGCGTCCACCGGATTTTGGAACACTGGCCAAATAATTTAAAATTACCAGTTGCGTTTTGTTTAGAGTAACCGGGCGTAAATAGAGTATTATGCAACACTTTTGTGCGTATTTTTTATTTGACGACTGATTGATCGTAATATTTAGTGGGACTAAATTACAGGGATACAATATTGTCCTTTTAATACCTGTTCAATGACGTAAAAGGGGCATGTCACTGGTCACGGACGCTAAGGAAAATACGAATATGCAAGAACAGGAAATTCCCGAATTAATCCTTAAATGACACATGAAAATGAGCGCCGTACGCATATTACACCGACGGAACTTTATATCGTTCGCATATTTTATTGATAAGCCAAACGAGAATATGATAGTAGACACTATTGCATTATTCAATATTTAAAATAACACGGTAAGCGTACATTTCCAGAAAATACTTCTTGAATAAGAATACGTTTTATTGTCGGTTAAACCTTTTAGTTTCAAGCTTAAATACTCGTATTAGACATAATATCAAACCTGACCACCTGATCACCTGAAATAAAGTACTTATGAATCGCACAAACATTTGTGACGATCTGCAAATAGAACCCACGGCCTCCCTATTCGCAGTCGGCGTTTCAACCACTGTGTTACTGGTATTAATAGTCCTTACCAGTACAGTCTCAGGCTTAGACGTTTTTAATTGTGCGCTAATGACTAGGATCAATGGCTAGTTCTAGAACTTTGAACAGTCATAAACATATCCAGTGCCGCTTTGAGCTCTATCTGCTCCTTGGGCGACGCGGGTATGACACCCTGGGTTAGATTACTGGAAAGCCGTGGAGGATATGACTACCCTCCTACGGTTCGTACCTATAGTAATATACTATACTAGCGGTCCGACCCGGCTTCGCCCAGGTGCAGACACTTTTCGAGTCCAGTCCACATCAGACACATGTATTATTTCGCGTACTAACTATGTAGTACTAATTCTGTATATCTAGTACTGTTCATAAAGTTTATTAGGAATTGATTTTGATAAAGTTTGACAATGTGAATTCTGTATCCTACCAAGGAATTCCCAGTGAATATTCGAATCTAAAGACCAGCCAAGTACGAGTCGAACTTGCGACCTGTAAATTCCATATCCTCTAACCATCCCCACGAGTAGAGACTATACTTGCACACTTAAATCCAAAATACTGTTATACCCAAAGCTTTTGGGCGGATTATCATCGGTAAAAGATAATTTGATAAAAGTTGCAGGAAACCGCCAGAGGCATGTCGTTTTCAATACGTCTCTGCGAAATCCTTGCAGGAGACCTAATGTCAGCAGTGGATGTATGGACAATGATGAGAAGGATGATGAAAAATTAATGGGAACGGACAATCAACAAATGAGAGATAGTCGGGTATACTGTGGATGGGGGAAAAACAAGCAATAATATTGATAATGCTGTGTCGACCTAGTATATTTTATTTGAGCAAACCTAATGGAAGTAGGTAATTTGCTCATATAAGCTTTCATAGAACTCTTGGGAATACCTTCAAAGACTAAACCATATTGACTGGTTTTATATTTTATTTGACATAAAAATACGCAGCATCTAAACCCTTAAAGTTACTCTTATTATAAATGGCTCCTTCTTAGTCAATATTAGTTGCGAGAAAAAAAATAAAAATACTATAATGTCATACTCGTGTGCATTCTTCCATTTTCATTACTTTTTGTGCCGATTATTAATGTAGGAGAAATAACATATTACGCTAGAAGTATAGACTCTGTGCGCAAAGTGGGGCTCTAGTTCTACAAACCAGATTTCGGCGTATGATTGCGGCATTGTCTGAGTACTAATTCTTGAGGTATAACTTCTTTAGGCATTGACATCTTCTATCTTTCTGTTTATTTGAGAACCTACAGTAAACCAAGGATCGTTGATGCACCATAGCTCTGCTTGCAGCAATAATAATGCGTTGAAACATTTGAGCAAAAAATGTTGTTAATATTTTTGCTATAAAATCATTTACAGGCGCAAAAACGCGTAAGGGCTAAGGAGTTACCAACCTACGGAGAATACATGGTGGTTAAAAGTATACATAGTATTTTTTTTATTTATTTAGCTTGTGAAATGTATTCTAATTTCTATTTGTTTAATCTAGAAATGAATTAAGGAAGAATTACTTTTATGTTCATAATGTGCGTTTTTTTTTTTTATTTTAGCTGTCACTGTCAACTTGACAAATGACAGTTATCAAGTTTTGGTTGTTCCGCACGTGCTATAAGTTTGTTTATTTTCTTTTAAACTGTGTAAATGTGAATTATTTACAATAATGAATACCAAAAAAGTTGACACAGGCCCATCACTGGCTTACACAAGCAGTACAGATTACAGAAAACCGCCAAAAATCGCAAACCCGGTATGTAACCTTAACTTTGGTATTTACATTAGAAAAATAGCAATTTCTGATATTTGAATAAAATTCAGTTTCTTATTTTTTTCTATATATCAAAAAGGATATATCCTTGCATCAATTGATGTCGTCTTTCATTTAAAATATAGTATATTATTAAAATAATTTGAGACAGAAGTTGGTGCATCATTTTCATGCTTCACTTTGTCTCAACTGTATATTAGGTATTATAAATTACTGTATATCAACATTTTAGTTTTAAATTGTCTTGTTCGCTAACTGTGGAATCATAGTGAAATCATAAACCACATTCATAAACTAAAATTTAAGTAGTTATCAGCAATTTACATACATTTATACATAAATAAATTATTTCCTGCATTTTTTTTCAGTATCTACAATGTCTTGGAGCACCTCACATAGATTCATTCAACTACATGCTCGAAGATGGCCTGAAAGCCGCTATTGATGATCTTTTACCAGCTGAATTTGAACTGCCAAGTGGTGAAAGAGTGAAGGTGACCATAGATGAAGCAGTGTTCGCTAAACCAAACGTACCTGTTGATACAGTAGGAGTTAAAACTCAAAAAGTACTGCCAACTGAATGCAGACAACGAGCAGCTACATATAAAGGAGATTTCAAAATACGTGTGACATTATCAATAGATGGAAGAACGGTCACTATTGATAGATCTCTAGGATTTTTGCCAATTATGATAAAGGTATGTTATTAGCTTATAGCCAAAATATATATATATACTTATATTAAGTGCGTGGTGGCCTCGTGGTATCGGACCAGACTCGGCTGCCTACATGTTCACGGTGGTCGCGGGTTCAAATCCCAGGGCACACCTCTGACTTTTCGGAGTTATGTGTGTATTGATAGTCAATCACCACGCACTTTAACGGTGAAGGAAAACATCGTGAGGAAACCTGCATACCGTAGCGATTTTTAAAAAAAATCTACGGTGTGTAAGTCCGCCAACCCGCACTAGGCCAGCGTGGTGGACTATATGGCCTAACCACTCTCAATCGTACTCTCGATTGTAGAGGAGGCCCGTGCCCTGCAGTGGGTCGTATATGGGCTGATACAATACAATACAAAATATATAGGTAAAGTATTAAAAGTTCTCTCTCTTGAGAACCATTATTGGTTGTTCATACTCATACTGGAGCTTTGTATTACAATTAGTTTTTTTAATGTGTTTTGATATGATATCTTTTCAAAAATTATTTGTCCTTTGTTAATACATTATTTCTTTATTATTTATTTTTATTTATATTTATTTATTATCCTCTTTATGGTGCAAGGATAAATAAATGATGTATCCATGAATTTTAAGGGTACATGTTTGTTAAATTGTCAAGTTTTATAATATGTTAATTTCTTTGTTCCCAGTCAAAAATGTGTCATTTAAACAATCTATCTCCTCAAGAGTTGGTGGAGCACAATGAACACGCTGATGAGTGGGGTGGATATTTTGTTATAAAGGTAATTTACATATGTTAAGATTCGGTAAGTGTAAGACAATAGTTGTAGTATGTGCAAACAATTAATTAGTGTCATCATATCATATTATTTAAAAACTAGTATGCAAATAGTGCAAATGTTACCTAATTTTCAAATGAGTGAAGTAAGTAAAGGAAAGATTCAATACTTATTTGAAATAGGATTATACTGGCAGTACTACAAGTTTTAAAGAATCCGTTGCGCAGTTGGTTAGAGGCCGGTGGTGAAACAAGATGGGTTCGATCCCCGCATCGGTACAAATAATTGTGTGATCCACAAGTATTTGTTTTGGATCTGGGTATATGTGAAACTGAAAATTCTCTATTAGTTCCTGATACCTACGACACATGTCTTGGTCTTAGTGTGGGGTCAGAACTATGTATGTGACTGTCTGATGTATTTATTATTATTATCTAAGTATATGTACCAATATAATAACATTCGTTGATATTTAAATTGAACTAGTTTTTGTTTGTATAATTAATTAATAGTTAGATTACGTTGACTGCCTCGGTGGCGTAGTGGTACTACGGTACGATTGCAAAGCTGAGGTCTCGGGTTCGAATCCCGGGTCTGGCAGAGTGATATTGGAATTTTCTATTCATTATCAGCCCGGAGTCAGGAATTTGTGCCCGATATGGCGATGGGCTCGCCCCCTATCACATCGTGGGACGGAATATACAGGGTGAAAGGTGGGTGTTCTGGTAGCGCCTCTGCCTACCCCTTATGGGAGAAAGGCGTGTGTTTATGTATGTATGTATGTATTAGATTGAGTTGATTGTATCAGTTATTGTATATTTCAATTATGCTGTACTATATCATGAATATCTCACAATCGCCAGAGTATAATATGACTCCTCTACACCTTGAATCCAAGCTATTAATTTATTAGGGTCATGAGCGTTTGGCGCGTATGCTGCTGGTAACACGGAGGAACTATCCAGTGGCAATCAAGAGATCAGGCTGGAAAATGCGAGGAAACCTTTTCTCTGATTACGGTGTGCTCATACGTACAGTGACGCCGGACCAGACCAGCTCAGTAAGTTTTAAGTTTTTTTTTGTGTACCAATATGTAATTAAATTACTAGGTTAGGTTAGGTTCTTAGGTTACTTAACTATCTCTTCAGTTGTATATAGTTTTTTTGTAGTAGCAGTGTATATAGTAGGAATCATGTCACTTCGTAAATATTTTTTTAGCAGAATCTGATTACAAACCTCTAATATTACAACCCACTAACCAGCACCGAGGAGACTATCAAAACATCGTCATCATCATCAACAGTCCGTAGCAGTCCAAAAATATAAACATAAGAAATTATTTTCAGAACAATGTCCTCCATTTCTTGACAAATGGTACGTGCAAGCTGATGTTCTCGTACCGCAAGATGATGTATTACGCTCCCTTGTTGCTGATACTCAAGTGCCTGGTGGACTGGCCTGATCACTACATATATATGCTACTGCTACAGCATAATAAAAATGACCTGTATTATGTCAAGTGAGTATTAAAAATAATGTGAAGGGCCGGCCTACTTGTAGTGAGCAGTCAATCAAGTCAGTAGTAGTCACTAGGCAATATGTTTTGCCTGATTCGTATAAGACAAAAACTAGCGGAAGTGTTTTAATCCTGTGGTTGATTAGAAGTTAGCTAAATTAATATGGTTGATTTGATCTCAATACTGAGACAAATGTTTGTAGGTCCCACAAATATTTCAACTCTAAATGTTGTGAAGAGGTGGTGGTGGTGGTTATCTGTATTCACAGATAGACAAAAACATTAAAATGAGTTATGATGTCGGTAAATTTCTGACGTGTACCTTTAAAGTCGGTAAATCTTAGTATTCACCGAATCATAGGATTTATCGTTGCTCGGGCTGCAATGATAACATACAATTTATTAATCTTCCTAGCTGCATCCAGAACATGCTCCGCGAGCTGCACGAAGAAGGTCTGCACACGTCGGAGGAGTGTCGGCTGTACCTGGGCCGCATGTTCCGCCCCAAGCTGTACGAGCTGCCGCCCTGGAGCAGCGACATGGACGCGGCGCACTTCCTGCTCCGCCGCTGCGTCATGATCCACCTGCCCAACCACACCGACAAGTTCCACGGCCTCGTCTTCATGGCGCAGAAGCTGTATGACTTGGTGCAAAATAAGTGCAAGGTGAGGGTCTGACAGTGTGGAGATTTGAGTACTAGGGAATACTGTAAAAAGAGACTTAGCATAATATTTACATAACTAATATGGCATTTTCCCGTTAGCTAAAAAATCTAGAACCATCTGCAAGGATCTTCTTTTATTTATTCAAAGAATATCGTTTACTGACATAAAATATTTATCTCCATACATTGGATGGTAAAAAGTTAAAAAGCCTTACTCCAGGTGAAGTTAACCTCCACCTTGTCTCCAGGTGGAGGGCGCGGACGCGGTGATGATGCAGGAGGTGCTGGTGGGCGGGCACCTGTACCTGCAGGTGCTCAAGGAGCGGCTCCAGAACCTGCTTAACAACGTGCGCATACAGATACTCAAGCGCGCCAAGACTACCGGCAAACTGCTCATTGGCGGGGTGAGTAGAACCAAGTAACTCAACGTAATATTATGGTTACACAAAATGTGAATTATGGTATGAATTCGGCTATAAAAGCAGTCCACAAAAATTAGGATCACGACACCATATTAATGAAAAAATAACACCATGGGGTTTTTATTGATAACACAAAATTGCATGAATACTATATATTATTTTCTTACACTACATTTAATTCATTATGCGAATGCTTCTCTTTTTGTAGAAATACTTTAAAGTACAACAATTAAGTAAAGCGTAATTTTGCAAACAGAAAGAACTGCAGCAAATCCTGCGAGCGTGTGGTAGCTTAGAACAGAAGATGGAGACGTTCTTGGCGACCGGCAACGCGCCCTCCAACAACCTCACGCTGGCGCAGTACAAGGGCCTCACCATCGTCGCAGAGAACATCAACCGCATGCGATACATGTCGCACTTCAAGTATGTGCTCCCTCTCTTTCTCTCTTGTTCTTCTTGCCAGTTTTGCCGTTTTCTGATATTTGTTTTCTACCTACGTCCGGCACACGAGCAAAGAGGTCACCTAATCCTATAAACCTAATCCACAACGCTGGATCATGGATGTGTTGCCATCATATTGGGAGAAGAGCGGGAAGAAAAAAATAATTCAGTGATATAAGCATCACTGTTGATCGGTAACGTTAGTATTATTTCACTGTCTGCCCGTGTAAGAAAACAGTTGTCACTAAGGTTCCGTACTAAACGATGCCTAGGATAAGCGTAGTGGTCGGTAGTAACGTGTGTGTGTATAAGTCCACAGACAAAAGTAAAGCGCGTGCGTGCGTGTGTGTACGTGCGCGTGCATAGCTGCGTGTGTGCAAACGCGTAATGCGTTCGTACGTACGTGCGTGCGTGTGCGTACGTGTGATGCGTTCATGCGTACGTGCGTGCATAAGTGCTTGTGTATGGGTGCATGTGCGTGCATGCGTTCGTGCGTGTGTGTACGTCAGCAGTCAGTAGTACCACGTGTATGTGTACGTTCAGGTCGATCCACCGCGGGTCGTTCTTCATGGAGATGCGCACGACGGAGGCGCGCGCGTTGCTGGGGGACGCGTGGGGCTTCGTGTGTCCGGTGCACACGCCCGACGGAGCACCCTGCGGCCTGCTCAACCACCTCACCATGCACGCGCAGGTAACAACCACTATCACTATTTTAACGAGAGAAAAGCGCCTTAACCTGCGCTTCCCATACCCCGGGAGAAATAGGTAGGGGTATGTCGGAGTCTCCGCCCTTCTAGCCTGGGCGATTGACCGCACCGCGCAGATGTTACGGCCAGGCTGGCTCCCTGCCGAGATCCAAGATCTTTCGCCGGCATACCGACTAAAACCTCTCGGTGGTCCTCACGTGCTCTCCGGCGTACTGTCCAAATATAATTCCTCACAAATTGAGAAGGCACATTTCCCCCCAATTTACCCTAATTCAGATTTCCATGGTGAGATGAGCGTCCGCAAAAGTCACGAAGCCACTCGTACTGCCACCCATCCCGGAGTCGCCCCTACGGGAGCAAACAGCACTCGCTGTGCGACCGCGATAACCCCTATTAGTCGCCTCTTACGACAGGCAGGGGATGCCGTGGTGAAATTTTGAAACCCCATGACCACTGGGCGAACACCGTGACTACTACATTGTGTGTTAAAAACGTCAAATGTAAAAAAAAATTAAGCACTATTCTTCAAATAAGTCGTCCGGTATAGTTCCTTTTCACCCCGTCTGGTAATATTGATTATTGTAATTGCCGGTTTTAACCCTTTATTTTCTTATATTTGTTGTAGATAACGCAACGTCCGGACCCAAAACTAGTGGAGAATTTACCATTCGTTCTGGAAAAATGCGGTGAGTACCTATTTTCATTTCTGTCGATGAATGCGCGTGATTATAGACGATATTTGTAAATTATTACCAATGACGTCATCTACCCCCCATTCTCACCCAGGCATGGAACCCATAAGCTCAGTGTCCAACGCTCCGCTTCACCAAAACGAGTACAAGTACCCGGTGTTCGTGGACGGGCGGCTGGTGGGCTACTTCTCCCAGGACACAGTGGTCAACTCCACCGCCTACCTCCGGACCCTGAAGATCAAGGGGGAGGAGGTGCCTATCACCGCCGAGATTGTTGTCATACCTAAGAAACAGGTTGGTGAAAAAAAAGTTGAATTATTAAAGGTCACCTTTTAAAGTAATATTGTAAATGGTATTGTTATACATAAATAGCCTGTGTCACGCAGTAGACTAAAAGTTGAGTGTGAAACGAGAAGCCATGGGTTCGATCCCCGCACGGTGACTAAAGCTTGTGCGATCCATACGTATTTCTTTCAGGTCTGCGTGTAAAGCTTAACGCTAGATAACTTCGCAACGGTATTTCTTCTGCCTTGACAATGTATGCAACTAGCGTTCGCGTTGCAGATCTGCGCGCAGTTCCCGGGCGTGTTCGTGATGACGAACGAGGCTCGCATGATGCGGCCCGTCATCAACCTGGCCGCCAACCAGCTCGAGCTCATCGGCACCATGGAGCAACTCTACCTGGACGTCGCCGTCACGCCGCAGGAGGTGCACAAAGGTACAGCAAATAAGGAAAATTAAAATTAAAATAATTTATTGAATCCATTAAAATGTTCAACATCATTTAGATGCAGTGTTTTTTTTTCTATCACCCGGTTCAGTAAGCGGTTTTCACTAAAAAGAACGGGCAAGAAATTATAATGCTGATTTTACATTATACTGTAAAGGCATGTGTATATTGGGAACAGTAGCATGGCCCGTCCCTCTGATCCCATACCATACCTAGCTCATGCGACTGACATTTGAGCAAGCATGATTTTATAGCACCTGTTGCTCTGATTTTTTTTGTTAAATATTATATTGTGAATTTTGTGATTGGCGACCTTCCAGACATTCTCTTTTAACTTTGAAAGAACTCGCAAGACTCGATGTAAAGCAACCGTTAAAATTTTAACTTAATATTCATAGATGAAACATGTTGGTCGTGAAAAATAGATAGTTTGAATAAGAATTATCTTGTCTACAGCAATTTCTCCTTTCTCTTCAGCTTGTTGTAAATGTATTTGTATTGAAAGTAAGTTTATTCCAGGTAAAACGACGCACATGGAGTTGTCGAAGTCAGCGTTCATGAGCAACCTGGCGCAGCTGGTGCCCATGCCCGACTGCAACCAGTCGCCGCGGTGAGATACACTGCCATTACTGTTACAAGGGTGAAGGGACCAACTCGTGTAATCAAACGTACTGCATACATACAGCATAATCTAATAATGGGACAGGAAAAGGAAGAAAAAGAAGGAGGGAAGGTGTACTAGTCATTCGCAAATCTCACTCATTGATCAGAAGATGACGTACCGCTTTATAAAGTTTTTTTTTTACTTTCACATTTTGTCAGCCTATTCTTATAATTTTAAAATACGTGGCTCGACCACTTATACTAAAAAAAATATTTTTATGTATTAAGAAAGTATATTTTGCCAGATATTCGGCAAATCACCACTCATGAAACTATAAGTAACTATAATTTACCCTCATACAGACCCAAAGCAATGACTCGTGTATTCGCAGTAACATGTACCAGTGCCAGATGGGCAAGCAGACGATGGGCACGCCCATCCACACGTGGCCCACCAACGCGGAGACCAAGCTGTACCGCCTGCAGACCCCGGCCACGCCCCTCTTCAGGCCCTCCCACTACGACCACATGGGACTCGACGACTACCCCGCCGGGACCAACGCCATCGTTGCTGTTATATCCTACACGGTAATAAACAATTATAATAAACTAGCGGCCCGTCACAGCTTCGCCTGGGTGCAGATGTTTTTCGATTCCTCTCCACACCAGATGCATGTTTTTGTACAAACTGGGACACCCTGTATATGTATTGTACATATAAACCTTCCTCTTGAATCACTCTATCTATTTTAAAAAACCGCATCGAAATCCATTGCGTAGTTTTAAAGATCTAAGCATACATAGGGACAGACAGACAACGGGAAGCGATTTTGTTTTATACTATCAATTGATAAGTCTAAATACGTCCCATTGTTAGCACGGATTTCCAATATATCTGAAATGTGTTAGGCCAAGGACACTATGTAGTAGACTATTCGTATTTAAGAGGCTCACTGGGTAGGCGCGCCGCTTTGTCCATATCTTCCGTTAAGCAACAATCGGTGGGTTTGAAGAACATTGTAGCCATTGGAAATTATAATGTTATTACTAGGTATTAACAAACTTAATAGACTTCATTTCAATAGGATAAAGGCTATAATTTACAGTTTGATAAACTAAACAATAAAATGACCTCCCCCCCCCCCCCAGGGCTACGACATGGAGGACGCGATGATAATAAACAAGTCTGCGTACGAGCGCGGGTTCGCGGCGGGCACGGTGTACAAGTCAGACTTCGTGGAGCTGCAGCATCCCTCGTCTTACTTCTGCAGAGACAACTCCAAGCCCGACCTGGCGCAGTACATCGACGACGACGGACTGCCGCCCGTCGGAGCGAGGGTCAAACCCGATGACCCTTTTTACAGGTATGTATAACTCATTATTAAAACTGAATCGGTTTATTAATCGATATCGTCAAACCATATAACATATTGGCATTCAGTACAAATACTTGAACTGAGGTCATTAACCCCGCGCATCACTCAGCTGTTTACTTTGTTCAATTACAACTGAAGAAAACTGTTCCTAAACAATAGTGTTTTATTTTAAGCACTGTATTATTATTGACTGCCTCAGTGGCGTAATTGTACTACGGTACGATTATAACGCTGAGGTCTCGGGTTCGAATCCCGGGTCGGGCAAAGTAATATTAAATTTTACAATTCATTACCAGTCAGGAATTTGTACACGATATGGCGATAGGCTCGCCCCTATCACGTCGTGGGACGTATAACACAAGGCGAAACCTGGGTGTCCCTTTAGCACCTATGCCTACCCCTTCTGGTAAAAAGGCGTGATGTATGTGTGTGTATGTGATTATTGTGCAGTTACTACGACGGCGAGAAGAGTCAGATGGTGGTGAGTCGGTACCACGGCAAGGAGGAGGTGTTCGTGGACAGCGTGCGCCAGTGCGGGGACTTCGGAGCCAAGCCGCTGCGCAAGGCCTGCATCATGCTGCGGATACAGGTCAGATATACTGTTGGTTCGCAAACTCTTTGAGGACTAGGGCCCGGCGGTTACGCGCACGTATATCGAGACCCTTCTCGCCCTGGGGTGTCCGGTGCCGTCCATAATGCGTGTGAAGGTCACCGAAGGGTTTTTAGTCACTTTGGCGTAGATTTTGTTTGCCCAGCTCGACCACAATCTGCAGTATGTCGGACTGGAAGGCCAGAGGCACTGACATACATCTTTCAGCCTTCTCCGGGGTATCGAAAGGGGGGCTTTATAGCTTTTCCTCTTGGATTAAAAGGGGGAACTAGGTGTTGTAGCGAAACGTAGATGACGATGTCTTGTAATTAAACTAAAGGGGCTGTTTGTTAGGTGCTACTAAAACACAGGGTGACTATGTTACTTTTGAAGAATAGTTTTATTTTAATAGAGTCTGTCTCTGTTACGAGGTTTTCCAATAAAAAATCGTGATCGGAATACTAATTTTGCTGGTGGTGGAATATTCGTGTCCGCCCATTTAGCGATCGCTGGACACGATGACGGCAATTCCGTCGTAGAAACCCACGCAAGTCAGTGTTTCTAATTATAATCATCTCTTAAGGATCAAAAGCTCATTTAATTATTAAAAACAGCGAGAAAGAAAATTATAATCAACTTATCGACTATTTAATTACTAACAGAATTAAATCAAATAACATTTAAGAAAAAATTAAAGTCTCGCCATCCGTTACATCCGAGCTCCCGCGTAAAAACAAAGCAGTCCGAATGTATCGTCGTCCCTTTCACTCGCTACGTCATTGCGTCACGTGATCACGCGGTGTTCCCGCCTCCTTGGTTGAAATCCTCTAAGACATCAATATCAAATGCAGGTCCATCATTGCCCAGTGCTGAGCACCGGGCTCTACAATCAAGAATACAATTGAAAGGCACTCCAGTCCGTGTTATACTTTACAATAGCTCTATTTATTTTCAGCGTAACCCAACGGTAGGCGACAAGTTCGCGTCCCGGGCGGGGCAAAAAGGCATCTGTTCCCAGAAGTGGGCGGCCGAAGACCTGCCCTTCACGGAGTCGGGGCTCATCCCGGACATCCTGTTCAACCCGCACGGCTTCCCCAGTCGGATGACCATCGCCATGATGATCGAGTGTATGGCCGGGAAGGCCGCCAGTCTTCATGGACACGTGAGTATGGCTTGCATAGTGATGGCAATTTGTGACCGTGCTACTGGATGATGATGATGGTCCCGAAGGTCAAGCTAGTCGAGGTTTAATAACTGTGGCAAATTAATTATTTCTCATATTAACAATCATAATTAGTAGGTCAGGTAAGGGTTGATAACGCAGCAAAAAAAACATTCGTATTTATAACATTAATTAGGATATATCGGCTGATGTTTTATCAAGGTTTTACCGATCAATGGGCGGGACGGGACGTCTGTGTGACGTGTCCATATCAACCTATTCAACCCACACTACACACGTCACTGAAATGTCCACCTTACCCACTCGAAATAGAGTTGATTTCCGCATGCAGGTGCACGACGCCACCCCGTTCCGTTTCAACGAGAAGGACACGGCGATCAACTACTTCGGTCGCCTGCTGGAGGCGGGCGGCTACAACTACTACGGCACGGAGCGCATGTACAGCGGCGTGGACGGCCGCGAACTCACCGCTGACATCTTCTACGGAGTCATACACTACCAGCGGCTGCGGCACATGGTGTCCGACAAGTGGCAGGTTCGTGGCACACTCAAACTTGTTTAAGGTAAATTTGTTCATATTCTCCCGGGTTGGAGTACCCTATAGCCTTCCTTGTTAAATGGACTATCCGATGCAAAAAGAATCTTTCAATTCGGACCAGTAGTTTCTGAGTTTAGCGCGTACAAACAAACAAACTCTTCAGCTTTATAATTAGTCTAGATAAGATACAGCGATTAATTACTGTTTATTTCTGATGTTATTTTTATTTTACTTATTGTGATGTTTGTAAATTTTAGTTAAGCGAGTGTGTGTGATAATTACATGTTTTTCTTTCTTTGTATGATATGTATGTGCGTGCAGGTGCGCACGACAGGCGCCGTGGACGCGCTGACGCGACAGCCGGTGAAGGGGCGGCGCCGCGGGGGCGGAGTCCGCCTCGGGGAGATGGAGCGCGACGCACTCGTGTCGCACGGCGCCGCCTTCCTGCTGCACGACAGACTCTTCCACTGCTCCGATAGAACCGACGTGAGTATAAATACAAACTATACTAGTCTTGTTTCGTACCCATCATAAATTACAATAGTTTGGGTATATTATGTAATTAGTAGTATATCCCCGACGCGGAACAAATTAATACGTGCGTATTTGCAGTGAATTCACTTCTATCTAATTGAAGATGTAACGGCCATAAGAGATTTTATTAACAATGATTTTTCGTTTTTTCTCATTCATAAGTTAAAATTTACCTCTCTCTCTTTAGCCACCAGAAATCCACTGCTTAACATAGAACCCCCCTTAGGTCATAGATCGCCAATTAATTTACCTGCTGAACAATAAAACCAAAAAAGTAGCATATAGGAACAAAACTTTTTTTTTATTTTCATTGTATATTTTTCTGTTATTTCTCGCTCCCTTTCTTTAGTCACAAAAAGTCCGCTAAAAATAGTCCTCCCTTAAGTCTAGGTTTTTTGCTATTCACTACCAAAGCAGAAAACCTACACTTATTTCGGAATATGAAACAAGTTCCAACCGAGGTACATTGGGTATTCTCAGGCGGTGGTGTGCACGTCGTGCGGCACGCTGCTGGGCCCGGTGGTGGCGGGGGCGGGGGCGGGGGCGGGGGAGGTGGGCGGCGCGTGTCGGCTGTGCGGCGCGGCGTCGCTGGCGCGCGTGTGCGTGCCCTACATCTTCAAGTTCTTCGTCACGCAACTCGCCTGCGTCAACATCAACTGCAAGATCAACACCAGTAACCTCGCGATACAAGCTGATTGATTGTAAACTCAAATATAACTTATACAATTTATGGGCTATTTTATTTCTAAAAATTAACCTTTGATTTCATGACTCAAGTCATGCTCGACCCCGTACCCCCAATGGGGCAAGCAATACTACTAGCAACACATAAAAATCTCGTTGCTAATCATACGTATTTGTATTTTATGTTTTTGGCAATGGCCTGCTAGAGTTGCTCTCAAGTAGGTATTATCTTTTAAAATAGCTACACAATATACATTAGGAACCTGAATAAGAGAATTAGGCAATATGCTCAGCAGTAGAAACTAACAATGGATAAACAAATATAGAAAAAACTTCTTTAGCATCGTTGTCATTTAAAAATTCGATTTTCATGACACCCAAAAGTACTAGGACAACAGAGAAAGAAAGGAGTTTTCGTCAAACCTATGTCTTCAATGTAAAAAATACTTCACAGTACACAAAATGTACTAGGGCGACAGAGAAAGAATAAAGTTATTCTACAAGTTGTGTAATAATCAATATGTGAAATAAAGAAGTAAAGTACCGTTTAAAAAGTACTAGGGGGACAAAGAATGGAGAAGGTCAGAGTTCTACCCAGCCCCGATGTCTTACCGCAATCGTATATTATTTTCCCTTTCAAGTACTAGGAACACATGACGTTGGTGGAGATATTTTTATTCATAATAAGAAGCTAACTTCCTATTGGCTACACCTGATGCTCGTATCAGTTTAAGAAATGAAATGAAATGAAATGAGAATTTGAAATGAAATGAGAATTTATTTGCAAGAATGTGGTTACATAAAGATAGCATTTTTGTTCCATGGAGTCTCACAATCTGTCATAGTTGACGTGCAAATATTTTAAGAAATTGGTTTACATTAATGTTAGCATTATAAGTAACAACAAGTAAAAAAATAAAAAATAGAGCAAATAAAACTTTGTATGTAATCAAATAAATGTTAAAAGATGTCAATATAATTTTAATAATCGTAATTTAGATTTCATTAGCTGTTTAAACGAAAAACGAATAATATCATGTCAATGTTAATTTATATTAATATTTTTATCATTAAAATAATCATTTATGTTGTAATATAACTTATGTAGGAGTATTTGTGTTAATTTATTTTTAAATCTATTTAATTCGCTTTGTTTTATATAGGCAGGTAAGTGATTGTAAATTTTTATGCCCATACAATAAGCATTTTTTATAAAAACATTGCGCCTTTGTAATGGTATATACAATTTATCTTTTAATCTTTTGCTCTTACATCCCATATCCGCCATTGTGGGGAATAAGGAAGGGTATTTATGTACTAGAAGTGATATTTCTAAGATATAGAGACATGGAAGGGGCAATATTTTTAATATTTTAAATAATGGTTTACAACAAGCCACGCCCACCAACTACAAAGCAACAATCAGCGTGTCCTTAATGTTACGTCACATGATTGATATTAATGTTCTAGAATTTAGATACTACTGCAGTTATTTTGTTATATTCTACCCTCGGTTAATGTCGAGGTAATACGATGTTCGACCAATTTTCAGTGGCGAAGGGGGACCTTTTAATTTTTTTAAAATTTAATTATTAATTATTATTTTTTTAATTTAAAAAAAAAATATTTATTCATAATTAAATATGTAATCATAAATTATTTTATATTTTGGTGGTGAATGATAGCCATTGTGAAAATTGGGGTTAAAAGTGACTTTTATCTTATAACTTCTTACGTGCGTTCCTACGTAGTAAGTAAGTCACATACAGAAATATATTTAATCGCTGACTATATGCACACTGGTATATTTAAAAAAGGGCTGTGCAAAAACTATCAGAGCCCTTTGATGCAGACCAATGCTCAAGCAATAGAAGGGTTTAAATACAGGAATCTTCCTGTGTACTGTAATCTTACAGTAAAAAAAACACGAAATTAAACTTAGTATTTAATGTAATCCTCTTAATGGAAAAATATAGTCAATTACATCAAGGTTTTATTATTGTTGCACCAACAATCACATAACTATTTGGTCAAAAAATGACCGTTAAATCAAAAGCACGTGCGCACATTGTAATTTATCATTCCAGTTATTAATATATCCATCTTAAGACGCGATTCCATTAGGCAAGTCTTGTATGCAAGTATGACGTGACATATGCTTACATTGGAAACATATTCGGGTGTGCAAAGTGCATGGAAGTTTTAATTGTATACAAGTGGAGACGTTCGAAATAGAATAGAATATAATGGGTGGAAATCGTGCTGCCGTGGTTGATGAATTTTGATTGATTGAAGATCAAAGAAAATTAATCATGAAATGTCTATCCTATTGTACGTTGAATGCGCATCACGGCCCTTGTCACTAATCTAGACTAATCTTCGTCCATCGCTTCTGCTTCCTTCTCCTCGTTCTTCTTCTTCTTCTTCTTTTTCTTCTTCTTGGCGCTGGCCTCCGCCTCCACCGCCTGCTGCAGCTCGTCCATGGCTTCCTTCATCACCTCCAAGTTCTTCTTGGGGATGTCTCCGGTCTCGTAGAACTTCAGACGGTCCTCAACTTGCTGCCGGAGTTTCTCGCCAAACACACAGGATTGGGTTTCTGTGAATATATTTTTAACATAAAGTATTTACAATAATAAAATAACGTAAAATAAATAAATACCTAAATAAAACAAGAAAAGTAATTTATACAATGGGCTGTAGCTATTATAAAGACTTGACTTAAGGCGTCAATTATAACTATAATTCATCTAAATTCTGTTGGCGTGTGGCGAAATTCGGAACTAAAATTACAATTTATTAAATATATATTTAATGCATTTTTTGAGATACGTTTTTATAATATTATATTCATAATATAAATAAAATGAAGAGAGAAAAACTGTTCCTAATATTTTGACAATATGACAACAATGCATTCGGACATGAAAAGATTGTAGACAATCTATAAATACAACATACTAAATCCTCATTTAAAATTTGTATTGTAAAATATTTTGTTCCAACATACAAGTACTGTAATAGCACATGCTATCACGCAATTGTTGTTGGACAATGCTGTAGCACATCTGTTATTACCGCGAGCCGATGAAACTTCACTCGCGATAGATCAAAGTGTGCAAACTTGCAAGCTAACAACTTTATGGGAATATTTACTCTATATTCTATTTTCATTTATACTTTTAAATATTATAACACATAATATTATACATATGTACCGTTGTACCTTAAATTTTCAATAAGAAATATTCGTAATAGAATCGTTATTTGTACTATTTTGCAACCCTCATTGATCCAATAAAAAATACCAAATAAAGAAAAACACAGACCTATCACACAAATACTCCAGACCCCAGACAATTTATACTTAAAAAATTTAAGTTTCTAATAATAATATTATAGAGTACATGACATTCGGAGTGAGTTATAATAGACGCATGACTGACCAGAGAAGCAGTCTATCCTGGAGGCGATGGAGCACTTGTTGGCGAGGTAGCGGCTGATGCGGCCCTTGTTCTTGAGTCCGGCGCGGCCGATGAACGTGGAGTGGTACAGCAGACCGTACTTGGGCGTGTTGGAGCGAGTCTTCAGCGCGCGGAACAACGCCTTCTCTGCACCTGATCACAAAATTATATTTTATTGCAAGCCGCAAAGAATGAGTGCTTTAACATGTTATGAAGTATAATATGCTCAGGCGCATTATTTAGGTAAATAATACACCACACACACAAAACGCGTTATTAGTTTGGTCCGAAACAAAATTACATTGACGCGTAAATTGCTGTCACCCTATAGACAACAAGGAAATAGATCGGCAATAAAAGTGTTCATTTAAATCGAATTCTTAAAGTTTTGCATGCTAGTAATCACTGACCATTGGTGTAACAGCTAACTTCATTATGGTAAAATTATTAGCTTCAATAGGTTATTATTGAACATACCGAGATTAAAATATACATAGTTATTGCAAAGCAGTGTACATACCAAGTATCTGCAGCGTGGAGGCGGGGTACTTGGCGAGGCTGGTGAGCGAGCCCGCCTTGGAGATGAGGCGGGCGCCCACCTGGTCTCCCACTAGTGTGGTCAGGTTCGGCGCCACGGAGTTCATCTTGGTGTGCAGGTACTCTGCTATTTGTTTTCTGCGTAATAGTCATGAGCTATGTAAAGTAGGTGCACCTGTTGCTGACATAATAGTTTGTATCTTTAGAAATCTTATCAATAATAATTGTTCTAAATTTTATAGCATGCACAATAAACAATACATTAATGTTGTCTATTGCTAAATCTGTTCCTTAAATGAATGTTTTTGATTCAAATAGCAGTACAGCAATTCAGGTAATCAATTTATATTCATATAAAAAAGAACCCCTTTAAAAACTAGCAAATTCAAATACTAACCTGTAATTGCTGAGTGCAACAACTCGGCCAGCAAACATCTGTATATTAATCAAGTCGACGGGCGATATATCCATACCCATGGACATCTTAGAGGCATCAATCACAGCCTGGGCCTTCTCCGAGTCTCCCAGGATCTCCGTGAGGGGCTCCAGAGACTCCTCAGACAATGTCTTGCGGTCTTTGATGAACTCCGCGCACTTGGTGTACAAATGGTTCTCCGGGACTATGCTCACCAGCTCCGGGAAGTGGTATGAGTACCACTCTCTGTGAATTATTGTTGGGTTAATTTGTCTTTTGGATTTACGTGGTACACATTTAACCAAATTGGAATCCTACCATATTGGCATCTTAAAAAACGAATTATTATCGTTTTTGCATTAGATAAAATCCCAATGGACTAACAGACATATTTTCAAAGGTGTTAATAAATAAACATTAAACATAACATGTAGCTTTTTAAGGCTTGAAAGATATTATTATATTTTTAAAGTACAATGTTTAAAAACTAATATATTTAAAATTCCCGGGATTACGTCATACCACCGCGTGACGAAATTCGCGATCCAGCATATGTCAAATAAATAAATACACCCCACAGTCACATACATAGTCCTGACCCCACATTAAGATCGAGTTTGGTGTCGGGGTTATCAGTAACTACGAGAAACTCTTCCATCTCACAAACAAATATTTGTGGATCACACTAAGATAGTCTCGGTGCGGGGATCGAACCCGCTGCCTCTTGGTTTCATAGCTGAGCTTCATAGGGTATCTAACAAAATATATAGTAGTTAATAAAGTTATGACGTAAATGAGCTCACCTAATCCTCATTGAGAAAGTATTAACATCCTTATCCAGCTGGTCAAGCAGGGCAATGGACTGAATGATCATGTTGTCCACTCGGTGCACATTGAACTTGACTCGAGCTCGGGAGTACGAGTGACCGAGACCCAGCTGAGCCACGCTGCATGCCTTCAGTGTGAGACCCTTGATCAGCGAATGGAAGTGGTGGCGGATGCCTGGCAGGAACATTAATGGTATGAGTAAAAATAAATATTGATGGTTGACATTATTTAACATGGTGAATTAAATTTATTTTCTATTTTTCTTTCTACTTTTCTAAGACATAAAATAGAAAAATTATTTTATATTTACACAATAATGGAAATAGATTAATATATTTTTTTGAATGGAGATACTTGATAGAATAGGATACTATTTTGTTTTCTATTTCAGAAAAATTGACATTTTTGTGGTTTTTATGAGTTGCTTAGATATTTCTGTCACTATTGTTCTTTTAATTTTTTTTTCCAATTCAATGTTGTAGGTATATTATACTTTTCAGGTTTGTTAGCCTTGAGGTTCTATTTGGGCCACATTTGTATGCCATAATATTTTTCATCTCACCTCTTAATATTTCTGGAACGGCCCCAGTGTGGGAGCATGGTATTTCTAGTGCTTCGCTGATAGCTGCACCTAACTTTGGATCCAAAACGCCGAGAGTGCATTTTCCCCTCTTCTTTCTCTTAGGTAATGCACCTTCGAGGAACAAGTTCAAATCCTCTGGGATGATACCTGTCAACAAAAGTTTAATTATGAGTGTTATCTTCGGGATGTTTATTGTTGATACCAAAAAATATGTAACGCATTTTGTTTCAAAATTGTTTATCATTCAAGGCATAATGAAATGTAACAAAATGAGACAAGTTTTTCCTAAATATTAGGGGCGTAAAGCATTGTGCACAGTCTTATTGTTAGTTATACAACTTATTCTCATAATAGGTTATTAAAAAAAACGTGTTACAAACCTTCGGAAACAGCATTGATATTCTCTAAAGCAAGAACGGCCGATTTGAATGGTTGGAATGCGATTAAGGTCACCACAGAGTTGAACCTTTGTAGATCAGTTACAGAATCCTCAACTTGTGGTAGAAACGCGGCCAACTCCTCAAATTCCGCGACTTGAAACAGGGCGAACCCCGCACTGTGTTCGAACAACACGTATAACTTACTCTGCAAATAAATACATAATTACACACATTTCAACACACGTATAAGTAATTTCAAGTCACAAAACACACCATTTTGATTATTTTTATAATAGTTTCATTTTCCGGGGCCAAAACACGTGTGTTTTGGTTGTACCCCCGCGGAATAATATTTTTAGGTTATACCAATGTTGTTCCTTTTCCGCGTCTACTGATAACGTTAATTCTGTTTATAACTCCACAGTTAAGTAATTTATTACTTTTTAAGAAATTAAATCATATTTGTGTTTAAATAATTTAGAAACTGTATTAACATTAAAAATTCAAAGACCACCCTTTTTTGTTGAATCGAGTTAGGCTGTCTGGTCTTAGTTGTCTACACTCTACACCACAAAAGTGAAAAAATGACACCCTAGGAATGTCAACGGTTTGATGGCTATAAAAATTTGAATTGCGCTCTATTGTAGGAGTGTTGAATTGTTGTGGAATGTGAATTACAATTCATTAGTTTCAATTAAATTGTTGAATACCGTCAATATGGATTAAAGCTGTATAAAAACAATTAGTAGTAACTTCGTGTTAAGTGCCCAGTGTAATAAAATCAGTGATCATGGCAACCATTACCATGCAAAGAGACCTTGTTTTGATACGGAAAAAAGAGACTTATTTGAATATCGGGATACTAAGCAAGCTGAAGCCGATGCCAGCGGAATTATCAACGCAAGTGTTCCATGAAAATGCGTTGGAAAAACCTACACAGAACTTTTTCAATCACCTCGCTTACTACTTAGTTTCGATAGTAGACCAGCAAGTTTCCGCGTCTCTGCCGTGGCCTCTATACGATAGTAAGACCGAAAGAGCTTACAGAAGCGTCCTGTCCGCCTTTATAAATGATTACAGCAGTAAAGGTTTATTGAGCCCTGTGATGTCGTCGTATTTGGTAAACCCAGGATGCTATAAAGTTACTATGTTGATGTTTCAACTTTCGCAACTTGCCGTTCAACGACTATTAGTATCTAGAATGCGCAAAGAACGCCAAAAGAAGCTTTATGAAACTATGACTGATGTATACAAATCAAATAAGAAAGAGGGTTTCTTAGAAGACATTGATAGGGAAACGGAAGTAATGCTCAGTAAATTTTCAAATTATGTACGTAAAAAGGAAGCTATGGAAAGGATTGCTGGAATATTCCGTGACAAAATCACAAAAATGGAAAATGTTTTGTCATCAACAAATGCCCAGAAAATGATTGATGATATTATTGATAATTTTGTGAAAGACCATACATTAGATGAGTATACTAAAAGTGAAATACTCAAAATAAAAAGTATTGCAACACAATCCAGTGTGTTTGATGAATGGCTGACAGATGTGGATGCACAGATTAGTGCAATAGAGGATAAGTGGGATGGCAAAATGCAACCATTTTTAGAATTATGCCAAAGTGCTAGCAGTAATACTAAAGCTCTAATATCAAGACACATGGGAGAGGTGGACAGACATACATACATGATTGAATACAATGCAAAAACTGATGAAATATGCACAAAGGATTTACAGCAACATGTAAACTCGGAACAGAAATATATATTAAAAAATATTATCAAAGATGAGAAGTTATATTTTCCGAATCTTGTCCGAGGTTTTCTCGTCGCAATATGTTTTGTGTTAAAGAATGCTGAAATTGGAGATGATATTTATAAATTCAATGAGTATTTGGACAATGGAAAAGGGAATTACAATGAAATTGTGTCAGCAATGAGGAATCTTTTAGACAGAGTTATGAGTGCAGAGGAAAGCTTACAGGTGGGTCATATCATAAGTATATCAATCTTATAAATGTTACATTCTCTGAGATAGCTAGTATCATTTATATGGATTCTTTAAGCTCATAATATGATTTCTCAATACTATCCTAAATATAATTTATTAAGCATGATTATTTCATTATCTTTGTGTAATTAACATTGTCTTATTATGAGACATTTACCACTTTCATATATTTTGTGGATGAATATTTTACCTGGCCTGTGATACTTGCATTCTTTGCATTCATAACTATAATATCTTGCCACAATAAATGCATAGAATTAATTGTAGTTTGTGTTCTAGCGATTCTACCATTTAACTATTATTTTTTGTTTCAGCCATCACCATTATCCTTCAATGATTCATTGAAGCCAAAACAAATATTGGAATTACCACCCATACCTGATCTAACAGACATTCGAAGTAACAAGTCCCTTCAGAATCAAATTATGTTTGACACATTTACACCATTAAACACATCGAAGTACCAATTCAATTTGCTGAGGAAGAAAAACGCTTCTTTCAGTAAACCTCAACCTATGTCGCTCCTTGCTACTCCGTTCCACCATGGACCAAAAGACGATTTCCTTAAAAGTATTATATCTTGTAGAGTTAGTAATTACGACCATTCAAATTTAAATCAAAACTTACTAAATGCCTCAATAATGTCTCGGGCTAACAGAGCCAATGAAACTATTGCTGAATGTGGTACTGGATTCACAAAACAGCAGATTTTAAGGCTACTGTCCACCAAGAAGAGCAGTAGTTCAAAGAAATTCAAGAAATGCACAGAAAGACCAGATATTAAGATCAAGAAAGGTGGTCTTTTCAATGAATCCAATACATCTAATGAGAGTAATGGATTATTCAGGAGTTATTCCTCTCCAAATCTATTTGAGAATAGGGAGAAGCGGTCATTTGGTAACCGGAGAGGACGGAAACTTTCTATCATGCCAGAAGACAGTCCATCCCTTTTGGAAGTTTCTGGAATTGTGGCTTTGGATAAAGATAGTAATCAAGGTACACCACAAGGGACTGACAGTCCCAGAAAACATGCAGGCTTAGGAAATATACCTAAAACATCTATTACACCAGATCCAGATCAGAAATTCAATGACCTGGTGAAAGAAGTTGAAATTGATTTCATGAAATATGCGATGAAAAATGAATCTAGTGATAAAGAAATTAAGACTGAAACACCCAAAAATAAAACACAAATTGTGAGAAAAACAAGTTCTCTAGAGAAGATTATTAATAGGTTTAAGAAAGTGAGAGCCAGTGTTTTGCCATTAGAGAGAAATGATGATTCGACTGAATTCAAAACTATTGCAGAGGAGAAAGAAAATTTGAATGTTGTTAATGTTGATGTTTTTAGTGCACATAGAATTCTATTGCCGGATTTGTTGAGTCCTAGCTGCAGTGCTCATTCAGTAAGGTCTATGGAGTATTTGGACCATATCTGTTACGATATTGAGGAAAGAGCAAAGAAAAAACCTAGGGAAAGTTTAGGCGCCGCGTTGGGCGTCGATCAAACTTTCCTGGATCAGTTTGATTTGATAGATTAGCACTGAAGTATTTATGTTTTTAGTAAACACTGCCTTATTAAATAGATGATATACGTATGGATTATTTAGTTTGCATATAAATTGTAATAAACTCTTAAACTATAATGTGTTTTATCATTGCTAATCTCATGATGAAAGAGTATGATAAAAAAGTCGAAAAATAAATTTAAAAACAACTTACAAATCTTTATTATAGATTATACAATTTACAACAACCATAGGCGATAAATACTATAGTAAAATAATGTAATTTAAACATTTTGGTTTTTCATTATCTTAAAAAGTCAGAGAAATGTGGCATATTCTTTTTAAGAAGTAAAATACATTTTAAACACTCATATACACACACGTGAAAATACCAATTTCAATATAGTTATCTACCGTAAGCATTGGCCTTAGAAAGTTAATTGCTGAAAATTATTACAATGCGTTACATTTATTTATAAATGGATTTAAATCAACATACTGTATCATTTAAGTAGATATCTTACAAAAAACACGTGTTTCTACTAAAACATTACGATATTATAACTATAAAATCTTAGGATCACTATCTTCCAATTGCACCATCTTTTCCGATATCTCCCATAATTTCCGAGCTCTACCCATATCACTCGCAGATCTTGACAACGAACTCTCGCGACAGTCAGAAAAGTATTTTCCATTCGTTTTCTCTAGTTTCTCGTCTACTGCCAACATAACAGAAGTTTGACAACCCTGTTTAGGCGTTTTGAAGAAGCACTTGTTGATAATAGCCAGGCCCCAACTCAAAGGAGCTGGTACAGACCTCCAAATACCAGTGTCTATTATACCAGGATGGAGGCAGTTGGCAGTAACTCCTGTACCTTCCAGTCTTCTCGCTAACTCCCTTGTAAAGAGGATATTGGCTTCTTTGGAAGCATAGTATAGAAGTGCAGGCATTGTATTCACTGGATTTGGATTGTCGAGGTCGAAAGAGGCGATACGGTATAAGGATGAAGCCACAATAACGATCCTCGATGGAGCACTTTTCTTCAGTAAGTCGATTAGCAGGTGGGTCAGCAAAAACGGTCCGTAATGGTTGGTCTCCATGGTCATTTCCAAGTTATCGACGGTGGTGTTCTTCTGGAATGTTTGTGCGTAGCCCGCGTTGTGAATGAGGACGTCCAGTTTGTCCTCAGTTTTGTTAATGTCTGCGGCAAACTCTCTGATAGATGTGAACGAACACAGATCGAGTTTCTTCACGTAAACTTTTGGGTTTTTTGTAATGTCGATGATTTCATCTAAAACAAAATTTCGTAAAAAAGTACATATATAAACTCCAGCATATTTTTCCCAGAAGGGGTAGGCAGAGGTTCTCCTGGTAGTAAACCAGGCATCCGCGTTTCGCCTTGTTTGTTTCGTCCCAGGATGTGATAGGGGGCGAGCCTATCGCCATATCGAGCACAAATTTCTGACTCAGGGCTGATAATGAATAGAAAAATCCAATATCACTGCCCGACCCGGGATTCGAACCCGAGATCTCAATTTTGTAATCATACCTTAGTACAACTACGCCACTGAGGCAATCTAAAAAAAAGTACTACCTTTAATTTTATCAGCAGCTTCTACGTTTCTGCATGCCATGATGACCCGCGCTCCTCTGTTAGCTAGTTCTCTGGCGGTCTCCTTCCCAATGCCACTGGTGCACCCAGTAACTATGACAGTTTTCCCGTCCATCCTCTTTGTTCCCTGGTATCTCCCACAAGTGAGCTTCACGTACAGTCTGACAGCGAACAGGAGTCCCAAAAGGCCCAGAACCGCCAGGAGTCCAATGATTATGAGAGCAGGAAACAGCCAGTACAGGTAGTTCGCTTTCCAGGCCTCTGCGACTATCATGACTGAAAAAAGAGACAGTTTATCAAATAAAATATCTTCTTAAAATTTCTAAAAACATAATTAGAAAATAAATAATATTATAATTTAAAAAGTCCTTCTGGTTATAGGCGTAAGGAAGGCGAAGAAAAAAAAATTAAGATTTCGTCCCCGTGATTAATATTTATATTCGAGACTAATTACAGCCTAGCGAAACTTATCTACTGCGGTATCGTAAAGCCAGTAACGTCCATGGACGTATATTGTAAACGTCCGTAGTAATCGCACACTGCACAAGTACCAGAAAATATCCAAATAACTTGAATGTTAGATAGTTAGTTAATGACTTATTCTGAAATAACTAGCAACTCCATTATTACGTCATTATCAATTAATTATTTCTTCTTGGTAATTGAATGCCTACGCGACTTTCTTAAAATTCTTAACTCTTTATGAAAGTGGATTAATTTAAATAATTTTGCGTAAGGAAATTACAATTATTCACGCTCGAAAAAAATTTTAGAATGGTAAAAATTAACTAAATAAATAAAAAAAAATCAAAATGAAATTAAAAGTGTCTTTATTGAGTTAAGCACAAATTATAATATTATAACACACATCGTTTAGATTCAAGGTTGTGTTCGAAGTGTATTTTATTAAAAAGGTTTACCTACTTCACTTGCAAAATACACAGACATATAATATATATGTCTGTGGCAAAATACCGAATGTCGTATTTAGACGCAAATAGTTTAGAATCCGTAAAATCCTTTTACTGAAAGTTAGATAGTTAATTATATAGCTCTTAATTTTTGTTTTGAAGCAACGAGGAATCGGAATTTTAGAATTCTAATTGAGGCAGTCGTAATATATAGATACGACAGTCAAGCATCTTAAAACGGTCTTATATGACAATATTTAGTCATGAATCATCGAGATCTGAAAGTAATATTATTTGTCGATCCTACAAATATTTACAGTGTGGGAACGAACCTTTGCCCTCTCAATTGAAACACCGCTCGTCGCTGTGCGCCACTAAGGTTGTTAAATGCATCCTACTGTATGTTTAGCAATTGACTTAATTACCTACGATTAAACAACATGTAATGGAATTTCTTTGTAGGTATATACCATACTATAACTCATACCTAAATTACAAAAGAAAACAATCCATCAAATGACAAATCAATGAAATTGATTCATAAATAGGTATTTAGATAACGAACCGATTGTTCAGCCTTCACATTACTTAAAAAAACAATTTAAAAAGTAACCAAATCAGCAGCTAACGTGCTGCGTTGACACATGGGCTGACCCATCCGCGTCACCACGGCGTTCAAACAATAATGTTACGCAATAGAGTTTCACTTTACTGCGGCCCCCGGATTGGGGTCTCGACCCATCTATACCTAAACGATTGCATTATTTGTACATAACCTTGCCACTTTTGTATTCAAACAATGTTTGGATTAACGTTCGTAAGTGGATTTGAAAGGCTAATTGATTAGTGACCAGAAAAATGTTGCGAAGCATTCGGTACAATTTATCGATATATATTAAATAGTCCCACTGCTGGGCAAAGGCCTCCCTCCCTTCCTTCCATTTGTCCCGGTCGGATGTCACTTGCCGCCAGTTCGAATCAGTTACTTTTATAATCAATGTTTCCTTCTCCTTAGTACACTTTTCTCACATACTAGGTATCCATCCATCCATCAGCCAAAGGAAGTCCACTGCTGAACATAGGCCTCCCCCAATGATTTCCACAGTGACCTGTTCGAGGCAGCCTGCATCCAGCGACGTCCCGCGACCTTTACTAGGTCGTCTGAAAACCTTGTGGGCGGTCGTCCTACGCTGCGTCCTCCAGTGCTGTCACACTAGGTATACGAGTACTCCTTACAATTTTCCAATCCTTCATCTTTGCTATATCTTACGTAGGAATAATAAAATTATATCTATATTAAAATTTAAAAAATACGTATGTTAAAATAAAAAAATACGGATATAATCCGCAGTTATGTTTTTAATTTCTTATAAAAATGGCACGTTCGGTCACAGCCTAATAATTTTGTTACTGCAAGACAATGGAACATGGTGTTTTTATTAATTAAATTTAATCAATAATTGTTAAGTATTAATATTTTATTTATTACATTATTTATGAGTATTGTAACCTTTTCAAAGTCTATTATCCGCTATTAATTTTATTAACTCTGTGCTGAATTGATATCCTTGAAACTAATATTATGTATTCGACATCCTGATTCCATTTGGCAATAATTTCATGATGAAATACGAGAAAAAAATTTACAAGTTGCAACATTGTCAACTTTATGTGTGTAAGCAGATATTTTGAATTGGCTGTGAGTATTTTAATTTAGAGTTATACAACATAAAACAAATTAACGACGGTTTTACACTCAAATCAACGTGATTTTTAAGAATCTACTTTCTTAAAGTACATAATGAAGCAAAGTAGGTAGTAGGTATGTCTAAGGGAAGGTCTTTATTTCTAACCGAGATTACAAAACGATTTAATTTTAAGTTGGGTTGTTTAATGCTAAAAATTAAAATATATTTTATTATATGCCTACACCAGCCCTTAGTATAATAATACCAATCGTTTTTTTTTTATTAATTTGCCCTTTAAACTGATTTACATAGATATTACTCACGTTAACTCTTGCAATCCTGATTTTCAAATATTTTTGCAGGCAGTTCGATTCACCACCAAAGATTACTTTATATCCACAGTAAAGTAGTTTATAATATTTTAAATTATTAACAATACGGCTACTGACTGTTAGATCTATCTACAAAGTGCGCGATTTCTGATTAGTCTTCAAATAATTTTCGTGCTGCACGAATGGGGATAAACGTTGCGCAGGAGCGGCCGTAGAGGACGCGCTTGGGGTCATGTCCACTAGTTAGTATTTTTAGTAATATTAGTTAGTAGGTGTTTTTTCGTATAATCCTTTCCTCTCACAATATTTTTCTTACTTTTCCCCTCTCTGCGGCAGGCAACGAGCTTAAGAAGTGTCGTAGATGTTCATACATATAGTATATTTTTTAAAGTTATTCTAAAAGATGTAAAAGGAAATCCAACAGTTTCGTAATTGCATACATTAATCACCGTTTGTATTTTTACTTTGTAGTGTAATTATGTCAAAAAACTGTAAATACTGTTGACGATGTACAATGACTAATATACCCAGTGAACAGTAGCTTGAAGCCTCTTTATAATTACATATTATTTTTAAAAGGCAAGTGATGACCCAATATTAACCTATATACACCCTACTGTTGGACATAAACATCCCCTTCGTAAGGTTAGAGGAGTGTCTAGGGTCGGAAGTTCCAAGTTCCAACTTGGAACCCATAACCGCCGGTATGCCAGTCCTTCTCACCAAATAAGCTTTCGCTTGCTAAGTACTTCACATGATTTATTTTATTTATTTAACTTCATATACAGACATTGTACTCGTATATAGGCGAGTTTCTATATTTGATGTATTTTTTACAGTTGAATAAAAATAGTAATTTTCGAATGACAGACAAAAATGAAGATTTTCCTCAATTATATTGCGTGATACAACATCTTTATTGTGTCCAATACTTATAAAAAGCAAAACTTTTTACTGTTTAGGGAAATATGCATTTTAGGTTTCAAAAATGAAAATTCGAAACCCTAGGGTCACTTCGTTGACCGTTTATCTATCAAGAAAACCTATAGAATATTTCTAATTGACCTAGAATCATGAAATTTAGCGAGAATTCATGACAGTATAAGTATGGTTATAAATGGAAAATTCTAATATCGAAAAAATGATGGTTACAAAGAAATATGTATATTTTTTGGCTATTACTAACTTAAACCTGCAATTTCGCCATTCCGCAGGTTTGATCCCCGCGTCGAGACAATTATGTTTGTACGACTCATAATTTACCACCAAACACCTGGGTGTTGAACTACATTTAGAATATAAATAATTGTGGTTTCTATTTTTTTTTTGTATTGTATCAGCCCATATACGACCCACTGCAGGACACAGGCCTCCTCTACAATCGAGAGTACGATTGAGAGTGGTTAGGCCATATAGTCCACCACGCTGGCCTAGTGCGGGTTGGCGGACTTACATACCGTAGAAATTCCGTTTACGTATTCATGTTTTTTAATCAATAAGTTAAAGAAATCTAGCGTTCGTTGATGTTAGTAAACTAATTAGCATTCGGCATCCTTTATTTAAATTAATTTTTGTTTACCAGTGCCGGAATCAGAGATGTGCAAGCATTATTAATATTTTTTTTTAGTAACAATGAACGAGATAGAACGCTTTGAGTAGATACTTTTTATTGACGTAATAAATGATAATATTTTTTTAATTGTTATTATTAAATGTTCATAACAATTTCTAGATAGTTAGATGGTACCTACATATTAATTGTCAATGTTAGTAGATATTAGGTATAGCACCTAGTAATTGTAGATTTAATATTACGAAAGTCGAATTTTAATAAAATATACGAAACGAAAAATATATGTTAGTTGATCTCAGGTTGTGCTTGGAAACAAGACACGATTGTTATGTTTAACTTTAGCACGATTTATTTTTATTTCTAATCGACTGAAAACAAAATATGGTAAATCGGAATTTAATTATGATTATGAAATTTAATAATTATGATTGTGTGTTCTTGTTACTTTACAGCTGTGAAAAGAGAGACAGCAAGTTTGATTCGTACACCGAGACATATTTCGTGACCCATAAGTAGTTATTTCTTGGGGTCTAGATGTTTGTCAGTATTGAAAACTACGACATAATTGTATCTTAATCTTATAAAGCGCCATGTGTGTAGGATATCTTGGTGCATTATTTTATATTTTTTCACAACACTCTGAGCCCTTAAAAAATGTGTGTACCAGCGCAGGAACCGAACGCGAGGCCTCTCGTTTCTCAATTAGCGTCTTATGCAAGTACACTACTACAATAATACATACTATTTGTAGATAATATAAGAATAAGCTTACCTAATTATTTAATTGTTTTCGAATAGTTTAATAATACTCCTTCACTTCACTGTTAGAAAGCGCACGTGTGTTTGTTCCCGCTGTCCGCAGAACACTGACTTATGAGTATTCGGTATACTGTATTGTGATTTGTGACTACTTACTATAAACTTCAAACTTATACCACTGAACTGTTATATGCAAGAGTTTAGGCCACGTTAAGTTGGTACTTTGCGAATTAAAGTCCACACTTTGACTCGCAATCTAGAATCTTAAGTTTGACTTAGAGATTTTGTTTAATACCTGTCATATTTTTCCAAGCTTTTTTTTTAATTCAATAACATTTGGATGTTTTCTCCTATCCAGTTGTCTAGAAGTTTCTTGACACCTATGTCTGTTTTTTTATTTTGGTTTTTGCAATTTAATTTAATAATAATATTTAATATTTCTTGATAACATCAAACACCCACATTAATCTCAACAAAAAAGAATTAGCGTGCTGTAGTGTAGTCAAAAAAATATTTTGAGAATACAGATAATATGACATCACTCGCCGATGAATTCTCTAACTATTAGAGATGGTAGACTTAAGTCTAGAATTCACAATTTAAAAAATACAGTTTGTAATTTGTAGTCCTCTTTGTAGAATCTACTAGCTAGTAACAATGCAGCATCTTTGATTTATTGACATTTTGTTTTTTTCAATATAACTATTGTTTAAAAGGGAGAAAATATTCTCTTAAGACTGTGAACTGACTGAACCCGGGTACTCGCGGTTCTCTGGCTATGTGTACAATACACTATCGAGTCGTAGCAAGTCAATAATAACTACTCAGTCAGAGACGTTTTCCCGTAAGAGCGGCAGCTCTTTCACATAACCAACAGCCATGTTTAATGATCTTATGTAATGGCAATAAAACAGACAGGCGGGTGCTAAATGTACTATCTTAATATATATAAATCTCGTGTCACAATGTTTGTCCTCAATGGACTCCTAAACTACTTAACCGATTATAATAAAATTTGCACACCATGTGCAGTTCGATCCAACTTGAGAGATAGGATAGTTTAAATCTCAAATTATAGTCGCAATTTTAATTTATTGCTAATTATTTGTCTGTTATTATTTGACAGTCACAATCATCTGTTAACTCCAAATGATTCTAACAGATGTCGATACCTTTCGACTGGGTTGAGTAAGTAATCAATAGATGGCGCTGCTATGGTAAATCTACGAACGTGTCATATAAGCTACATTTTAACAGTATAATTACCACGTGTTGACGCTATAAAATTAATTAAATTTAAAATAAGTAGTTCATTATACTTTAAAAAATCAATTTCGTAGTCAGAATTTTGGCTGAGCGGAAAGTTTTAGCAGGAATTTTGCAAAGTATTTGTGTTTGCGTATTTTTTAAATGATATTCGTCGTATTTTCGTGTTTATATAAGGCCTATCTACAAAATAAAAGCAATTACAAAAAATTTACAACTTGCCTATTTAGGCATTAAGGGATGAAATGGGATAAAGTGGGACGAACGCGATGAAACCGGTCGGATCCGGATTGCATTCGATGGGAAATAATGGGACGGGATGTAGCAGAAAGAAAAGGAGCCAGATGAGATGGGATGGGATACGATAGGAAAAGGGATAGTAGGTACTTAGGTTGAGTTCAGGAGTACAAAAGTTTGAACGGGAATAAGATATTTCTGGTGTGGAGTGGAGTCTAAACATCTTAGCACCCAGGCGAAGCTGGGCTGGGCCGCTAGTTTATAATATATTTTACCATATTTCAACACCTATACATATACAATTACTTTGAGGACAAATCAACATATTGGAAGTGGCCTGCATCCTGTGCCTGCATCCATGGATTTTGTGTAAAAGTCTATTACATCAGACTGCGCTTGCCTTCACATGGTCTTTATATATTTATATCAGCCCATATACGTCCCACTGCTGGGCACGGGCCTACTCTACAATTTACATGGTCTGCTTTTTAGAATCTTTTATTTGTTTTATTCTGGTTAATTACTTATTATAGGTCACTTTAAGGATATAGGGAAAATTCTGAGGGAAGCTGCATGTCTAAGCATTCTTAAGAATAATTTTAAATGCGTGTAAATGTTAGTAAAAATCCCTTCATTGTGACCCACGCACGGATATTGCGTTTCGAGATTAGCCTGTGCATATCGAATCTGTCGATTTCTCGTGAGACAGTGGTAGCACCCCAAACGAGCCTGCCCGTTCATGCCGAGTCATAACTGACAATAGCGTGGCTCTACCACATATAAGAATGGACAGAAATACTCGGGCGAAGTAATTATTCCTAAAAACTGTGGGATCGTCACTTCACTATTCCACAGATAGCTAATGATTACATAAAATGATATGTGGAATATAACATACATACACACATAAACGCCTTTTTTCCCGAAGGGGTAGGCAGAGGTGCTGTTAGGTCATCCACGTCGTCATGCACGAGATCGTCATCGCCTTGTGTGTTCAGTTTCACGATGTGATAGACGGCGACCCTATCGCTATATCGGGCACAAATACCTGACGCCAGGCTGATAATGAATATAAATACAGTATCACTTTGCCCGACCCGGGATTCGAACCCGAGACAGCGTTGTAAACATACCGTAGTACAACTGCGCCACAGAGACGTGGAATATAAATACTGATTATATTGTCTTCACAAGTATACCTAGCACTGTCTTTGCGGCGGCGCGATGCAAAACACAAATAGGACAAAAGCTAGAAAGTTATGTGACATACGGATGTAGCGAGAGAGCATTGTGTACTTTGTAATATTCAGTAGTACTTAGCTGTATTGAGTGTAGGATTAGGCATTATTGACGTCTCGTAGTTCTTGTGGTATGGTAAATGAGCAGCGAGCTATGAGGTCCTAAATTCTACTCCCAATTATTTCTGTTTTTCTTTTCTTACTATGTGTGGTTTGCGTGATAGTAAGGGACGGGATATGGTCGCTAGTTTAAACTCAAAACACACCTCTTATTTTTTGGACTCATGTGTGTATTACTAGTTAATTACCACGCAATTTAACATGCAAGGAATCCCGCGTACTAGAGATTTATAAGAATTTCTATGGTATATGAAGTTCGCCAACTGGATATACGTCGTGTGGTATATTATGGCCTAATACTTCTAAATTGTAGGGGAAATGTAAGCTAATCCGTAAATCTAGACCACTAGATTACAGTTAAAACATTAAACTACCCACATCCAACACATTATCCCAATCGAGGTTGGAAAGTGCGGTTTTCTACATATTACTATCTGACACATTCGTTTCTCTTGACCATGTTAAGAAGGTCCACGCAAACGCGCCTGTTTGTTCAATTTACAAAGTGGTGGTGAGATGAGAGAGCTCTTTTTACATTGGTTGCTGTGCGTAGCCTATGAATGCCGGTGCAAAATGCTATGGCGCTTTCTACTAGTACAGTCTAGTGCAGAGGTCATTGTTATAAATTATGCTTTCTTCCTAGATTTTGAGATAATGCTTCTTATTGTAACCTGAAGGCTAAAAGGATTAAAGTACTATTAAGAAAAAAAAAAGACATATTTTATTGGTTCACCGTATTACATTGGTTATCACCAACTTCTCATTGGCGGAAGAACTAAAGACTGCATCTTCAGTAATAGGTCACCACACCAGACATCATAGTTTTGTAAATCCCTTCCTACATTAGCGATAATTTATTAATTAAAAATAAAGCCTCACCAACGAAAACCTTCGTCAAACACAAGCAGGCCATAAACAAAAAACTAATCGCGTCACATCAAACAATGTTGCGAAAATCAGTCCGTCAAACAATCAGAACTTGAGTAATTATTTGCTAAAATATAAAAACATGTCCGCTATAGAGCTGCCGATACCGCTGTCGGACATCGAAGCGGTGCTCGCGTGGGTCGACACCTTCAAACTGTCCAGACCCACCAAGAAAATAAACAGGGATTTTTCTGATGCCGGTACGTACCGATTTTAAGCCTAGTATTTATTATGTTCCATTATTGATTAACTGACAAATAGGGATCTTAGGTTCCAGCCCAGGGCGCTCACTTCTGTCCTTTAGAAATGAGATGTGTCTTGTCTTCTACAGCCTCAGGTATCATTCCCTTGAACATAGTCCTTCCTCAAGGATTGCATATATATTCGTAGTTAAATATCGCTATAACAGTAGGCAGAACTAAAATCATACTGCATAAATGAAAGTTCTATCGGTGCAAGAATACTAAAAGTATGTGAACTGGAGCTTAATCTAGTACTACGGCTTAATGCGATTTGCCGGATGCCCAATACTCCTTTCCTCTTCCCATCATTTTTCTTCCCGTTTACCTCCCAATTTCATGAGGCGGCAACACATCCATGATCCAAGCGTTGTGGTTGTTCATGGGTGGCAGTGATCACTTACTGTCACGTGACCTGTTTGCTGGTTAGCCGGTCCTATGCAATAAAAATTAGTTAATCGTGATGCCCGCTTATTTTATTTCCAAAACACTTTTGTAGGCGAGTGTCCGCAATGATACTGTGATTCGCTTGTTGCTTACGTCAGGGGCGGACATTATAACTGCGACTTGTGGCAGTCCTATTCACGGGAAATCACTCTGTTAGATATGACAGCCTAAATGATGGAGCATTTAGTGTAGTTCAGTATATTTCAATTAAGTTTGAAAGAGTGTTCCTACAAGAATTCTTATTAGATATTTTTATAACGTTAGTCTCCGACCTAGCAATGGTATGATTATTTATACTGTCGATCGCGGTAGAAATATTGTCCCATACACTCAGCGTGAAGTGATTGCTCGGATGTTAAACTCCGTTATAGGTAGTCCCCATTATGAATTATGGTGGCCAAACGCCGACTTAGAAATCCGGGTGAAGACAGAATGGATCCCGAAGGATCTTCAATTACGTAGTAGGCCTAAGTGTAGGGGCAGGACAAATGCGTCTATCCGTATTGCAGTTGCACGTCTATTAAAAATATTGGTGCCAGCAAACAAGGCTTTTTGTTAACAAATTAAGAGGAGTAGAAAACGGGAAAATAGGGCTTTGCAGTGGGACATCGTAGACTCATAGTAATAGTTCA
Organism: Theretra japonica; assembly: GCA_033459515.1. Taxonomy (NCBI): domain Eukaryota; kingdom Metazoa; phylum Arthropoda; class Insecta; order Lepidoptera; family Sphingidae; genus Theretra; species Theretra japonica. Next base: position 1,775,999 of record CM065928.1, read on the forward strand.
ATTTGCCCATAGTGTTGTTGGCGGAGATCCTAAGCGTCCACTATCCAAAGCTGGTGGAGATGCACAACTACCCGCCGCGGAACAGTCACGCGCTGAAGCTCAACAACTGGATGACCCTCAACAGGAAGGTGCTGAAGAAACTGAAGCTGAACCTGTGCTGCAACACCATGGAGCAGCTCGCCAACTGCGCGCCCGGGGTCATCGAGAGGGTGCTTGTTATGGGTAATTTCACAGCTTCGATATTTATTAAATATAGAGTATTTGAGAGTCACAAGAAAAGAGTGGATAGTGGATACGTGAAACAAAACAGTGAAATGTGGCGTACAAAATGAAGCCGCGGCATCAATTTAAAACATTGTAATTTATCTCGTATCCCTACCAGATAAGTTTGAATATCCTTTGGTAAAAAATAAAATCCCTTGTCAAGCCGTCTCGGTCTGCGTAGGCCCTTAATTTCACCTTTTTCACATCAATATTTGCGTACAGATTTGTTGACCGTTGATGAATGCTGTTTGTTAGACGCTTTCCCTTTCCTTCTTTCTCATAATAAAAAAGTCTTTTCATATATTTTTATGATTATTATTTTGACAGTTCGAGACAAGATCAACCGTGATGAAGAACTAAACAAATCATCCAAGGATGCTGAGCAGAATATGTCCAGCGGCGGCAGTTATTACGAGGCGTGCGGAGACGAAGGTAACACACTAAATAGCCAGAGTTGGACTTTCACAAGGATTACGAAATTATAGAACATACTTTTCTCAAGACTTTTATCATATTCAGAAGACGGACTATTAGTTCGGTGACGGCAGTCTTACTCTTGTCATACTTCTGTTACGTCGTAATCTCTTTAAGGATAAGCTAGACAGTTAAATGGTCGACCTGGTTTAGGTCGCAAGTAGTCGCTGGATGCAGGCAGCTTTCATCAGGTCTATGTGGCAATCTATTGCACAGGCCTATGTTCAGCAGTGGACTTACTGGGGCTGAAGACATAGAGGGAGTCAGTTTTGTAAGCCTTTACAGCCTGCCGAATCATCATAAATTTTGTGTATTGTATTGTTAAATTTTTGCAGGTTTTAGATAACATTGCCATTGAAAAAGTTAGCAAAAATAAGTATAACAATAATTATTTAAGATTTATTTTTTAGCCACAACAAGGTTAATCCGCTTTGTATTGTTTTGAAATATGACATAATTATTATTCTGCAAGGGATAATAGTTTTGCAGACGCCCGGACTTATTGTTTTTTTTTTTTAATAATACGGCTATAGCACTCATATTATTATGCCAAAAATAAGGGTAATCAGAATAATATTTCGTCATGTATTTGTTAAAATAACTCTTAATTTCATTCAAGTAAGCGGCTTAATCGTTTGCAGAGCACGTACTGGTGGTGCCAGTGAAGATAAGAGTGAACGGCGTGCTGGAAACTATTCAGCAGAAGGTGGTGAACCACGAGTCATACTTGGCACTGAAGGTAGAACTCCAGGACGCCAAGGATGCCGCTGACGTGTTGAAGCAGAAGGTAAACTAACATAATAGATTGATAAGATTACAGCTGAGATGGTTGGTTGTTAATAATGGTTAATATGAACAGAAAGGCGATGTCTAGAACTTAGAATTAATGTTTGGACATTTCAGTAAAAAAATTGAATTGAATAGTATTTCAAACTTTGACGTAAAGTTCTGAGAATACAGTTAGGTGTAACGTTACTTAAATAAATAGTAAATTTCACCAATCAAGCAAAAACTAATAATATTTAATTGTTATAGGCAAGTGTCTGACGATTGTTTGTTCAAAAATAATTCTGTAAACGTTTATTGCCTTAGCAACAATATCTAACACTGTTTTCTGATAAATAAAAAAGTAAATGGATGCTTTGTTTTCTAGATTGCTAAAAGCTATAAAGTTGTTTGACAATTACTTTTTTAGATTTTTAACAATATGCAAAAAACTCATTTAATTGAGTGTAAATACGATTTATTTACATTTGTGTACTCTACATTAAGCATTCTGTATTCTGTAAGTATAAATTACAAGTATAAAATAAATAAGTGTGTTTTTATATTTCGCAGGTGGAGCATCTAGACAACATGCTAAAGCTAAAAGAAGAGAGAATCGAGGAATTGCAAAAGCAACTAGAGAGAAAGCAGACAAGACGCAAGGAGGTCGAGGCCTTACAAAACAGTTTGTCTGTTCCTTACGATTCCATGCCTCTTAGCCCAGTCATTAATACAAACGAGTTTGTACTCGTACCGCCCGTCCAGGTACCGTCGCTGAAAATAGCAGAACCTATTACAAAAATCGCTAAATTCGAAGAGTCAAAAATACCAGTACCGATAACAGATTCTGGGAAGACGTCCCTCAAAGCAAGCGTCACTGAGATCGTCGAAATTCCTGAAGAGAAAAGCGTTGCCGAAAGAATCAAATCGGAAGTGTTTAAAGAAATCGAAATCATTGAACAAAAGTCCGATTGTTATATGGAGCTCGATGACTTTAAGGATAGTGAACAAGATGATATTACTACTATAGAAGAGACCATACAAAATGAGCTCAAGTGTCTCACAAATTCTGGAGGATTTGTCCAAGACTTCAGCTATGTCAATTAGTATTTGAAGAGCTTTGAGTTGAAAATAGCAAATAAAAAATCATGGTTAAAGATTAAAAAGAGAAAAAAATTGGGATATTCTTATGTACGTGCTAGTTTAATAAACTGTTTACGAATGATTGTCAGTTTTCCAATTAGTTTTTAAAATGTAATTTATGATTAAATACTCGTATTTTTCAATGTTTTTATTAGTTTAGTTTGTTACTTATGATTTTAGAAATAAAAATGTACACGAAACAACTGGACTTTAACATTGTGTGTTGGCTTGGAATATGTCGAGCAGACTCGGGTGCTGTTTGAGAATTTGTTGGATATCTTGGATGCGGCTTCGGCTGAAATCTTGGTTGTCCTTTGAATACCTGGAAAATGGGAATTTGACTAAGTTTATAAGCATAAAAAATGTATCAGTTACACTAATTAATTAGACGTTGCTGTAAGTGACGCACGAATGGTTAGGGTGACCTAGTATTTCTGTAATGTTTTTAGGTTATAATCCGGTAGAATATGAGTATAGTCTTCATGTGATTTCTGTATCAGCCCATATACGTCCCACTGCAGGGCACGGGCGTCCTCTACAATAGAGAATACGATTGAGTGTTTAGGCCATATAAGCGAGTTCAGACACCTCAAACTTTTCGGATGAACGTGTGTATTGATTGTCAATCACCACGCATTACAACAGTGAAAACATCGTGAGGAAACCTGCATGCCATAGCAATTTATACGAATATCTATGGTAACTATGTAAAGTTCGCCAACCCGCACTAGGCCAGCGTGGTGGACTATATGACAATGAATTTGTATGGTGATTATATTCTAATAAGCATAAATTAAGTTAAGTCAACAATAACAACTCACATATCAATGTCACTGCTGTCCTCCCCGATGACTTTGAATCTATCAAATTCTATTTTGGAATTGTAGAAACACTCCCGATTGATTCTGTCCAGCGCCATTTTTATGGGTATCAAATCATCCACTGCAATAATTGGAAAAGATATGTTATGTGAAGTTAAACTAAAAGTGGAATGTGTCGGCTTAAATGGAATTATAAATGTTTCAAGGCATGCTGTCATAAGGCCACGGCTATGCATCTTTTTATCCTTCCCGTCGCTCGTCCTTTTTCTTTTCCTGTCCCGTCACATTTTAAGAGAACTGCAGCTCATATACGGTACTAGTGTCGCATTTGTTCATGGGCGACGGTAAATACTGAGATGAGCCGGTTGCCGTACATATGCAACAAAATAAAAGTTGAGCAATGATCTAATGTTAGCCCAGTAGAACTTATCGGATGAATTTGACTAAATTACACGGTGTTGGAGACATGACTACATCAAGACTCAAGAGAAACCACATTGAGGGTCTCGTGGTAGAAAGTGTAGGCTCACGTATTTACACCTCCTTTGGATTGCTTATACCAGCAAGGAAAAGCAAGTAACAACACCATCATAATTATAAAATACACCTAATAGTCACATAATCCTGACCCAAAGATCTAAGTTTTGTGGCGTGGGTATCAGGAACTACGAGAGACTTTCCGGTATCACAAACACCTAGTAACAAACCCGTAACAAATAATTGTGAATTACTCAAATATTTGTTTAGGTGAGGGGATCAAACGGTTTGGTTCAAACCCGCAGCCTCACGTTTCAGAGCCGGCGTTTAACCAACTGCGTCACGGAGGATGTCAACGGTAAAAATAAATCGCCTCCCGCAAACTCGAAATTACATCGAGAGCCAAAGTTTAATGTAGCCAGCTGTCGAAAAACTAGTCTTACGTCAAAGGCCAGTATCTACTAAAAAACGCTTACTTCTAAACACATTTCCTTCGCTAGTGTTAGGGCTCGGCTCGGGCACGTTGCAGGTGCAGGGCGGCAGTGCGACGGACATGGAGGAGGTCTGCACCCCCACCCCCTCCACGCCGGGCGTCCACTCCGCCAGCAGCTCCTCCTCGCGCGTGTCCTGCTCGGCACGCTCCTTCTTCTTCGACTCTTCGATACGCGCCTTGAGGATTTCTAGTTGTTCTGTGGGTGTTTTGAAGTGAGGAATGTAAATTATAATTTATATATCTACACCTACAAGGAAATCGATTTTGAAGTGTATAATATTTTTATAAATTTAAGGCACGATATTTTATTATGAATTGCGTATTGTTTATACTTGTTTTGGCAAATTATTAAATGAATGAGATTTAAAGAAAAGATTACCTTATGATTCGCAATATTACGTAAGTAATTACTTAAATAAAAAATATTTTGTTTTTGAACATGAGGACATTATTTACTATTTACTATTACCTAATAATCAGAATCATTTTAACAACGATCTTCTGGAAATGTTCTGGGAAGGCCTAATTTCAGCAATGGAGTGTCTGTGGCTGAAGATAAAAAACAGAGAAGCAAAGACTAAAGTATTAATACATATGTATACCTGGCGAGCATGTCTCGTATAGGGATTGCAATCCAGCGGCGTTTTCAATCCAGCGGAATTTTTGCTGGATTGACCTGAATCCAGCTGGATCCAGCGCGGATCCAGCAAAACGTGGAACGAAAATAAAAAGACGACATTTTTAAGACTTTTTTTTATTAATTTGTACTTCTTACGATAATCTTTGAAATCTTCCACTCATTTGGTGATATCTTATATTAATTTGCTTTGGTTTTTTAATAATTTGAGATCAAAATAATCAACATAAAATTAAATAACAAACATATAACCTTATATTCATATAACATTTAAGATAATGTTTCTAAGTAAGCACTATCTTATTAATTACGCTTATGTTTAATGATAGGACGGCTAATCAGTAGCAATCAGTTTCACAAATTCTTTTAAAATTAACTTAATTAACATTCTTTTAAAAAAGGACCGTAACAATAACACTATTTTAATTTTCAATAGTATTTTTGTATCAAACAAAAAAAGCTTTGAAATAATCTTCTCTCCGCTCGTTAATCCTTAATAATTAAGCAGTTTAAAGTCTGACGATAAGAGACTACTTCTTTTTTTGAATTCTCTGAAAGTAAGACCTTAGAAAACAAATTTTATCTATAGTCTTATCTCCCAACCTGCTTCGCACAGAACTGCATATGTAGCCGGCTGCTGAGAATGCCCTTTCGGCCTCTACACTGGTCGGTTTTAAGGTCATTAAATACTCATAAACAAAACTAAACAATAGAAATTGATACGTTTGCGGATCCGCATCGCTGGATCAAGATGTATGCTGGATCCAGCATGTTTAAAAAGGCGCTGGATCCAGCTGGATTGCTGTATGCTGGATCCAGCAATTGCAATCCCTAGTCTCGTACCCCTCGAAGGTTTGTTCGAAATGCGTGAAGGGGCTGGCGCGCATGTACGGCGGCAGCGACCTCACGAACGAGTCTACCTGCAGGAGCTGGCACTTCTCCATGGGACACACCTGAAAACACACAGAGGTTGGAGGAAAGCAGTCAAGGTTTAACATGGAATTATTATATGTTTTTGGAGGATATTCGGTTCCGCCCAGGCAGCGGTCACCGTACTTCGATTTACTCGTAGGTACTTAACACAAATGTGTCGTATTCCGAGATGAACCTGGGTGAGTTCTCCTTTGTTGAAAGGATATCGGGATGTTGATCTCGACATGCGTACATAATTGATTTTACTACATTTCCAATATATTAAGTCTTAACCAGCAAGAGTCTAGATATATAATATTCCACCTGGATTGCTCTGAGATTATTATCAGGCGTAATGTGGTTACTATGGCGCCACCTAAATAAGAATTACAGATAAGGAGCCAACAGCTCGTCTTGATATTCTCGCTAAATATACAAGTGGTCTGCTTGATTACCAAACCTATGGTAAAGTAAAAGACGTGTTACCTTTTCGTAATTGATCTTGTGGTCGTGATCTTTCACGTGGTTTGCTATCATTTGCAAACTATCGTTGGTTATGCTCCTGTTAATGTAGAATTATACTAAAATTAGCATTGTTTTTTTAAATTAATGAATGAAATGAACTAAAATGAGTATTTTGTTGGTAGAATCCTAAACTTAGTTTCATGGTTGGAAAATCTACTTTAGGATTGTCGGTTAAAATAATTCATAAATTAAATAGGACTTTAGCACATGCTCGGTATAGATATAGGCTTATAAGTTACTACCTAGTGACTACCTACTACTACCTACTGCAGAAATAGACTCGAAGTTAAAAAAAAAATGTAATCATAAAGCGTTCTAAGTGGAAAACGTGCTAATACATACGAAGGGAAATGCCTAATAAATGAAACAGGTAAAATCAGTATGATTTTAAAAGCTATTTACCCTAATGCTGATAAGGAGTCGTCTTCGTTGTCACCTTTGGAGCATATTTCACTGCAATGTAAGAAAATAATTTAAACAGATAAGCTTCGATGAAAAACAGACAAGAAATAAAATAAACATGTTATAGTATTGTACGAGTAGTTGATCATAAAATTCATCTAATAAATAATATGTAATGTTGTTATTTTATTGTGCCACAGCTGGATGCGGTTCTCCATTAATTAATATTAATTCAGATATGTACTTTTCAAATCCCTTTTATTAAGTAGCAATCGTGGTTTAATTTTTATTAGTAAATTTTTTTCATTGACGCTTAGAACTAGGAACAAGTTCGACAAATAAAAAAAAGCAAAAATTACTCTCCGGCGGGGAATCGAACCCCGGTCTCCCGCGTGACAGGCGGGGATACTGACCACTATACTACCGAAGACTTATTATGAGTGGCGAAATAATTTATAATATGAATAAAAATGCTTCATCTCATAATAAAATGTAAAAAAATACAAATTTATTCCCTGTACAATTAATATACAAAATCAGTTAGACTCACGACAGTTTAAAAAAAAAATTAAGACTTACGGCGGTGCGTTAAAACCTTCATCGTTTTCTTCGTCTGTTACTTCATCGAAAATGGATGTCTATGAACGAAATAAAAACTAATGACAATTTGAACAATAATTACTCAATAGTAAGAATATAAATTCCAATAATTTATCCAAGTTATATATAGCGACATCTAGTGGCATGTTTTTTTACTAAGTAAATTATACGCCATGCTACTTACCCTTCTCGCCCCCACGTTAATGACAACACGATTAGTGTCCGAACGCTTCATTTTTTCACGCTGTTCAAACAAAAATATAGTTTTGTTAATTAAATTTTGCTTATGATGCTGTAAAATTTTATATTCTTCACGAATTTATAGTTACATAGAAGCTTAACAGCGCCATCTATCATTTCCATAGTAAGCTCGAATGTTGCTAAATGCTGCTATACGCGGTCATCAGCGCTAAGTAAATAACACTGATTGGACTTATTCGAATTCATTGGTACGTGATCACCCTCATAATTGGGGATAAACTGTATTCAAAGTACAAGTTCAAGTCATTAGCACGGTTACCGAAGTGGCCTTGATATTCCGTAAGTTTTTAGATATGACAAGAAAATAAAAAATATATGTAGCGGCATTACGCACTAGCGCAATTGTGCAAGTAATTTTTTATAAGTGAAACTACTGAGATTTCCAGATAGCACAGGATACCTATGCCTATATAACATAGGACTATAGCATATTATGGTGTTTCTGCTACATAACTAAGCCAATTCGCCACTACACATCTGATTAATTAGGTGCTTATGTAAACTTACGAGTTTCGTCGTAGAAGCGATCTCCATAGAATCTCTAGCGCCAAGCAAAGTAGTTTTAGGCGCAGTTTGACCTAGGCCATGTGACGTTCTATACAGAAAAAGCATAATCCCCTTTTTTATGTCTGTTGAAAATATGGACTGCTTAAAACGAACTAAAAGTAAAACTTTATTTTCCATCGCAAACTATAAACTACATATATTTAGTACAACGTTGATTTTACTATTTAGGTGTTGTCAACTTTTGTTTCGTGATACATTTAATAAATATAAGTAGGTACTAGGTACAATAAATGATAACAAAGTTTCGATACGTAGGCATGTAACACTCGTTTCTTTAAAAAACAGATAGGTAAACGTTTTTACGCCCAAAATTGTATAGGTACATAATTTTTGTGAATTAATTTCTTACATAATTTTTAATATTGATCCCATGTCGCCGCGGATGTCGACACTTTGTCCCGTCACACGACGACTCGTCATAGACTGAAAATTAGCATAAATATATTACATACATATTGGCTATCAAATGATATCGATATTAATGGTTATGAGACAAGAAGTTTAGTTAGTAGCAAGACCCTTTTAATACATTTATTTTACCTGAGTAAAACTATGGTGATGAAACACAACTCCCCGTTGCATCAATTTTCATGTTTTTAAATAAAGAGCCACTGACGCGCTTTATATGGCCTACATTTTTTGTAAGCAATAATTTTATCTGACCAGGTTATAGTCTAGATTTGGCTCTAATAAGCATTTTGTGGTAGCAAGTAACAAATGCAGGCCATGTCGGAAGAATATGAATGGAACAGAAGTTGTCAATAGAAAAGAATGCGTATTGTTAAAAAATAACACGCGGATGGTGGCCCTTGTGCAGAGGGGTGACGCGAGTCGACGCAAAGGGAAAGGAATTGATGCACAAAAATGCCGCAGTTGTTACAATTGCGAACAAAAATTACAAAATTGCAATGACTTAAAGCTGTGAAGCAGATTTTGTTTGAACAGACATGTACCGTCTATCGTCGATGTCGTATTTTTGGTTTCAAAACGGTTTTAAGTTATTATTTACTTTGTGTTCCTATAAGTTTTAATTGACGGTTTATAGAGTCTGCCCTTACAATTACAGTTGCGACTGTTTAGTGAATGAGATTGCCGAATGCCCAATATCCCTTTTTTCACAAGTCTCTTTCCTTTCCTCCACATATTTTGAGAGCTGACACCAAAGCAGACACCAAAGCAGACGTGATTGTCAAGAGTGGTCATATTTACCACCAGGTATCATAGGAGCTGTTCGCTAGACCTAAAAAAAGCCTTGGATACAAATTCTTCTACACTTGCGATTTGCAGTTGTGTATACTTTAAATTAATATGGTTGTAATTACCATCCTGGAAGGCACATCGACAGTCTGCACGGCTTGACATTCCCACTTGGTGGTCGCGCTCAGGTGCTTCGGATACTCGTCTTTGATGAAGTTGGCGTTGCAACACTCAGAATCAAGCGTCATTTTGTTGAAAACTGCAACATTTGTAAAATTCATTTTAGACTTTTTAGCATGGATGAGTCTATATTGCTTTTTAAGTAGAGATAGCTATGGTTTTTTTGTATTCAAATATAACCATAATTACAATGACCATTACTTAAATTTCTTGCTTCGAATTTAGATATAGAGCATTGGGTAATATTCCGAAGCTAACTCAAAAAATAATGCAGTTTTAGCGCCTGCTAAAATAAATAGAGCAAAAACACATAAATATTATATTTTTATTAACGGTGATCTAACACGGTTCATCCTTTTAAACTAAGAAGTAAAAACTTTATAAAACCTACTCAACAGACCTAATGTTAGCTGTTTTACGTCTTGTATAGAGATACCGCTCGTAAGAAAGCATTTTTTCTATCTATAAATCTCGTTATACCATACTCCTTCCATTTTTTAGGTGCCGTTTTAGCAGCTCTAACAGCTTTCAACACTTCGCGGCGTTGCGGCGGCTGGAACTCCGACATGTCGCCGAACATTATGAACGGAGGGTCACACTCTTCGATCTTCTCCCACCAGTTTTTATTCTCGTCTCTCACTGGAGCATAAATATGAATACTTAGATATGTAATTCGGGAGATTCGTTTAAAAATTGCAGGGTTTGATTATTTTTCTTTAGCCTAATACCTGTTACTGATAAAATGATTGAGTGTGACATCGTAATTCTAAGCCGGCATAACACAAGCTGAACGAAACAAGAAACCTAAGAAAACTATAATTAGTTCTTAATTCCTACTGACTTTGTAAATGTAGACAGTATTTACTAGTAATATTTATTTAAACTCCATTTTATTACAGTTTATTACGTATTTTCTATTCTATAGGTTGTAAAATTCTTACTTAATCTCCAAATAGGCCGCTAATAGGAGCTTCTTAAAATATTAATCATTTGTTGGCTTTATTAACGCACAATAATAAATTATTACGAAGAAGGCCATAAAATACATAGTACAGGTAATAATTAGCTACCACAATTTATGGATCATACTTTGAAAATTAACTAAGTATTTTACGGGATTGTTTCAAGGTTACAAACACAAAGTTCGCGTTACCTTTATCCGCAATTCAGGTAATGATAATTTATTTTCTATACATCAGGTAAAAATCTCGCTAACTTTCGTCCGTTTCCGTCAAATACATTGTCCGAAGTTGGGATAAACAATAAGTACATTTACAAAATATATTATTTGCATCGGAGCTTTAAATACTTATAAAGCGACAATCGTATGGCCAGTAGTAAAGTCGTTGATAATTTTTGATTTGAGTACAAACCGCGTTTTATGTACGCTATTGCGGTTTTCCAATGATTAAATAATAAAGTATTATATTATATATTCTATAATCACTGAGATTTTCGGTGTTTGATTAGTTTGGTTATCGGCGTATAAATGTTATTATTAATAAGAATTAATACTGTTTCCAGTTATTAATGTACGGGTGTATTCTTGCTCTAGTTTCGTTTAGAATAATAAACGATTATATAAAATTAATAGTATTTGATATTTCTCTGATATTTGCATCCCGTGACATATTTACCTATAAGTACTTACGTGGTACAGCGACTCAAATGCACCTAATGGAAAGTGCAAGGCAATTCAAGCATAGTTTACACCAGCGGGATATGATAAGTCGACACGGTTAAGGCGCAAACGGATATGTACACAAATTGATCACTAAACGTGAAACACTTGTGAATCAGACGGATTTACCATCATTGCATACAGGATTTTCATTGTTTTCCGGACCCAATATGCTACTAATATCCTATTTTAATATATATATTTCTTTCTATGAAGGGAAGAGTGACAGTATTTTCAATTCGTCGCATTTAATTTACCCTTTGATTAATGACGTTGTGGGTTGAAGACAACTTCGAGCGTCTTAGAGACTTGTTCAGCTTCGTTGCTCAGCGTAAATATACTGCATATCATTATAGATCTCGGCGGCAGTAGGTACCAGTAGTTGGTGTCATAGGGGGAAATATTTTGACGATATCAAGCCAGAGATTTTAATACGATGCTCTACTGATTACTACGCATGTTTTTGGAATTCTGCACTAAAACCTCAACTAACAACACTACCTGGCAATTCTGTCTCTCCTACTTCTTCGGGTTCACACGGATCTTCTTGAGGATTATCCACGATCGGGTTCTCGAGCTTCATAAGAGCTGGCAGATCGAACAAATATTGGTTCGATTCAGGGGTGCCACCACCAAAGTGATAGATGTACAATTGGAACTGAGGAAGATAATTTTTAAGTTCTCATTTTGAAAGTATAGATTATCAATGAACAGATAATCTATCTTTTTTTTAGAGGTGATATCCAGCAAACGAGCAAACGGCTCACCTGACGGTAATTGGTAAGAAATTTCCGTTGCCCGTGAACACAATACTTTGATCGTAGATAGGTTGCTGGCAAATTGAAATTAAAGGGGAAAGGAAAGGAGAAAAACTAGAGAAGGATAGGGATGTCGGACATTCATCAATGTTAATTATCGGTCGAATACAAGAGCGAAGCCGCAGCTGTCTTACGTCAGTATCACCCAGCTAAGCCGGGCTATTTCTACTGTACCTAGTCCAAGATAAACACCGTATAACTCTACTTCTATAAGACGAACGAGTAAACCCTTTCGTTCTGTGAGGCATCATTTGGTCTGACGTATGACTCATGCTTGTTTACTACTTAAAATTAAATGACGATAACTTTGAGTGTACAGCTTTCGTTACTACAGCGTGTTGTGTTGGTATTTTACCACCAGCAAACAGTAGTTTTGAATGAAAATGACGTTGTGGCGATCCTCCACATAACACACATCAACACATAACACTCCACATAACTCCACATAACACAAAAGTTGAGCATGCCCAAAAATGCCCTTAGCTACCGTACGTTGGTGGGGGCAGGATACTCTTTTATTGTCTGCACTTTGATGTCCAATGGCCGGGTGCCTCGTTCGGATATGCTGTAACCCAAAAAATTAATTTCTTGGACACCGAAAACACACTTGGATATGTTTACTAACATCCCGTAGTCCCTCAGCCTACCGAAGATGGTGCATCGGTATTGTCTGACGGCCGTAGATCGTTTTACTCGATGGCCGGAAGCAATACCAATACAAGACATAACAGCAGAGACTGTTGCCAAAGCTTTGCTGTCAGGCTGGATCGCCCGATTCGGTTGTCCTACGGACATCACAACCGACCGGGGCCGACAGTTCGAATCGGCCCTCTTTCAATTTCTGGCCAAAACTGCTGGGTTTGTGCATAAGACGACAACAGCTTACCACCCAGCGTGTAACGGCCTGGTGGAGCGGTTCCACCGGCAACTGAAGGCCGCAATTGTTTGCCACGGCAATGACAGGTGGACAGAATCACTCCCTTGGGTGTTACTGGGCGTACGGACCTCTTTCAAGGAAGACCTACAATCTTCCGCTGCCGAAATGGTCTACGGTGAACCGCTAAGGTTACCTGGCGAGTTCTTAGATCCTACTGCAGCTGGCACAACGGACACCTCTGATTTTATCGGCCGTATCAGGAGCTTCGCGCAAAAGCTACGACCAAAACCCACAGCCCACCACAGTAGCCCAAAAACATTTATTTTTAAGGACCTGGCCACTTCTGATCACGTTTTCCTCCGTGAAGACGCATCACGAGGTTCCCTTCAGCCAGCCTACTCAGGTCCACATAAAGTGTTGTCGAGAGGTGATAAAGTTTTTAAGATACTTTTCAAAAACAAGGAGGTCACAGTATCTATTGATCGCGTCAAACCTGCCTTTATACTGTCTGATGGTAACAACAACCAACCCTCACCAGAAGTCACTAAGGACTACATCACTCGTTCGGGACGTCGAGTAAAATTTGCCGATTTTTATCGCCCATGACGGTCTCTGGGGGGGAGTGATGTGGCGATCCTCCACATAACACACATCAGACATACATACCACAATAACCCACTTCACAGTCAGCACACAGTTTCGCCCGCGGAGCCCGTGTCGCTTGCTACCTTACGCTTATAGCTATTATCGCTCAATCAGCTGTTTCTTACTGTGCTTTCTTTCGTACCTATCTATTGTCCGTCTCTTCCGCTCCTTCTATCTTATTATATTATAGTATGTGGTAGTGTGTAGTTACTCTTCTGTGCGTGTGAACCTTGCTTCTGTCTATTGTGTGAACTGTACGTGTAAAATAAACTGTTGCTTGCTTGTGCTCGTTTTGTTGCGCTTGCGCACCCCTCGCAATACCATCACAAGTGCCTGTCCCAACAACCGGCACTCATACATACCATCGCACCAACACTTACACTACCCCCTATAACGTCACATGTTTTGAAAAATGTACATGCTCGGAGCGTCTTCTATTGGACGTGATTTTCTAGATTCGTCTCGATTTAGATAAAGCACATTCACCATTGATATTGATAAAATTATGTGATAAAAAGATTGATACGAAAAAGGGAATTTGTATCTATTTTTTATACAGTTTTGATTTGCGGCATTTCTTTATCATCCAAAGTTTAAAAATAAGGAAAGGGTATATTTTAAAGTTGGTATCGTTGTTCTATAAATTGTGATTGATCTTTATTCCACACGATCCAAACTTTTATCCAACCGTTGCCGTGTTGACGTGTGTTGTGTGAACTTCCCCAAAAATTAGTTTGGCACTATATGTTTTGATGACGGTAACACGAGCGCGGTCATCTCCATACGTTTTATTGGAAGTTTGCCAGAGTTGAAGCACCTTGATCGATTTCGGCTGTGAGGCAACTTCAGATTGGACCGTCTGCGTTGGGTAGTTGTATGATTTTTAACAATATTTTAAATTTGCAGGTATACATTACGTATTCGACACGATGTTCATAGAATAACAAACAATGGTCATTGTATCAATTTGCAAATGACCATCGCGGGTTATTTATTAATAGGCTTATCCATCATTTTGGCAGGTAGTAAATAGTTCTGAAAATCTCTACATAATTAATTAAATATAATATAGTTTTACGTACTTAAAGCGACTAAGGCAAAGTTCTTAATAGTATTTATACCACACCTCTTTTACAATTTTTATCATTTTTTGTCGCCACTCGTGATCCACTTTCGCAGCAGTTTTATACCCCCTGGACAGATGTAGGATTAAAGTTTGAGCTTCCGTCAAAATGTCTTGCAAGGAATGAATATAGTTCGTGTACTCTAAAAAATAAAGAAGCAAAAAAATAAAATAGTTATTGGTTATTACCCATTGGTTTATTGTTTAGTTAATACTAGAAATCCTTTTTATTAGGCCGGCCGGCCTAGTGTTGCCAGGCTAACTTACTACTTAGTAGAATCGGATCGGAGCTGAGTAGCATTAATTATTGGTATGAAAGTTGATCCGTAGTTTTTCAATATAAAAATAATGAAATTAAACCAAACGGTTAATCAAAACTTAAGTTTTAACTAAGTTAGATGTAATGCATTGACTTTGCTGTGCTACAAAATAAATACCCTCTATAATCCGCATTTTTTCAAGTTTACTTTTTCTTTTTTCTGAACACATTACATACATAAGTCCAGCTAAATTTTTACATTCCAGCTGAGCTTGTAATGCAGTGACCTTCTCCTGTCTTTCTCTATGTGCTTCTCGAAGCATATACGATGCCCGTGTTTGTTCATTTCTGTAACAAACTGAATATTAATGGATGGTATTTGGATTTAGACGAAATTTAAAATGTTATGAAATAAGTAACATAAATGATACCTTTAATCAACCACGTAAAAAGATTGATTTATTAAATCTCTAATTTCAACCTATACACAATTTATGATAAGGAGATCATTACTTACTGCAGTATAAAATCAAATCTTTCCTTCAAAAAGTTAATCTCTTTTTCCATGCGTTTTTCAAATTCGTTTTTTAATTCCGTCTCTTTAGTTTTTATAAGTTGCTCAATAGTTCCTTGATCTACTTTCTTGTGATCAGCCTTGCCTTTTTTACAACAACAGTTATTATTGACTCCATGTGTTTTTGATACTTGTTCAGTTTCACCTTTATCTGTGTCGCTTACAGCGGCAGAAGAAAACGCCGGCGAACACGTATCATCTCGGTACACTTCTAAAACTGGCACGTCTTTAGTTTGTTTTGCAGTCATCTAGAAAAATAAAGAAATCAAATCCTCTTATCAACCAAATTCGTATTCCCCAGTGATTTTTTGGCATTTATCTGCTTATTTTTGTTTTTTATTTAATTTTATTAAAAATGATACACCAACAGCATAATACACAAAATAATTAGACCATGTTTTTTTAAATGGGATTAAATAGTACTTCCATATTTAAATGTTTAAGCTTATAGGTTTTATTTAAAAACACAATATGATAATCCTTACAAATATTATAAATGTTAAAGTTTTAACTACATATTATGTTCCATTTTCAAGCTAAAACGGTTAAAACCGATTTTGATGAATACAAAAAAAATAATGTAGTCGACGGTGGTCATGTTTAGTTTAAATATAAAACAGTTAACACGCGAAATAATATTGTTGTTGATGTGAACTGGACTCAAAAATTATCTGCACCCAGGCGAAGGCGGGCCTGACTGCTGGTAACAAATAATTTTACGATAAGCTTTTTAAATTGAATACTAGTATGATGATACAATTTCTACGTACCTATATATTTATTAAAATTTACAGCCAGTTTCGGCGTTATTTTAATGTTACTATATTGAACATATTGTAAAACTAATAAACAATATTAGCAGAAGTATATAAAGCCTCTATTTTTAAATGAGGCGTGTTGGAAACTTTTTTTGTAAGCATATTAACAACGTTCTTTTGTTTCGATCAGGTAAAAATTAACACAATGGGGGTAATAAAAAAGGGCACCATTTCAGTGGTAACTTTAAATCTTGGAAAGTAGTATTACATTTAGTTTAATTTAGTTGAGCTTGAAGCAGTGAAGGGTGAAGACGTGCTTGTCTGTATAAGATATTCTAAGATTTTTTTCATTCATAAAATGAAAGTGTTTGGCTGCGTTCTGTCGCGCGGTGACAGTTACATTTTTATAGTCTGGTAACATGCAATTTTTGCTGTCGTGAACTTCGCATGTGATGTTTCGTGAAAAGTGTTAATTTTTTTACGAAAAGTTATTTAAATTAAAACGTGTTGTGTTTGAAAAGTGTTGAGAACATATTGGTGCGTGTCGAGTGCTGTGCGTGTTGTGCTATCGGTGTGCGTTGTTCGCTATAAAAATTACATGGGTCAAGCAGTCTCCCGAGGTTGTAAGGTTAGTGCTTTTTTCGTCTGTTGTTTTTCTTAAAATAGATTTCAGTGCGGGTCGCAATGATATTTCAGTTTTGTTTGTGTAACTGCTTCATGTGACTTTTCAGTTTTTTCATTGGACCTTGAACTAGAAATCTATCGGGCAGGTTGCATCAAGGTTAGGTTTGCGCGGGTGATTTTGTCACATTACCATTGTTTGTTTTGAATTAAACTATCGAAACGCTCTTTATAATTGTAGCGTAACAAGATAAAATTAGTTTTATGTAATTTTGAACGCGGTGTGATGTGTTTTGGTGTGACAAATCGCGCGCACTCGGTCCTAACCTAAAAGTCGGAGTGTAATCGGTGCATTTTTTGCAAGAATCGCGTTTCGATGGATGAACCGTTAGTCCGGCTTGGTGTGTGTTCTGTTCGGGCTATTTAGGTGATTTTGCAGTGTTACAGTTGTGTGACGGTGCGCGCTGCGTCGAATCACGTGACAGGCGAAATGTTTTCGCACGTTTTGACAGATTATTTTGGTCCTTATCTCGACCGGTGACAACGTCGCAGGGTTTCGGTCAGATTTGTAGATAACATGTATTAAGATTGCTCGTTACATACGCATAAGTGTGCGCTAAAGTAAACAGCACTTAATTAATCAGGTACATGCAGCAAGATTGAATTAATGTTTTACTCAAGATTATGTAAACAATATGAAAGTCTTGTTAAGAGATTTATCTCTTTTTGGCAGAGTTGCTTTTGTGTACGAGTATTATATTTTGTTATAGTACATTTACCCCAAGCAAATGCAATGTCATGCAAAATGTATAGATATAACATGACACAAAATGCACAGATCTTGTGCCTTAGTGCCTGCTATGTTAGTATATCAGGTATAAACATTCAATAATTATACTTAATACTTTTACAGGTATAAATATCCATTGGTTATACTAATAGTATCATCACCACCATCCACATTAGTATAGTAGACCACTGATGTTCATAAAATAAACATGTAACACTTAGGTTATGTAAAAAAAGAAAAATTAAGCATCTACAATTTCATTATTAAAATAAATTGCACTTAATATAATTTCAATTTCAATCATACAATTAAACAATTGCAGGTAGGTCTATTTGGATTGCGCTATGCTTACCATTTGGAGAATTTTAGTAACTTTGTCATGACAGCATTAAATAAATAAATTCCTTGGTTTATTTTAAACAATAGTTTAAGGCTCCATCTTTCCTTATACTATTATAAACAATACAAATTATAAAGTACATTAACTTCATACTCCTTCGCAACCAATGATTGGGACTTACAGGAAAACCATTTAATTATGTACACATGTTAAGAAAATGGACTCAGTACAAAATGATTATTTAGATCAAACTACAATAATTAGTTTTGACCATTGAAATTACCAGTAAAAGGCAACAAGGATCATAAAACAATCATAAGTTCTTACTAATTCCGAACTTGTAATGTATTCAATTTTTCATATGCCCAGTGATCCGTACTACAAGCGATCTTGCACCCTTGTCAAACACAAGTCCTCACTTATTGTAAGATCACAACTAGAACTTCATTGGTATTTAAACTACATATTTTAGTCAAGATTCTAATTTATGTGAGAAAAATTGAGGATTCTTATTAAGGTTGTTATAATAAAACAATTTTTTCAATAGAGAAAATCCTTAAAAATCACAATAAAAGTACCTTGATTTATCCTTACTGTATTTTTTAAATATTTTCTATGTGTTTACAATTTTTTTGCTCATATCCAGATGTAATTTGTCACTGCGACATATATTGACAATTGTCAGCTGTTCAACATGGCCAGTTTGTTATAGAATTTTAATACATTTTTTTGGATGCTATTTTGAGGACCAATATATCTTTAAAAATTCCTATAAAATACATTATACTCTTTTTGTTGGGCAATTTTGTAATTAGAAACATTGTTCTGTAATAGTAATTGCATACGATCAATACCTATAAATTCTGAATGAGAATAGTGTCATTAGGAATTAGAATTGTTATCTATTCTTTGATATGTTACTTTATTTTGTAATGTTATTAATCACAGACCAGATTAATAATTGTGTACTCACAAAAAATAAAAAAATACCTAAAGTGCTTCGTGATTATTTTTAGAAATAAAAGTATACTTTCAAATAATTATTATAATCAACAGCTGCAAGCATAGCAGCATGTAGATGGTGAATAAAGATAAATATATTTATTTGTATTTGCTATCATTATAATCTGTAACAATCATTAATTATTAACTTTAATCCATTAACAGTAAAGAGTTTTAACTAATTTCTTTTCAATTTGTTGTAGCACTTATTAATGGTTTAAAGTAATTACAAAGAAATCCATATTTATTAATGTTAATTATTATTGGAATTTGAAATTTAATGTTAAATGTCTATGAGTATAATATTTAAATTTTGAAAATAATATATATAAAAAAGGTTTTTTTGGGAAAATTTGTATCAAGATGAATATTACCTTACAATTTATATCAGCCAAGATTAAATGTCCTACTGCGATTCATCCACTTCCCCTATAGGTGAAAAATAATAAGAAGTCTATAGTAGTAGTAGTCTTTAAATATCTCAAACATTTTAGTAAATAAATTTCCCATTACAATAGGTATTTGATATATTTTTTGAAATAAATAAAGAGCTTAAAGAGCTATATTTAATATATTTGAGATCTTATGTCAACTGTACCTATATGTGGTGCATTCTATTATCCAACAGACAAAGTTCTGACAACCAACTAGTGTTTCTATATTCATTACAGATTAATGATTACAAAAAGTACCCTGGTGACAGGCAGCAGAGTCTACTGTACTAATCCACATTTAAAGTGTGGAAAGTGTTGATAACTGTTCAGTTTTGGGCCCAATGACCCCTGTTCAAGGCCTATATTTGGCTTAGAATTTGCTGTAGTGGACAACGGGAGATGGAATGGATGAAAATGATTTAAAAATTGAAATATGTAATTTCTTGGTTTTAAAGCCCAAAGAGTATTAAACATTTTAATATTAACAGTGAATTTTTGCAATATATTTGTCCTTCAAATTGTGTCTCTGTTGACACAGATGAGGTAACTGCATTATCTGTAATTACTGTTGAGATAGTTGAAAAATATTTTTTAACAAATTGTCATTATTTTATAAATAAAATACTAAATTTTTTTTATCTGTAAGCATAATCACTGTGAACTTGAATACAAATTAATCATTACAATTATTTTCGAATTATACTTGTCAGTCGAAATTACTTCTAATAATTAAGTAATTGATTTTGGTTTACTTGTGTAATGATAATCAAATCATACTCATACTGTTTGATTTAATCTAAAAGCAATAAATTTTATCAATATATTTTTAATTATGTTAAAATTTTCATAATTTTCACACTAGAAATAACCTAGCTATTTAGCCTACTTATAACTTGTAACTATTATATAATAAAAATAAATGTTTTCCTCTTTAAGATCTCTTTAGTTAATTGTTCGCGTTTTTTTACATCACTTAATTTTATGAGGTCTTTGCTCTCACACTTTTTTCAAACCATTATGCTTAGGATTTGTGTTTGCTTATTTATGCAATGACTCGCTCGGTGGCGTAGTTATACTACGATAAGTACTTTTGCAAAGCTGGGGTCTCAGGTTCGAATCCCAGATCGGACAAAGTTTTTTCTATTCATTTTATCAGCCAGAAGTCAGAATTTTGTGCTCAATATATCGATAGGCGCGCCATCTATCTCATCGTGGGACGAAATATAAAAGGCAAAATGTGGGTGTCCAGGTTGCATCTCTGTCTACCTTTTCTAGGATAAACGCGTGATGTTTATGTATGTGTATATTCATACAATTAAACACTTTGTTAAGAGTAAGAGACACTATTGTTTTGAAAGACCTGTATATACTTTCATTCAATGTGATTAATCTGGTTCCTTCACAGTTTTTCGGAATGTTTTCACAGTCCCCGATGACAAATCGAAGATCACTCTATAATATTTAATTACAATACAATAAATTAGTTTATAACATGCCTGATACCCACAACACAAGACTC
Source organism: Theretra japonica (assembly GCA_033459515.1). Lineage (NCBI taxonomy): Eukaryota > Metazoa > Arthropoda > Insecta > Lepidoptera > Sphingidae > Theretra > Theretra japonica. Next base: position 1,797,158 of record CM065928.1, read on the forward strand.
GATCTTAGTGTGGGATCAGGACTACGTATGTGACTGTTGGGTGTATTTAATATTTATATGCCAGCTCACTCAGTGATATTTGCCATGAATAAAAATACATGAAAAAATATTTTGGATTACCCATTCTATGAGTATTATGAATATGTACATTTGTTATCTTTATTTGTGTCTTGTTTATACTTAATATGTTATTTACCATTACTCATATTTATTGCATGATAAGTCGCACTTAAATATATGCAATAATAAGTTCTTAGTAGATTATTTTCATTATGCTATTAACTTTGGGATGTAATTTGTAAATATTATTGTGTAATGAGTAAAAAACAAGTTGTCCTTCAAATGTCAAATCCATAATATGTAAGTTTGGAATAGGATATGAGTGAAAATGTTTGAAGATAGTTCTATTTTTTTTATACTGGCATGGCATAATGACTGTATTGCACCAGATAGTAAGCGCAAATGCCGTCCAGACAATATATCCACCTAATGCTGAATATAGGCCTCCTGTAATGCACACCAGGTTGTTCTGTGCAGGGCAGTCCTCATCCAGCTTCTTCCCGCCACGTGGACCTGTTCATAGGTCCACCTCATCAAAGGCCTGCATCGGTTTCTATAACTGGTTCTTGGTCTCCATTCTAGCATTGATTTACCCCATCTGCCATAATTTCACAAGATGCTTTTAGTAGTATTTTTAATCGACTTCAAAAAAGGTGATTATCATTATACAATACGCTTAAAGTCACACTTATAGTCCTGACCCTACAAATCAGTATTACAGGCATCAGACAATAGTAGATTCTTTTTGACCTCATAACCTCATAACTCAGACCGAATAAAATATTGATAGGCCATAAAATATTTGTCTTGCCGGAAACGAACTCGCGGCATTTCGATCTACGGCCGAGTCACGTCTCAAACAACTGCGCTGCGAAGGCTGTGATAATATTAACTTGTACTCCTTTTCATTTTTATTTTATGTAATTACTATTAGTTTATTTTTTTACCTACTTTAGTAAGTATTTGATGACTATTAGAAGATTTCGAAAATATAATCCGAATCGCATTATTGACAGAAGAAAAATCTTTTTAAATGGCGGTAGATTGTTCCTCATTGCACTATAGCGAAAACCATACGCGGTAGTGGAAAACCCATTTAGTGACTCATGCAAATGTTTCGCGTTTCAGGTTCAGTCCGTGTATGATATATTTTAGTAACTAACATTATTTTGCCGATGGATACTTTATTTTGGTTGTGCTAAAATTGATATTAGATGCATTCTCGTCACTTTATCGAGTCGATGCATGTAAATAAAAATCTTTCAACAATGGATACTTCGTAATTCTGTGCTAATTACTAATTAGTTTTTCTGAGATTTTAACATTTAAGAACCTATCCTTGATGTATGAAAACGAGGAATGAAAATAAAAGCAATTAAAGCGTAGTATCTTCTTCTAGAATTATCCACTTCATAGGATATCAGACATACCACTAATTTGGCCTATAATGTTATGACTGCCTCAAATGAATGGATTCAGAAATCGTGTCTTAATATAAACTCGGCTATAGCTAGTATAGGTACACCTGTAAAGGCTTGTCATGTAAAACAAAGCATTACTGTATTGTATAAACTTTAGAGAAGAACAAATAATAAAATAAATATAAAATTATATTATTCATGTCATGCTTGGCTCAATAGGACACAATATCTATATGTATATAATAAAGTAATAGTGAATATGTTAGGCATTACTATAAACATTGATTAAACAACCATGTTCAAACAATGATTCAAGCGGCATGCTTATGGTTGTACAATGATCACATGAGACACAATGTGAGATTAATGAGCATTTGTGCAAATATTATCCACACTTTTCAGCTTGAATTATGTGTTTAATTACATACCATAAACTTGAGAAATTATACTTTCTCTTGAACTAAAAAACTTTTATCAATCTAGTTGTGAAGGGGGTCATTAATTACAATCAAAGATGCTAAGAACAAATTGTATGTGGAATATTTCGAGTTTTCCTACAAATAATTTATTCCAGCAACTCTTAAACTCTCAACTTACTAAATGAAACCATAATGTTGTGTAGTTTTTCCCATGTCAAGCAAGATTGTATTCTGTGGACCAGTCATGTTATGTTGAATTTATTATAACCAATACAGAATTATGCTTTCTAGTTACTTCATGGAATGTAAAATGTTCTCCAATTACATATTGTAATTTAGAACAATATACTATGCAAATGCAATACAAAAAATGCTTGAAGTGCTTAAATTAATAAAGCAAACACATTCAACAGTTACACACAGTAACAGAGTTTTTTTTAAAGTCATATACATAGTCTTGACCCCACATCAAGATCGAGTTTTGTGTCGTGGGTATCAGGAGCAATGAGACTTTTCGGTCTCACAAACACCCAGAACCGAAACAAATATTTGTGGTTCACACAAACATTTTTTTCAGTGCGGGGATCGAACCCGCGGCCTCCCGTTTTACAGCCGGCGTCTATCAACTGCGCCACATATTAATTAATTCATGGATAGCTGAAATTTCATATATTTAAAGTTTTTTATTTCTGTATTTTGTAAAATGGTGCAAATTATTTCTGTTCTGTTCTATTTCATGAGTCTTCTTGGTCCTATGAGACTGACAAAAAATATCTGTGATACATAATAATAGTCCAGATCCCACAGACCACAGTGGGATACAAGTGTAAAGGGTATCAGACAGTGAGAGAAGCTTTTTGTTTCACAACATCCAGACCCATTTGTAGGTTACACAAATTATATTTCCGGATCGAACTCGCGACCGCTCATTTCACAGCCGGCTTCTTAACCAACTGCGTCACGGAGTATGTTGAAATTGTCAAAATAGTTTCTTATAATAGAAATTGTGTTTAGGTTTTATTGACCATTATCAATCTTAGTCGTCCCGTTCGCGTAGGATTTGTTGGAGACCCAGTTCGGCCGGAGATATCTGCAAGCACGTCAGGATAGAAGGCTAGTGTTACCGAGGAGACAGAAAGGGGTATGCTTACCGCCTGCCTAATTATTGTATTGGTAGCTAAATACATAAATTTTCGTCGAAAAAGTAGTATTATGCGTTCCTGTGGTGTTCACCCTGCACGTTTCGAGTTCTTTAGCCGTTATTGATATCTATAGTGTTGCCGCCACCTTAGTCCGAAAATCTCACTTACCGAAAGTAACGTAACAAGCAGTTACTAAACACCATTTTTTATGGGACTGCGGTACCTCCCGGCTGAGCTACCCCATTGGTACTGCAGCTTTAACGAACAGCATGGTTCTACCACTACAAATTCATAGTTAATCATATACCAATAAAAAAACAGACCGTCATACGGCGTGTAAAATGTAGCAATACTTAATCTTAATGCTTTGTTATTCACAGATATGGAGTCACACATCCTGAACTCGTACCACCAGGCGCGGTACCGCACACTCGGGCACAGCATCATGCGTGCAAAGAGCGACTCGCTGTCATCCTCGGAGAGTAGCTACAATCACAACAGTCCGGAGTACGCGCCCCTGGCCGCGCAGCACGGCTACACCAGGACCCGACCCGAGGACAGCCACGCCGAGGACTGGTGCCAGGGTCAGACGGTTAGTGGGAGAGTTTGTATGGTGATTTGTATTGAGAGTAAATTTGTATGCAATTTATGTACTTATATTAACTTTTCAATTGTAGGAAAAATCTATTTAAATAAAAAATTACCCGTAACTACCATTTTTTGGTAGATAAAGTGTTGGAAGCAATTACATTGATATCTATAGCGCATTATGAATAAGTAAATGGCAATATTTAAGATGATAAACGTAAATGTTTAAGTAATAATATTCAACTATGTTTTTAGATAAACACAACTCAATCAAGTCATGACACAACATCAGACGATGATAGCTCTCAGGAGGAAGTCGATGATGATGAGAATATTGTCGTCCAAGAAGTCAATGTTGATGATGTCGATGTTGAAGTGGATGAAGACGTCATAGATGTACAGGAAGCTACGCCTAACCCTCAAAATATGCAAATAGCTAATATCGACGATACCCTTGTAGAAGGCCATGACTATGACGTCATCACAGTCTACACAGTTGACCCTGATGATAACGATTTAGTAGAAGCGTCATCGGACGATGAAAAAGAACAAATAGACTTTTCGATAGCTGAAGTTGAAGAATCAGAATCTGATGAGCCCGGCGAATATTATGCTCCTGAAGATGATACACAGGTAGTCACTTATGATCCACAGCCTGCGTCGGATATACGACAGCAAGTTATGGACATGTTATCTAGGCCAATAGAATCCAATAATGATGAATACTTATTAAAAACGGAAAGTATACTTGACAATGATGAGCCGGTCGTCAAAGACGTTGACGAGTATTTCATCAAAGAAAACGATAAAAACACATTAACCGTTCCTAATGTTGATGATTTCTTTATAAAGAATCATGTGCCAGTTGAGCCACATGTGGAAAATGAACAATTTACTATGGCCGAATCGCTTCCTAATGTTGAAGAATTTCTCATAAAAAATACGATTGTCCAAGCAACACAAGAAGTATGTCAGGCCATAGAATCAATTCCACCGGAAGATGACACTAATACACATAATGTATGTAACAGTATAATACAAACGAAACCAGAAACTGATGTTCACAACGAAATAGTACAGGTGGAACCGGAGAACAACGCAAATTCACAAGAATTATGCACTTCTATAATACCAGTAGAAGCGGCTCATACTGATGCACAAGATATATCAATAAACGAATCCGATTTAGAAGTATTGCCTAAGCTAGAGGACTTGAAACGCTTCTTTATGGAAGATTTATCGGAGTCAAAATTGAAAAATAATCAAAGATCATGCTCAGTACCACAGTCGCCAATGCAGAGTATATTAGATATAGAGGATGCAAAAACATGTCTTAGTTTTGAGGACCTGAATTTAGACTTATCAGATCTAGCCTTTGACAACGATAAGGACAAATCTGATAGCGCCAACAAGAGCGATGATATACCACGCACACTCACAGAGGAAGATGTCAACAGTTTCCTGATTACGTGTAAACCAGAAAGCAAAGAGCCTCAGCAAACTGAAGACGATTTCAGCCATCAGGACATGGAAATTGAACGCCCGCTGGAAACGTCTATAATACACGCACCAATAGACAGGAAAATGACATCTACCCCTATACCTACCACCACGGTGCTAGATTATTGCGTTGAAAAAACTCCGATCAAAAAAGAAGCTGAACAAAAAAATGATCTGGATGATTTCGTGGACGTAGAAATGTGTAATGATAGTGTTATACCGGTGTTAGAAGCCAACAATTTGAGCTCTCTTCTGGAACAATTTGAAGCTACTGAGAAGCTTAACGTAAAAAGACCTCAAGCGAAGACGGAGGAGAAGGCGAAAATTAGAAACAGCTTAACTAACGGTATGAGACTGCATGATGCTGGGGTACAGTTGAACAAGAACAAAATGCGACAAATTCTGGTAAGTACCTTTCTTTAGCTCTTTCAGTTACGGTTAAAGGGCACATTCAATCTTCATACGTTATTACAGATGCCGTCGACAATTAACACTACCATGAGATCGCCTAGTCCGGTCCACTCTGACCACGACTACTGCTCGTCGAAAAAACGACACAGCCTTCCCAATTTGAAGGGCGGACAAAGCCTGCTCAAACCGGAAGTGTTGTCCAGCAACAACAGGATACTAAGCTCTAGACATAGATCGTGTAAAAACAAAAAGGTCGTGTATCATCTCAGCAGTGACGATGAGAGCGATAAGCCTGATGCAAAAAATAAAAAAGTCAACAAAAGTGACGACGGTGACGGCAAAAAGAAAGTGATAAAGCAACCTGTGAAACCTCCCGCTCAATCGAACTGTCGTAAAAAACTTTCACCCCCCCACAATGTTACAGTCGATACTATAAACAAAGACAACGGTTCTGTGATTATAAAAAGTGCTTGCAAAGCAGGTGATCTTCCTTGTAGTCAGAATTCAAATGGTAGCATTAAGTTAACAATTAAAAATAAATCTGAAGTTATACTGAACAACTGTGATGTTAGAGACTCTCAGAAAGATAAACAAGTAGACAAGTGTAATAAATCTAGTGTTAGTGATAATGCAACGAACTGTGTTAAAGTTAAGCCCGAAAAGAATAAAGATGTAGATAAGAATAAACATAAAACTGTAAATAATGTAGAAAGTAACGGTGTGAAAGAAGAGCCCCGTCCAAAAGAGGAACATTTTTATACTGCGCTTTTTAGTAACAAACAAGATGTCCAGATACCTCAGACGATGCAAGTAAAGTCCGAGAAAAGGCCGTTTGAGGAAGAACTGAACAAAATTGCGGAAGAGGCTATCAAAAAGGAGATGGAGCAACCTCAGAAAAAGAAGAAACTTAATCTCCAAGAGTATAAATTGAGGAGAGGAGTGAATTCAAATAACAGTTCGGCAACAGTCAGCCCCGAAGCCATATTCCCTGACATGCCCAGCCCTTCGAATTTAGACAAGACAAAATGCATTACGCCAAACACACCACCGAATGGTGCTAATTCAGCAGAAAAATCCATCAATGAAATGCCTAAGAAGATTTTTGATCCCATCAGGGAAGCTTCGAGAAAGATACTTATGAATACAAAGAAACAAAAGGCAGAGGCTATGAGGAAACGTGACGAGGACATAGTGATGAGCAAAATACCTAAAGTTGAAAATTTGCAACTGCAGCCATTGATAAGTGATGCTGAAATGATGAAAATTGTTGGCATGGCGAATTCGGAGCCGCTGCCACCGCCTGTCGTAGAAAAACCACAACCAACGACAGATTATGTTGAAATTGTTCTCGTAAGTATCGGCACAAACACTGATGATAATGTATTTAAGCAATTGGAGGCCGAGTCAAAATTGATGGAGCTTGAAAAATTACCACAGGCTGACGCCAAATCACTGATCAATTTCAAAATTAAGAAATCCGATCATGTACTGAAACAAAATGTGTTTGATAACGTAAAACGTGACAAACGCAGTCCCGTCGATGACAAAAAACAGGAACAGAAAATTGACAAGGAACGCTACAAAGATATTACGGCAACATTGAAAAGTGTCGGAAAACAAGTAGAAACAAAAATTTTGAGCAATTCTCTATTCGCGAGCATACAAGACGTGGTCATGAAAAAAGCTCCAGACGAAGTGGTAGCAAAATCAGATGAGAACAAACATCCCAAATTAAAATCACCTCAAAAGAAGGAAATTAAAACCTATACTGTAACGATAGTCCGCGAATATGACGCTAAAGCGGAACACGGCGAAGATAAAGTCATTTTACATTTAGGCAAAGACAGGAGTAAACCAGAGTCTTCCAATATAGTGGTCCAAACTGAAGCAACAAATGATTTCGAAGACCTGAATGTCCCGATAGTAAAAGAGAAACCGGCGCGACAGAGAAACGACAGCGACATGTCCCTGTCAAGCGAAAGTAGTCCGACACGGAAAGAAAATAAGACTGAAGATAGAGTTGTAGCTAAACCTCGGGTTGAGAGGGTGGAGAGGCGTTCTGTGTCAAAGGAGAAGAGGTCAAGGTCAAAGGAGCGTTATGAACCTAAATACAGAAGACGATCGCGCTCTATGTCCAGAAGTAGAAGAAGAAGGAGGTCTGTTAGTCGCAGCAGATCAAAATCTAGAGGTCGCTACAGGCGGTACAGGCGTTCAGACTCACCTTACAAGCGACGAAGGAGGTCAAGGTCACCGTACCACAAGCGCAGGTCACCATCCGTGAGAAGGGAGAGAAACCGCACTAGGTCAAGGTCGAGACCTGAAGCCAGGTCCAAAAGCCCGGTAGTGAAGAAGGTGAAACAGAGTCCTCAAACTAACGGCATTGAGAGGAAAATGAATAAGTCGATGACTCCGCCGTTGCGGAAGCCGACGGTATCCGAGAGCTCGGACTCTTCAACGAGGTAAGCTTGGAGGTGTCATCAGGGCTTAAATTTGACAACTTCTAACACTTTAGTTAATCTATTTAATTGGGAGCTTTAATTTTTATGAGCACTGAAAAATAATATTAGGTTCTTTTAAAAAAGTTATGATTCGAAAGATAATTTCTCCTGTAGAAAAGATATGTAATTTATTTTATGGTGACTAATTTTTAACACTGGGTAGCTTTCTGGTAGTATTATAATCAAATATTTTTGTAAATCGTTCCTTAAAAAAAAATTATTTCTAAATTACAAGTATGTCTATGATACGTGAAGCCCGTTAACCCACACTGAGCCGCCATGTTGGACCATGACTTTTCCAAGCCCGATTGTAAAAAAACCCGTGCAACAGGCTGCCTTTCTCGATGACTATTCCTATTTCTAAACATCTTGAAGGCCTACACAACTCCTCACAGCTGTTATCATTCAACTATCTTTTACAGTTCCTCTTCATCATCGTCTTCGTCGTCGTCCAGTTCCTCGGGAGACTCCCGGAAGTCCCGCCGGTCCACCAGCCCCTACAACCGCGAGGAGCCCTACAGGAAGAAAGCTTATAGGAGTGTTAGCTCTGAAGACAGGTATTGCAACATTATTGTTATAGTTTGATTTAAAATATTCTCGGTAAATAATATGCAAAATATTGTTTCGTTTTAATATGATATAATTAAATGTGGTCGATTTTTTAAGGTTAATTAATTTACATGTCTTAAAGATAGTTAGATCACAATAGTTAAAAATATTTTTTTTTAATGAAATATACTCGTATGTGCACAATTTTATTTGATGCATGTTTTACTTATTCAATTAAGTAAAAATCTCAATTATATATCACAAATTATTGAATTTGGAAATTTGCGGAAAGTCAATAGATAAGCGAGACAGAAAGCGCTGTGTCGATTGATCATCTAGATAATATAATTTTTAGTCGCCTAACTTAAAAAGTACCCCAATGTACAGTGTATTAACTTTGACGCACCTTTATAATAATAATCATAAATCTGTTTGTGTGTCCGCAGGGAAAGCAACACGCCCGTGGAAGAGAGACGCATAGTGTTCGTGGGGCGGCTAGAGAAGGACATCACTAAGTCCACTCTGCGCAGTCAGTTCTCCAAGTTCGGCTCCGTCATAGAAGTGCGGCTGCACAGCAAGGAGGACGGGTGAGTGATACTGTGTTCTTACTGAAACTGTATTTCGGAGATCCTAGACGTGCTATGTATTTTTTTATTTCTCGTTCTAAAAAAAATACTGAACATAGCGCCCTAAATATTTCCATTAAATGTCCGAAGTGGCATGTATACACCAACTTTCTTCAATCCTAGATCATTTTTAACCGACTTCAAAAAAGGTAGGTTCTTTTTTTATTAACTATAATCTGGCAAAGCCGAGAGACCAAGGGCTAGGTATGGTAATGGTATGATTTTGCTATCCAATCATATAGTGAAATTCTTACACAACGATGGAAAACCAGTCATCGTGACATATGCAAGTGTGTCTTACCGAAAGCGTTTTCAGATCACCTGTATATATCCTGTTTTTTACAGGCTGACATAGTTGCTTTCATTACTATAGGTTGTCATTGCCTTTCCATCGTGTGCACTCTAACCATTGTCTACGCAAGCAGAAGCATACCGGCTATGAGTCTTATTTATAGATAGATTTATAACCTATTTTAGCTATCGAACGTTTTGTCTTCTTCGCTCGAACTGAATTCTAAAGTCGTTGGAAAGGGACAAAACACTCGATAACTAAAATAGGTTTTAAATCTGTGTATGAATAAGACCGTATATGTTTACTGAATTGTTATTGTATGTGGCAGGTCCCGCTACGGCTTCGTGACGTACCAGCGCGCTCGCGACGCGTGGTCGGCCGTGGAGGCGGCGTCCACGTTCCCGCAGTACGACGTGGGCTTCGGAGGCAGGCGGGCCTTCTGCAGGCAGAGCTACGCCGATCTAGGTATGTACATTTATTAACACATATCTGATGTATCAATATCTTTCAAAGTCTTTGTCGACTCTGTCCTTGAGCATCTTAATATTATGGTGACGTGGCTTGTGGGTGTTTACAGGTGGAGGTAATGTATTTTCGCTTAGTGATCTGTTTGTGTACAATTCCATTATGTCACCGAAATATGTAATTAGATCAATAAATTATTTTTTATTTGTAGACTAATATGTTTGTAAATTGAAATATAAATATTTGTTATAAGTTGAGACAAAGTTTTCGAGGCATATTAATATCCGATTTGCCACTAAAAATCAAGGTAATATTGTCAGCCTACTAAACCTTTTCTCTAATTTCAGACGGCCTTGAAGCTAAATACACCGAGAGCGCGTTCCACGGTCAAGTCACCCCAGCGGCTCGGAGGCCGGACGACATGTCCTTCGAACAGATGCTGCTCGACATGAAGAAGAAGCTCAGCCAACGCAAGAACGACAAGAAGCACGACCCCAAGCCGTGACAAGTGGTGCAGTGTGGCCCGTGAACTATGGAATAAGACAACACTGGACCTCACCGGTGTACGTGTAGTTTTCGGATTTCAGGTACCTTGGGTATGAATGCTATATAACAATATACATATGTATATAATATATCAAAATTGTGGAATGTTGCAGCTGTATTTCTGCAAATATTTGGTTATTACAGATTGTAATGCCATTGTAACATCATGGATAAAAATAGCTACATTATGATGAAGAAATGTTTGAGGTAAATCATACAGAAATTCGAAAACTACAATCTATGGTATATACAATACATTATACATATATGTCCGAATAATTAGATTTATGTATCTTTTTACTAACGGATATGGCTGAACACATGTAGTGTACGGAATGCAAACTTTTGGATTTTACTCGGTTCCTTATAAATAAGACTATATATTGATATTTAGTTGCAATCAATATACATAAGCGAGTTGGTGTTTATCAACATTAGTCAATTTAAGGATTTAATATACGGATATTATATAGTCTAGGTTTCGCAGTGGTGGATTACTTTTTTATTGATGACGTATTTAGAATATGTCATTGCGAGAGGTAGAATTAACTACCAATGTAGGTTGACTTATATTAGAAGTTCAACCAGCAATCAAACACAACTGCTGTTGTGTTTAAAGTAACATTCATACAGATTCCATTTACAGTCCAAACTATCAAGTAAATAACGAAACTGCGAAATCTACCGGTCCAATTGACGGTACCAGCTTTTTTCTACTTAAACCGTAGTGTATGTGATTCTCCGGAACAAAACAAGACTAACAAAAATTGCATAATTTTAGCCACACATAACTTTATCTAATACGAGACTCACCCGCTGCGGGCGTGTGCAATGTTGGCGGCAATGACAGCTGTCACTCTGACACGTGTCATTTCTGACAGGTGTCACTCTGACAGTTGCGTAATTGTAAAAGACGTTCGATTTTTTTGCTCACTCCGCATCTATTCCTTTAGTGTAGTAGTGATTCCTCCTAGTTTAATCGCACATTTTGTAAATAGTTTAGTTATTTCGGTAATTGTTTATTTTTTCTTGTAAATAGACTAAAAATAAGTGTTTGCGCTACCTCTCTGTATCGGCTGTAGTTGAGTTACGTCTAGTTTTTCAATAATGGCACAGTACAAATTAACCGACGTTTGGGTGTTTGATGGAAAATTATGTGCAATTTGTGATAGTTAAGATAATATGATGTTGCTTTTGAATTACCGTATGAAAACGAATTCGAGTTATTTTGCAAAACAATACCACTACTAGATTTGGCTCTATAATAATCTTATAGAATTATTTTCTATATAAAAAAATACACCTCTTTGTATTGCCATTATTCAAAATTAGCGTTGTTTTTTTTTCTTTAATCTATGTAAATAATTTAAATCGTTACCACTACGTGCTAAGCTATAATTTTCATTGTATATTTTGTTAAGGTCTGCTTTGGATCGATGGCTAGTGCGGGATTTACCTCGTAACTTCACTAGGGATGTGCATTCGTGTCGATATCGTGTATTGAAATATTTGATTATGATCAGATCGAAATTAGAAATCGATTAATGACTTTGTATTATTTATAAAATTAGAAACATATTATGATAAACAGTGGCACTATTATGCTACTCGTAATTGCAAGACTTAAAATTATTAAGTTTATCGATAAAATTATATGAAGAAATCAGTCTTATGATTTATATAGATAAATTCATTCAATTTGAGACAGTCCTTAACTCCTTACACCACATTAATGCGTCTATGTCGTGGGTTTCGGAAACTACGGGAGAGTTTTCGATCCCACTACACTAGGACCCAAAATAAATATAACACAAATATTGCTGTGAATCGAATATGTTTTACATAACTCTAAAAAATTGATGCATTTTGTCTGTCAAGTGGTAAAGATGTCAGAAAATATTGTTTGTACATATTAAAATCAGAATCTTCCAATGAGATTTTTCAAGTGCCAAAAACTGGGATACTGTTCCTATTTAGTAGATGATAAAAGTTGGGTACTACTGCCAAAGTGTCCATTCCTGATTCATTAACTGCATTTTGGGAGAAGGAACATCGTATGCATTGAGGGAAATGTTGTATATACACGAAATAACTGCCAGGCTGATTATGAATATAATGTCCAATATATTACTTTTGAGTATATTATTGGCTTGAGTTTTTTGAAAGTTATAGAAAAAAATCAATGATAGCGAAATTTTGTCGTTGTCACTTATGTGCCCGACCCGGCGGTAAGCAGCAATGTAAGGCTCTATCTAGTATCTATCGATATCACCATCAGAGTATCGTCGAACACTATATCGACATCCGGCATGAACAAATATCGATGTTTTAATACATAACTAGATCGTTTTATCGAAAGCCTAGTCAAAGTTACTAGATGATATATACGTTTTTTTTGTATTCTAATGTGGTGATAATTTATTTTACTTGTAATTAAGTGTATTTAAAATATGATTTAAGTTTGAAAATTTTAAAATTAAGTTGATGATTTTTTGGACCTCGTTTGTTTGCGGCTTTTTGCATCGACTTTCTAACGGACAAATGTACATTTCATTATATTGAGCATAATATACGATATATCTGAAGTCTTTTGTGTGATTCCTTATGAAATAGTTTTAATCGATGTAAAAAGCTTGCTATAACAACTTCAGAAAAAAATTATGCAGCTGTTTTCATTTGTGACACGGTTTGACAGTTGTCGCCGCGCGTTCCGATTCACGCATATGATATTATGCTAAGTAAAAAATTTATTTGAAAATGAAAAAAAAGTACACTATTGTACAATGTTTAATTCTAAGCGCACTTAAATAGTCATTAGAAAAATATGCCAATACTCGATATGTTATAAAAACAAGAAAATATAAAAAATAAGATCATGGCTTAGTAGATTTAGTTTTGTTTCAATTGATCTAATTGCAAAATATTTGATTTGAAGAAATTATCTGTTAATGTTTTGTCTGTGAACATTCTCACTTTTAGATAATCTCTTTTCTATGAATTATTTGGACGCGTATAACCTGACTAGAAAGTGAATCTTCATAAAGTACTAAAAAATAATGTCGAGGTCGGGATATATTTACAGGATTTTATTGTCTCGATCCTCAAAAAAAAAAATAAAGAAAAAGAAATAAGTGTCTTAATTATTTGTAATTCCGAGGCTATTGTTTCTAGCCAGGTTGTACATATATTAAAATAACGATTAGTAATACAAATGCTGGCATAAAATGATCAAAAGCGAGAGATGGAAATTAAATCGAATTGACTTGGAATTTTGTAAATGGAATACGAATTTACTAGAGAACTGATTCGCTTGGCTTCAATGAAATTGAAACAAGAAGTAATTCTTGTTATGTAGTATGCGACAGGGGCCGGTCCATGAATTAATGAAAGGTCCCACTCCCAATTTACTCAGTACTAATCGATACTACTTAATAAAGGCAGCAATGTATCGATAAAAATGAGTTTTTGCTTTTAAAACCTCAAAGGCGGGAAACGTTTTGTTAATTGATGGATCGGCCAGTGCATGAGACTGGTGTAGTGGTTAAACTGTGGGCTCGCCCGCGCGGTACACACTCAAAGTCCAATAGTGTAGTATAGTCTCTAGGTTAGTGAGAATGTTTTATACATAAAGCTGTTGATAATAAAGTATTTTGAACATATTTATTTGTTTTATTGACGGATGTATACTAGATTAAAAAATTAAATCGTCTACGAATTTTTAAAACATAATGATTAGGCATGACATTTTCAGAAACTGCGTCATTTTATATGTGGGTAGTTTGATAATACGCAACGTGATACACAACTCAAAACCAGATGGCACTCTTATCAACATTGTTGTTATTATAACAGTGCGATAGATGTCGCTTTTAAAGTTGATTCTATAAATATGTACTAGATGGCGGTACATTCCATGGTAAATGAAAATCTGTCGTAGCCTATCATATGTAGCCTTTGTAGGTACTTATAAAAGATCCTTATGGACAGATAGAGATCAAGATGCCGTGTTTAGCGGCTAAATATACCTACAATATAATCAATTTATTAACGGTAAGCGCCAGGTGGACAATCCAAAAGGAATTTTAGGAGTGTTTGTAACTGGAAAAAGTTATATTTATTGATAATAACACATTTTTAAGAATTTTTACAATCACACACATTTGTCACACGTTTCACAAACATTTGTCTCAGTCCGAAGATCGAAGATCGAAAGGCTATTTTTGAGCCACAAAAAAGTTAACTGGTATCATTAAAATACGTGATCAAGAATTTTATAGGTTTCTTGCGAGGATTGGTTGATTAACTCATAGATTTTTTTGCATAGGTGCAATAACCAGATATATCAGCTGACGGTACCTTCGTAATTATTGCCGCACATGAACATTGACAACTATGGATAGTAGGCACTAGGTGCGTTATGGGGCTTGCAACAATCTCACTCGAACGAGAAACGATAGCAAGGCTGTCGCTTCAAGTCAATATCCTGTAGTCAGAGGTTATTACCACTCTGGTCGACCTGGTCTATTCCTACTGTTACAGCGCGACGGCGGATTTAGGTGTAAAGTCATAATAATTATTTATTTAAATAGCCATAGTTTCACAATAAGTTCTCGTACTTAGCATTCATTTAATTTAATTGCAAATATTATTGGGGGGTAGTTTGTCGTCGCTTGCCTCTCGTTGGGTATGTCATTTTGTATGGAGTCTCGTGTGCGCTTCGCGGCGCATAGCGAGTGCTCCACCGTCGAGCTGGATATTTGCCTAATTCAGTTCTATATCGTGGACTATGTGAATTGTGATGCAAAGCGGTGTTTGATTGGTCTATAGCCACCACCATCATCGGCGCCGGCCTTCCAGCTGCGGTAATGGGACCCCGGTGAGTTGGCGTCGCGTATTTTATATTTCGGCTGTATTATTGGTTTGATTGCTTGCGTATTGCTCCGTGGTGCGCATTTCGATTCGAAGTATGTATAGACCAAGTAGTAATGGAACCACAACATGGTGTCACTACTCTAAAACCTATCTTTATATCGAATGACCTTGAGGGTTTTTGAGCCTATATATCTCTACACAATCTAATCAGTTAATCCTTAAAACGTAGGCAACATAAACTCCTCAGCAACGGTGATATAAAGCGAGTGTGTACATAAATACAGCGAGATCACGGAATAAGAGTGCGTGAGTGGCGCCGCGCCGCGAGGGGAAGCAATGCCTTTATTACATTTACTGGTTTGTGTGAAAAATGTATGGAGTGATGCGCGACGTGCGTGGATACACCTATACGAGGCGCGGATAGTATGGAGAAGGACTTATTATCTTATTAACGGCATACCCGGCTTCGCCCGAGTGCAGACACTTTTTGAATCCAGTCCACATCAGACTCATATTATTTCGCATACTGCTTTATATTTGAACTCAACGTGACTGCTGTTCTTTATACTGCTTTTCTGTTTTGTCCATGTCCCATGTCTCAAGGCATGTAATCCTGTCCTCTGATGTCTTATTTCATCCGCCCTATATTACCCCAAACCATCCCTTTGCGTTTAAAAGAGTAGCAAATATGAATATTATGCGTTAATTAAGGGTATCACCTGCTTCTGTACGAAATTTGATTAAAACCGGTCCAACTGTTTAAGCGGGAAGACTTGTTGATCACTCATGGGAACACTATATTTTTTCGGGATAAAAAGTAGCCTAAGTGTTAATCCAGGGTGTCGGCTACCTCCATACCAAATTTCATCGAAATACATTAAGCCGTTTCTGAGTTCATCGTGCACAACCGCACAGACAAACATACAAAAACTCTAAAAATAATTATTTTGGGTTCTATTACGTTAATATAGTCCCCCGGTATCAGTTTTTCTCGTTTATCTTTTATGTACAGACATCGATCGGTTACAAATTTATTATATGTATGGACACAGGAAGATGACGGACGACTTTGTAAAGGTTGCAGGAAGTCAATAAACCAACCAATAAGTGTCAATGAACCAAGCGTTCTGAATGGTCATGAGCTGTGCCCTGTTTGCTCGTTTGCCGGACCTATGCAATAAAAAAAAAAGATTCGAACCTAAACTACTTAAAAGTATTGTATATATTTTGCTACGACACCACATCTAGATCAGACTATGCGTTGTTTTGCCATCAGCACAGATTTATTGCAAGAATTGTATAATAGTAAAGCGCTACAGCTGCTACAATGCCATCTGGTTCAAATAATTGCCTTGAGAAAAAATTAAATATAATTATTAACGAAGCTCACTCCATACTGTTAATAATATTTATGTGGCGCGTATGATACGCGGATCCGTCTCAGTTATGGCAGCATCTCTTTGCTACAATCCCTCAAAAGTTGAGCCCCTAAGATATCCGCTAAGTAGCATCTCCTTATATCTCGCGTAATGGTCGCCCTGTCTGTCTGTGCGGTAATAATTCTTTATACAAAAAAGTGAATTTATAAGGTAAGAATATTTTAATAGATATAAAAACATTTCTGTGTGTAAATTACTAGCGTCTCGTCACAGCTTCATCTGGATGCGGATATTTTTCATTCTATGTTAATTAAGGATCATGTAGGATTCTAATGGTGAAATAATTTTTCAAATCGATCCAGTGGTTTCAGAGCTTATTCAGTGCAATCAAATTTTTCCTCTTTATAATATTAGTATTACCCACTAGGTGGTCAGACGACCTGGTAACGGCCGCGGGACGTCGCTGGATGCAGGCTGCCTCCAACAGGTCACTGTGGAAATCATTGGGAGAGGCCTATGTTTAGCAGTGGACTTCCTTTGGCTGATGGATGGATGATAAATGGATGATATTAGTATAGATTTAAATTTGACTACTTCTTTTTATCAAAACAATAACGACTTAATTATTTTGTAAGTGGTAGAATTATTAAAGTTAAAATAGGTACAAATAGTTTATTTGAAATACATAGGTAGGTCGCCTTGAGCATAGTACCACTGCGTTTCAGAAAATCGGTGTTAATTAACAGCTTTGTGGCTGCGTTGAGTATGGTGTGTGAAATTACCTAACATAGCTAGTTGGTTGAGATTCGTATCCACCCATATAGGTACCACCGCATGTTGATGTATGGGACAACCGCACCACATGATGGTGGAAACCCTTCATATGGCCCGCGCAAAGACGTCACTGTAATGTATGCTAAATGTCTATGGTTGTCACTTTTGTTTTAGGTTATATTGTCTATGTCCACTTCCTTCTTCCGTTAATAAATATGGTGTCCACAGTAAGCACGCATTATTAATAAATATTAAGTGATTACTTTCCTTTATGTGGCATCTCCCAATATCCACTAGTCACATTACGGATTTTACCTGTGCATCTAGATAGATATTAACCAGACCGGCGTAATATCTGTTATTTTGTTATTCCAAGTAACTGGAAAATGTCTGTTAATTCACCTATATATTACAATATATTTTTAACGATAAAAGAATAGAATAACATTACCCAACAACGGTTAGTCATACATACCCAAAATTGGCTATCAAATCTCTCGAATATCCATCAAAAAATATTTCAAGCAACACCGCGGCACGTAAACAGTCGACAGCATCCAAATCCAATTTTGTAATAGACGTATTATTACATGATTTTGTATGAACGCGCCTCCTTTGATCATACGCCGAGTGTTTTTCCACAGCGCTTGCGAACCGGGTAATTGATTGGGAGCTTTTAACGCCTAATGTTATATTTTTGGGTATATTTCACATGAAAAATGAAAGGGAGGTTTATTACCTACGCTGTACCCTTTGTTGCGTGTTTTATGTGTCTTCGTATGTTAAAATATTGTGTGTAATGACGAATATTTTTATACCGTATTGTTATTTATTTTATTATAAAGCTATACTGTACACAGAAACAGAACAAAAAGTAGACAATAATAAAAAAATCACAATTGGCGGTATTATCGCTCAAGGCAATTTCTGACAGAAATCCATGGGTTGGATATGAGAGAAAAGAAGCTGGATCAGCTTTAGATGTACGAATAGTATAACATATATTCCATTATTGTATGTACTGTATTGTACACCATCAGCCCATGATCACCTTTGATGAGCCAGGGACTCTATATAATCAAGAGGCCGATTGAGATTCTTCTCAACTCTTCGCCCAAAGATTCTTCTTTATACTAGCACTAAAAGTGGCAATAAATTCTTAATTATTGATTATTGATGATGTAAGCCTGAAAAGCAACGCATTACTATACGTGTTCCAGTTATGGATTTCACACAATCTTATACAGCGTATAGGTACGTGGTGGCTTGTTAACAGACCAGATGCGAGTGCCAACATATTTACTATAGTTGCGGGCCCAAATCCCTGCGGACACTGACTTTTCGGAGTCACGTGTTACAAGAAAATTCTCTGTTTCTCTTCTCTTCCCTTTTCAGCCACAGGAAGTCCACTGCTAAACATAGGCCTCCTCCAAGGATCTCCACATTGACCTGTTGGAAGTGGCCTGCATCCAGCGACTTCCTGCAACCTGGTCGTCCGTCCAGCTTGTAGGCGGGCGTCCGACAATGCACATGCCTGTACGTGGCCTTCATTCCAGAACCTTTAGGCCCCAACGGCTATCAAAAGAGTATTGATAGCTGACAATGACCACGTACTATAATGATGAAGGAAAACATCGTGAGGAAACCTGCATACCAAAGCGATTTGTAAGAATATCTATGGTATGTCCTCTCCTTATCGTACTATCGATTGTAGAGGAGGCCCGTGCCCTACTGTGGACGTATATGTGCTGATATAGATTGTACACAGCGATAAATATCTGCCAGATGTAGGTACATATCTGGACACCAGCTTTGAGTATCCGGTAATTTTACAGCTTCCGCAGCACAGATGGTTAGACGCCGGCTGTGAAACGAGAGGCCGAGGGTTTGACACCTGCAGCGAGACAAATAATTGTTTGATCCACACGTATTTGTTCAGGGCCTGGTTGTTTGTGAGACTAGAGTCTGTCGTAGTTTCTGATACGAGATCTTAATGCGGGGTCAGGTCTATGTATGTGGCTGTTGGATGGTTGAGTCTGTTCCTTCGAGTTGATTTTCTGTGAAGCAGTGGTACCGCTCGGTCCACACTAATATAGGTATGCATCGTGTAGAGATCTCGATTGAATCCAGAAATATGCATGTATTTTTTGGGTGAAAATTGAGATAATATGCAAATACCTATAGTTCAGTGACTAATAAACATACATACATAAACTCATGCCTTTTTCCGAGAACAGGTAGGCAGAGGTGCTACCAGGACGCCCACGTTTTGCCTTGACTAAAAAACATTGACTTAAAAATTCAATTTAAGTAATTCAAGTTATTATTTTATCATTGGTTTCTAGCGTGGTATAGTTTGGATGATTTTATTTTAGTACAAGACTGTTTGGCGGCAGCCGTCAATATGTTTTTTTTATACCCCATAGACATGTACGTGATCATTCTATTATGCCTAAATACTTTTAAGTACTTTAAGCGGTAATCCAAAGGTCTTGCACAATAAAACCAGGGCAGCATAAAAGTAAATCGCGTTAGATGCGCTCTCATTGTGCTGACCACTACAAAACTCAAGTGTTCGCGCGATACCTTTGTCCGCGTGTCCGTCTGTACGTCATACAGTACTGAAAGCATTTTGATACAGTTTTGAAATCTTCAATGGATTTTGCGGAGCGGCTTTTGTTTTTTTTTTAGTCGATTTCGTTTTTTCTATTTTAAATGTATTATTTATTAAGTCATTTTGAGTATATTTGTGATTCTTATTGCTTTGTATTTAATTTACTTTTTGAACATAAAAATTTCCTCTTTGTGTTACCTAAATGTTGATGTAAATAGGATGCCTGCGGCATTAATCCTTTATACCAGAGTAAAATACATACCTAAATTACCTACAGATATGGCTTGTGTATATTCGTTGATTGTATTATATAGTAGCGATCCCGCACTAGACCAGCGTGGTGGACTATATGGCTTAATCACTCTCAATCGTACTCTCGGTTGTAGAGGAGGCCCGTGCCCTGCAGTGGGACGTATATGGGCTGTATACAGTATGTAATAATAATAATTAAAATGTTAGATTCTCAGTGAAGATGTTACAAGACGAGTAACACTTAACAATAGTGACGCAACGCGGGTATTGTACTGAAGCTGTGTAAAGTAAAGCATTGGACTGATCGTAATGCGATAACCATTGTCAATATTCGGTTTTAGTGATAAACAGAACATACAAAAGGTTTATAAGTACTCAAGTTCTACGTATCTATCACCATTCATATAAAGTCTAATTTCAGTTAAAATCCTATAGTTTTCTACCTTTTGTCGTTAATGATCATGATCTCCAGAATTTGCTGTGCGCGGAGATTGATAAATGGTTATAAAAATATCCTAATATATTGTGTACAGATAACCTTATTTGAATTTATTGTAGTAATATGATTTCAATATCAAAAATGGAAGTCAATTTAAAGACCTATTATAAAAATCATGATGATAATCATTTTAATGCATTATACCTAAGGAAGCTTTTAGAAGATTTACAATCAGCATGGTAATCCATCAAATAAAAAATGTGGATTTTATTTCTTCAATATACAAAAAACTGAGAAGACGAGTGCTTAGTATGTTTTCGGTTCATTAGGTGTCTCTGCAAACATAAGCACGGGCCGGCGCACAGCCACTAAGCGTTCTTACCTAACACCTTAATCCTTAGGGTTCTGTATGCAAATAAGTCTTACTTTATTCTTTGCATTATAAATGATGTGAAGAAGACTACAATAATTTGGTGTAAAGGCTAGAAGCTAAAAGGGACTTATGTCAGAATAAATTGTAAATTTTAACCAACAAACTTTTAAATTAATTCATTTGGAGTTGTTAAGTTACTATTTCTTTTATTAGTTTTCTGAAAATCAAAAATAAAAACTGTTGCGTATTCATTTTTAATAGTAGAAATTTAATACTTTATTATTACTTCATTGTTATAAATAAACCAAATATGATGAAGCTGAAATACGTAATATAGACCAAAAAGTATTATATTAAAATCTTAATTGTCTTTTAGTAGATTGGATAATTTATTTCGATGATCTTGTACTCTCCGCTTTTGTATTATGTCAAATCTTATGCCACTTGCATTGTAGCAACTAATTATTAATAACAAATTATTATACGGAACCCTTGCACGTATTACATCACCATCACTTGGCAACTGATCGGTAAGCGCTGCAAAGTCCGGCATTGTCGCGTTATCAACTCATCGGTGTTACTGGGAACACTTTCGGCGCTATGTTGTGTAACATTAGAACCGTGTTTGTCGTTTGTTAAACGGATGGCGACAGGGCCGCCGCCGGGGATTAGTGGGGGACAATATCTTGGTAATATTGCGGGTTTTTCGAGGTACGAATGTGTTGTTGAGTCTTTTAAGACTCCGAGGGTCTCAAAAATGAAATCTTTTTTTTTTTCATTTTTATTTTAAATATTAGTTCAATTAATTAGGTACCTACAGAATTTATAAATTAGGGAGGGGTCGTGGGTTACCTATAGGGTAGAGAAGGGCGAAGTATAATCACATAAACCTACTGAGACCAGTTTGTACCTGTGGTGTTGACAAGTGATTAACGCTGGGTTTAAATACTTATGATAGGTAACCTTGAGCCTACTCCCTATTAAAAATAGAAAAATCAGGAAATTATGCCATCTCGAAACGCGACACACTTGTATCTCACTATGACGCATTTTTCGTCATTAGTACCCATGACAATACGAATAGCCGATCAACTCAACCACAAATGGGGGGTCCAGGCCCCCAAATATATCACTAAACGAGTGCCTGTTCCATATTGACGTTTCATGGAATCCCAACGTGTATGGTGCGCCGTCGAGTGCACTTAATGGTTTTTGGAGATTAGCATTGTGAGCGAAAGTGACGGATTATGTAATGGCACAAGTTATTGTTGCGTTCACTATTGCGTATTATTGTGCTTGATCCATTGATCTTTGCCGTGCGATAAGTACATGCGATTATTTGTTAAGATTTAAAAAGTTTTGTGTTGGTAAATGTCTTGTTACTTGTGTTTAGTTCTTGGATGTGCATTATTTGTTTCCTACTCTAAACTTAGATTTGTAGTACCTAGTAAATCTATGTATTTTTAAATATCAATTTGAAAAACCCTGTGGGGGTGTAACGTCTAAAGTTCAAACTATGAACTCTCTCAATCGAACTTCGGATTAAAGACGAGTCCCGGGTTCAACTCAGTTTAAAATGTTTTAAATATATCCTTTCCAAACTAATGTCGACGTCAATTAGCACGCTAATGATCTTGACAGCAGTCGTTGGTGGATGGTAACAAACTCTAATTTAAACTAAACATAGTTTCGCTAATTCAGTGCTGTGTGTGAATCTCTTACCTCGTTATCACACATTACCAACTACGAACCAGTAACATTATCCCACGTTCGTTAACCGGCGGCTGAGTACAAAAACTGTTAAGCAGAGTCTGATCCACTTGATGATGTAATGGATCGAGGCTGCGCAGGGCCACGCGCGCCCCATTACCGCCCTTAATTAAATATAATATGTGCCCGCCGCCGCGCCCGCCCGTGTGAAACGACCTCACTGCGCTCTGTGGTGGGCTGGATGTGGCTTCGCCCGACGATTTTAGAACATATTTTGTTTTATTCATCCTTGTTGTGTTCTGAATTAAAAAAAAAAATAGTCTGTACTTTTTTACCATTATTTATTGGCCAGAAGATGTTTATAGCAACAGACCGGGCTCTGTGACGTACCTGGAAAAGACATATCTCCAGCAGTGGCCTGCAACGGGCTGATGATGATGGTATGGCAAGAATGAAAAAAACTAGCAGGTCGTCAGCCTGTGACTGTCTACTGCAGTAAATAGGTCTATTCAAGTAAAAATTACAACAACATTTTTGTTGCTTTGTTGTGCGAAATTTTTAGTCGCGTTACATCTGAAGTCACTATCACCTGGCTTCGTTTTTGGTCGCAGTCTGGATATACCCTGAATAAATGTAATAAATTTGTAAGCGATCGCTGTCGGTGCATGGAAGATAAAAGAAAAAACTAATAGGTATGGGAGGTCTGTAGTCTGTAATAGAAACCAAAACAATGATTTTTAGAACTTTTATCTGTGCGGTTGTGCACGATGAACTCAGAAACGGCTTAACGCGTTTTGATTAAATTTTGGTATGGTGATAGTTGAAACCCTGGATTAACACTTAGGCTACTTTTTATCACGAAAAATGTAGTGTTTCCGTGGGATAAGGAAGGAATTCCCGTATATTTGTTACTTTGTAAACTCAAAGCGATGGGATGGGACTGGATTACATGCTTTGAGTGAGAATAAGACGGGACAGGGCAGGATATAATGGGACGGGACGGGAAAATTCAAATGAAGTTAATTACGCAGGCGAAGTTTGTCGGTAGAAGCTAGTATTTATGAAATCCCTGGCTCCATCCAGTAAGTATATACCGGTGTGCAGTGAGCGGCGGTCGCGTGGCGCGTCGATACACGCAGTTTATTGTTACCTTTACACTTTGAACACGAGGGCCTCGGCCGCCATTGTGTCCGATACGTTTTAATGCTAAATAATTGTGTTGCTTTATGCAGTTTTTGTCGAGGGCCTCGTTTGTGGAGGACTTTTTGAGAATTTTCGGAAGTTTGTTAAGCACTGGGGTCCTGTTTTAATTGTGAATTCATTTAACAAATGATTTTTTATGGCTTTGTTAGAGATATTATGTCGTTTTTTATAACTTAGTTGGAGTAAAGCTGGTTTTATTTTTGTTTGATATTCAATGGTATCTGAAAGGAAATGCAAAGGTTTTATTAAAGTAGTGTTTAATTTATGACCTCTATAGAATACAGTGTGGGTGCCCACATTTAGATATTCGTCAAGAAGTACCTATCCCTGAACTTGTATACAGGAAGGTCGTTCATATTTTCAGGCCAAGTTTCTAAATCTCTTAATATGCCCTATTGTTATGATTAACTTTAATGATTGTCATCCTTTTAAGGTATTTTATAAAAACACTGACTTGAGCAATTTTCACGTCCATTCGAAATGAACGCATCCATATTGCATCCCTAATGACATTCCTAATGTGGCCAATCAAAAAAAATCAATTACCCCAACATCGTTTACCGAACGCGACGTTCTTTTTCCAAATTCAAATCTCCGTTGAGATACGTCGAGCGTCGCCACACCGAATTACGCTGAATTCGTTCACAAATTACGAGGAGCGGAGCAATTTCAGCGCTGAGCCCTTATACGGCTGGAATTACAGCGTAGCACTGCCGCCCGGCTTCCAATTTAGACGGTAATGTGAAGGGCTTAAGGTGAATCAGAGTTGTTATTTTGTGCCGATGTGCGTGCACATTTCGTTTCGTTTATTTTAATTTGTTGTTTATTTCCTTTTAATGTTTTTAGTGTTGGTTTCATTTTGGATATAAATTCGGATTTACCCTAGTATTGACTATATGCTGTTTTTAATATTTTGCAAATATTCAGGTTATTTGCCAAAGTTGCGCTTGCTGAGGAAATAAAAGTAGAGAATGTCATATTTTATTTTCCGCTTCAGTGAGTTAACATGATGCTCCTGCAGTATCCCTAGATCGTAATAAAAGTAATAAAACTAACGCTCATTCCTTATAATTTTATGCCAGACTGCGCGTTGTCTACAGACGGGCGGTTTAATTATCTCACTAAACCGAATGTAATATTGTTATGATCTTATCTGGTTAATGACATAACTATTATTTAACAATCCCAAGGTTTTCTTTTTAAATTCCACTATTATCAATGATTGCATTTATAATCAACTATTGGTGTTCGTGACTAAGTGACACCGGTTCCCTTACCTATCACTTAATGAGCTTGGCTAATGGCCATTCAGTTCAATACAATGAGATATTATACTAGAGGGGAAACTGTAAATCAAATGTTTGTAACAAAATTGAACGGTACCGTACCACTTCTGTTTCTATCTCTGTCACGCCTACGCAGTAACATCATCTTGACTCTCACTTCACTGGGTTCACAATCCTGTACCAACACAGTGCGCAGAGATTTTTTCCCGATGTCCGCTCTAGTATGACACCTCAAATGTCCAATATCATAAAATCCTTAAAAAAACAAATAAATATAGTAAATGCGATAAGTGCATGTGTGTACGCTCACTCGAGTTAAGCGCAGCCGAGTGAATCGGTAACCGTAAACTAGTTTTATTATAACGATATATTCAGCGGCGAATACACACGCATTACACGCGACGGCTGCTTATACCGCAAATGAATTACATTTACTATACTGTGGGTTTGTTTTTAACAAGATTTAGGTGTAGGAATAAACGTCTGAAAATGACGGAAACTTTGGGTAAGTAATTTAAATAAACGTAGAAAAATATAAAAAAAAAACTGTGTTGTGAAAAACGGCATTGATTTCGGCAAATAAAGTATACTTTTGAATTTATTTTTATTGGAAAGATCCTCTCTGAGTAGGGCATCCTAATATGGGAGGGAAGACAGGTAACGACAGATTTTAAACCTCTAAAATCCATTGTCTTCTAGCAGTCCCTATATTGTTGGTGCGGTCTGGTCTTAGTTCATCAAGAAGACCTACTGCAAGTTGGAAGATTTCATATTTAAAACACCTTTGCAATCTTAAAAGTATCCCTTATAGGTTTAAGTTTCCTCGTATTCTATAAGTTTTCCCTTATACGTGTAGGTTTTAACAATAAACAAAGAAAAAAAAACTGTAATGTAATTTTATTAATTTGTATTCTACGTTAGATTCAGATTGAATTTGTTAATAAAAATACCAAAGTCGTGAGATTGAAGGAGAAAATTGAATATTGCGATTGTGACGAGCAATATGATTTTTTTTTAAATATTCGTATCATGGAATCCATTTGCGCGGCCTCAGCCTCGCTTACACCGACGTGATAAAAACACCCCGTCATATAAATTCACACCTGAACAGGGGTGCGCGCCACCAAATATAAAATAAAGGATTTTACACATATTTTATTTCTGTTATAGGAACTGAGTTCAATTTAAACAACTTTGTAAAATTCTTGCATTAAGAATTTACAGTGCACCAGATGGTACTTTCAGTGTTTAACTGATAAAATACAATATGATTATGATAGCCTGCTCGAGGTCACACAATAAACAGGTTGATATCGAAAAAAAATATATACGGGGCCTAAGTAATTTGAAACGACGGGATTATATCAAACATATTTTCTAAAGTTATTTACCAAATATTTATATTACCTCGACTGCGGCGGTGGCGCAGTTGTATTAGGTAGGATTGCAAAGCTGAGGTCTCAGGTTCGAATTCTGGATCGAGCAGTGATATTGGATTTTTCTATTTATTATCATAGGCTCGCCCCTTATCACATCGTGGAACGGAACACACAGGGCAATGGGTGTCCTAGCAGCATCTTTACCTACCGCTTCTGGGAAAAAGACGTGAGTTTATGTATGTATGCATTTATATAACCCAATCCAGAGCTCACTAAGCATCATCCTTACTCTGGCAACCCTGCATCTCAGCACAAACGGAGACAGGCGACAGTGAAAGTTAATTTGAAAATGGTATAAGCAGCAAGCGACCAATGGCGCGCCGGCCCAGGGGAGCGCAGCCAATCGCGGCGCGGGGATTTCGCGCGCGCTGAATTTTTATTAACCAACATAATAACGCGCCATTTTGTGACAGCTACAGGATTTCGGGCGGAATACCTTTGCTAAAGCTGAACCATATTTATATTTTTTAGGATAACAGGCAATGGAAGTGGTGCAGAATGCCAAAAGTGACGATTGTTAGACGATGCTCGCCTTTCTGTCGCAATTTTACTGTTGAAATGTAAAAATGCTTAATAGATATTCGATTATTTTTTTAGCCTGGAGAGGCCCGACATACAAAACTGATTTCTTGGTTGTTTCCTTACCTCCCTAGATTGCTAGTTTCATTAGATTCACTCTTTGTAAATGATTGCTTTCTCCAGGATATTGCATTAAACACTGACCCTCTTGTAAGATTCTGGAGCAAACTGCGAAAAGGATACTATAAATGTAATTAAGTTATGACCGCTTTTACTGTCGTTTTAGTATTTTTAAAGACTTGGGTAAATCTGTCAATTGGTTTAACACGATACAAGAGATTATTACACTTAAATAAGTTTACTTCGAAGTGCGTGGTGGCCTGTTGGTAACGGACCAGACGCGGCTGCCTACATGTTCACGGTGGTCGCGGGTTCAAATACCAGGGCATACCTCTGACTTTTCGGAGTCATGTGTGTATTGATAGTGAATCACCACGCAATATAACGGTGAAGGAAAACATCGTGAGGAAACCTGCATACCATAGCGATTTGTATAAATTACTATGGTACGAGTATGTAAAAGTCCGCCAACCCGCACTAGACCAGGGTGGTGGACTACATGGCCTAACCACTCTCAATCGTACTCTTGATTGTAGAGAAGGCTCGTGCCCTGCAGTGGGACGTACATATATGGGCTGATACAGTACAGAACAGTAAGTTTTACTTCTTTATTCAAATGTAGCGTCTGTAGAGGATTTACATACTGGTGTAGCTACAGCATCTTGTCCCTTGGACTACAGTTTTAATGGGCCGGCTCTACCGTTGTGGTACTACTTACTGTCTTAACAAAGTCGCCGAGAAACGATAGCTTTGCGTCCTGTTTTGTTCGGTGACTAAGATTGTCAGAGCCCCAATTATACTTTTCTCCTTTACCCTTTTTCGTACTCTTTGCCTTTTCAATTTAAGACGCGAGTAAAGAATTTGCGATTAAAGCTTCGTAGATGTTCATGGGCAGCTGGTATCAATTACCACCAGTTGAGCCGTTTTATCATTTGTCGAATCTTTACTATAAAAAAAGCATTTTATTTATGTTACAACAATTGCATATGACTGAAGACTTATAAGTCTGTTCTTATTTTGTCTCTTAAGGAAAGATGGTAAAGTATTGTTAATAATTCTAAGTATTAAACATATTCTTGTATTTTTGTCGTTCTCCGTATACTTTTTATGCTGGACCACGGCATGCTTTTATCGTATAATTAATTTATTATTAAAATATGCAGACGCTGTTATGGAATAAACCTTTGTGCAAAAGGTTATGCATTCCGGCAACATAACATATTTGTAGTACAAATAGTACCTAGATACTTGTCCATAAAACAAATTATAAATCCTTCATGCCCATTGAGTATTATAATTACTAGAACAAGACCCTCATTCTCTTTAAACGTCGAATAAAAGAACTGTTTTCATAACATCCCCATTAAATATTTCGAACAGAAAATGTTTGTTATCAAAAATATATCGCAACAAACGAGTCCATTAAAGAGGCTCGTTAAAAAAATTAAACAACGTGAGAGAACGCGAAATGCGCAACTCTTTTACAAAAAAAAAAAATACAAATCCTGGGAGCAGTACAGTTTGGCTGTATGGCGAGTTTCCTCCGCCGGCGGCGTTAGCGCCTGGCCCCGACGTCACGGCTAATTATTTCCCGCCCTTTCCGTTTCCGAGCGCGCCCGATCAACGGCGGTTCCGCACGAGCGCCGGATTCCAAATTCAAATTGGATGAGACGCCTCTCGGAATGTTTTTTTTTAAATACGGCCTATTTTAAAAAAGAGGTTTTACAAACGTAGGTTACATTGTTTTTTAGTTTTTAAGTATTTATTTTTTTATTAAACGTGATGTTATTGTCGCGATATTTTAAGTTTTATTTTAAATACGGGGTGCAGTGGTAAGTGAGATACGGAAATGTGCATTTTTTTGTGTTTTTTAGCTTTACGGTGTCACGACCGGGTAGGTACCGGCCAGTTACAACCCAAGAATAAACCGTTCTTTTTATTGCACCATCACTTTACGAAAGTAGACACGTAAAAATGTTGCGTGTAATTTTGTACTTCTGTAAGTCCTGGCTAGCATACAACTTTGTAATTGGTCAGATTTATATTTTTTTCAAAGCCCCACAGCTATAACCATATGGCATTGAATAATAGTTCATAATATTGCACGAATGTGTTACAAGAACGAATGAACGAACGAAGAACGAGTGCACGAATTATAAGTGGTAGAGCCACGCTGTTGTCAGTCATGGCTTAACATGAATGGGTAGGCTCATCCGGGGCGGTACCACTGTCTTACAGGAAACTGTTGTAAAGCAACAGTTTTGCTGTCGCGTTTCTTTCCTTGAGTGAGGTTGCCGAATGCCCAATACCTATTTCTTATTCGCATCCTTTTTCCTTCCCGCTCCCCTCCCAATTGGGTTGGCAACACATCCATGATCCAGCGTTGTGGATGTTCATGGGCAGTGATAAGCAGACCAGACCTAAGCAATAAAAAAATTGTAGCAAATTCTTGATTAAAATATTATTTATTTTTGTATAAATATTTTTTATCTTTAATACCGTCAAGTAGACTTAAATACATACAGGATGATACTCGTATTGACATATGTAGGTGATATTGTTTTGTCAAATATCTTGATTTTTAGTTTTCACGATTTTTGGCCACTCCATATAGATACGAGTATTTATACAGCTTTTTACCGGAGCCGTAAAAAGAATCGCACCTATACGGGTTGATCAAAGGCCTTGAAAACTAAAATCGCGAATTTTGACAAAACTACCAGGCAGAGTTTTTTCAAACTTGGTACAATGTTACCTGGTGTGTCTAGGAACATGTGGTTTAAATTAAATACCATAATATGCCAACCTGTATACTATTTAAAGCTTTACATTCGCGACCATTTTATTTTCAGCAAGTTTGTGCTTCGACTAAAGTTCCCCGCAGTTTCAGTATGTCACCTAGAGTTTCGGTTAGTGACAGCTGGTAGATGCATGTAAATGGCGGCTTGCGGGCTTGCGTCGGCTTCAATCGCAGCGCACAAAGCTTTCCGGTGAGCGGTGATTAAAACCAAACGGAACTCATTGCAAGACTTCGCGATGTGTCACACTACACAACTTCGTCTTGCTAGTGATGGGCCGTGTTGAGCGGCTTGATTCGGGCTTAGAGCTCGAAAAGTGTTGTAGAGTGGTTTCGGTTTCGGGCTTGAAGTTGGTGCATGCGTGCATGGGTTAGGCACTAGGGTACTTACTATATTGTCACTGTATTACAAAAATATTTACAACTCCTTCTATTAATTTCACTACTTGACTAATGCCGTTCCGGGATAAAGACCAAGATTCTAGAAGAAGAAGATTCTAGAGACCTTTCTAGTGGCTCGTTTCATTGCTCAGTATTAATAAAATGCGTGCTTCCGTCGGTCGTGGTTAATAGGAGTTGCAGTTACGAGTGTAAATATGAGACAGTTTTTTTGTCATAAAATATTTATTCTTCATCCTAGGTAAAGAACAAAATGTACTTATACAAAGAACGAAATCATAGCTTTTCGCTACATGGCAGACTTGTCCCAACCGTTTCACGAAATAAATCTTAAAATAGTGATTACAAAACCGAATCTTCGGCCTGTTTCGGGCAGGGGACAACACGTGACCATCGCCAAAGTACTGAATGTAACTGCGAATTGCTTTTCAAAATCCTACTTTGAATTTTGACTACAAAGACTCCGACACAAAGATTTCAATTTTAATCGATGCGAGGAAAATTATGAGAATTCTGTGATTTTGACTGGTGTGAAATATATGAAAAAAAAATTACCAATACTCGTTACAGCGGAGAGACAAAGACCAAAGATAGAGTAACTCTTCTCAATTGAGGAGATTCGTGTCTAGTAGCGAGAGCGGTGTGGGTGAATGTTGGTATGTAAAAAGCATTTCATTACAAGTTTAGAAAGTAATGAAGAAAGAGTAGGTATTGGGCATTCAGCAACCTTATTTAACTTGCGAAACAGCAACAAATCCGTCGGTGTTCTGTTGGACATTGGTATAACCGTGGTTGAATCGGACCATTCCTATCCATCCATCCATCAGCCAAAGGAAGTCCACTGCTGAACATAGGCCTCTCCCAATGATTTCACCATTCCTATAAACCTGGTTTATTACATTGTGGCTCACACAAGAGGTAAAGCTACTATGCTCCCATTTCGGTACACCGGGGGAGGCCCAAAGGGGTATGTGAGTGCCTCTGGCCTTTTAGCCCGACACATTGCAGAATTGTGGCCGGGCTGGGTCCCTAACAAAACCTACGCCACTATGCCAACTAAAAACCCCTTGGTGAACGTCACACGCATTATAGTCGTCACCGGACATCCCAGTGCGAGAAGCATCCCGATATACGTCCGCGTAACCGCTCGGCGGAACACCATTGCTGGTCCTTCCATTGTGGGGGGTCTGAATGCCCCACACTTACCGCTGTTTTTGGACACTCGTTTGAGATGCTGTTGATATCCACTGAGGCTAGCCCATGCGCTCTATTGCACATCTCGGAGTTGTTATACGTAAGGGCGCATCACCTACGCAGTTTGTCTAACGACTCTATGGCCCCTTTAAGCCGCCTCTTACGATGGGTAGAGAATACCGTGGCGGAATTCTTGCACCCCCGAACTACAGGGCAAAGCTGTAGCTCTACCTCCTGGAATTGAAATTGGTTTAGTATCACTGATTATATATTATTGTAGATCTACGTTGATCAAACGCACATAATCTTACTTTGCAACACAAACCCTGTCTCAAGCTAAAATGTGTCTCCGATAATCACATCATAATGCAGTAAGTTTTTAATTATCTCACATAAATAAATAATTACAACAAAATATATAAACAAAGAATATTTTAAGAAGCAATCAGTACTGTCGCCGAGTTAATAGGATATCTCAGTCGGTCGATTTCCCAAAGAAATAGACCGCAATACTATTATTATGTTGTGTGTGTGTTGTGTACATATGTGTAAGTGTGTGTGTGTGTGTGTGTGTGTGTGTGTGTGTAAGTAATTAGCAAGTCTCCTCTCTCGCAGCCGTAACAACTTTATTTATTTCGGCGACTCGCCTTCATTTAAGAGATCTTAGCTTTTATTACGGACTGTGTTTCTTGATACTTTTATTTATTTTATATTCGTATTTTTAACTCTTTCACCAGTTAATTGGTCCTATCCTTGCTGAATATGTGCCTGTTTAAAACAATCGTAACGAAGTGTGAAGAGTAAAGAAGTGATAGAGTTCTGCTATAGGCCGTTAAATCTCCAATACAAATGAGCCAGTTCAATTGGGCTTTGCTCTCGTGTTTCGTTCCGTGAGAGACAATGACTCCCACCTGTTTTTCTTTTCGCAACCTCTTATTCTGAGAAGCCGACAAGGCATCTAAAATCCAAAATTGTCTAATTTCATAGGCGGCTGTATTACTACAATTGATTAGTTCATTTGCTAGATCTAAGAACATAAAAAAGGCCCTTTATTACCTTATCTATATACACCCAAATATAACCTAAAAACAAAATCAACAGAAGTACGTCCAAGATGATGCGGTTAAAGTATCAAGACTGTGAGGTCGCGCTGTAAGAGTTTATTCGTGCTCTTCAGAAGAATATCTCAAAGGTGTAGCCAAGTTACAATATACCTTACACTCACCGACAAAAGTACTTGCATAAACATAATGTTATTTTATTGTGTAGGACTGCAAAACTAAGATCGAGTCTTGTGTCGTGCGTATTAGGAAATACGAGAGACTTTTCGGTCCCTTCAAAAACGGACAGTGTTATAAAGTACAAGTATTTTTGCTCAGTAATCACGTCACATTGTTTGATTTGTGCTAGATATTCCTTATGAGTCCTGAGGTGAAGTAGATAGAGGGTCTTTTAATATTTATAAGTCAAAATTTTTTTGCGACATATATAAAAATCATGTTACTATTACCCTACTAGGTATCCTATGTAGAAGACATATCTTTAATACTAAAAAATATTCCCCGTAAACAATTCTGTGGCTGACTGTACCAGGGTATATTTGCTAAGATGTTGTCTCCCGCAAATTTGGCCCGGCGTTGCTTAACATTTAAATGTTGAATCATACTCGGTATCAACCCCCACGAGCCGGGGGTGGATTAGTGAGGATCACGACGGATCGTTCTCCGTTATGCATTTACTCGCGACAATATTATACTGTAATCTCTGGTTTGTGGTTATTTGAAATAAAAAAGGTATATAGCGATTTGGAGGGTAGAGTAATAATAATAATAAATACAGCCAACAGTTACATACATAGTCCTGACCCCACATTAAGATCAATTAAGTCTTGTGTCGTGGGTATCAGAAGCTACGAGGGACTTTTCCGTCTCACAAACACCTAGACCCGAGACAAATACTTGTGGGCCTCACAAACATTTGTCTCAGTGCGGGGATCGAACCCGCGGCCTCTAGTTTCACAGGCGGCGCCTAAACAACTGCGCCACGGAGGCTGTCAAAAGAGAATTAAATAAGAAACGGGAAAGAAGTCGCTGGATGCAGTACCAATTTTCCGCCATAAGCTAAACAGTGTCCGTTTATTTCGCTCACCGAACAAAATGCAACAGTATTGATAATTTACGTTGGAGTTCTTTAAGCTAGTGGTAACACCCAGTTGACACCAGTCGTTGGTACTGCTGCTTCTACGAACTTTAGTAAGACTCTTGTTTTTTATTGTATCAGGCCATGTACGTCCCACAGCAGGACAATCATGAGTACGATTGAGAATGGTTAGGCCATATAGTACATTACGCTATCCTAGTGTGGGTTGGCGGACTTTATATACCATAGAAATCCCGTAAGACTACTACTTGCAAAATACCTACTCACCACTGCAATTGCTGAAGTTAAGTTTATTGCTACCCTATTATATTGTTGAGGAGATGGTGGGCCCTACCGCTTTATTTATCTACGCTTCAATTAACTGTGTGAGATTCATTTATATTGTAATTTAAATTAGGCTCTGTGAATCAATAAATAAATTATTTAATAAATACACTCTAAATCTCAAGTCGTATCCACGCTAATCTCTCGCAGATCCACCCCTAAAAGCGTCTCAAGAAAGTACACGAGTAAATTTTAAGTAATAAGGAAGCCCGCTAATCAGCCAACAGCCGCGCTAATTACGACGAATACCCGACGACTGTCCGAGCGCACTCGAACGCGCCCGAAGGTAGCCGAGCGCGCCCGCCCGATCCTTATCGGTTTCAAGTTCGGCCTATTTGAATTTGGAATGGTCAGTGATTAGTTACAGAGGCGTGATGTTTAGATTATGCCTAATACCGATGGTGTATTTGGTGTTGAAAGTGATGGATTGTAAGGTACTGTTGGATATTTTAATACATGCAATGAATCAATGTGGTGTTCGGTAATTAAAGTGTTTCGCTGTTGAGTGCGGCCTCTTGTACGCTTGAAAAGGGTTGTAGGTTAGTAGAATTCTTGTGAAGATTTCTCACAAGAAAATGTTTCATATTATGTTTTTCAGTTGCTATAAGTCATAAAATATAAAAAGTCTTTTTGCGAGCTGAGCTCAAACTGTGTCCTGATTGTCCGCTCCACCTTTACCACTGCTTACTCTTGAGAATACATAAAATATTATAATAATAGGATGTTAAGACCGCAGTAATAGAATATACCAGCTATTTACGTGAAACTGCTGTGTTGAATCTCAATACGAGACAGCGATTCAATTGTAGTCCACTCTGGCGTAATACGGGAAAGTAGGTAGATGGATAATTCTTAAGACTTGTAGTTGAAGTACGTACGCCATGGACGTATACTGAAATGTTCACTGGCCGATGAGTTTATGACCAATTAAATTAATTATATGAAGCTGAAACCTAAGTAATTTCCTAGTTCAAAATGTTACGTTTTAAAATATACTAAACGGGATTAGTTTAATTTATGCTTACGCTGTAAACTATATTAAAGGTATATGAGTGTCATTATTTGAGTTCTGATTATAGATCTATTTGATTCATAAACCAACATATTTAGCATCATACAATTCCATAACATAAAACTGAAATAAAAACATCTCAAACTCAAAACACACAACAATTCTCGCGGCAGCTTGTCAAGTCCCGTCTGCCAACTTAATCATTTAAAACCGTCACAGAACACGTTTATTCCAAGTTTAAATTTTGTCCCCTCAGAATTTGAAAATTTGAATTAAGAAATTGGATTGGCACTGTTGGTCCGTTGAAAGAGATCAGCGTGGAGGGATAAGGATGATGGTCGCCTCACAATTATATTAATAAGATACTTTGATGGCTTGTGGTGACGGTTTGGAACGTCTTAAACAAATTAAGAAAGTAAATCGTTTAATTAGATAGATAACTGGATCTTTGAACATTTGAATAGTTTACGTGTGTATAACGATTTATGTAACTACTGTCCTGTGTGTGAGTGAGCGGTCAAATCTCAATTGATAAATATTATTAATTGCGTTATAGAATCTCCTTTGTGTCGTCATTTTGTATCTTAATTGGTAACATTCAATTTAATCGCTTTATCGTAGTAGTTTTTGTCTGATCTTTTAATCAGTAAATAATTAAAGATATCGTAAAACAAATCAAGCCGTCGGCTTTTGTTGTCCTTAAATGGATAAAAGCAATCGTGGATAATTATTATAAAAAAAATCAAGTAAAATGGAACCATACCTCGCTTTATACATTGAACTACATACATTGTAAATTTAAAATCCCAATTTTTTTTTGTAAAAAATAGTAAAATACGGTTAATTAACAAAGACTACTGCGACATCTGCATACATTGTATTGTATGTTGCTTGGTTTCTCGTACCAAAAATGATTGTAGTCAGCACACAGATCACCGGGGTCTGAGCGCTTCGCACGCGGTAACACAAAGGATTCCATACAAGAGAACTGCGTCAGTAGCATCAACAAAACTATGCCTTTTACCATGTATGCAATGTTTGGCATAGCTAGTAGGCTGAGAACATGTTTTCTAATAGTTGAAATTGTTTTATACATATAGTGCCTCAATTTCGGTAAGTTTATGATAACAATTTTAAAGGAACGTCAAGGATTTAACGGCTTTTTATGACTGAAAGAAGTCGTCTTCAGATTATGTGGAAAATAGTATTTAGTAGAGACCTTGACATATCAAGAGAACAATGTTAAAATCTTTGGCCTTCTGAATCCATGGAGTCGACGCAATAGTTTGCTATTTTATTGTAATATTATCCTTAATTACGCAATGAAGAGATTTATACTGTTTTAATTAATTTTCTAATTATCTACATCTTTCACATTTTAAGACATAAAGAAAATAAAAAGTAAACCGAAAGTAAACATACGGTTCTACGTGCATGTACTATTCGGTGTATCTTTCAATGGAAACGGAAGTTCGTCACAAGCAACGTTTTCATGCTCTATTTGATTCGTCCTTGTAACGGTACGTAACTACACAGTCTTTGAGCCGTTTGAAAATCGAACCCGCCGCGTCAATCAGCCAAATTGGAGGTCCGCAAAGAACGGAACGCAGCCGTGCCCCACCGTGCCCGTGTTCTCAATTCAAATTTCGAATTCGACGATACGCAATGAATAGCGTTTCGAATGCACCTTCTGTTTCATATCGTGCTCTATACTTTATTTTGATTAATATTTTATGTTCTATTTTCGAAAATTTTTCTTTTTTACTGGCCAGTGTATTTGCATGATCTATGTTTTTTTTTTCTAAAGTGTAGTTTACTTTAAATTGGAATGAATGTTGAATTTATTAGCCGTATTTTTTGGATGGATTGGTTATTGGACGGGACTGTACATTTTGCATAGTATTTTTATTTTCGGCTCTATCAAAAATACATTCATCCATAAATTAAAATGTAACAGCAATAGCTATGACTGTAGCGAATTTCTGTGAAATAGATTAGTATACGGTATATAATGTAATCTGTAAATGCCCTACAACGGGAGAT
Organism: Theretra japonica; assembly: GCA_033459515.1. NCBI lineage: Eukaryota > Metazoa > Arthropoda > Insecta > Lepidoptera > Sphingidae > Theretra > Theretra japonica. The sequence continues at coordinate 1,834,584 of CM065928.1, forward strand.
ACGACACTAGAATGATGCAGATACAAATCGTCATTGAAATCGACCACGGTGACTAAAATTTTGAATTTCTTGCTCCGTTGGTTCTCCATCACAGCCGTCGGTTCTTGCTCGGGCAATCCAAAAATTCCGACCCTAGAAATTGCGCATTTAAATATAAATACAAAATAGTGTACAGTACACTGGTAATTGGTAAGAATAATCTCTCTCACGCTGTGTATAACATTAGCTTAAGTGGTGCGTTCACAATCACTCAATACAGCTTAAACTCTAAGACAGATTAAGAAACGGCAGCAAAAAGCAATCAATCAAGCACATATGCGTACTAAAACCTTTCCAATTACGACCCTCGTTATTTCAATCGGGCAACACTAAATTACCGAATAACATGTTGACGACAAAACGCTTTTCAATTCAGCACTAACAATATTCCCCCGAAATGGAGGGCCCTTTTTGTGTGCGCCCCCAAATGCCAATCTGGGAAGATTGCTTTTTTCTTTTGTCAGTTTTTGAATACACGTATGTGCAATAGGTCCTTTTGTACATGATTAAATACTCTGCACGCGCAGTGTTGCCATCACTCGGGGGTATAAAGGACCTTTTTACGTGTCCAATAAGGTCTATGCGGTTGACTGCCAGTGGCGGGTTAAGATGGAAGCGGATTGGTTATTTAATGGTTTCTTGATTTGCCGATTTGTCCCGTTGATTAATTCTGTTCCAATTTTGAATTTTGTTTTTATGTTTTCGGCCAGTGTTATGAAATTTGTCAGCGATGGTAAGTGTTAAGTTCCGTTAAGTTAGTTCACGAAATTACTACTAGACTTAAGTCTTGCTCTAATTCGTAGTAATATGAAAAAAAAATACCCATATCTCCATGATTATCCCTCCTTAATTAATACAATATCTTACTTAAGCCCCAAGAGGAAGTTATTTTTAAATTATATAATTTTAAGTATACAAAATTCTAGCATGCAAAGCTTTTTTACTAAAGACAAACACATTCATGTTACTTGTCTCCTTATTTGAGCTTGGATCGTGTCATAGACCGATTTTTTCTACCGTTCATTTTATATACAAAATCATATCCGATTCAGTAAATAATCTCAAACACACCGGGGAACGTACTGTAAAAGACGCGCCACAACTTTTAATGTGAAAAATACCATTATCATATCAAAACAAAATTGACGTTGCACTTTCGATACGCAGAGTTATTCAAAAACAATGTTTACTATAACGTAATAAGGTCTTTTTGGTTATGATTCAACGGTAAATATAATTGGGTATCGAAAATTCCCGCGCAATGCGATTTTGACGCGTTCGAATTTCAAATTCTTAGCGATTTTCAACTCTATGGCTTTCTCATAGGATGTAATAAGCAAGATGTGGGCACTAAAGTATTGCTTGCTTCGAGTGGTATTTTTCACATTGGGCCGGTTCTCGTGTGCGGAGATTGTTTAACATTCATCTGTGTGGATGGTTTTATTCAATAAATATTAATGACTTTCAATGTTGGCTGTATATTTTTGTGTCTTGTCCTCAGTTTTTTTTAAGTTTGATTAAGAAAGTTTGATGTTATCCTATTGGAATGATATTGGAATATTTGACGTGGAAAAATTTGGCAGAAGTAATTTTACTTTTTGTTTGTGGGGTGATGAATTCATACAATTGTATTAATTTCGGAATAATTTGTGTTTCGTTTTTTTCTTACTTTTGATTGCATATAGTTATATGGATAGTTTTGTAATATCTACGATTTTGTCTTAATTTTGATCTTTTGTGTTTGGCAATTGATCACGTGTAGAAAATGTTAGATTTAGGATGTTTTTCTATGCATATTTTAGTCATGCTTGAGAAACAAATCAATTGACAATTACAAAACCAAAGTGAAAATATCACCAAATGAATCGAAGTAAAAATATCACCCACATATTTCCAATAACAATCTAAGCCGTGCACTCGGAATTCCATTTTCAATTTAAAAAAGGCTGTAAATTAAAAAAAAAACATAAAAGTGAATATTATATTAAAAACAAAAAGGCGGGAAGCTCGCTCGGCGATGGTGGGCTTCAATCGAAAATGGAGCGTTACATTTAGTTGTGAGCCGCCGGTGACAAAGGGCGCGCCGTCAAATGCCATTGCTCAAATGAGAACGCAGTCATTCGCGAGTGTGGTGGAACGGAAAAATCATCGGCCGGGAATGTCATCGGTTGCCGCGCAAAAAACTGACATCTGTCAAAATATGGAACGCAGCGCGCGGGGATTTTAATTTTTTAAATTTCATTTTCAGGCAAAAGAATTGTAAACAGCATTCAAATGTTTTTCTAGGGTTGAGTTAATTTCTAAAGAAGGCTACAACTTTCAAAAATCCTTATTAAAATTCTTGCATAGAATAATTATTTATGTAGGTGACTTAGTTCTACGACGTATGAATGCAGATACGTAGAGGTGCGCTACAGTACTCGTAGCACATCTACGTTAGTGCTACACTGATTTACAAAGTTATTAATCTGCTACTACTAATCGATAACTTATCCTAAGTTCAAAATAAGCAGATTAAACACACTTTTGTGCTCTTTTTTTACGAAAAATATATCCAGGTTAAAAATTAAGTATGGCCTGAACAATAAAGTGTGTTTATTTTGACTTATGAGAATAAATAATTAACTCTTCCGTGTCGAATACCATATGTAATTTTTGCATTGATAGAACTTCAATCGATTTACTCAAGTTATATTACATAGATAATCCATTACAGAATCTTATGAAGTCATCTATTTGTAAATCACACGATAAAAAATAAACATATTTTTTTCAATAAAGGCTTTCTGCCACATCCCGGCGCACAGCATAAACATCAACGCATACAAATCTATGATAAAACGACCATAAAAATGTGAAACAAAAGATACGGCTGAAGGGAGACAGAGAGGGGCCCGGCGCCTCCTGTGATAATCACTGCGCCAATAGATGCCTGTGGGAAAGTAATAAGGCATTTCTACTCGCACTTAACTATTTGTCTCCGGAAACTATGAAATATTTTATAAGCAAACACTCGGCCTAGTAAACAGCTTTGTCGAGGCTGGGGTTTTTAATCCGCGCAATTTCATGTAAAAATGCGGATTGACAGGAATTTTAATAATGGAAAATATTAATGTATTTTAATTGGTGCATTATTATGGCTTGTTATAGCTTTCGTTATAATTAGATGATTCTAAATTCAAAAAGCGTTCGAAAGAGACAAAATATTCGGTGACTAAAAATAAAATTAAAATAAAATTCGGTGACTATAAATAGGTTATAAAACTTTGTATAAATATGGCCGTTAATCGATGTACACCGTACTTTAGTTGGTACCAGCTGTATTGTACACATTTTGTCGTGGCAGTGTTAAATCAATTTAGACACATAATATTTGGTTAACCCTTCCCTATTGGACTCTCGGTTATAGAGGAAGTCCTTTCTCATCAGTGGCGAATATGAGTTGATGCCGCAGCAGTACAGCAATTTTTATTGTACTGTATCAGCTCATATACGTCCCACTGCAGGGCACGACCCTCCTCTACAATCGAGACTACGATTGAGAGGGCTTAGGCCATATTTGTCCACCACTCTGGCATAGTGCGGGTTGGCGAACTTTACACACCATAAAAATTCTTGCAAATCGCTATGGTATGCAGGTTTCCTCACGATGTTTCCCTTCACCGTTATAGTGCGTGGTGATTGATCATTAGCAATATTTGGTCGGTGGAAGTAGCTTCCGATTTCCTGAAGGATACATATTATTCTCTATAACTAAATCCAACTCTTAAGTACAGAAAGGGCAGTAAAAAGATTGATTGAAACATTCTTTCATCATCATCATCAGCTCGTTGCAGTCCACTGCTGGACATAGGCCTCTCCCAAGATACGCCACAGAGCCCGGTCTGCTGCTTTATGCATCCAGTCGCTGCCGGCCCTCTTGTGCAAGTCATTCTTTAACCACTTTGAGCTATTTCGTAATTTTTCAAGATTTAATAATTATTTTATTTTATTTTATTTTATATATATTTGGGAAACATACAGAACAATAAACAAAATAACCACAATACTATTACTAACACACAATCCAGTGAAGTTTCCACAGTTATGGAGGTAATGTGGGTATAATATTACATACATACATACATAACCACACGCCTTTTTCCCAGAAGGGGTAGGCAGAGGTGCTACTAGAACACCCACGTTTCGCCTTGTATATTCCGTCCCACGATGTGATAGGGGGCGAGCCTATCGCCATATCGGGCACAAATTCCTGACTCCGGGCTAATAATGAATAGAAAAATCCAATATCACTTTGCCCGACCCGGGATTCGAACCCGAGACCTCAGCTTTTGCAATCATACCGTAGTACCACTACGCCACCGAGGCAGTCGAGGGTATAATATTTAGCAACAGAAATAATATATATCGACAGATTTATTTCAATTGGTTATTCTGAGAGTGAAATAGCTACTACAATCGATTGAAGCAGGGCCGGTTGGTTTCCTTTTTTAATATTTAATAATCTTACCTCTAATCCTCTATCCTAATATAAAAAAGCTAAACTATACTTCCAAGAATTTGTTCTTTTCGTAAAATAAAATAAAAGTAAAGGGAATATAACTTTACTAGAGAGAATTAGTAATAAGCTTGATTACATTGCTTAAATTAATCTATGGAAAATTCATTTTGCATTGGCAACTACCGAGAACTGTTCACTTCAAACAAAACAAAGCATCCATCTGCGTAAGTTGGTTAGTTCTTGACCGTCAATACAATTGTGCTGGGATATTGAAAACTGGAAATACGCAGGCTGATCCCGTATCGTGACATTCCTGATTGGGTTCCAATAGGTATCTAAATTTAAAGATACGAATACCCTACCAGTTAAAAATTTTCGAATTATAATATTTACTCAGACCCAGTGTCTTTATTTATACTCTGTGTATGGAGTTCAAATAATCTGCAACATTATTATTTCCTAACCAGCAGGCGTGTTTAATGAATTACCATTCCATTTTGCTAAAACAAACGCTTAGCTATCAATACGTGTACGCCGCCATATTTTTTTTATCAAACGGCTGCGGCGGGCGCGCTTCGGATTCCATTTTCAAATTCAATTTTCGAACAGTATTGCAGTGAAAGAATTCGGAATTTGAAACAGCGAATCGGCGTAAAGACGCACGTTTGAGGTGCGCTCCGATTGGGGTGTTGATTAGGGAGGTGAGGCATTAGCCGCGAGGGCTGCCTGCTGAAATAAAGTTTTTTTGGTTGGCAACATTGTGAAACATATTTTGTATTGGCGAGATTGGAAGTAAAGTGGTGTTATAGAAGGAGCATGGATGGCGGAAAGAGTTTTATTTTTTATACTGGATGGTGGTACGAATAAAATACTATATTGCATGATTACCATCATGTAGAGTACACTTACTAGTGTACTCTAGATAGAGATCGATTGTCGTGACATGATAATGTTTTGATGTTATTTAGACAAATTAACGGTCTCCCGCTTAGAACTTAATTAGGTAGAGGAGGAAGAGTGTAGCAGTGTAGATGTGGGCTTAGAACCTTGGCTTAAGCCAATTTTTGTCTGATATTTCCGCGCAAATTTTCACGACAGCTGGATAGGATTGTTATATCGTAAGTTGTGTTTACAAGTAATTAATTTGAGGATAAAAATAATTTTAAAATCAGTGTCTGAATTTTATAGGAGATCGCTTTATAGCTGACAATTAATTAGTTTGTTATAGAAATTTGGCATAAATTCTAGACGACCCCTTTTCAATCGTTGGATTTTTTTTAAATGAGCAGTATGATTTTGTTTTAACAATTTCCTATTACCCGGTAGATCATTGAAAATTTGCGTTACCTTGTTACCAGAAATCGATTGCAATTACTCGATTACGATACAAGCGTCAAAAAATATCATTCGCCTAATTACTTAAACCGACACACAAAATCCCTAATTAACCGTTCAACAGGCAGATTATCGTCAATTTCAGTGCTAATTGACAACGAAGCGTATTTGCCAGTTTTGTGCCCAGCAGGTGCCGGAGTTTTCCAGCCCTGCTGCACCCCGTGCGGGAAGGGTACGGGGTGGAGGGGGATGCAAGCCTCGCTGTGATTGGTGCGTGCGGCGTCACGTGCCTCTGGGAAATCAGCTTCGGTCGCGCGACGTCGCGCTTGTTTATCCGCCGTCCTGTCACGCGCGCCATAGAGTAGCGACACGTATCGAATGAGGTGATTGGTGATGTATAATTGAGTTTTTTTGGCAAAAAATATTGGAAATTTTGAACGTGACTTGATTGAGCTAGGGGGCGGAGTGTAAAGGCTGATGTAAACATGGACAGTGCTCTGACTGTTGGATTCAGATTGTAATTTTCGGAAAACGATTTTGGCAGACTACACTTCAGTATTTCACTAAGAGGAATTTTACAACGACGTGTAAAGTAGTCGCGATCTGGGTGATACGAATAACCTATCACCAACCATTAGCTTTAACGAAACGTAACAGCAAAGTTGTTATTTTATGTTGGTGCTCAGTAAGACAGTGGTACCATCTCAGTCGAGCCAACCCACTCGTACTGTTTGAATATAGCAAGGCTCTACCACTAACAATAAGGCAAGCCTCTATAATATTTTTTATTCTCTTTTACATTTGAATTTGGAACTGCCGTGTTCGAATTTAGAATAATAGAATAAGTCTTGACCGTTTCCTTCTATTTTGAATGATTGTATTTGTCGGTTATTCTGTGCATAGCCTCCAGGTTTGCGCGTGGACGTGTCGATGACGTTTTGTTTCACGCTGCATTCATCTGACACATCTCGTTTACTCATTGTCACTTGTTGGACAACATGCCGTTTTGGCAGTTTTTGGTTTTTATTTATTTAAGGATTATTTGAAAACAGAATTTTAAATTCTAATAAAGCAACAATAAAGAAGTGCGTGGTGGCCTGTTGGTAACGAACTAGAGGCGGCTATCAACATGTTTACAGGGTCACAGGTTCAAATCCCAGGGCACAAATATGACTTTCTCGAGTCATGTGTGTATTGATGGTCAATAACCACGCGCTATAACGGTGAAGGAAAACATCGCGAGGAAACCTGCATACTATAAATATGAAAAAGTCAGTCGTCTACCAAAATTAAGACATCAACGCCCTCCCAATCGCAATGCGCATATTAAACAAAATCCAAATAACAAATCACAACATTGACCCCCGCTCCATTAACAAATAAACTCTCTATTACTAATAAAATCCGACACAATTACATCAACACTGAGTCCGCCATCCGACGCCCTCGCCTTCCTAGCCGCTGACTACGTTTTAATTTACACATATAGCTTTACACCACACAATTAACAATAAACCCTCCCGCACACAAGATAAGGTGTAAATTCCTCGAACGCAAAATCACCATGGCTGATACAATCATAGAAATCACTCGAATCCAAATGGAAAAGGTGTCAAAGATCGAATTTACGATTCATTATACTTAATCCTTATAAAAATGGGGGAGAATGCCCGGTTGGTGCATTCGATTTTCAATCTAATTGGTTCGGTTTACAGTTGTTTTTGTGTTGTCTGTGAAATATATGTGATTTTGAAAAAAGCGCTCGGGACGCGCGCGTGTAAGTGCCCATTGTGGCGGCAGATGGTCCGGTAGCGTTGTATATTTGAATGAGGTGTCATCCCATGTCGTTTATTTTTTTATTAATTTGTTTTTTAAGTAACTGCAACTGGCCAGTTTGAGTCACTTAACTTTTAGAATTTCAAGTGTACGCACGCTTAGTAGGGGTGTTTTGTTTTTATTTAAATATTTATGATGTACTGCTGAACTGGGTGGTTAGAAATATGTTTATTAATGTTATTTTAGTTATGGTATCTAGTTTTAGGATTAATTATCATTTTGGTGAACTCGTCATTAGTTGGGGTGCATGGTAGAGTCATGTAGAGTATCACAAAATTTAAAAAGGTTTAGCGATCTAAAGATACGAAGAGATTCAATAAATTATTATAACATATCAAATGAATGAATGGATTGAAAACATTAATTTTATCAATATTGGGCTGTTTTTCATGTACCTAACGACAATACAAAACTACTAATCCAGCTATTTTTGTTAAATTTTATTTTTACAGTTCATGAATCTTATTTGGTTGTTAAAGTGCATTAATACAGCAGGGTGTTTTACCGCAAGTATGATCGTAAAATAATTGATATAGGAGATATAAAGCTGCGGGGAAGAATTGGGAATGTGTGTCGGCACCATTAGCAGAGCGGCCATTACGCGCTCCCGTGGGCGCACGGACCATAGACTACGCCACAGATTATAAAATAGAAAGTTAATTTAGTAAATATTATGAATACCAAGACAAATCATAATAAAATGTGTTAAGCAGTCATAATGTCGATTTAAGGTGATTGGGAACCTCAGCACCTGTAGGTAAAATATTTGAGAATTTATAAACAAAGCTGTAAAAATTAAAGCATGGATTTAATGCCATATGCATTCTATTACGAGTATAGACCACCTTTGGGTGAAGCAGAAATAGAGCAAAGTAGGTTTATTTCACATTAGGACTTTATTATATAAAGAGTTTATTATATGAGTTTATTATAAAATATAAAACATAAAAAAGAAACAGTATAACATGTTTAATGCAAATATTATAGAGAGGTTCCTCTCTATAATATCGAAAATAGTTCCTAATCCAAAACCCTAACCATAGAGTTTATTATTTTAACGCAATATTGGCGTAGTCTATGGTCGGCCGCCCTCGTTCGGCGCGGAGGGTCAGATTTCGCGCCATTTGGCCAACGGCTCGTGTAATAGCTCGATTAGGGCTAAACACGAACAGACAGATATCTCAAATATAATTGTGTAATAAATTTATTATGTACGTAATTAAGTTTAGTTTTGCGTGCGTTCAAATTAGGGTTTGGTGCGAGCCTAATTTTATGACTGAGTTGTTATGCTACCCCATTTGAAATAGTTTAAAAAATAAATCACAGTGATGTACTGCAATTAAATACTTAAAAGGGTAAATGTCTAGGGCATACCTAAATATTAGGGTATACACAAAAAGTGATTTTATTAAGATAAGGCATGTTAAATGAATATTTTTTTTTATGCATGTAAAGCAAAAACTACACTTTTTTTTATCTAGTTATCAAATAACAATTGGGGTGTGGCGAAAGTTTAAGCGAAATTAAATTAATTTGCGCAATTAATTTGTCTGTTACTACAGTCGTCAATTTTGTAATAAACTGTACAAACATACTTCGCCGTTAACTAACATTTAAAAAAATGATTGGTAGGTACTATAGCTTATTTGATGGCAATTTGGATTTAGAACGGGACCATTCGAAATTCAAATTGATGTGTATTCGATGCGACACTGGCCAAATTAGATTCGTCGTTGAGAACTGGATAGATTCTATTAGCCGGATATTTTACGTTAGCATTCTATTTTCAAAATTATCTGTGAAGTTAGCTTATCTGGGACATTTATTAAATGTTACTTTTTCAATTAATATTATTGTCTTTACTGGAAACAACAATTACCTAATTAGATTTTAACAAGATAGTTTAAGTTGCGAGCTACTCAAATATTTACTTAATATCTTAGGCATTCTCTGCCAGTCAGACTTCAGATGCAGAGATGAAAATAAGTTGGTGCGTGCTTAAATAAATAGATTAAAAGGAAAAGTGGAAATAAAATAATTTTAAATTATGTGAAAATAACCATTCACTCAGCAGAAAAATCTAAAGCACGTCATTGCAATTCAAAAATCATATGAATATTTCTAACATAAACCATCATTTTTTAATTGTATCACCATTGATACTAACCAAAAAATACATCAAAGTCAAACATCAAAAGGGCGCAAACCCTCGCGTGTCGCGGGGGTGCACGGACGTGGGGTGTAGGGGAGGGGGTGGAGGCGAGTAATTACTCCATTACTCGCCAATAGAGAGCATAAGATGCTTTTTGTTTGCTCACAATGGTTGGGGACGTAATTGGACCACTAGCGATGCCCTCAGGAGTTGGCGGTTAACCGGACCTTTCGAATGGATTTTCGAATTGTTTTATCGATAAAGTATAGTTTTGTTGTAGTTCTTGTAGAGAACAGTGGTCAGGTAAATTGGATACGGAATAGATGTGTGTTTACGTTACTTGTGTTTTTGGAATCTCACAAAATATACATGTTTGGTTTTGAGATTTTCTCTAGCAAGAACCATTTATGTAAATTATGTTTAATGTAAACCCATGTTTAAAAAATAATATATCAAATTTAAAAGTTAATAGTATTTCGGCCTACATGTAGTAACAAAATGGCGTTACAGTTTACACAATACGTAAAAAAATTTTTTTTTTCTATTTACAATATCTCAATAACAAAAATCTCAATCTGCAAAATATATTCAATCCTCTTCTCTGTAATGTGACTTAAAACTCCTTCACTTAAAATATAGTTTAATTTATATTTGTCGAAAGCGAACATTCGCTATCGTTTTCGCTAACCCATTCGGCCCGGTCTAGCCCTCGTTAAGCGGCGCCGATGGGTCGCTCGAGCAGATTTCTTCCTATCATATCCTACTAACTTGGCATTTATTAAATTAATACTTTTTCCTATTATATCATTTAATATATTCTATTTACTGGTTAAGTAGGGTTTATTGTGACTGTGTAACTGTGTGACTGTTTCTTGAAAGGCTTGGGTTATGATTTTTGAAGTGGGATTATGGCTTTTGAAGTCATTAATTTGGAAATATATTCGTGCTGTTGATGAAAAGGGTAAATATAAAAAACAAGTTTGGAAATCATATACAAAGTAATACAGTTAATAGCTCTTATTGGCATGACGATAAGGACTGCCTTATTTTTATTCCTTATTTTTTTATATGAATCACATTTTTTTTATAAGTTTATAAAAAATAAGGAAGTTACAGTTTTTGATCTCCCGTCTGAAACTCAACTCAACAACAAAGTAACATGGATATGTTACTTTCCCGAAAGGCTCACAGTCTAACCGAATTTAGCATTCGTATATTGCACAAGACAGTGACAACACCATTTTTTTCGAAAAACAAATACAAAAACAATATAAATTTTCTCCTTTTTACCAAACCATTTCCGAAATGGCCATACACGAGTTAAGCGCGGGATAATGCGTTCGATCATTTAACTAGCGTTTATAATCATTAAGCGCCCCCGTCCCGGGGGGCCGCCGCCCCCGGGACCGCGCATCTGACGCACAGTTGTTTGGACAAGCTTTTTATGAGGCCCCATTTTGCGGTCGAGTGCGGCCCTGTTTTTGATCACTGTTTATCATTGTATGTTCTATGTTCGGATTTTGTTTGACAATTATAAAATAGTAATATGTTGTAAATGTAAACTCATTAAATTATTAATTTTTTCATTTCTTAGAAATCCTAATGCTAACTCACGACTATTGTTCGCAAAAACCGACTTCTACCTACACATAGGCTTACATGGAAATACGAACTGACCATGTTACTTACAAGAATATTTCTGAAGTTATATCTCTATTCAAAAAGGCCGGCATAAATATATCGATGTGGACTTCACTTTCCATAAGTAGCATTGTTGTTTGTAGTCAGTGTATTTTGGCAAATCAAACTAATCTCATACCTTTTAACTATGAATAGTCAATAAAAATGCTTTTTATTCGTCCTTACATACATTAGCATGTATAAAAAACAATATTAAAATGACACCCACACAGATCCATAATCGGGAAGACAAGGTTAATCACTGGATGTAGAGTACAGGGGTGGCTTAATTGCCAAATCATGTAACCGGAGGCTGCGGCGAGGGGGTTGATCATTTATTTGTTTATTAAAGATTATGGCTACCCCTTACCTGGGGTGTCTAGTTGGTACTAATGTGGTGTGTTGATATTTTAGTTGTTGGAAACAAAATTATGTAATTAAAACAACGATGAGTGCTACCCTATCTGCCTCGACTATAGTATTTCTAATTCAAGAAATCTCATTTGACATTTCATACTTTTATCATAAATAACTTTGTGAAGACGTAACTCACACAATTTCAATAAAACTTTCCGTAAAACCATAGAATTATGAAGCTATTCTTATTTTATTACAGGATTTACAATCCATAATAACTAAATTTAAATATAAACCCTTTAAATAAAGCAAAACAACCATTTTAAACAACATACTTTTTTACTAGACGTCATTACAAAGTCACGTCGTTAGGTCTTCCATGTGTAGAGTTGAGACTATGCAAACGGATTTGTATACGCATAATCGGTAAAAATATAGAAATAATCGAGCAATTTTAATCCAGTTGTTTTCTAATTTTAAAAAGTAAGTAATGTAAATACAATATATAAACCTAAGAGAATCAGCAATCGAAAAAGGCTTTCAATTGTATCCTTCGTATTATAAATTTGGCACGCACGTATACAAGTTTTCCTTGGTATTTGTTCATTTATTCGATTAATTTATTTTATTTGTGTCAAATTTACTAAAGATAATCGTAAAAAGAGTTTTGGGAAATATTGATTTTTATCTTTTCTTTCGAACTGCATAACTGAAAAAATTGCAGGTCGATACAGACGTCCGAAGTATACAAATATAGTAGAAGACCAAGATTCAGTAAAATAAGATTTCAACGCAGGATCTAGCAGGATTTCGTAGAAATTTAGGGTTTTATAGTGCGTTCCATACATAAAAAATCTAAATTATTTTTTTTAGCCAAAATTATAGGGTTAAACAAAAATGTACAAAGAATAAATATTGTAAGGAATGATAATATCGAACCGTTGGCGTCAAAATAAATTGGAAATTCCGAAAAAAATCGTGTCACAAAAAATTGCCATTTCGACTCAGTGGGCCGGGCCGCTAGTAATAAATAAATCATTGCTTTTGTTCCTTAATACTAAAGTGACTTATGCAATTGTGGATGTCTCATTAGGATAAAGATGTACATAAAAAAAACGAAATAATGTAAACTAAAAATATAAACTGTAATCGATTAAGAAATACAAACAAATAGTATCGATATCTCGTTAATAATCGGATATTGTACTAACCGATTTATTTGACATCATCCCTATTTCACAATTTTGAGATATGTCAAATGGAACTTTTAAAATTAGATAGATTATAACAGGTCTCTCTCACTTTAGTCCCTCATGTCTGAGGATCGCGGTCAGCATCATAGTTGCATCTGGAGCGGATGATCAATCTCCACCAGTTTCCGTCCAGCGCGTCTCTCACGGGTGTGTAGAATTTTGCGGGCAAATAGGTTATTATCAGATATATTGAAGTTATTTTGTCGTAACAGTATTAAAAAACGTTTATAATAATCTGGAAATAAGGTTCACAAAGCCTCAGTTGGGTGGTCTATGTCGACCTGATCCAAAAAGTTCACTAACTCATATACATATTTTCTATACCATTAAATCGTATAACAGTTTGCCGACTCACGTGATTCCTCCTATCAATGTGAGTCTTACTGCCGCGTGAAGAGACAGTTAAGTAGGATTGTGTTTTGGTTTGAGTGGCAAGGGATATCGACAGTCATTCTAGACGGCATCATTAAAAATAATAAACTAAAACTCTTTATTCACGATTAAACATTCACAACTGATACATAATTCTACGATTCTTAAACTAAGCATGACAGCTTGTGTCTCATTTATTCAAACTTACAATAAAATACTCAGTATAACTAAAATAACGAATATTCATATTATCATTCTTACAACAAAGTCATTTACCATCACTTGCATTTTTCGCCCCTGCCATTCACTTCTTAAACCATCAAATGTAATTTTCAAACAGTTGTGAGTGTTACCTATTTTCTCCTAAATCTTTTATTAAACAATTATTATAAATAGAAGTGAAATCCGTAGCGTTACAATTACGTGTCGGGATCGGGCGCTCCCGGGTTCATTACCCGGTAGCTCTTTACATACACGTGCCGGCTCTTAATTATCACAACACTTTTGAATACTTACTTTGTGATTTTATATTCAAGCGCCTAAAAAGGGGATTGATACTTTCGATAAGCTTGTAGAGATATTTTTATGTTAACAATTGGAAATGTAATACACATCATGAGGAGATTGTGAAAGCAGATGAAGTAAAAGTGGTATGTAAGGATCGTGCAAAGTGGAAATCCATAGTTTCTGCTTACCACTTTGTGAGACAGTTGCGACGGTTGCTTCTCCGTATGTGTTACAATATGAATATGTCCTTCTCAATAATTTTCAATTTATTTATAACGTGTTTAAGCACGTGAAATCGAGGATTGGCATCGTTTACGATTCAATCGGTTTCGATCGACTTCATGTGGGCACATGTTTTAAAATCTTAAGAAGAGCTCTCAGCTACATTTCGTCTCGACGTTTCAATCACTGTTAGATAATATATAAAGATATGAGCCCTAGGATCGAAAAGTAAAACTCCGTCTAAGCAGACTGTCGCCCAATTAAACACCCACACTTATCGTTAAAAGAAATTGTCATAAATTGAGACGAAAATAATTGCAACCTCATTGTAAAGCGGGACTCAATAAAATCCCCACAAAAATTACAAAATCTAATTACGCACCGCATTTACCGTTCACATGTCCAAACAATTATTACACTACAATAAATTAAAATGGAATTGTCAACATATCGTACCAAATTGCAAATTACCGCCATCTGCCACTTTGACAGATCCCAAAGGGTTTTGGCGCGCTGTCAGTCGGCCATCTTGCTCATAGACAACATTTACAATTTTACGCGCCATTGATCTTAGTTTTGTTAAATTAGGCGAGTGGAATGCGATTATTGCTACTGTGATGTCGGCGGTGCGGACAAGTTGGCCTTTGTTTCGTAATCGTTAAGAAAAGCAGAGATTACCTGTTAAAGTTGAGTTATTCATGCGGAAGATATGGTTTTTAGACTGGCGTCTGTTTGGCGATCGTCGGAACTTTGTTTATGGAGGTAATCATGTTTACTACTTTGACTCCTTCGGTGGCGTAGTTGTACTATGGTACGATTACAAAGCTGAGGTCTTGAGTTCTAATTCCAGGTTGGGCAAAGCGATATTGGATTTTATATTCACTATCAGCCCAGAGTTATAAATTTGTGCCCGATATGGCGAAAGCTCGCCCGCTATCACATCGTGGGACAGAACATACAAGGAGAAATGTGTGTGTCCTGGTTGCACCTCTGTCTACTCCTTCTGGGATAAAAGCATGATGTTTAAGTATGTATGTATCAAGTTTACTATGAAGGTTTGTTTGTACCCGTAGTGCTGATGAATCTATTGTTTTTATTTCTATGGATGGCAAGCTATGCTGCGATGCTGCGAGCTGATGGTAAACGATAGTACATGGACAGTAGCGAAACCAAACAACACTATGAATTACACAGCAATGCTTGGTATTCCACTGCGCTCGCCATCTTGAAACATGAGATGTTAAGTCTTATAATGTCCAGTAGTTACTCTGGCGCAACAGCGCATTTACATTGCAGTTTAGCGGGAGAAATAGATATTGCAGTGGTACCTACCCAGGCGGCCTCTCACACATGACCTACCACCAGTGAATTTTATTGTGAATTTGCCTACAGAGTAAAGAATAACCAATAAATACTTCCATATTCCATACAATATGTAAACCTGATCTCGCACTAAGACAGTCTAGTGTAGTGCCTATCAGAATCTACGAGCCAAGTTTCGGTCTCACAAACACCCAGACTCGAAAGGAATTCTTGTGTTTGGGTTTTCAATTATATCTTCTTCCTGTCGTTTTCGCCAGAAAAACTGCCAAAGGTCGAACAGCGGACATTGTTTCTCCTCCACTGCCATTTTTGAGGATAATAGTAATCATCTAAACGATCTCAACGCGTTCCGGGAAAGCTACGAGTATCTTTAAGTACAAAGTACTCGTCTATTTTGTCTACATAGGACAAGTCTTCGGTAGTATAGTGGTCAGTATCCCCGCCTGTCACGCGGGAGACCGGGGTTCGATTCCCCGCCGGAGAGAACTTTTTATATCAAACATTAAATTATAATATTTAATGTTGTATTTTTGAGATAGCTATGAGTGAAACATATTCGTCAGCTACAACATGTCTTCGGTAGTATAGTGGTGAGTATCCCCGCCTGTCACGCGGGAGACCGGGGTTCGATTCCCCGCCGGAGAGATCTTTTATATCGAACATCATTATATTTAATATTGTATTTATTGAGATAGCTAAGAGTGAAACATATTCGTCAGCTACAACAAGTCTTCGGTAGTATAGTGGTCAGTATACCCGCCTGTCACGCGGGAGACCGGGGTTCGATTCCCCGCCGGAGAGATATTGATAGTTTTTGTATCTGATATTATAATATTTATTATTTAGTGTTATGTTTAGAGAGATGTCTATGAGTGAAATATTTTGGTCAGCTACATCAAGTCTTCGGTAGTATAGTGGTGAGTATCCCCGCCTGTCACGCGGGAGACCGGGGTTCGATTCCCCGCCGGAGAGATATTGATAGTTTTTGTATCTGATATTTTAATATTTATTATTTAGTGTTATGTTTAGAGAGATGTCTATGAGTGAAATATTTTGGTCAGCTACATCAAGTCTTCGGTAGTATAGTGGTGAGTATCCCCGCCTGTCACGCGGGAGACCGGGGTTCGATTCCCCGCCGGAGAGATATTGATAGTTTTTGTATCTGATATTTTAATATTTATTATTTAGTGTTATGTTTAGAGAGATGTCTATGAGTGAAATATTTTGGTCAGCTACATCAAGTCTTCGGTAGTATAGTGGTGAGTATCCCCGCCTGTCACGCGGGAAACCGGGGTTCGATTCCCCACCGGAGAGTACTTTTTATATCGAACACCATTATATTTACTATGTATTTATTGAGATTGATATGAGTGAAATATTATCGTCAGCTACAACAAGTCTTCGGTAGTATAGTGGTCAGTATCCCCGCCTGTCACGCGGGAGACCGGGGTTCGATTCCCCGCCGAAGAGATCTTTTATATCGAACATCCTTATATTTAATGTTTTATTTACTGAGATAGCTATGAGTGAAACATATTCGTCAGCTACAACAAGTCTTCGGTAGTATAGTGGTCAGTATCCCCGCCTGTCACGCGGGAGACCGGGGTTCGATTCCCCGTCGGAGAGAAGGTTTTAGTTATTATATCTGACATTATTCCATTAATTTCGTATGAGATCGCTGTAAGTAAAACATTTTCATTGACTGCATAAAGATTTTTTATTTTATCTTAAGTATTGTATGAGCATGGTTTGCCATTGATAACATCTCATAACCTAGAATATTATTTATATTTTTTTTTCTATACTAATATTATAAAGGTAGATTTGATTGTTTGTTTGCATTCAGGCTACGAAACTACTGAACCGATTTAAATAATTCTTTCACTGTTGGAAAGCTACACTATCCCCGGGTGACATAGGCTATATGATATTAAAAATATAATAATAGGGATCCTTACTAAAACTCCAATAATGTAACCCAAGGTGTAAAAAAAATATCTTAAATATTATTTACATAGCGTGCGCTGCAAAAACTAAAATATGTTATTAACTTGGACCGGACTCAAAAACTATTTGCACCCAGGCGAAGCCGGGCCGCATTGCTAGTAATTTATAAATCAAATAGCTCTGCTTAGTATTTATCTACAAAACAAATTCCGTAAAATTCAAAATCACACCTCAAAATTATCTTCACGCTACTACGATTGGGGGGCAGTGAGAGAAATGTTATTGAAAGCCGGGCAGACAGTCGGCACCGTCGATGCGTGAAATATACCCGCCACTACACAAAAGGGCTAATAACTCGTATGAAGTACCCTTAACTCACCGTAGAGGGTGGTCTGAGGGGTGAGAGATAGCGGTTATTCGCTTGGGGAAAAAACTTTGGTAGAGATAGGTTAGGATGGAATTTTAGGATGAAAACTTTTGGAAAATTGATTGAAAATTGGCACCTCTTTCTGCTCTTTTCGGGTCCTAAATGTCACATGTATGTGAAATTAATTGTATGCAATTATTTTCGATATAACTACTTGTATTTATTAACGTGGTATTATGTGAGAATGTGGTATTATGCTTAATGGCCGGACCCAGTCAAAACAAATTGGATTTTATTTTAACAGTTCTGATGTTCAATTAATGTAGTAGTTTATTGAATTAAAAATCATACAAAAAGTGGATATCCAAGCTGAGAAATTCAATCTATTGATTCCACGCCCACACGTTATCACTACACAAAAATGTGGGGCAAATAAATGAAAAAAAGAAAAAAAATCTCCGCTAAAATGCTCCACATTGCGCCATAGACAAAACGTATTCAGTATGAAAAATATGACGTTATCTATGGGGCGATCGGTAATGCCTTTGTCGGCCGACGTCGGCACCACCCCATTGTTTACAGCTTTTTGCAAGCCCTACCGTTTGCCTCTCCTTGATTTCGATAACATTTTTACAATGTATTTCACGTGATTTTTTTGTTATAAATTTTGTTTTTTCCTAAGTTTTTCTAAAATTAAGGTTTCTACTCAATATAACGTAGCGTACTATGACCGTGGCATTAACGTATCAGACAAATAGTATTCTTTGTATTAACTACTTTTCTACTTGGCTCTCTCTACAACTCTCAAAAATTGCTTTGAACAAGGACTCTAATTCTATCCTCAACATTGAACGAAGTACATGTAGATATATAATTTTTAACTGACTTAAAAAAAAAGGAGGAGGTTCCGAACTCAAGTTGTTTTTTTTTATATTAGCAGAACAAAGTCATACAATGCGCCTGATTGTACACGCAATGCAATCCAAATACAGAACGAAGGAAGAAAAAAAAAAGTATTATTATTGACAGGGTTACAACCATTGAGTAAATATTACTACGTATTAACACAACACATACAACATAAGTACATACATACATAAACATCACGCCTGTATCCCAATCAACAGACACAATAATGCCGGCTTGAATGTATCCAGACATACACAGGATGAAACCAAAACGAGAGGTACTTACCTGGACCGCCATGTCGGGACCTTATCCTATATAACCTTTTTTATTCACCCAATACTCTATCCAAGACTCTGACAGAATGGTGGCCCAGAGAGTCACGGCGGCTAAGAGGCAGACCACCTGCCAGGTGGACAGATGACATCGTCAGAGTCGCAGGAAAACAATGGATTCGCTTGGCACAGGACAGAAAAATGTGGCGTGCAAATGAGGAGGCCTATACCCAGTAGTGGCTTGACGTGGGCTGATTTAGATAGAATACTCTACAGTCACATACATAGTCCTGATAGCGTACGTATATTAGTATGGACCGTCCAGAGCGGTACCACTGCTTCACAGAAAATCAGGAAGGAACAGCCTTAATCATCCAACAGCCACATATGTAGTCCTGACCATACACTAAGACACCTACACTAGTCTTGTGTCGTGGGTATCAGGAATTACGAGAGACTTTGCGGTCGCACAAACACCCAGACTCGAAACAAATACCTGTGGATCACATAGTAAATATGTGTTTCGGTGCGGGGATCAAACTCGCAGCCTCACGTTTTACAGCCAGCGTCTAACCAACTCCGTCTATTCCGATCTAAATCTTTTCAACCATATTCATAGACAGAATTAAAACCTATTTCAGTTTCCGAATGATTTGTCCCTTTCGAACGACTTTCGAATTCAGTTTGAGCGAAGAAGACAAAACATTCGATACCTAAAACAGGATTTAAAAATGTCTATGAATAAGGCCGTTAGTGTCAACCATATTTCGGATGCTCTAAGACAGCACTTAATGCTTTTCAATGACAAATAAAGAAGCAAGTAGCTTACCAAATATAAATAATATTTACCACCCACGAACACCTACGCCAGCAAAACGTGGGTGTTTTTGCTTTTGAGGATAGAACATGTGGACTGAGAGACGAACGAGTGGGTGTTATGAGTTTTTCTGAAATAAACTGAGTAATTATTAACCACGTTTAAAAGCATACGAGGCAAAGTCTCCATCTGTATTAGCTCAGATACATATCATTATTGAATATTGACCATGGTCCTTCTCTACCATTAAGTTGATACCATTAACAAGTTAAGTCAATAGGTCATGGAGGTTTTGAGTCTTAATTCACCCTAATCATCATCAGGCCTTCTGCGTCCACTGCTGGACATAGCCTCTCCTATCGCACGCCAGTACAACTGCGCCACCCAGGCAGGCACAAATACTTGTGGTTGATATATTCACTAGTATTTGCTCATTTTACAGCGGCGTCCAACCTACTGCGCCACGGAGGTTATCAAACTGAACCTAAGCCCATCCGCGGTCTTTACATTATGTATTTAAGTTATATTCTCATCACGATCGTGTGACGGTGTGTCGCAACAGTAATCCCGCTCAGAGCCTCGTTAATAACGTTACTTTGACGTGTGGCTATACCGGCAACCCATTTGGCGCGGGGGCACTTTTTAATTCTTTTAACGCGGCCCGTCGTCGCGCCAGTTTTATTTTCAAAGGAGGTTTGCACACTGTTGGGATTTCATTTGGGTTTTATGAATTTTTCGAATTATGCAGAAAGCAAATTTTTATACATATACCAATGTTAACATTTAATGACAGCCCCCGTGGCGTAGTAGGTTAGACGCCGACTGTGAAACTAGAGGCTGCGGGTTCGATCCTGCACTGATACAAATATTTGTGTCGGGTCTGGGTGTTCGTGAGACCGAAAAGTCTCTCGTAGCTTCTGATAGCCATAACACAAGACTCGATGTTAGTGTGGTGTCTAGACTATGTATGTGACTGTTGGGTGTATTTATTTATTTATTTCTGATCCCAGTGTTAGTTCCTTGCCTTTGTCGTGGATCTCAGAAATGTAACCAATAGTTGATATTAAGATATCTGCGTACGCCGCGGTAGCTACAATAGATGATAATGAAAACCCTAATTACGAATGCATTGACTGCCTCGGCGGCGCAGTTGCACTACGGTATGATTGCAAAGCTGAGGTCTCGGGTTCGTATCCCGGGTCAGGCAAAGTGATATAGGATTTTCTGCCCGATATGGCAGTAGGCTCGCCCCCTATCACATCATGGGACGGAAAATTCAAGGCGAAACGTGGATTTATAATTTTAACTTCTGCCTAACGCTTTTAGGCAAAAGGCGTTTATGAATGGCGTTTAATTATTAAAAATCCAGCCATCTTCACTGTAACCGTTCTTTGTTATTCATCAGCATTTAATAAATAATAATAATAAAAATAAATTGTTTATTAGGTCTTTCCTTAACCTAGCTTACAAACAAAAAAATAACTTAAATTAAAAGCTGGACTGGCTGAAATATATCCTTCTGACGATGTTCCCGGAACTGTTGGTAATAAATATTAGGCATGTACAGTGTGCACGCGCTCTTATTGCGTAGTGTTGTACCTTGTCGACAGACGTCGAGACAGAACTTAATAGATTTTTGTACTATAATTCTTATAATTTGAATAGTTGTAATTGATTTTCAATTGGAGAATATGTTTCTGAGAAGCAGATAGTTAGTAAAACACTTTTTGTATAAATGAAGGTAGGTACCTGTTATTTTATATCTCTACAATTTGTTTTTATGTAGTTTGTGTATGGTATGGAGAAATAATATTAAATGTGTATGCTATATAATGTCATCGTTAATCGGCATTTAGCATTAAAACAGTTTAACCACGTTCTCTATACTTACATTTTAATTTTATTATATTGTTATAATTCTACTGCATCGTTAAAAAATCTAATAATCCACCAAAATCCAAGTTTTATTTAACTTAGGCTAATAAAAAAGATAGACACAAATATTGTTTAATGTAATATTTTCCATCGAGTGTCGACAAAGTCCCGCCCCGCCCGTCCCTATAAGCCGTGTGTTCGCGCATCAAACCGGGTTCCGAGCCATCATATTTTCATTTTTATCATTTTATTCAATCCTTTGCCGAAACCATACGTACTTTCAGAAGGCACCGGCTCTTTTTAATTCGTTTTACAATGATAACTGTGCTCTGAAAAACTGCTTTTTTTATTCGTCGAATATTACTTTCGACGTTGCTGTATGGCTTCGTGTAATGGGTGCTCCCGTTTAGGGAACGGTATTCGTTTTTCCTATTTTAATTAATGTTTTTTAAGGTATGTTTCGAACTGAATCGGACAAAGAACGAAATCAAATTATAATTAAGATATAATGATGATATAATAAAGATAAAATACGCTTTTGGATGAATATGCTTTTGGTTTTTGATTAAATTCCTTCTGGCGACAAGTTCCTGCAATTTTTTTGTGATAGATCAAAACCCAAAAAACATCTATTTGCTGTAAAGTGAAACATGCATTATTTTATCATCGTCATCCTTAGCTGATATCTCTTCTTGGACATGGCATCTTTAAATAACTTAAAGATAAATGTGATGAACAGCTTATTATCAATATGGTAAGCAATACTGCGATACTCACACGATTATATTTTCCCAGACTCCAACCTGCAGCCCGTTGCAGACGACGCAAAAACGAAGTAGGATCTATTAATACATTTTTAAAACTGGTTACTGTGTGTTTTTCCATGATTATTTAATTTACACGCGTTAATAACACATAACACAAATTCTACGGTGTGTAAGTCCGCCAACCCGCACTAGGCCAGCGTGGTGGACTATATGGCCTAACCACTCTCAATCGTACTCTCGATTGTAGAGGAGGCCCGTGCCCTGCAGTGGGTCGTATATGGGCTGATACAATACAAAAAAAAAAAAAAAAAAAATAACACATATACTTTAACAATTCCTTCAATTCGTCGATATACTATGCCTGGGGCTCGCACAAAAAGACTTTTAGCTCCCAAAAATATCTTCCCAGTATCAAACGCGCGTACCATAACGGGAACACTTAAGAGCAACGCGTGCAGCGTAAATATCAGTTATGCAGTCATTAGTCGCACTCCGTATTATTTATGGCCGGTTTTCGGACCATCCTCCCTGTGACGTATACCAAGCATTTTTCACGAACAGACTTAGGTACTCCGGTTTTACATATGCCTCATATGTATCAAAGGAAAGGCTTGTATTGATTATTTATTTGTAACAAGGATTTCGACTTCCTGTGCCTGAAGAGAGAACTAACAAGGATTTTACCAGTAATGTTGGTTGTAGGGGATTTTTTTTATTTCTATTTTAGGCAACGATATGGATTTACGTATTTTTTTGCTTCGAGAAATTTTGTTTGCTAAACAATGGTATTAGTAGATTTTTACTTGACTGCGAAAGAATGAGGAATACGTTTTTCGAGTGTATGTAAGTATATTTCTTTGGCACGCCCTAGACCCTAAACGGCTTGTCGTATTTTTATGTGAGTGGTGTCAATAGATTCATCTTAGTCGTGAGAGTGACACTGGGTACATAAAAAAAAACAATACTATAGATTTTTGGGGACTTTCTTTTTTGGAATTTGGTGTCAAATAAAGGATTTTTAACGGTGATTACGAATATATTTAATTTATAACTATATCTATACTTAACTGCTCACTCCTAGATATTGTTGCTCTACCTATACAACCAACAAGAAGTAAGCGTGTTATAATGCGTTTGTGAACCCTGTCAACAAAGATCACTTAAAACTAAATAAAATATGCAAATCAAAAATCTTGTTTGTATCTTTTTAGTTCTTCAATTAATTTAATAAAGATGGCAGATATTGACGCAGTCGGGTTTTTTTATTTTTTTTAATATATTTTTTTCAAGTCATTATCTTAACGATAATAGTTATTTTTTGCGATATTTTCCTTTTTAAAATGCATGGTGATTAACTTACAAAACACTGCGAGATGAGTACTCATAGTTTCGAACCCAGGACCACCATCTCAACGATTCCCGTCCGGACCGTTACCAACAAGCATGTTAACTTAGTAATTAACTCGAACGCACTTAACTAGAGCATTAACAAAGATAAATTTTGGAAGTGGACCCCCTCGATAAATAACGACGTGCGTCTGTCGATATTTGAATAAAAATACAATTATACTCGCCGGGGCATCGTGTTGTGACCACTATAGATTAATTCGGCTCCAACTGATAAGCCAGAGGGGCAGACTTAGCTAAATTGACTCGGGCATTTTAAATTGTTTTAAAAAGGCGGTTTATATTAATAATGTTTTGACTAGCAGTAATAATTGTTATGATTATCGCCTTATCGGTCTAGCGGAGGTCGTGGGTTCAAATCGATCGAAGATTTTGTATGAAAAATCTTTAATGAGTCTGCTTGGCATGGTGATGCACTGGTAACTATTTTAACTGCTAATTTAATATATCATTGAAGTAACGTTAAAAATGTGAGTAAGTTGATTATATTCCTACCCACCCTCGCAAAGATATAGGCGTGATCCTATGACTAACGTTATGCTAATTCTATTAAAACCGAGAAAAAAGCCGATGCCATAAAAAAGGCATATTTCAACTTAATATCATAGAGTCACGTCATGTAATTATTTATTAGCTATGCATACTACTAATTAAATCGATTAGATACGTTTCAATGAAACGATTAATTACTCGATTAATTTACTTTTGCGGGACCATTAAGGCACGCGTCAACGAAGGTCACCCCATTGCCCTTCCGACGGATGAAACGATAGCTCCCAGTTAAAATATACATTTCTATTATTTTAATGCGCGCGGCAGATGTCGTGAAATGATGACACAATAAAAATAAAGGCGACAATACCGCCCCTAACGTTAATTCTTTATCTAATTGCCCATTGCTTTAATGTAACTAAATTAAATGACCATTTCTGATAGCGCAGCGTAACGGAAATACCGAATTACAAATGAAAATTAAATTTCAAATTAAAAAAGCTTGAGTTATGAACCGTATTCAAATATTAATAACAATTTATCGTTTGCATTGAGCTTTTTAAAAGTGAACTCTGCTGTCTATGGTGCGAAGGTTAGTATTACTTTTTAAGTAGGTACGGTACAATATCTATGGTTCCAAATCCGTAACACGACCCGTCACTATTTACCTATTCATTTTTCAAAAAAGGAACTTAACGCCCAAATCGACGCATTAATACGGGACAAAGAGAAAATAAACGGCTTTGTATATTTCGGCAAAGCTTTTTTATTTTTAATAAATATAAATAAATTCTTAGCGGCCAGTAATAAAGTTTAAAATGCCATAAAATGTAATTTTACAACTGGCATTACACAAACGGTCTCTAAATAGAGGCGAAAAGAAAAAAAGCGGCTCCCTACGTTTTTTAAACTTGTAATTCGTAGTTTCAAATTGCGAATGCGGCGTTCTTATTTCAAAACATCAGCAAGGTGTCATTGGACACTCCCTCTTCTGTATAGGGTAGAGTAAGTTAAAAGGTGACACATTTTACATTTTACTTTGGGTGCATAATATATATCTAGGTATTCTATAAGTCGTGATGAAATTTTGTTCTAATCAAAATAGGCATCGTATATTTTTACTTAATTAGTATAGTATCATCTTGCTATGAAAGATTAAGCTTTATTAGTATGAAGAGCATTTCTTTAGTGGCAATGACTCGAGGTTTCAGTCTAACTATTTACTTACCCAAAGTTGTCATCACCAAGGCGTCACCAATCGCACTAGGATATTAATTTCACAGGATACCGCTCGGCGCCGGCGCTATCCTGTGATTGGATGTAATTGATCGCTGCGAGCGAACTGCCAATTAACAGCCGTAATAATAAAGCTTACTACAATTACATAAAGGTATTGTTTTAAATTCCGCGAACGTAACCAATATTCGTTAAATTTGGGTGTAAAGAGCGGGAGCGAGGTTTGGTTATAACTCCCAACTAATTAGTGAATTCACTAAACATTGTATTATATGTTTCGTGTAAAGCTTTTACTCGATAAATAGGAATTAATTAGACTAATAGGTATGAAAATGTATTCTCAATCTATGGATAATACTGTAGTATGATCAAGACGTGATCATTTTCTACGGAAATATTTATTGAAACAAATAGTATTATCCAACTAAACTAATAGGTACCGTTTGACGTTTCATACTTTTCACCTTTTATGGTATCATGGTTTTACGGAAAATGTTATTGAGTTGCGCCTGTACAAAGTAGTTTAAATTTAAAAAGTATGAAATGTTACCTATTAGTTTAGTTGGATTAATTATAAAAGGAGAATAAAAAAATCTGATAAAGAACTTATTAAATAAAAATAAATGTTTATTTCATTTGTACTTTCTTTAAGCCGTACACGTAATCAGATCGTTTTGAAATAGGAATCGTGTGTTTTTGATTTGAACGCGCAAATCGCGTTCGAATTGTCGCCCGTTTTGACACTTCACTTTACAAACAATCTTCGTATTGCATTTAAAATGGTCCTTATTACAAAGGAATAAAATCGATTCTAACTTGGAAAGCGAACTTCATAAATCCATTAATATAATGCATTTCTGATGAATCTTATTGCAAAGAAATAAGACATAATACTGGCCGGCTTAAATATGATTACCATTTTCAAATAGCGGTTGTAATGACACTTAAAACAATGGTTTAAGGTTTAATACCGCTTGGCACATTATTCTTTTGATGTGTACTTGCGTTGAATAGATAAATTATCTGAATCTTTTTTCTTTGTGGAGATTATATCAATGTATTAGAAGTTTATCTTTTGTTCCATTTATAAGTATTATGAAAAGATACTGTATTCTTTTTTTCTGTGAATTGTGTGATGCAACGACCGGAGTTTTAAGAAATAAGATGCGGGTTCGATTGATATTCAATGCTTGGTTAATTTAAATTTAGAACGCAAAGAAGTCTTGGAAGAACGTTATACTGTAAAATTTCTTGCCTGGTACGTTCATAAGTGCCCTACATCTGACTGTGCGTACGAACAAACTGCACATCATATACTTTGGAAGTGTGATCGTTGGTCCGATGAACGCGGGATAATGTTGAACAATATGCATATAACAACTGGTATTGTATACCTCATTGCATGCAATACGGACCTCGTGGAATCTGGAAAGAATTTCCGTGCTGTCTGGCGGTTTTGCCATACCTATATGTGACCCATGTAATTGTTCATCCCGTGGTGCTTAACATCTGGCTTCTCCAGCTGTATATCTTTATATCGGAGGATAAAATCTCTCAACTCAATTTTTTGTCACCCGCCTTGCTGGGAAGTGGAAAATTATTTGTTTGCAACTCCTATTTGTATTTTCTTTCTGATTAATTTCGAAGCGGGTTAAAGACAAGCTAGTGTCTCTAAGAGACTCGCCGAGCTCCATAGATCGTTGCCAATTCTTTGCCTGCTGTTGATCCTGGCGAACAGGAGTTGCAGTGGTTGTGTGGGCGTGAAAATCTGGTACATTCATAGGTTAAAGGAGCTGTAGGTACCTAAATATAAAATAAATTAGGTATAAAACTGCGTTTACCTAAAACTTTACCAAACGATGTTTAGTATGCAAATAAATTCATTAATTACATGTATATCTGTCTGTCTGTGCGTCCCTAAATTATGCTAATGTACAATAGCCACAACATGGGCCCATACATTTGTTTCTGTGCAAGATATGTATCTTTTATAAGTGGATTTCATACAATGAAAGCAAAAGGTGTTTTTAGGAATTGTTTATGGCAAAGGGCGGTAGAGTTATCGATGTACTTGACGGTAGATGGTCATCGTGGATTAAAATTCTAGGGAATCGTTTGATACTCTGTATCCGTCGACAACACGCATTTTATTTACGCGAAACAATGTAGATAAGTTAGTCTTTGGGAATCTGCTAGATATAAATAAATAAATACACCGAACAGTCACATGCATGGTCCTTACCCCACACTAAAATCGAATCTTGTGTCGTGGGTATAAGAAACTACGAGAGACTTTTCGATCTCACAAACACCCAGACCCGAAACAAATACTTGGTTCAGACAAACTTTGGTCTCGGCCCGGGGATCGAACCCTCGGCGTCTCGTATCACAGCCGGTGTCTAAACAACTGCGCCAGGGAGGCTGTCAATCTTATCTTTAACTAAATTAATATAATAGTGTCAAAATCGTTGGCGTGTTGTTTTTGAGAATTGAAGTGCTATTAAATTAATCTGATTAGAATTAGTATATAAAAAAAAACATTTTGACACTAATAAACGCTATAATACCCTCACGATTTTTAATGTTACGCTATCCTACTTGATCGCAGTGGCATTTGAAAGAGCTAAATGTTAACTGTTCTTATTGGCTTCTTTATTAATCTTTGTAATAACCACTTTTTCTTGACAATGTCACAAAACATAGACAAGATGTTGTCAAAATAAATAAAATCGAGTGCGAAGGTCAGACCACTTGAGAAATACCCAACTAGTTAGTTTATTCTAGAGCTTGGAACGACCCGAGGTTTTGTGGGTAATGCCTATGCAATTTGAGGCACAGCATGGCCAGAGTTTGGTCCCCTATCGTGTCCCATGATCTCGAGTAATCTCGGCCAGCTAAAGCCCAATTTACACGGAGAGAGTTTCTCGTGGCGACAATCGTATGCCATTATCGCACGACATAACTGCCATAGATGATCGTGTTCTGACAAATGTTCACACGATGCAATATTTTTATATCCTTACGATAATCATATCTTAGAGGCGAGAAATTTCCCGTGTAAATAGGGCTTAAGGCTCACACTATGCAACTCTACGTACTTTTTAAGTTATACTAGCGGCCCGGCCCAGCTTCGCCTGGGTGCTTAGATGTTTAGACTCCACTCCACACCAGAAATATCTTATTCCCGTTCAAACTTTTGTACTCCTGAACTCAATCTAAGTACCCACTATCCCTTTTCCTATCGTATCCCATCCCACCTCATCTGGCTCCTTTTCTTTCTGTTACATCCCGTCCCATTATTTCCCATCGAATGCAATCCGGATCCGACCGGTCTCATCGCGTTCGTCCCACTTTATCCCATTTCATCCCTTAATGCCTAAATAGGCATGTTGGCAATTTTTTGGAATTGATTTTATTTTGTAGATAGGCCTTATATAAGCACGAAAATACGACGAATATCATTTAAAAAATACGCAAACACAAATACTTTGCAAAATTCCTGCTAAAACTTTCCGCTCAGCCAAAATTCAGACTACGAAATTGATTTTTTGAAGTATAGTAAACTACTTATTTCTCAAATGTAAACAATGCAATAGTCATAACGTTTTTCCCTTCTTGGTGATTTCTGTTGTTTAATTCCTACCTGAAACAGCGCTAAGAATGTTCGTCAAAACAAACCCCTTTTCGTCGCTTTAGGCTAATAAAGAAGAATATGCATTACCTATTGACTGCCTCGGTGGCGTAGTGGTACTACGGTACGATTGCAAAGCTGAGGTCTCGGGTTCGAATCCCGGGTCGGGCAAAGTGATATTGGATTTTTCTATTCATTATCAGCCCGGAGTCAGGAATTTGTGCCTGATATGGCGATAGGCTCGCCCCCTATCACATCGTGGGACGGAATATATAAGGCGAAACGTGGGTGTTCTGGTAGCACCTCTGCCTACCCCTTCTGGCAAAAAAGCGTGTGTTTATGTATGCATTACCTAAGATGTTCTTATAGTGCACATTTTTTTTCGTTACTGGTGTCAAATTATAAGTTTTTATATGAATAGCTTTAGCGGTTTTGATTTTCCGTACAATATTTCTACCCTTATTTTACCCCCGTAATGATGTTTTTCCAAAATTATTGTAAGCCATTATTTTTTGTTTGTAATAAGGAGCTGTAATATATATTTTTATAGAAATAGCTTCAGATGTTTCGATTTTGCATATAAAATTCCAACCCTTATTTTAATCCCTTCAAGCCTTTTCTTCACAAAAAAAGTAGCCTATGTCCGTCTCCTGGCTATAAGCTACCTCCTCGCCAATTTTCAGCCATATCGGTAAAGCCGTTCTTGAGTTATAAATAGTGTAACAAACACGACTTTCTTTTATATATATAGATTTTGAAATACCATAAGTGTTCTAAAACAGATCGCTAAGCTTACGCACAAACCCATGTCATTCCGGGGCATGTTAATGTTGTTATTATGCTAATGTCTGTCCGTGTGTCCGTGTGTCCGCGTGTCCGCGTGTCCGGACGACACCAACACTGATCCAATTACCGGGTATCGCCGGTGCCATCTCACACTATTGTGACACGCGGCCATTTTTTATTTGGTTTTACATAATTTTGAAAGTCGTTCGAGAGGTCAATTGTTTTAATCAATTAGTGTTAGTGTAGTTTCTACTATTAGCGTCTCGGCTTGGAAGGCTAGTGACACCTGCATACCAGTTTTGGCCTCGCCTGGGGTCTCTGAAGAACAGCTTATCAGCTTTCATCTCATCCGAAAAAAAAACCGTTTTATTATATAAATAAAGGCCTCTTACAAGTATATTGTATTTTTCTCGCTGATGTCGTGTTGTCCGTCATCAGTCTGGCTTTAAACTTCGTCATCCCTGCGATGGTATTGTTAAATAACTGCAATACTGTAATCCGCTGTTATCCGGGTATAAAAACATCAGGATTTACGAGTAACTAGTGGCAGTAATTTATATATTGGTAGAATATTTGTATCCGTATGCGTAGACCACTGTAAGATTTCTCAGAAAACTTGTCACAAAGACCCATGAGTGTTTTGAACTCAGCTTGGGTATAACCATTGAATCGTACTCTCCATTGTAGAGGAGGCTCGTGTAAGGGGACGTATATGGGCTGACACAGTACAGTGTGTTAAGTCGGTTTAACAGTGCCCAAATTGTAATCTCTTGTCGGTGGACTCTCTGTTTCGATTGCATTGCACTTAGGCACGATCGGCTGCAATAACTGAGTGGTATGTATTTATGTATGTATCAGCCCATTTACATACGTCCCGCTGCAAGGCACGGGCTTACTTTACAATCTAGAGTACGATTGAGAGTGGTTAGGCCATATTGTCCACTGTTATAGTGCGTGGTGATTGACTATCAATACACACATGACTTTGAAAAGTCATAGGTTGATTTGAACCCGCGACCGTCTTGAACATGTTGGCAGCCGCGTCTAGTCCGTTTACCAACAGGCCACTAATGAGGGTAAAACTCATTAGTAATACTGTAAAAAAACGTGACATCTTGGTAATTTTCAAGAGTACTCTCAGTATTTTCAACACATCATGGTTTCATTACCGGTGGTAGGTCTTTCATATATGAGAGGCTGTCTGGGTAGATACCACCGCAATGCCTATTTTTCCCGTCAAACAGTAGTGTAAATGAACTATTGCGTTCTGATTTCAAGGAAATTGTACCCAGACTATCTGCTGGACATAGTTAGACTTATCATCTTATGTCTCAGGATAGCGAGCGTAGTGGTATGCCAAACATTGGAATTCATGGTGTTGTTTGGTTTGTTATTGTCGATGAACGGTCGTATGCTCACCATCAGGCGAATGGCATGCTCGTCCAGCCATTCGTTGCAATAAAAAAAGCAATACACCACATTCATTTTACATTTATGCCAAAGTAATCAGCAACAAAAATGCATTATTCAAGTAATGTACAAGCAAAAAGGCGATAAAATTAGACTTATCTCCCCGTCGCCATGTCCTGATGATCCATAAATAACATTATAAATTATGTTCATAATTCCGGTGTTGTTTTATCAACGCATTAATTAAAACGAACCGAAGCGCCCCCGAAATTTCACTATCGCCCATCGAGCGCGATCTAACCGCGAGATACGGTGTAATAACGGCTTTTTTGTCCGTCTGTTTGCGTTGTAAATGTTGGCTCGTGTGTTTAATTAGTGGCACGAGCCATCGCGAGATACGGGGACAGACCCACTGCGGACTTAATGCGTTGGAAATGTTACGTGTTTTAGTGCAAGGAGGAGCAGTGGGCTCAGATAATTGTGAGTACTGCAGTATAGGAATATACAGGGTATATCGAGACTGCGGCCGAAAACTGAGCCAGGTGGCAGTTTTAGTGACTTTAAACACTATGCAACTTTTTGCAAAAAAGCGATTTTTTTTTGTATTTTTTTTCTATCATCGTATTTGATACATACATTTTCCTACAATAATATACACTCTTCTAATTTTAAAGACGCTATAATACGCAAGACTTTAAATTATAATTGGATTTATCATCCAAACACGATGATATTTAAAACACTACAAAAAAAAAATCGTCGCGATTGTTTGCAAAATTTTTGTTGCGTCGTGTCTGTAGTCACTAAAACTGCCATCTGGCTTCGTTTTTTGTAGCAGTCTTGATATACCCTGTATATGAGATTTAAATCAAGAGGCATTAGGTCTTACACTACGAGAAGGGAAAGAGAAGGAAAAATAACAGAAGGAGGCGAAATAGCAGTCTCAAGCAAAGTAATAACACTATGTAATTTTTTTTTTTTAATTAGCTAAAGATTTATTTATTAATACAGTAATTTAATCCACAAAGAAACAATAAAGAAATTACGCAATAATAATAATTATAGGTAAAAATATAAACACAAATTAAAAAAGAAAATAATAAATTAAATAATTTCATATTAATAATTAAATAACTATTCCATTGTTTGATACAGTTACCATATTCAGAAGAAA
The DNA here is from genome assembly GCA_033459515.1 of Theretra japonica. Lineage (NCBI taxonomy): Eukaryota > Metazoa > Arthropoda > Insecta > Lepidoptera > Sphingidae > Theretra > Theretra japonica. The sequence goes on from CM065928.1 coordinate 1,867,251, forward strand.
AATTCCTTTGGCTTTCAAGAATTGTTGCAATGTGTTCACAATTGATAAATTAATTCCCAGATACTTTTATCACTGACTGCCTCGGTGGCATAGTTATGGTACGGTATGATTACAAAGCGGAGGTCTTGAGTTCGAATCCCCGGGTCGGGCAGTGTTAATGGATTTTTCTATTCATTATCAGCCTGGAGTCAGGAATTTGTGCCCGATATGGCGGTAGGCTCGCCCCCTGTCACATCATGGGACGGAATATACAAGGCGAAACGTGGGTGGAAAAAAGCGTGATGTATATGTATGTATTTTTATCACATTCTGTTACTCTACAACCTTCTCAAGTTAACAAGTCAATAAGCGAGCTAATAGAAATAATACACGCTATAAACAATTACGGCGGATGGTGAGGGGGTGGTAATGGTCATCGGTGACCGTCCGCGGCTTAACGGCCGATAGCCGCCACTCCGACATATTAGGCACCAGCGAAAATTACAAGCCGATATTTAAGGCCAAGCTCTCCTCTAAGTCCATATATTTTGTTTTTAATTATGTCGGCTGAATTTTTATTTGGTAGTATTTCGTTTGATTTAGTGGGTTTTTAGCTTTCTATAGTGATATGTTTTACCAGATAGTAGGACTTTTTATGGCATTGGTCCGGTAAACGAGCAAGCAGGTCACCAGATGGTAAGTGGTCACTGCCTCCCATGAACATCCATAACGTTGGCTCATGGGTATGTTGCCAGCCCATCAGATCGGGAAGGGAGCGGGAAGGAAAAAAGGATAGGGAGGAAAGGGGTCTTGGGCACCCGGCAGTCTCAGGTATTATAAAAGATTTGCCACCTTCTTTAGTTTCGAAAAGCAAATTGCCAGAAGTGCATTATGACTCCACCTGATGACATTAAGATAATTGCAATACCTAAATAGATAGTACAGTGATTTACCTAAATGCTTGTTAAATTCCATTAAAATTGACTCAAAAATATTGTAAGTGTTTATATAGTTAACGTATTCCGCCATTTTCAATATTTCGTAAATATCATACTCGTAATAGACTTAAATTACTCAATTACATTGTCAAGGTACTATGGTCTATGGACTAAACCGTGTTACAGCACAAATTACTTATTATCTTGATTGCTGTTCGAAGATCATAGTTCAGTCGAATTTATCAAAATTTCCTATGGTTTACTTTTTAGGATTGATCCATAGAGAGTGCAATGAACCCCCTGTTCCAAGGTATTTATTTATTTATACGTTTTACATGATCCACCAACAGATGATAAAACAAGTAACTTAAGTTTATATACAATGAATTATAGATCTACTTATATTGTTCACCTAGTTATAGGACCCATCTACATTAAATATTAACTATTGATACAGGTCAGTATAGCCCTTAACACCAATACAAAGCTCACGGCCAGCAAACACAAAGCTAGCACGGCATTCGCTCGTTAAACACCGCGCTAATAATGTATAAATTATCTACCTTATAGACGATACAGCGATCGCACACCCTACACCCCCACCCCCGTACCGCCCCGGAGACATAAAAGCGATTGAGACATTAAGAATAATCCTTTAAGCGACGTTTAAGACAGATTGTCGTATCAGAAAAAAATATCTTGTTATCAATAAAGCTATAACTGGTAAATATAAATAAACTAAAACAATAAACTAAAATGAAAAAAAAAACAATTCTCTCCATTAATTTGATCATTTTATTAATTTCATATATATTTTTTTAATTTTAAGTACAATCAGTGGTAATATCAGTACATTAATTTAACATAACAAAAACACCAATAATAAATTAAATGCATCATCACCTTTAAATAAATAAATTAAATGCATCATCACCTTCAGTTGCCACTGCAAGCTTTGACATTTAGGAAAAAAATTGAAATAAAAAAAAATAACTTAATAAATTTTAAATTTCTTACTAATCATGCTTATAGTAACTAAAAGGAATTTATGTGACTACAATAGAAATTAACTATGTTGCAACAGTGTGTTTAAAATTAAATATTACTCTTCAAACCTTCGTGTTGAATTTTAATCTATGTGTGTGACACTTCTAGTGTTGAAGCATTTATAAGCTACAATAAAAACTTAACATCAGGCGGGCCGTAAGCTTGTTTGCCACCTGCGTGCTATAAAATTATTACGATTGAGTTGACGACCAAAATAATTATTAACCTCCGTGTCCAATAGTTGCTAAGTAGTAGATCAGTCATATACGGGAGGCCGTCTGGGTAGGTACAATTTTATCCATCCTTGTCCATCCATCCGATGTACAGCTTTTTCCTCTGCGGCAAACCAGCAGCGAGTAAGTACTGTCGTATTCCTGATTGAAGGTTATTGAAGCCAGAGATTGTTGGAATTTGGCAATATCATGATGTACATCGTGAAGCAGTTTACCGACCCACACATTTCATCCTTCCTTTACTCCTGGATCCTTTAAATAGTGTATGAAGAAGCAATTGAACAGGCCTGCATAATTGAATGAGGAGAAATTTTTGCTATGGTGTTGGTACGGCAATCTTTAGATTTTAGTACATTGACAACCATTTTATTATACAGAAAAAATCTCACACCATAAAGTTTGCGAAGCTTGTGCACATTGGTGTTATAACACCGGTTTGTAATAATTGTTTTATAAAATTAATTAAATAAATAATTCTGCAATCACTTTATTCCATTGTCAAATAATTAAAATAGCAAATTGAGTTGTACGTGGCACAAACACTGATCCAATGTTCCGCGTCATTAGCGCTCGTTTAATTGTCAGTGAGCACATTGGACGGCTCATTAAAGATTTTATTGTGGCGAACGCGCTCTATTTAAATTAAGTATTCTAATATCCGTTCAATAAGCTTGCGTTGAAATTGGCAGTGAAATGATTGAGTCGAAATTTCAATTGATAGGTAATGTTACAAAAACCACAGCAGTTTTGGCGCCATATGTTGGAGCGCCAACATAGGTGGACTAAAGACCTGACGTCCGCAAAAAATGCTGCCAGTAAGCAGCATAGTCAGGGAAGATATCAAACAGGGACAAAGACGAAAGAAAAAAAGAAGATGGGAAACAGTTTTATGTGTCACTAACCTCTAACAAATATGATTTATGAGGGTGTAAAAAAAAGAAAGAAGAGTTTCGCACGTCGTGGCTGCGACATGACGGTGATCACTCAGCAAAATGTTGCGGACCGTAGCACAATGCTGATTTTCAGTGATCAACTTGGATGACCCGGATGTAAGCTAACACAGTTGAGACGTGGTGACAAAGCTTGAGCAGGAAAGCGGGCCCTGGCCACTATTGGCATAACGCTAGGTAGAAAAAAAGGCGAGTGGTCGCAGCTGTGACTATGCGGTAGGTAAAATGATATATGGTATTTGTCTTTAAAGCCTTTCTAAAGGTCGTTAAAGCTATAGAACCCATGGGCCAGTTCGGACAGGCTAGTATGCTCTCACAGAGAAACTAACGCGTACTAAGATTTCCAGTTGCATTTCATTTAGTGAATAGGTGTACTGTACCATATCAGCCCATTTACGTCCCACTGCAGGGCACACTTCTCCTCTACAATCGAGATTGCGATTGAGAAGGGTAAGGCCATATAGTCTACTAAGTTGGCCTAGTCTAGTGCGGGTTGATAGTGATATTACTGGAAACTTCAACCTAGTGGCAAGATAAACGTCATATAAGGCAACATATAGGTAATTTAATGTCCAAAAAAGCGTAATTTAATTGATAACACGTACAAATCGATTACGCGACAGCATCTGTTGTTAATGACGAGTTTTTAAACAAACACCGCGCGGCAACCATCCCTTCTGTTCACGCCCATTACCCTACAATGATATCTACGTTTTTGAACTCATTAATAAATAAGGGGATTTTTTGCTGGAATGTAAGTGAATGAAGGGTTATGAAATGTAAGAGAAGTTATTTTTAAAATGCAATTATTTTTTTGTAAGGAATTGTCCTGTATATTTTTTAACACAAAGAGAGGATGAGAGTAAGTTGATAAATATCAAATATGTGAAATAAACAAATAAATATTTAAGAGAATATAATTTAATATATTCGACAGCCTCTTCAGCGCAAATAAACAAGCAGTCGTTTGAGAAACGAAAGGACCAGGGTTCGACTCAGCACCAACACAGGTGTATTTGATTTGTATATATCATGCATTACTAGATACACTTAATTTTATTATTTTACTGAATATAATATTTTCTGTCTTAATTCACAACTTGTACTCAATTTCTAGCCTTCTTTAATTAATATAAATTGATAGTATAGAAGAGTAATAATTGTAATTTCATTGTTTTTTGTTATTGTAGTTTTATTTTATTTAATATTACCAAGTAATTAAGGAATAGTTATTGTTTATTTTGGCCAAAGCTACACAGCCTATCATGAGCATTTACATTGAAATATTTACAGTTATAATATTTTATAAAAAAAAAAGCGAACTAATGTATTATGCTGTTGGTGTACCATTTTGAATAAATAAATAATTCAAATCAGTGGAAAATTTGTTCCTACCTTCAAAAAACTACAAAGCAAACCCATGGCAAAACCAAACACAAAATGCATAATCAATAACACATCAGGAAATCCTGGAAGTACTTAACATTCATTAAACATCATAAAAACGGGCAAATATTCCAGCCACAAAAAGCAATCAGAGGCATCTGCGATAACGGGCGAAACGCGGCGGCCACGCGTCGCCGATTCAATTTGGATAATTAAGTGACAGCTTGATAGCCTGGGCACAGGCACAGTTCATTAAGGCAACAAGTGAATAAGGTTTTTAAGCCTTAATGCGTAGTAAACTGAGTTGTTGATTGCTGGCCTGTGTACGGACATTGTTCAGATTATGGTAACTAGTGAATGCATACGTACATGTTTTGAGTGGTATTATGGGATAAGATTAGATTGAGGTTATAGGCTGTTATATTGTTTTATTGTAATGAATGTCGAGACAAGCATGCCATTCGCCTGATGGTAAGCTATACGACCGCTCACGGACAGTAGCAAAACACCATGAATTTCAAAGAAATGCTTGGCATTCCACTGCGCTCGACATCTTGAGCCGTAATGTTACGTCTCATTATGTCTAGAAGTTACTCTGGCTACAACGTCCTTCAAACCGGAACACAGTTGTGCATTTACACTGCTGTTTAGAGTAAGAAATAGACACTGGGTGGTCCGCAACGTCTATTTCTTAGTTCTTCTAGGTACCAACCTACCCAGGCGGACTTTCACATATGAGAGACCTACTCCCAGTAACAGGATCTGTTCACAGTTGTTTTAGAATGGTCCTACCGCCTTCTTCTTTGCTCAAACTGAATTCATAAGTCGTGCGAAAGGGACAAAACATTCGATAACTAAAATAGGTTTTAAATCTGTCTATGAATAAGGATGTATGACATTATTATTTAAATAGCAGATTTTTATGTACTGTACTGTAACAGTTTATGTACGTCCCACTTCAGGGTATGGGCCTCCTCTACAATCAGGAGTAAGATTGAGAGGGGTTAGGTCAAACTCGTATGCACTACTATTCTTAAATAGCCTAATACTACAAACAATACCACAAAACCTAATTAAAATACTAAATATCAATGGTATTGTACATCAAATTGTGGGCATTGACCCCCACTATCCCCTAAGCTGCGCTCCTGCGTTCTATAATTAGTGAAGGCATAAAGCAAAGTAATCTCTATCACGGGTCGATAAGAGCTAAATTGGTTTACACCGGCGTCGCGGACATTCTGCCCCGGTTCACTATCAGAGGCATCGCTTAATTAAATTGATTCACTTTTAACATCGTTTGTATTGTTTTAGGGGGGTGTAATGGCTGAAGCATGAACAATCTGTGACATCGTATCACAATCATTTTTATTTCAAATATATAATACAGGATATATGTATCAAGACTGCTACCGAAAACGAAGCCAGATGGTAGTTTTAGTGACTTAAGACACAATGCAACTAATTTTTTTGCAAAAAAATGTGCCGAGTTTTTTTCTTATCATCATATTTGGGTGGTAAATACATACATTTTCCTAAAAAATATATATACACCCTTTTGTTTATAAAGAAGCTATAGTAAGCAGGGTTTTAAATTATAATTTTAGCAAAAACTATGGATTTACCACCCAAACTCAATGATATTAAAATCATTAGAAAAAAAAATCGTCGTGGTTTTTTGCAAAATGTTTACTTCCATCATGTCTATAGTCACTAAAACTACCACCTGGCTTCGTTTTCGGCCGCAGTGTTGATGATATACCCTGTATATATACATATACATAATGTACACGTGACGACTAACAAACCGCATTAGGTTTTTTTTTTTACATACATACATAAAATTGCGCCTTTTTCCCAGAAGAGGTAGGCAGAGCTGCTTACTGAACACGTTTCGCCTTGTGTGTTCCGTCCCATGTGATAGAGGGCGAGCCTATCGCCGTATTAGGCATAATTTCCTGACTCCGGGCTGATAATTAATAGAAAAATCCAATATCACTTTGCCCGACCCGGAATTCGAACCCGAGACCTCAGTGTTGTAGTCGTACCGTAGACTATATTATAACTGCGCCACCGAAGCAGTCAGTTTTTTTCTTTAATATCATTATTATTTTATAATACTGCTATTTATATAGCCTTTTGAAAGTAGTTTAACATGTATTTGCTTTGGAGTGGAGTTCTTTGTGTCCGGATGAGCGATTTTTTTTTCAACTTCCCGACGTTTCGATTAAATATATATAAAAATTAAACCAAATCGCGATAAAACCGTAAAAATCTGTCTTAATTCAATGTGCAACATTCGCGGTAATCTAAGAAATCATTATGCATGAATTTTCTAATAAATATCTTGCATAATTATTAATTTCCAAGGTCCAATACCTTACACCTCCTTACGTCACATTTCTTTCCCATTCTTCTTTTAAGAAAGTGTCAATTCACTTGTAATACATATAGTGATGTTCATGGGTGATGGTAATCACATACCACCATACAATCCCTTACCATAAGTTGAGCCGTTTGAGAAACAAGTTGCTGCCCATAAACGTCCTACGCCTGGACGCGTTGTATGTTCATTTATACTGCCCAGGTGATCCGCTTGTCCTGAAAATCTTCGGGGATAAGTAAAAGTGTAATGTCTAGGTGAAGAGTGTAAGCACTGAGAGATGTCTGCTCAAATTCAAAGCACAAATCCGGCCCCACGTGGAGTACTGCTCTCACCTCTGGGCAGGTGCCCCTAAATACCAGCTCAACCCACTTGACTCCTTACAACGACGTGCTTGTCGAATAGTCGAAGACCCCAATCTCACGGACAGACTGGAGCCGTTAGGACTGCGGAGAGACTTCGGGTCTCTCTGTGTTTTCTATCGTCTGTTCCATGGGGAGTGCTCCGAGGAATTGTTTGAGATGGTACCAACGTCACCTTTTTACCATCGCACCACCCGTCACAGCAGCAGAGTTCATTCCTACCACCTGGAAGCGTACCGTTCCCGAACGGCACGTTTTCAGCGTTCTTTCTTACCACGCACGTGTAAGCTCTGGAATGAACTCCCTGCATCGGTGTTTCCTGAGCGCTATGACCTGTCCTTCTTCAAACGAGGCTTAAAGAGAGTACTTTCCTTAAGGTAGGCAGCGATTTTGTTGTGCTGGACCCCTGGCATTGCGGAGGTCTAGGCTATATATAAATATAATTAGGATGTACGCAGGCTAAACCTGGAACACCACTCACTTAGGTGACATCTTATCTACCATCTGTATCAGCCTATATACGTCCCACTGCAGGGCACGGGTCTCCTCTACAATTGAGTGCACGATTGACAGTGGTCAGGTCATATAGTCACCACGCCGGCCTAGTGCGGGTTGGCGGACTTTCACATACCATAGAAATTTATACAAATCGCTATGGTATGCAGGTTTCCTCACGATGTTTCCCTTCACCGTTATAGTGCGTGGTGATTTACTATAAATACACACATGAATCCGAAAAGTCCGAGGTGTGCCCTGGAATTTGAACCCGCGACCACCGTAAACATGTAGGCAGCCGCGTCTGGTCCGTTACCATCAGGCCACCACGCTCTTATTACTTGTGTACCATCACGCACGGTGTATTCTATTCTGAAGGATAGAAATGTCCTACCTTTTAAATCTCAAAAAACCTGACTTTAATACCTTCACATATTTTTCAGTCAAAAATAGGAAACATCGTCTCCATTTTCATTGCACCCTATTTCCACCGGAAGTGCGCGGTTAGTCGCCGGAAGCCGGATGTTGTCGGTTAGCGGCGGCGCCGCGTGACCACGTTATCCACATTTTTGCCGTGTTCCGTGATAACCATCTTGTTTTGCCGGCACGCGATTGTTTAGTCAAATCTTTAATTAAACGAAAATTGGTTGCGGTCTGATTACGTACTTAGGGGGGTCGCATGCCGATGGTGACAATAAAGGTATTTGTGGTTTAGTGGTTAATGGGGTGAGAAATTAAATGAAAGTTGTTCGGGTCCTAGTGCGGCACAGTGAGTTTTGTTTGTCAAGTTAAGTGGCAGTACAATATTTATTTAATTTAAGTTCAAATCAGGGTGTTGAGGGATTCAATAGTTTTTGAACAGTCTGATTGGCTGTAATAAATTATAATATGTATTTTTTATATTAAGTAGATATTTTTCTGAAAGGTTGACGTTAAACAGACAACTAATCGTAAAATCATTAAAAATTATAAACTCGTAAGAGAGATTCGCCACTCTCCCATATTAATAGCATAAGAAAAAAGTAAGTAGTGATTTTCGTCTTAAGGAAGGACACAAATAAACGTAAACATATTAATGCGTATTCATTTTATTCTCCGTCATATTGCCAGCCTTACAACATTGCATATGCGATGACGAAGTCCATTCAACTACTATCAATAAATAACATTAATATTTTTAGAATTAAGCATTGTTTTATTTAGGTATTTATTTACGCTAGCAACATTACAGAATTACATCGAAGCGCGGCAACACAGATTCAAACTTAAATAATTTTATATTTTTTACACATGGCAGATTCTTTTTTTAAAAACAGAATTAAATGGAATTGAAAATTCTAAACAAGAGTTAAAACAATTTCGTTGTTTTTTTTTCTAAACCATAGGATGATAATTGATGCTGGTCACAATATTTTAGTAATTAAGAATAAAACTTTTGTATAAAACAGTGTTTAATTCAAATTCGGAACTCTATTTACTATTGCCCTTACCATTTGTTTAATTTATTTCATAACAATTTTGCACGTATTCCAATGTTGTGTGATTTGCATTTTAACATTTTATGAATAATAAAAAATGACACGAAATAATTGGACACCTATACTACTAACATGAGCATTATAAAAAGCATTCTCTGTATTTGTTGACCTATTATTTACAATATTAACTAAACAGCGTAATAAATAAATACAAGAGGATTTAGACACGTTCTTATTTACAACAATATACAAATATGGGATGACAGTGATTTTTGTACGTTACCTTCTTAATCGAATTTCTTTTACACTAACGAGAACTTTTGCTTCGTGGTATTTTGACGTCTTGGTTTTTGCACCATATTTAAAACAAAAAAATATTTATATAGGTAGAAGTCCATTAAGAATTCATATTTTACGACTTGAACTAATATCTCAGTTTTCAGGTTTAATAAAACACGTGGAATCAAATGCCTTTTTAGCACTTGACATAGGCACATGGTTTTGGCATAATCACACAAATACGATGCTTATCATACAAGCCAAAACGTCAAAACTCACCTTTACTTACACAATAAAATATGTTATTAAAAATCCTAATACTTAAATCATCTACCTATACATTAAAGTTTACAATAAACGATTTGGCATGTAACACTGACGTGACTAGTTCGTGGCACGTTCAATACTGTCCGTCCGCCGCGTCAGTCCTGCGGGCGGGCTCCAGCGGACACTACACTAGGCTCGAGAGCGGCGCGCGCGATGTCACCGGCGACGCGGGCAGCGGCTGCAGCGGCTGCGGCGCCTGCGTCGGGAAGTACACGCCCGGCTCGTTCGAGAACTGCGGGTGCATCGGCAGCGGCGTGTGCGGCATCGACGTCGGCCGCGACTCGTGGTACAGGATCGGCACACGCACCAAGCGCTGCGCCGCGTGCGCCATATTAGCAGCCTCCAACTCAGCCGCCAGCTGCCTCTTCCACTTATTGCGACGGTTCTGAAACCAGATCTTCACCTGCGTCTCGGTCAAGTGCAAGCTCGCAGCCAGCCCGGCGCGCTCCGAACTGCTCAAATACCGCTTCATATCAAACGTGGACTCCAGTTGGAAAACTTGCGAACGCGAAAACACCGTCCGCGTTTTTTTCTTCCGCTTGCCTAAATTGGTGTTCGGGTCCCGTTTCTCGTCTTTGTCGAAGTCGTCGCTCTCATCGATGTCCGGGTCGGAGTCCTGCGGGTCCTGCTGCTGCGGGTAGAGCGCGGGGTGCAGGCGCGGCGAGCGGGGCGAGGAGCGCGACGGCGAGGGGGGCGTGGGAGCGCGCGGGGGGCTGCGGGGCCGGGGGGAGCCGCCTGCTGAGCCCTCCTCGTTGGTCGTCGAGTCCTCTGTAACAATATTTCCTGTATTTGCAAACGGAATGTAATAATGTTATATGTTGGGATCACGCCCCTACTAGCAACACCCCTGCGACTCGCGAATAATACGTTTGCATTGTTAATCGCAAACAAAATATATACAATCAAAACATTATAAATCGTACTGCGACAGTGCGACCTACAAATCCACGCGGGGTGTTAATTACACAGTAAGTACAATTATTTTCTCATGGAACAGCAATCCGTCAAATTGCCCAATGGCAAGCGTCGTCGTTCAATTGAAATCAGATTAGTGAGAGTTGTAATTGGATACAACGATAGGTACGCGATATGTGTCGATTTGGTCCGTCGGGAAGCCGTAGCAACGCAATCCGCTCTGATTTGTTGTGCTCTATTGACTTTACACGAAACATCGATAATAGCGACCGTACAAATTGCTTAAAATCGTTCGACATATAATATTACAATGGTCACTCCATAACACCTATGAAAAATTATAAAATCACGGTTCTATTCCGGTTTGGTTAAAAAGTTATACCGTATTTTATTTTTATCTTTCTTTTAAGATTTCTTAAGTCTGGTTTGTTACACAGGATACTTCATATAAAACTGGTAATTGTAACATGCTAAGCTGGTATGGTGGTAATATAAAATTCTTATTAGCAGATACCATTATAGGTAAACAACATATTGAGATAATGAATTTATTTGTAAATAAGGGTAAATAGGAGATCGAAAAAGACAAACAGCGAAAAAAGTAAATTATCAGTTGTTTATTTTTTGAGCTAGAAAAGTTTACTGCTTTAATCTTAAATAGTTATACTCGATACATACCTTCATGAATAATTACATGAGAGAAGTGTACGAGTGAGCATTAATGCAATGATCCGTGTACACGCCAATCCTTTTATGTTTCTCCTTGAGCTCAAATTGTCAGTAGCAGCAGGTATTCTAATACTACGTAATACTAGTAATGTGCATAATTAATATAAGGTTAGCTATAATTCTCCGAATCGTGTATTATGACCATATATATTAGCAGAAAAAGATATCTTAAACGCAATGAATGCCTATATCGTAATTGAGCAATTAAAAATTTAAATTTAATTACGACGTGCTAACCGTTCGAGAACCGATAGTAGAGGGTTTGTTCGACAGCGCTACAAAACATCTTCAAATTTAAATTTCGAATGCGTTCGAATTTCGAATGCAAAATTGGAATATGGAACTTGGCGCGAAGTCGGATGTCATCAACGCTGTCATACGGATCGGCACATTTGAATATTCAATATTCATGTTCATGGAAATTTAAGCTTTCACAATATTACATGAAAGCTCACATTTGTCTGCGTTCGTATTCTAACAAAGAAATTAACCAGTGGAAGTGGGTCTCTGTGCTGAAAGGATATGTGTAAGAGCGAGGGATCAGGGTGTGTCGGTGCTTTGTTGGAATTGATTTTCGAAGCCGCGCATTCATAATCCTTTGTTACCGGTGGCTCGGTGTTTACACAAACGCTTAGCACTATAAGCAGTTTATGAGTTAGAACAACGACGGCTGGATGTTTGATTTGCTAATGTTTGTGACGTAATAGCTACATATTACATTTTCCTCTACTTATATTGGGAGATAGCTTATATGTTGGCTACCACCATGTCATGGTCAGTCTTAAAGGGGAAACATCAAACGAAATAGTTTTAATGTAATCACGAAGTGTATTTTACGTATCTGGATAACCTTACTCGAGTTATTTAGATTACCGCTTATAATTAGTTAAATCTTCATAACTTCATGAACATTCGATTCAATAATGTCCAAATATTCAAGTGGCATTGATAAGAACTTTTGACAAGTGAATTAAATGTTATAGTTATGTTACAATCATATTTTAAACCACCACATTTCGTTGTCAACTAAACATTTTGATTGTAACAAACAAGTTTTACGTTTTTCATGAATAGTTTGTTGCTAATATTTATTATTTCACAAATGAAATTTTCTAACACTGTCAAGGTAGATAGTATTGCGCTTTAGCAGACCTAAACATTTCCTCAATGATATTTAGCCAGGAGATTGAACAACACAAAATACAAGACCCATTCATCCGACTCAATAATAAAAATTAAAAAAGCGCAAAAATGGCGCGGCCGTCGCTCAAGCGTCGTTCAAAAACCGCATTCGAAAATTAAAACAACCGCACGCAACGTTACGTGGCAACACCGCTTTTGGCGCGAACGAATTCAAATGTGGAACTCACGGGAGCGAGCGGGACGGGAGTGGGCATCGCAACGCGCGTGAAAGAGGCAGCACGACGCTTGACGTTTCGCGAGTGTTGCTATACGTGAATAATTGTAGGAGGATGGTAGAAAAGCATTGTACGGTCGGTTTGGGCCGCGTGAAATGGCGTCGCCTTTGTCTCGGAGTGGATGGGTTTTGGGGAAATTAAAGCGAGACGAGCGGGGTTGAGTGTGGCGTTACTACTATTGCTTGTTTAGCGGAAATGTACGTTTATTGTACGGACAACAATCATTCCCGCTTTGTGTGCGAATGCGTTGCGAATTCCTCGTTTGCTATGCTGATTGCTTTAATGAGTTTGTATTTCATATATAACGACATGTTTATTACGTGATTGTCCTGATCACATCATTTAGAATAATTGTGAAATTAGTTTTGAATTTTCGACTTGTCTTTACTGTGACATGGAATTCGATATTTCATTTAATAGTATGTTATATACAATTATATTACTGTTTAATTATACTATCGGTAATCACTTCTAATGAGTTTCAGGAGAAACTTTTCCATTACATCGCGAACATAGTCATTCCATTACTTGCATCGTAACAAATATTTATGTAAATCACAGGTATTTGTTTCGGGTCTGAGTATTTATGAGACCGATCTTAGTGTGGGGTCAGAATAGTGTATGTGACTGTTGAGTGTATTTATTTACTTTATATACATCTGTATCTATTACTATTTATAGTTTCACTTTGCGGAAAACATTTAGACTAGGCTAAAAGGTGTTTAAAGTAACGTTTACCACAGCAACTTTCTAGAATTAAAACTTAAGTTAAATAAATGACGTCTGCATAAAACCCGTAGCTTTCTTGTATATTAACTATGTTATAACCATGACCTCAGTGGCGTAGTTGTTCTACGGTAAGATTACAATGCTAAGGTCTCGGGTTCGAATCCTGGGTCGGGCAAAGTGATATTGTATTTTTCTATTAATTGTCAGCCCGGAGTCCGGAAATTGTGCCCGATATGGCGATAGGCTCGCCTCTTGTCACATTGTAGGACGGAACACACAAGGCGAAACCGGGGTGCCCTGGGTCCTAGCAGCTCTGCCTACCCCTTCAGAGGAAAAGGCATGAGTTTATGTATGTATGGATATAACCACTAGCCCAGTAATAACACGTGTGCGCTCAAGATCAAATAATTCCGTTATATTTCCAAGTTTTTTTAAATCGTAGTGCATCAATACTGCAACAAAATCAGTGCAAGTGATGTGTTGTACGCGCGACACGGATTAGCACGCGTGCGGCTTCGCGGGTTGCGGTCATCGATTCCGCGGCCGGGATCCGGTTACACTCAGCTGCCTAAAGCGTTGCATTAACCGACTTCGGAAAGGGAGTTATGTTTTTAAGACGTATGTGCATGTATGGATGTATGTGGGTGATTTCAACTTCTAATCAGTTGTTAATTACGAAAACTCCGTTAGTTGTTTTTATTTATATGACAGTTTTAACAGCCTCCATGGCGCATTTAGTTAGCCGTCGGCTGTGAAACGAGAGGCTGCGGGTTCGATCCCCGCACCGTGACAAATGTTTGTGATCGCAAATATTTATTTCAAGTCTGTGTGTTTTTAAGACCAATAATTGTTTTGCAGTGTCTGATATCAGCGACTGGAGGCTTGATGTTAGTGTAGCGCCAGGGCTATGTATGTGGCTGTTGAGTATTTTTTATAGCATAGATCCGACAAACGAGCAAACAGGTCACCTGATGGTAAGTGATCACAGCCGCTCATGAACATCCACAACGCTTGGATCATGAATGTGCTGCCGGCCCATCAGATCGGGAGGGGAGCGTGCAGGGAAAAGGACGGAAAGAAGAAATGGGTTTTGGGCTTCCGGTGTATTTATTTATACCAACCTCTGGGCGGAGAAGTTCTTTCCTGAGGTCTCTGCCAATACCAAGGGGCTGGTACTAGGCCCCCATACCGGCCGGCTAACGCGCTCCACTGGGATATTAGACCCAACCTGGAACAAAGTGCATAATTTTTATAAATTGTCTCAAATATAAGTGATGGAGTCAGGAAGTAACACATCCACGCTGTAGCTTTTGGCTCTAATACAGGTGCGTGTTCGATTCCGTCAAGAATAAATATAAATAGTAATAAATAAATAAATACACCCAACAGTCACATACAAAGTCCTGATCCCACATTAAGATCAATTTAGTCTTGTGTCGTGAGTATCAGAAGCTACGAGAGACTTTTCGGTCTCACAAACACCGTGACCGGGAGACAAATACTTGTGGGCCTCACAAACATTGTTCTCGGTGCGGGGATCGAACCCGCGGCCTCTCGTTTCACAGGCGGCGTCTAACCAACTGCGCCACGGAGGCTGTCTAATATATACATATTTATTCTGGACTTGTGTATTCTACATGTGATGTGTATGAATAATGAATCCAATCCTAGTCGAATACGGCTACGGCGACCATTTACTGTTAAGAGCTGTTATTTATGGGTCCTCACTTGACTGATTTACCCAATTTTAGCCGCAAATGTTCTTGAACAGATGCTGCATGTGAGGACGCCATTGACAAAATTACAAAATTTAAAATTATTTTGGAAGTTGGTGCCTTGAGTGCAACGGTGTTGCATAAACGCATCCATGATGAAGAAATCATAGCTTGATTATGTATGTAAAATTTAATAAAACTAATATGTGGTTTGTAAGTTAAAAAAATCGATACTGTAATAACAGTATTGCTTGCTGAATTTGACAGATTTTACTTTTCATTTTTCGTTTTGTTTTAATTTCAAATTGTTTTATTTCAATAGAGAACGAGCCCTACGATTTCGTTTTAAGCATAGAATAAGACATTACCAAGGTAATCAGCAACTAGGAGGCACTTTCCCATCCCGACACCTACCCCATCGAAACCGCGGCGTCGAGTTTCACAGATGATCCAACGGAAACTTGTGGAAAATCAAAACGAAATTGTTTTACCACTCCTTCAAATATGTATGCTGGGTATGTCAAGACTGCTACCAAAAACGAAGCTAAATGGTAGTTTTAGTGACTGCAAACACGATGCAACTAAAAAAATTGCAAAAAATCATGACGATTATTTTTTGTAATGTTTTAAATATCATTGTGTTTGGGAGGTAATCATCAAATCCATAGTTTATGCTAAAATTATTAATTGTATATTAGCCCAAATGATTTAATACATAAGTAGAGCAACCGTAATATAATGCCTATTGTCGAGAAACGGTTACTTCTTACAACCAAAATATGCTAGCTTCGTTGAAACCGGTTAAACTTACACAAATTCCGACACACATCACTATGACTGGACCCCATATCTGTACCTCTAATAGCCCGTATACGTCCCACTGTAGGACACGGGCCTCCTCTACAATCGAGAATATAATTGAGAGGGGTTAGGCCGTATAATCCACCACGCTGGCCTACTACGTGTTCAATACACACAAGCTGAATCCGAAACGCGACACATTTCATTAGACGGTTATTCCACTATCGTTTTAAATATTAGGATGCACTACACGACGTAAGCCTCACGCACTTTCACGCCTACAAGGATGGATTAAACCATAAATCCACGTTCGCCATATAACTTTGTCACTTTTGACACGATTACAAAAGATTGTGGGTTTAGTTTCACTGACAAAAACATTACACTTTTTTTCACATGTTTTTAGAATTTAAATTTAAAATCTTGAATTTAGAATAGATGTCTTAGATCGTGTTTTGTTAAATGCATGAATATGGAGTACTCGGAAATTAAGGTGATTTAATAAAATAATTATGGTTTAGGAACCGAAAGAGAGCTTAGACCGCTCCAAAAGGCAAGTTTATGCCAAATTAAATTGTTATGAAACAATTTACTAAATGGGTTTTATACCAAGCATTCAAATACTGTGTCGAGTACATGAGTGCTCGAATTTTCATCCTTGGTTTGTAATTATTGTTGTCCGGGCATTCGTAGTAGCGCCAATTTAAAAATAATTCTTATATAGACCATAGATTAAAATTAGTTTATGACGTGTACTCATATCATATATTAAAATTAGATTATGATATAATCCTAAATCAATGTATAAAGTTACCAATAGCTAAAAACGGGACGCATATAGCCAATAGATTAGTGTCAGAGTGTGCGTCATTGATAACTTTAAAAAACGATTATGCATCATTAACGCCCCAATACTCAAACGCTACTCAATTCATATGTGCACTTAACTACGCAAGTCCCGCTTAAATGTCCTGGCTAAGCAGGACGCGGGTAGTTAAGTAGAACTTAATATTTAAATGGCGTATGAGAATCTTAAATAAATATCTGCTTCTTGATTCAAACACAACAAACGCCTTATAAATACATAGCAACAAAGAGGCAGCATTTTTGGGAGCTGTCTAAAATGCCAATGATTGGACGTTACAGCGCAATTCCATCGGAGCTCGGAGCAACATTAAGTGATATATTGCGCTGGTACAAGTTTACTCGCTCACCGTCGCCTCGCATCGATACGGAACTCTTGTAGGGATGGGACGGGATGTCGATAATTTATGCTTGAATTTATAAAAATAGATTTACGGTGTGGAATGAAAACTTTTTGATATGTTTTATGTGTTCGTAATTGTGATTCGATTTTTGATTTCGTCTAGATTTTTGGTGTCGAATTTTTTCCTTTCCAAATCATTCCTTGTCGTTCCTTGTTAATAGCTTTTTCTATTTGGGGTTGTAAATATTTTATTGGCTTACGTCTTGATTATTTTAATTTCTTTAATGTTCAATTGTGTATTATCTTTAAACAAAACGTGTGAGCTTCGTCGGCAAGTTCACCCCACAACGGTATAAGCACAAATAAAGAAGCATATTACTTTTAGTTGGATTTGTGAAAGAGCGGAAAGTTGTAAAACTCGCCTTAAGACGCTCCAGAAGAGGTGGTATTATTTTTATTGCCGTTATAGGCAGACGAGCTAGCGGCCCGCCTGATCAAAAGCGGCTATTGCTGCCCATAGACCTTTGCAGTGCCAGGGATCCAGTACAACAAAGTCGCTGCCTACCTTACCTTACCTGGTAGGGTTATGTCGATATTATGAACGTTGTAGACTGGAATGCTTGGATATTATTATAAAAACAATAGCAGATAAACAATAGAATAGACAGCCTCCGTAGCGCAGTTGGTTAGACGCTGCCAGTGAAACGAGAGGCCGCGGGTTCAATCCCTACACTGCGGTGTGGGGTAAATGTTTGTGTGACCCACAGGTATTTGTTTCTCCTCTGAATGTTTGTGAGACCGAAAATTCTCTCGTAGTGTCTGATAACCACGACACAAGACTCGATCTTAGTGGGGGGTCCCTATGTACGTGACTGTTGGGTGTATGTATTTATGTATTAACACGATATATATAAACAGTGCATATACTATCATCCTTTGAGAATCGCATGATGTAGACCCAATACATCAAATATGATGAGACGTGACTGTAAGGCTGTTCCTTCGTGGCAATTGTTTGACTTTCCATCTAAGTCCAACCGGCTCATTCAGAGTATGAACATCATACCGTAGTCGAAACTGGTCATAACCAGGTTATTTCCAATTTAAATAGCTCTCCACCAACATTAATATAAAAATATGACAGCAGAAACGTTAGACTTTAAAAGTAGGATATTTATAATATTTTACAAATGTCTGTGAATAATTGTTATAACCAATTTAAATAGATTTTGAACACTAACTTCCAACAAATAAGTTTATTCGTAATATATACAAACATCTAGATATATACGAGTACAAATTACTATTTGGTTAAATGTTTCTCAAGTTAACAGATGA
The DNA here is from genome assembly GCA_033459515.1 of Theretra japonica. Classification (NCBI taxonomy): domain Eukaryota; kingdom Metazoa; phylum Arthropoda; class Insecta; order Lepidoptera; family Sphingidae; genus Theretra; species Theretra japonica. The sequence continues at coordinate 1,885,960 of CM065928.1, forward strand.
CTATCTAAAACAGGTGAAAGATATTTTATTTTAAATTAATATTTAAGACTAGATTCAAAAGGAATCTATATACAGATATATAATTATACCCGTTATAGGATTGGATAAAGAAGAAATAAATATAATGAAACATACATAAAAGAGAAAAATATCACAATCAATAATAAAGCTAATGATGCTACGCGCTACGTGGCTACAATACGCCTACGCACGCTACCAGTACTACGAAAGCCTACAAACAGCTACGCTTGCATATTGATACGACGAATGATGAATTAGCATTTTAAAGTTTATAAAAGTGCAGATATTTTTTAAACATAAATAAATATGATAGTAATTTTATCCCTGATCCGTAATGTCAACTAAGAACATTCAAAAGGAATAAGATAAAATTAAAATAATATTTAACTGTAATTAACCTTACAAATTACACTGTTAATACAATTAATAAACCATTTTAAAACGCCACAATTACTTTAATTAAACTACACGAAACCGCATTTATCGTGCGGCGCACCACTAAACACAATTTAAATATATCGATAGTGCTCAGCACTGTTGTCGATATTAATTCCCACTTTGCGTGGCGTTTTACTCTTTCACTGACAGCGAGAACAACAACTATTGAAAGCTTTTTATCGACGATGCTTTGTGTAAATGCGGTGACGGATTTAATGGATATCTAGCAAATAAAATTGCCACTAGATGTTTTATCTTGCATTCGTATTTAAATAATCAACGGGAGGATTATTTCTTTCATAATATCGCGTTAAAAATTTAGATTTCATTTTTTTTACGTTTCAAAGTAAAGTACTTGGAATGTTAGTATCTTTAAGAAAAGCCATTCATTATAACATTTTAATATACAGAACCATACCCAAATTCAATTAAAGAATGCTCTCAATAAATACAAAATTGTATTAAATAAAAAAGGAAGTTTGAAAAGAGTCTTAGAATAATCTGGGCAGTTCAATTTAAGCGGTGGCTCGTTACCGCTCCGACGTGGAGGTGATCATTAGCTAACTGTACTCCGTAGCCCGCGGCGAGGGCGCAAACTCTAAAAAAAGCAACAATAATTAGCCCATCAAAAAATAAGGGCGCGGGTAAATCAATAAGGGGTCTAAAAGGCCCCGCTACCGATCTGCATTGGCCGGGTAATCCGCCAGAACTTCTCCCGCACAAATTCCATTACACGTTTGAAATCGGAACGTTGCGACGCCGCCGCGTGATTGGTCGGCTCACCGCGCTCTGATTGGCCGGCGCGGTAACCCCGCCTCCCCCCGGGAGGTTATAAAAATCGATGCCGCGCGTTCTGGAGGTCTTTTTGCCGCGGCGCCGTGGCGCGTCGCTCGACACTTTTCACTTGTTACTAATAATGCCGTTTGTGCTCGCTTTTATAGCTTAAAGTGTTTAGTTGTATCCGTTGTCCGTGCAAGCGACACGGGAGTCTTTTGTTAGTTCGGATAGGGTATTCTCGTTTTAAAAGCTCCTTTTCTATTTTACTCGGAGATGACACTCTGGCAAATGGCTTTTTAGTACGGACTGCGGCGACGGTCGTCGCTCTCACGTTAAATATCTTAATTTAACCGCTTGCCGTCGGATTAAATATTCTTACAGCGCCAACAGGGCGCTTTTTCTTCTTTTTAATCTTGTATGCGTGTTGCGCTACGATGATACGACGTGACAATACAAGCCTCGGTGTAAGGATCTTTTATCCGCTGACGAGACAGAAAAATGCTTTCATTTCTTTGTTATTTTAAATGGATTTAATGTGATACCATGATAGTAAACTGATTTTGATTTTTTCGTTCTTAAACCAACACGTTTTGTTTATGTCATACAGAGAATTTAAAACGAATAAGGTTTAAAACTCATACATAAAACAGCATATTTTTAACAGCACCTACATTCCATTTCTGTAAATGACATTGCACTTAAAATAGGCACGTACAAAATATCGTACTAAGCACTTAATATTCAAAGTCTTAAAACACAAATAAACCCAAATGAGTAGTTCAAATATTAACACAACAAAAATACCCCAAGATTCGCCAAATGAGGGGAAAATCTTAACATTGCAGCCGGCAACCCCAAAGTGCAAACTTGAGTACATTCCGTCGTAAAAATCAACAAGCCCCTTATATCAAATCGTCTAAACCGATAAGTAGGTAAGTACCCTCCCCTACTCAAGTACATAGTGCTGAGATATGCTCGACGGGGTACTTTTTACCACCTGACAGCGGGGCGCGGGTTGAAGAATTGGGGTAGTGTTGCCAATCGATTTACTAGAAGACGCTGGGAATGAATTCGGTATTTGTGTAATTGTTGGGTGATTTACTTAAAAGGATCCAAAATATTTATATACTAAGTAATACTAATTTATACTAAGTAAATTAATAATGGCAATGAGCGGGGCACATAGCACAGAGAACTGATGGCCGATGGCACCAAAAAGTTCTCTAATGGAGGCCACGAAGCGGAAAGCGCAGCGTAGGACGTCCACCCACTAGGTGGTCAGACGACCTGGTAAAGGTCGCGGGACGTCGCTGGATGCAGGCTGCCTCCAACAGGTCACTGTGGAAATCATTGGGAGAGGCCTTTGTTCAGCAGTGGACTTCCTTTGGCTGATGGATGGATGGATGGATGAAATTAATAAATAAATACGCATGTCGCGTCGTAGATGTGACACGTGGATGAGCACTCAGCTTAATGCTGTACTGCGACGAGAACCACAATACAACGCTGAACATTTTAGATCTTTAATCGACTTTTGTTGGTAAAATTAAGATCCTGGACTTTTTTAATAAAGTAATAAACTTTTCTAGCTTACACTTAAATCTCTGGCCTAAAAATTCATGTCAATCGAATGTTCCGTTATTGGTTAAAAAGACACGTCAATAAATACACTTTTCCGCTTTTAATATTAATGTAATATTGACGTTTTATGGTATTTGTGCTGAATATTCAACGTTCATTGTTCTAACTTAATGATTGCGTAATGCACAGTAAATTATAAACAAAATGTAACAGTAATTATGCTGATAAGACAACCTGCTATCGTGGTTGAAGTAAAGCATAATTTATTTTGGTGCACAAATTTTCTGTCCTTATGTTTAACTATTTGGCAATTAAATATTTTTTGACGGCCTTCGTGGCGCAGTTGGTTTGACGCCGGTTGTGAAGCAAGAGTCTGCGGGTTCGATCTCCGCACCGAGACAAATGTTTGTGTGAACCAAAAGTATTTGTTTCGGGTCTGGGTGTTTGTGAGACCGAAAAGTCTCGTAGTACCTGATACCCACGACACAAGACTCGATCTTAGTGTGGGGTCCGGACTATGTGACTGTCGGGTATATTTATTTTAAACAAATACATTAAAAAAATCTTTAAAAAACAAACATAGGAAACTGATTCAAACCATAGTCTCTCATACCTAGCGCCAAGATATATATTGTTGAATTATTTACATCCGCCGGCGCGGGGTAAGTAGCCGGATTGCGCCGCCCCGCCACGCTGAGATTTTGGGCGTCAACCACTCGAAGGGTTCCGAGACTACTATTATTCTAGTCGGTTATTTTGCAACAGTTTAGTAACAGCAAACTATCAACGTGTATAACTTGTGTGATGATCGAATCATTTGTTTTATATTCGATTCATTATTAAAATGTTTGACGTAGGTCACACTTGTATGACAATATGTAGGCATATCATAGAGTACCTACCTAATAGTTACATAAGCATTGATAAAGTCGAGTCCGCCCCGTGACCACGATAAGTGTAAAGCGATCGAAACGTCGAGAAATTAAAAAATATAACATTAAATCAAATTCGCGATAAAGTCCGTCAGAATTCGTTTTATTTCAATGCGTAATATTAGCGTAAATCTAAGAAACCATTACGGTATACTCATCCCTCGTCGGTGTATACGTTATTAAAATTTTAATGCATTCACCTACAATACGAAGTTGCCGTGGTCGATAGATATCCTAATCAGAGTAACTACTGGACATATTAAGACTTAACATCTTCTGTCTCAGGATGGCGAGCGCAGTGGAATGCCAAGCACTGCTTTGTAGTTCATGGTGTTGTTTGGTTTTACTACTGTCCATGAGCGATCGTTTACCATCAGGTGAATGGCATTCTCGTCTCACCATTCATAGAAGTAAAAAATCACGGAGCCAAGCCACTGATAATTATTCTTCAAAGAATATTTTATATCATGAACCCTTTGAATGGGATTACGTCCCATCTAGAGTCTAGAGTCTGCACGTGTGTTCAATTAATAACTTCTAGAAACGCACTGCACTGGAATTACATGGTTCTTTGAAATATGGAACTGTGATTTATATGCATAAATACAAAAATATATTCTCAGTAATATTATTTTTGTGAAAACATACATGTATCAAATTATAATTTACCAGCCAGACTGCCTCAGTGGCGTAGTGGTACTACGGTATGATTGCTAAGCTGAGGTCTCGGATTCGAATCCCGGGTCGGGCAAAGTGATATTGGATTTTTCTATTCATTATCAGCCCGGATTCAGGATTTTGTGCCCGATATGGCGATAGGCTCGCCCCCTATCACTTCGTGGGACGGAATATACAAGGCGAAACGTGGGTGTTCTGTTAGCACCTCTGCCTACCCCTTCTGGAAAAAAGGCGTGTGTTTATGTATGTATGTATAATTTACCAGAAAAACACGCGCATAATGTGTTCTGACTTAAATTTACCATGTGTTTTAAAACAAACAAGAATTACGTATTTATCACATGACAATATAAAGAATAATATATCCGAATAAATCGTTTACCCTTACTTCAATATCTTCAGAAACCTAAAGTACTATAAATCACGTGGTCTGTCAACACAAATCTAAAACCCACCATCCCGACCTATCCCTGTTGATCCCGTATTATATGTTTTTCGAGTTATTTACGATGTCCCCTTGATCCGGCGCCGGAGGGTAGTTGCTACCCCTGTTATTTGTCGGGCTTATACCTACCCCATTAAGTGATGTTTTTTAATTTTACTTAACCGTCGAAAAACTTCATTGCTGTAGAGGTAAATAATGCATTTTATTCAAAGGGGTATTAACACGATGTCTTTAATTTTTTGCTTTTGATTTTAACACAGCATTTTATTCGACTGCCTCGGTGGCGTAGTGGTACTACGGTATGATTGCAAAGACGAGGTCTCGGGTTCGAATCCCGGGTCGGGCAAAGTGATATTGGATTTTTCTATTCATTATCAGCCCGGAGTCAGGAATTTGTGCCCGATATGGCTATAGGCTCGCCCCCTATCACATCGTGCGACGGAATATACAAGGCGAAACGTGGGTATTCTGTTAGCACCTCTGCCTACTCCTTCTGGGAAAAAGGCGTGTGTTTATGTATTTTATTCGTTTCTGTTGCCTGTTGCTATGTTAATAGGGACCTATAGTTTTATTTCAGGTATCTTTAACTTGAATTTCGTGCTAAAGTTTTATTAATGTTCTTCTTGAAGTTGCCAAGCTTAATGCTATAGGAATCTAGCTGGGATCGCCACAACGTGACATAACCATCATTCAACATCATTTATATGATTTTACGATCGTCCATCTACCATACTTCAAGCCTTTAACCATAGCATACCATACGGTGGAATAATGCAGTTGGTACACTTCATACGTTCGAAATTCTTGTGTAGAACTCTCAGATTTCCTTACGGCCGCCACACGCGTATCGATATAACTATGCAAGACTGAGTGTGCAGTACATTGGAACGTGTGTGGGCCTATAACTGCACAAACTTTGTATCAATTCGAGACTGGCAGGCTTTGTATTGTATTGTATCAGCCCATATACGACCCACTGCAGGGCACGGGCCTCCTCTACAATCGAGAGTACGATTGAGAGTGGTTAGGCCATATAGTCCACCACGCTGGCCTAGTGCGGGTTGGCGGACTTACACGCCGTAGATTTTTTTTGAAAATCGCTACGGTATGCAGGTTTCTTCACGATGTTTTCCTTCACCGTTAAAGTGCGTGGTGATTGACTATCAATACACAAATAACTCCGAAAAGTCAGAGGTGTGCCCTGGGATTTGAACCCGCGACCACCGTGAACATGTAGGCAGCCGAGTCTGGTCCGATACCACGAGGCCACCACGCACTTCGACGGCCATCTGTACTTTATATTATAATTTGTATTTTTTTATTATTTCTCTGTTATGTGCAGTAAAGTATAATAAATAAATAAAGACACTTGTTACTTTGCATAGTCATGAATTTACTGAGTCAGAACCCGAGCCTTTCTATTCTATAACCAAGCTCACCCAACTGGGCTATCTATGCGCTCTAAACCAAAAATTGTATTTCTTTTAAATTCTCCTTATAAATAAAAAAGCATTTGAAGTACCAAAGCAGACACGAAATTAAACGTAAATCAGCATGTTGTAAAGATGAAAACAAGCTAATTAGCAAAATAAACTTGAGTTCATCGTTCTGGCTTGACAGATCGTTTACAACACGGCGAGTGTCCCTCCGTCACTAAGTAATCAAGTCACAAAGAGAAGACGTTCCAACACAGTTGTTCCACGGGGGCTTTGACGCAGAATTAAAAATGTTGCCATGTCAAATTAAAAAGTTGTTAGCTTAGAGGGGAGGGTCGAATTATTAATTTTGTACCGTTTATATCAAGTTTCGGTTTAGAGAATACGCATGTTTTTAAGTCTGGGTGTTTAGTAAATTTTGACTTATTTTGCAAAAAATACCATTGTGAGGAAACGGTTAATTATTTCTTCAATAATTTAAAATTACCTTGTAGCCTAGTTTAGCTGTAGTGAAGTAATTTCACAGAAGTATCTTCTGCGTTTTGGGCAATGCATCTCGTGTTACTTCGTGCCTCAGGTACATGTAAAGCTGGCGATCCCCGTTTCGTGCTAATAGTTTAATTTGATAGAGTAGGTTCAGGTTATAGTCTACCATGTTGGCCTATTGCGAGTTGGACATCACATACCATAGAAACTCTTGAAAAAACGTCACCGCATACAAGTTTCCTAACGATGTTCTCCTTCAACGGGAAAACCTGAGCTGATAATGACTCCGAAATATCAGAAGCGAACCCTGAATTATAATATGGAAAAATATGGCTCTGCAATAGTAAAATGAACGTATATCTAAATAACAAATACTGCTACCAAATTTTAACAGATCTGCCACCAAAAACACCTTATAAACAATTAATAAACATACATAATAAATAAACTTCTTGAAAAACAAAAACATCCCACAACAAACATCAAAGATTCCTCGGAACGTCTACGTCATGTCGGACACGACAGGCGGCCACTCGTAATTTGTTACCCAATATTACCCTCTACCAACCCCGCCGTTTATACCGTGTCGGGAGATAAAAGGGTCGTACGACCCTGATTAGATGGGTAATGATGTTCCCGTATTAAACGGATAAAAGCCGTGTACGAGTTGTTTTTCCTTTATTTGTAAGGCTAGATTGAGTTTGCGAGTCTCGGAATCTGGGGGGTTGTTTTTATGGATATTTTCGGGTTATGTGGTATTGGACTGGTGTTTTGGGTGATAATATGGTTCTTCAGTCAAGGTCGCTAAGTCAACGGAAACCGTTTTTGTATGGACTCGTTGAAGTAAATGATCTGCAAATATATGGTTTAAGGAAATATTTTTCAGAGAGATAGTTATAGTGCTGGTTAGCATTATGAAGGCCTGATTAATGTCAGATGTCCTCAAGCACATCCAGGAAAGCTACTAAGTTATGATTGCGGCAATTAATCCTTTGTGTGTTATAGTCTTTCTGAATGATAGAAATATTCCTTCATAAAGTTTGAGAATCATAAGATATCTACTCAAGCAGAAATGCCGTTATACGAGTAACTAGTATTTAAAACCACTCCTTATCTTAAATTCTTCCGAAAATCCTATAATCGCAGAATAATCACACTAACAAGAAAATCCTAAAGAAAGTAAAACACGTAAATTTCATTACAAAGTGTAAACCCACACACAAACTAATTATTATTGAAAATATTTATATTCCCCAATTATTTAAAAATAAAACCTCAATAATAAAATTGTAAAACACCAACTCATTAATCCCTCATTGAGAAGCACTTAATAATGGTGCTTCGTTTAAACCCACTCGCCACTAAGCTATTCAGTGTGCACTAACCGTCCACTTGTGCGCCGGCCGCCGACCAACGCGGTGGGATAATGTCGAGGATCGATTAGCACCGACCACGCTCGTCAATGCCCATTAGCTCAACTTAATCTGCGAACGATCTTTGCACGTTTGTCGCACGACAGTCGCTCGACTCGACCGTCTGCTCGCCTGGGAGGTCACTAACCTGACGCTAATTAAACTTTGCCGATGAAACTTTTCCAATTTGTATTAAAATGTCATTTGTGAGCAATTTGATAATTACTATGTTTGTTTTTGGATATAAAAATAAATTGGATAAGTTTTTGTGCTTATAATATTTCAATGCATATTAATTGTCATTATAAAGGTAATTTTAATGATAAGGCGCACATGCCGAAATTACACATTTTTTTATTAAAGATAGACAGATATTATGCATCTTAAGCTTACGTTTAAAAAATAAAACGAAATCGTCATTTTCATCATTTTATGACCAGCGAGAACGAAAACTTTATCATATTTAACGATTTCAATCAGTGTGGTTAGTAGATAGTGAATTAAAAAATATATATTCAAGCTTGTGTTTTCTCTAATTTTCATTATTCAAGAACAAGATCAACTTTCCTATTAACGCCATAACTGTTGAATATATTTTTTGGGGATCAAGGCCTGGCATAACAGACTTTCATTTAGTTCTACCAATTCTACTTGCATGATATTCTTTTTAATTTATTTATGATATTGCTATTACTAGAAAATCGCTTTCTTGCATCAAGTCAAGAGCTAGAGCAATTGACTAATACTAAAGGCAGCACATAACAGTTTGCGGCTTGGCCAACATCGGAGTGCAAGCGCGGCATTCTAAGATCGGGTTAACCCTAGCCTACGTAAATACGTGAAACTTGCTGCGAGTGTTTCAACAGACTTAACCCTTCCACTATGAAACGCGGTTTTGTAGCCCACTGATTAAATATTTACCTTCATTACATAGATAATAGGATACTTTATTTTTATTATTATTTAATTTACGTCCCAATTTACGCAGATAAGTTTTTATACTTGCCACTTCTTTTGCATATTTTTTTTCATTAATCTAAGAATAGCGTATCCTAATGTAATCACTAATTACATCCCAAAACAATATGAAAATAAGACTCCTGAGTCGTAAGTCAATATCAATTAGAATACCTAACGGTTATTAAACAGTCTTCGAATTGCTATTATCTAAATATGAATTGATTTTTATTTCTTATGATTAAGTAAGCAATTGGTAATTCTTTGTAAAAAATAATAAGACAGGTAATCTCGAGCAAATTGTGTTGTTTGCAAATATAATTCCAACCTTTAACCTAGGATTTTATCATAACAATTTTGCGACTACATTTTTTGAAAAATAGAAAGGAAAAACACTGCAAAAATCAACTGTCTAAAGTAATTGCGGGATAATCTACAGTCGTTCTTCTAAGGGCTTATCGTTCAAAATTAATTTCGGTTCAACCACTCACCTCGACAACATAGCATCATTGGCATTTCCGAAGTGATTAGCAGCTAACGCCGCCTCCAGAACATTGGACTCCCTCCGCGGCTCCGCCCGGTTCAGTATAGAACTGATGGAGAAGCTTGTGTAGGGCGCACTACCAGTGGCCTTCTCTTCTTTGTCCTTCTTGAGCTCGTAGAATGGGCTCTTCTGTTCCTTTCTAGAAGGAGAGGAGGTGATGTCAGGGCTACTGGCGCCGGAGACCACGTTCACTTCGATGTCGCGGTCGTCTTGCGATGATGCTGGGGAGTCCATGGTGATCACTGAGGCATTGTTGATCTGTCTGGGAAGAAATCGGAACATTAAAAATTATGAAAGATTTGAAGTAGGAATTGATTGTCTTTGATTACTTTCTAATTTAAGGGTTTTTTGTCGCAGACCGAACACTCCTTTCCTCTTTCCATATTTGTCATTTTCTTTTAGATCGGGCAATGTACCTACGATCTAAACCTTACAGATGTTTATCAACGAGGGTAAACACATGCATGTGCCATTTGCTCGTTAGTCGGAGCGACGCAATAAAGGCAGGTGCTCAAAATGGCATACAAAAATGTTCCAGTGACTAATCGATGTAGAGTATACAATGCTGCATTTATATAATCTGTATTAAAGCGATAATATCCTATATACGATAGACCGTATTATGAATAAAGCATCGCAAACTTAGGCGTTCCCTAAAGACGTGGTTCTAAGGAGCTGTCATATATAATTCAAGTTATTTAAGTGCGTTATTGTTGGCTTATTCGGCGCGTCCCGCAGGCATTGTCTGATGCCGAGGGTGCCCACCCCCGTCAACAATGAATTATAAATCAGAAATGTTCGAAAATCTTAAGGATTTCTGCGTAATCTCATTTGATATGATTTTAAAAGAAAATTGGATGTGGACACTCGGGATGGTATTGTTTAGCTTTATTATCTAAGCGGATTGTGAACTTGCAGATTTTCTAAATCAATCTCTATACAGTAATACTATTATTAAGATATTGCAAAATTGTACCCCGACTTACGCGAATTCGACTTACGCGGATAGCGCTCGGTCCCACCTATCGCGTAAGTCCGGGGTATTACTGTACTCAATTCTATTCGCGTTTCTGTACAATTTTAATCACTCTTATAATGTACCCACGGCGCCTAACGCAGCAGTACTTATAGAGCTGACTGCTGTTAGCATGCGAAAAATTCTAATGATAAAATCACATAAATCTGCATTTTAAATCTCTTTATAGATAAGACAAATAAACGCTGAAAGCTGAACGGATGCTCATGAAATACGCGTATACATGCTAAATTAACGTTTTCTATAGAGGAAAGCTGAATTGAGCTGAATAAATGTGGTTAGTACCTAAGTAGATGTTTGTAAGGGGCTATGAATTATGTCTCCGATTGACAATCTTTTGTGTATCAAGGAATATCAATAACATATACTAGGCTTAGTCTTTGCAGCACATACCTAATGCACGTTCATTAAAAGGTAATTCGAGAGGCACATTGAAGTCGCTACCACCCGTGTTGTCTATATTCCGACAGTCTATAATACTTTATCACGGATGTCTGTATCTGTATCAGCCCATATACGTCCCACTGCTGGGCACGAGCCTCCTCAATCGACAGTACGATTGAGCGGGGTTAGGGGTTAGGTCCACCACGTTGGCCTAGTGCGGGTCGACAATTATTTTTAAAATCGCTACGATATGCAGGCTTCGTCACGATGTTTTCCTTTACCGTTATAGTGCATGGTTATTGACTATCATTATGGATGTCGTCTATCTTTTCGCGTCCAAGAGATCTCTATGGAAATCCTTGGGAAGTGGAAGGGCATATGTTTAGCAGTGGACTTTTTGTGGCTGAACATAGAGTGATGAAGAAATATATGAGTGTTATAGTTTTCTAAGCACACATTTAGATGCTATCAATACAAAGTATGTTTGGTGTAACGACATCAAATCATTGTCATTTGTTTTAATGTCTTGTTTCTTTTGTTTTAGATTAATTTCGTCGGAGGTGAACCACAAGTTAATTACACCCAGATACTCATAGTGTTTCCATACTCGGAGTCAATCTTGTGCCAAAGACCACTGTAAATCCAGGTCAGAGGTATTCAGTTGCAGCTGTGTGTGCGCGATAGTCTCGAAAGAGGCTCAGCGCAATGTATCGAAGTTCAAAACTTCTTACTCCACTGAAAATTAATTATCATTTATAGTGTACGAAAAAAAGGCCATTTTGGTTTTACTAAGAGCTAGTAGTTAGGTAATCTTTTTATATGACTTTACTATCTGAGTGCTATTGTAAGTTAAAAAAAGTGGGAATATCATCAACAAATAATCCATTTTTTTATTGAAATTGACTCCGATTGACCACAATCTGTCGTAAATTACCGATCATCAGCCATATAAACGTTTACACAAATGTGAAATTTAAATAAATATGAACGATTACGTGAATGAAGCGCGTAGTAATTTGCCGTGTATTAAAGTATCTGCGGTATGTTGTCAGATCGCTGAATGGTTTATGATAAACGGGTGGCGGCGATCAAACGAGCAATTCGCAATGAAAACGGGTATTTGAATCGTTCTCGCACTATTTTATATCAATACAAGGTTATTTTGTAAAGTGAACGCCGTTCATCCGCTGTTTTATTAAATGATCTGCTGAATGTTCCGGTTTGGGATGTTTTGCATTGTGTTTGATGATTGTATGTTCGATGTTGTTGTCTCATGGTCGAAAATTTAGATAACTAACATCCTACCTGAAAGATAAGAGACAAATATGCATGGAAGAATTATCAAACATTCGACCATTTTGCTAACGGAGACTTATTCGAAATCTGTAGGTTTGTTTTCTCATATTACTTCTTTTATTCAGATAGAGGCAATACTACTTACAATCTAATTTTAAATTAACGTAGTGTTTAAGTTATTTCTACTTTATTTTGAGGATACAGGGTCTGCGCTTAGTCAGTCTGCTCGCTAATTACTTTCACTTACAAATATGAAAAAAATATTTATGTGCGAAACTAGGCCTTTTGTTACTATTTTTTGTTTTTGTTTAGAATTAGGGTTAAAATCTTGTCATTTTGATATTGTTTAATGCTGCAGTAGCGCACTTTTATAGCATTTCTCTTAATCGTGATGGTTTTAATTAAGCTTGATTATCGGGTTTCCAGACAAACTCACTAAATGTTACCGGTAAGAAATCCCATCAAATACATATGTATTTAATACAAATAACTAAGAAGTATCAAAATAGCAAGGACCCTGTTAAGCAGAAAAGATCTAACTGTCATTATCATACTTTTGAGTAAAGGCTATTTAAAGATTAACAGTGTATTCGAAAATAGTTCTTATAAGCTATGAAATAAAGATTTAGTTGGGTAATAAAACATGACATATACATTATTTTGAACTAAAATATTGTGATCTTTTGTTCACATATGAAACTTGATTATAAGATTATGACTGTATTTAATTCGATTTTTCAAAAAAAGTGTTGGTTGGATCTCTTCTGCATAACATGGTCCGTATAGATACAAACCGTAACGTGTTACAATGAAGTTAAAATTAACCATTAAGTTGGCTGACTGCCCGAACCGCATTGCCACACCCCGCAGTAAAAATTTAACTTTATACCCTCGCGTTTTAAACGTATAATATACTTAACTTTATTTGCGATTTAGTATATTTAAGTATTAAATTGGCAAATAACACGAAATCTGTGACATTGTAGCTAAAACGAGATGTGACATGTCTAGGGTTTGGTAATTTTATCGTTTAAATTCGTATGCTTTAAAAAATGAAAAACTATTAGCTATATTATACAAAAAATAAAAAAGCATTTATTTTCTGAAAAGGGCATTCTAATAAGGAACGAAAAGGCTGAGGGGTTAAGAATAAGGAACCAAATTATGTGGGCATTATTAAAAACACATGTAAAAACCATAGACTAATTTTATAAACCAGAATGAATTCCGACGGGCTCTATTTACTCAATTTATTATGAAGATAATCCTGGAAATTGCTGACAATTGTACATGAGATCAGTGTTTATGAAGATATTTTACAAACGCCAAACGGTATGAAATGTATTGTGTTGATATTCATGGGCAGCAGTGCTCACCATTAGGTGACCTCTCCGATAAAACCTATTTCATTATTGCATATGCCTAGCAAACGAGCCAACAGGTCAACTGATAGTAAGTGATCACAGCCGCCCATGAACATCCACAAAACTAGGTTCATAGATCTGTTACCGGCCCTTACAATCAGGAGGGGAGCGGGAAGGAAAAGTTATGGGAAGAGGAAAGGGGTATCGGGCATCCGGCAATCTCACTCACCGAACGAAATGCGACTGCCAAGCTGTCGCTTTACGTCTATTTCCTGTAAAACAGTGGTACCGCCTCGGACGAGCCCAACCATTCATGGTGAGTTATGTCTGACAACAGCGTAGCTCTACCACTTTTAAATTGTTATGCCACATATTGTTTTAGCATTGCCAGGACTCGACTGCCTAGGTGGCGTACTGCGTAGTTGTACTACGGTATGATTACAAAGCTGAGGTCTCGGGTTCTAGTCCCGGGTCGGACAAAGTGATATTGAATTTTTCTATTGATTATCAGGCGAAACGTGGGTGTCCTGGTTGCACCTCTGCCTACCCCTTCTGAGAAAAAGGCGTGATGTTTATGTATGTATGTTTTAGCATTGCAATTACTTTATCATGCTGGTATAAAAACATCACAGAAAGTACATAGTTCATTTTTGATAACGTTCATTAGTTTGGGACAGAAACTCTATACCAACTATGTATAATATTAGAATTAATAATGCGAAAGAATGAGACGCAGGTGTTTTTTAATTTCCCCAACTAAAATACATAAAAGTACAGTAGATGTTATTTGCCACAATTTATTTTTTAATGGTAACACGATACAAGATAAGGATCAACAAACACACAGCCGCCTGTTGCGACCGCCGTACCGTGATTAAGCGGCAATCGATACTTTTTATATCGATTGTAATCTATGCGCGCATCACTTGATTTTAAAAATCGAATGTTTTTTATCTGTGTCAATATTTTCGTGGGAGTTCTTTATGTTTTCTATTGGTTTTAATTGTGTCTTAGAAGTGTATTGTCCTTAGATTAATATTTCGGAAATGTAAACATATGTTTTCTTATTTATCTTCTTTAAAGATGTAAATCAGTGGCATTAAGTTACAATGACATTCAAATCTTTTTTTTTACTTTTAGATTATTTTCTGTGTTCAAATGGGTGCTAACTGAACGTCAGAACATATAATTTCATCACCATCCAAATCATAGATAAAATACATTCTTGAGCTACACCTATCTCTTCGATAAAGTTTAATATTGTTATCTGTTTAAGAAGTTCAACAAATCTGTAATCATGGGACAGAAAATTTCGAAAATATATTTTTGAGACGGAAAATTTGTCTAATCCTTTATTTCGCCAACATTGAAAGAAATTAGAATCTCCTCAACGAGGTATAGAAGAGGCAGGTAATAACAGCGGCGGGTGTAAAGTGACCAGCGACCACTGACCACACAAGATCGCCGGCAGATGGTCACCGATGCTATCGCCGCCTGTAAACTTTGCCCGGCAACCCTTTGCATGTTAATCGTGCTCGGGTGCATGTCACACCGACATGAGCCTTCGTTATTTTAATGGGCAAATTGAAATACCGTAGACCGTAACGTTAACTCATTTCCCAGGTCAGGAAATTTCCGATTCTAACATTTTGACTTTATAGAGGCTTGAATCTATATTTTTTTGTAATATTGGCATCTTCTTTGTAGTTATATTTTAAATTGCAAATCATTTGTTTTTATCTGACGTTATTCTGGCCCGTATCAAGATCCTCATTTCTGCTTAATTCAAATCGCACGATATTCGTCATAACTAATCGTAAGACTCTTATATATTCCTGGTTGACATCAAGTTCACATTTCTTACCGCAATAATATCAGTATAACACATTTCTTTACCGACGAGCATCAGTGCTCGTCCGAACATAATATGTTCTAATCGTTACGCCACGGTGTAATAGAAGTCATTTAGTTATGAAAAGCGAATGAAAGGCGCATCTTAGCAGTTAAAGGGTGGTTCAAATTTGACTTTGTAATTAAATTTTACGAGCTCACCCGGCGACTGTTAAAAAGTTAATTTCGTATATTAAAACGCACTAATGGCCTTCTGTCCGAGGGCTTAATTAATTATCACTACTATGTAATGGCTCTAACTTCGCCTAGAAATACGTAGGTGTTGAAAAATTGGTAGATATGTCAGCCTTTATGACTTTATAAAGTTTATTTGGCGTAGATAGCGTTCATAAATGTCAAATCGTAAAATTATTTTTTTTTTTACTTTTTTAATTTTGCAACGCAAAGGTACTTTATTTATACAGCCCATGGAGGTTAAAGCGGCAAACTTGATTTCAAAACGATTATACTTTTAAAAAATATTATTATTTGTTTACAAAGTAACTGCTGTGAATAGCCGACAGTAATGAAAGAGATTACCGATTAATTACCTAATTCAGAAACAAATGAATTAACCTTAGTAATAGCTTTGGTTAGATCGTGTCATGGGACCAACGACCTGAGATGACTGATAGTGGTATATTTAAAATAAGTTAAAAACAAAACAACAAGACTAAAATTACATATAATTGCATAGTTGGTTTTCTTATGGTAATTAATTACATTTTAAGAAGTATTTTTTATACCACCGTTGCTATTACTCGTACTTATATTTTAAGTTGCCGATTATACAATCGTCGCTCTCGGTCTTTTTATCCTACATCCTCTATAGTCTTTGATTGTTACTAATAATAAATTCGCCTTACAATCTCCTACGTACATAATCCTGACTCCTGACCCCATTTTAACATAGCAACTTTTGTACCGTTAATATCTTATATTTGACTAGGAGACGCTTTTGCGGTCTCATAACACCTAGACCTAAAAACCACTTATACTCGTAGTTCACACAAATATATTTCTCGGTACGGGAATCGAACTTGTTATCTCCCTTCACACCTGGATTCTTTATCAGTGTCAATTTAGTTGTCGCAGTTCATTCAGGCTGCCATTTCATATTTCACACAAAACCACTTGTGTTTTGTGTACTTCAAACTACACGGTACATTTAACTTTTTTATCAAAATCATTAAAAGCTAGAGTTTTTATAATTGTGATTGCAAGGAGTGCCGTTGGCCGAATATTTCAACGTTAAAAATAAATTAATTCGTACATCACACGAGGGAGGTACGGCAGGGCACTTACTTTGCCGGCCCGTTCGTCATTTTAGCATTAGTTAATTAATTACCGAGTTTGTAATTCGAGTAATACGCCATCGAGTGTTTGTAATGTTCAATGTCCATAGTTAATGTATCTACTTAACACGATGTTTCCTTGCGAAAATTTGTTTGTTGTTTTTACCCCTTTTTATTCTAAACACGTGTTTGTGTCAGGGGTGGGTTTCGCTATTATGTTATCTAGAATTTTGTTAGTTACATATTTTATTGCCGATGTAAACTAAACTATATTTTTATTTTGATAGTCCTCATCTTATAGACTTCATGAAATTGAAGATGACTAAGGTAATTATTTTAACATATATTAAAACAATTATATATTCGCTAGTCAATATTTTTTTTCAAATGGTAACGATTCTTCTTAATTGTATAATAATTATGAATTTTACGAAAAATCTGAGCGACACACGCATGTAGTGTATCTGTATCAGCCCAGATACGTTCCACTGCAGGGCACGGGCCTCCTCTATAATCGAGAGTACGATTGAGAGTGGTTAAGCTATATAGTCCACCACGCTGGTCTAATGCGGGTTGGCGGACTTTACATACCATAGAAATTAACTGTATCAGCCCATATATGACTGCAGGGCACGAGCCTCCATACGAGTTAGTCCATACAGGCCACTACGCTGGCCTAGTGCGAGTTGGCGGACTTTTGAAAACCATAGAAATTTATACAAATCGCTATGGTATGCAGGTTCCCTCACGATGTTTTCCTTCACCGTTATACTGCATGGTGATTGACATACGCATAGATCGAAAGAAATCACCACTGTTATGTGCAATTGCTTTTTAGAAGATTTCTAAATAGATCTAAAATTTAATGAAAGTTCGGGTAGGTTATTAAAGCATTAACAAAGGTTTTTAACCGCTTCCCAGTTGAGGATTATACCTTTAGAGTAGATGATTTTACTAACATTTTCAGTATGCTTCATAATCCGGATGAAATATCTGTAGGTCAATATTTTTATCTGGAGATCGAACCCGTAGCCCGCGGCGAAGACATAGAGCCAACACCAAAACAAATATTTGTTTTATTGGCATATTCGTTTAATTTGAAGCCTTCTCAATCAAACTCTTGGTTGTAGACCTTCCGCCGGCCATGAAACGAGAGACCGCGGGTTCGATCCCCGCAACGTGACAAATGTTTGTGTGAACAACAGGTTTCGGGTCTGGGTGTTTGTGAGACCGCAAAGTCTCTCGTAGTTTCTGGTACACGATACAATACTCGATCTTAGTGTGGGGTCAGGACTATGTATGTGACTGTTGCGTGTTTTTATTATTAGAGTCCAGTAGTGGGCTATTGTCGCTTGATGCAGGCCGCTTCCAACAGGTCAATGTGGAGATCCTTGGGAGCCTATGTTCAGCAGTGGACTTCCTGTGGCCGAAGAGAGAGAGAGAGAGTGGGCTATTGCGGGTTAATACAGCAAATATTTGTGTGGAGTTGTACGATTGACAAGCCTCATGGTTCTTATACAATATATGACGCGTATCTCAGTATGTTATCGATGGTATGTGGTTTTATACGTCTCCGTCGGCCCCGGCAGTCCATTGAAAACACCTGGTGAATTGTGTCCCTAATTGCCTATACGCATAGAATTTTATGTCCAATGATTTATATTATTGATGGCCTCGTTGGCGCAGTTGTATTACGGTACGATTGCGAAGCTGAGGTTCGAATTCCGGATCGGGCAAAGTGATATTGGATTTTTTTATTCATTTTCAGCCCGGATTCAGGAATTTATGCCTCATATGGCGATAGGCTCGCCCCCTTAAACATCATGGCACGAAAATCGCAATATATAATGCGAAACGTGGGAGACCTCCGCTTACCCCTTCTGGGAAAAAGCGTGAGTTTATGTATGTATGATTTATAATATTACATCCCTAAAAATCTCCTAAATGCAATATGTTTTTGATGAGTATCGATTTGTAAATCTATTGGCGCAGTAACTTTCGATTATTGTGCAAAATATCGGGGCTTGTTTATCCGCTCGGTTAAATTTGATATGTATTGCAAACAAATGTGCTGAATACAGAGCATTATG
Source organism: Theretra japonica (assembly GCA_033459515.1). NCBI lineage: Eukaryota > Metazoa > Arthropoda > Insecta > Lepidoptera > Sphingidae > Theretra > Theretra japonica. Next base: position 1,905,022 of record CM065928.1, read on the forward strand.
TATGTAATATTATTAATAGTTAACACACCAAAGATTCATGTGGTACTGCCGTTTGGGACTTCCATAAACATACTACCTAAAATTATACGTAGAGAAAAAAACTACATATATTTTTATGTCGAAGATCTATATACATTTTTATTTATTAGATTGCGAAAAAACTATGAATAAAATTTACTGTTTTTCTATAAGTGTCGAAATAGTATAAACATGTAAAAAGCGCCCATTCATTCATAAAAAAGAAATTAAAATGTCGTTAAAGTTAAAACTCGATTTTATTCTCCGATACCAGAACCCCCTTAAATTAATAAATAATTTCGTATCTATACGTCGAGCCGTCAAGAAAATACATCATTACAATTAACCCCATTTTAACTGACAAGCTTTTGAGGTGTAACAAAAAATATTATCAATGATTAATCACCGAGAAAAAGTTACCTATCTGGTTGCAACCACGCCCACCGAGCTTTTATCAAAATACTTGAAACTTCATTATTCATTTTGTTAACTGTAATCACAATTTTATAACATTTATTTTGTTATTACTATAAGCATTCGTTATTTTTAGCACTTAAAAAATATATTAATACCAAGTGCCTGCGATACGTTAATACAATACCTAATCATGGAATTATTAATTATTGTTCATATTCTTGTGAAAATAGGTTTTAATTGTACGGCTAATTATCATGATTATATGTTGACTATGTACTGCAGATATTGAGCCGCAATAAATAACATAACATATAGTAATTGACATAAGCATCTGATATTTACTGTTTAAAACTAAAATTGTATTTCGAATAAAACATTTATTATTACATGTTTTATTTCAACAAATATAAATGTATTGTTATTTTTCATTACTAAATATACGTAAAAACTTAGAATATTCAATTATTGAACAAATATAAATAAATCTTAACATATATAAAATAATATAATACAATATTTAAACGAAACATCGACGCTGGAAGTAAAAATACTTTGTATTCTAATATTTAATCACTCAATAAATTGACTTAACAGAAAAACCTCACCTACATACAATAAGTTAGTTAAGAATAAATTTAAACCTAAATAAATGATTAATCAAAGATTTGTGAAAATCTGTTAAAGTGCGCTATTTCAAAGTGAAGGACTTCGGTAGATTCGTTTTTTATTGATACTTCATAAATAATACTAAATAGAAGGTACCATTGTTGAGTCTTTAAGTATTTTGAGTACTTTGAGCCGTCGGTATTTTTTTTAATTGGGTAGTAATGGAACACAACCCTTGTCCTCAATGAGTAGGTATCCTTTATTGAGATTTGATTTGATGACTCCATTTTCTTGATTAATGGTAAGCAGAAAATGCTTTTAATGTAGGAAGATGCACACACAAAATATTTTTTTAAAAAAGAAAGCACTATTTTTATAAGTGTACTTAAAAAACACTATTTTCATAAAATGTGTTTTTAAAATTGGGGAATATTTTTGAAATTGGGGATCACTTCAATTATATTAAATATTATGTTGTTGTTTACATATTTTTTATTATAAACAGTAGAACAAAAACAATATAATGTTTCAATAACGGATGGTAGAAATTCAAATATCCTTGAAGATACGACCGTTAATTTAAAACTTGAATTGAAATTTTAACTCAGAAAAGTTTAAATTATAAAATTGTTTAAAAAAAACTTTATTTAATAAACAAATGAATACCTGATAATAAAAACTCCTTACAGATTTTTATCACAAACAACACTTCACTCCACAGTCCGTAAGCGGAACAATCAATCGTCAATAAATATTTTTATGCCGGCGCAGTGGCCACCCCGGGGCGTTCGAGCCGCGCAACTTCACCCCGATAACTGACAACTACCCTTAGATTTTGGGGCGTCACTCTTGAACAGAAACACCCCTTACCGTTCCAACCAACCCAGGGTTGGTCGCCCTATCCTTTTCCTACAAAAAGGCCAAGATATACCGCGCGTTGTGCTGACGTATTTTCGCCTTTATGTTAAGGAGGTAAGGTTGTATATGTGTGCATGAAAACCGAGCGTAGTTTTAAGGATGGGTAATCGATTGTAAAAGTGGAACCACAGAGGCCTAAGCTAACGCAATTAAGAGCAGGCGCCCGCGTCTGGAATTGTTGAAACTACTTTCGTGTTGTGTTTGTGTTAAATTTTGCGGTTATTACGGTTAAGCCGGTTAATGGCCGGTGGGGCGGTGGAGACTTGATGATAATTTTTGTGCATTAGACGGATCTGTGTGTGTTATTTTGCGTATTTGACGCAATTAGCGCGGTATAGACTGTGGATTTTTACTGACCATATTATAACGCGTTACTGGGGTTAGATGTCCTTGCATGTACAGCATATCTAAAGATGATAAATTGTCTTGATTATACTGCTTACTACTGCTATTTCTTAAATAAAGTTCCAAAGTTTTGTTATAGAAAAAAATATTTTAAAAAATTACGAAATCTAAAAAGGTCAAAAATTCCATGATAAATAATCATTTTAATGCAAAATGTCGCGAGCTGATTGTAATAATTGTTATATATTTCCATTTGATATATTTCCAGCGTATCGATTACAACATTCGGTTGTTTAATGACATTCAACACCATTTTGCCGGCCTAGAATACTTCTTCGCGCTACGCCGAAAAGACTCAATGTGTAGGATGTAAATCTTTAAGGATCTAAATATACACACTCTTTAGGCAGCAAATTGTTACGAAAATTATTTTTATTCAATCATCATTAGCGTAGCTCGTCCATTTTTTCCACCATTTTCCACTTTCCTCTTAAAGTCTTGACGCGAAGTAGTTATCGTTTATCATGTTTTTATCCTGTAAAACAGTTCTCAGAAACGTGATAAAATAAGGGGTAGTTTAAACTCACGCTGTTGAGTTACTTGGAACTCATTAAAAACTAAATGAAATTGTCTTTGAAGCAGTTTACTTAGCACAATTTTATAACAGGCTTCTGTATGCCGAGAGGCCGTGGGTTCAATCCCCGCGCTGAGACAAATGCTTGTGTGTTCTACGTGCAGATATTTCAGATCTGGATGGTGAGACATGTCCCCCGTATTTTCTTATATCGATGACAAGTCTTGGTATTTTATTGTGTGGTAAGGAATACCTTAGCTTAGGTAAACGTAATGTAGGACGTCTTGCTGCACAATGGACCGACGACTTGAAAAGAGCGGCGGGTAGCGGATGGATGACGGTTGCTCAAGATCGGGATGGTTAGCGCTTACTTGGGGAGGCCCACTGCCTACGTCCAGCAGTGGACGGCGACGGGCTGAGTATACAGGGTATATCCAGACTGCGGCCGAAAACGAAGTCAGGTAGTATGAGTGACTTCAGACACAGTGCAACTAAAAATTACGCAAAAAAATTAAAGCGATTTTTTGTTGTAATTTTTAACTTATCGTCGTATTTGGGTGGAAAATACATCGTTTTCCTGTAATAATAATGTCCACCTTTTTATTTTTAAAGACATTCAAACATGATAATTATAAAAATTGCAAAAAATATCTCTCGCTTTTTTTTGAGACATTTTTAGGCGCACTGTGTCTGTAATCACTAAAACTACCACCTGGCTTTGTTCTCAGTGGCAGTCTTGATATACCCTGTATAAGGAATATCTATGTGACTATTATGGCTAGGATTTATTAATTTTTGTATTGTATTGTATCAGCCCATATACGACCCACTGCAAGGCACGGGCCTCCTCTACAATCGAGAGTACGATTGAGAGTGGTTAGGCCATATAGTCCACCACGCTAGCCTAATCCGAGTTGGCGGACTTTTTACATACCATAGAAATTTATACAAATCGCTAGGGTATGCAGGTTTCGTCACGATGTTTTCCTTCACCGTTATAGTGCGTGGTGATTGACTATCAATACACACATGACTCCGAAAAGTCAGAGGTGTGCCCTGGGATTTGAACCCGCGACCACCGTGAACATGTAGGCAGCCGCGTCTGGTCCGTTTACCAACAGGCCACCACGCACTTTAATTAGGACTTACGCACGCACTACCACGCACTTACTTAGGATTTATTAATTACTTATATATATATCCATGTAAAGGTTCCTCCAGACATTTAAGATTTCAAGAATATTCCAACAGAATCTAATCACTTGATAAATCATACATCTTTTGATAAATATTTTCTTTGAAACCTAAACTCTAAGATATGAAATATGCATAAAGAAGACATTGGTTTTACTGTTTATGTACGCTGACTTAAGCAAAATCATATAGCATCAGGTCTTGCACAATAGATCGCGATACTAAAGCCGTTAGTTACATAGATGTAAAAGATTATTATGCTTCATGATTTTTATGTTTACATACCTTATATTAGTTAAATACATACACACAATCAAACGTCATATACATAGTCAAACTCCACACTGAGATAAAAATCTAGTGTAGTGACTATCAAAACTACGTGAGAATTTTCGGTCTCACAAAAATCTAGACTCGAAACAAATACTTGTGGAATGTGGATCACACAAACTTTTACCTCGCCGCGGGGATCGAACCCGCGGCCTTTCGTTTCACAGCCAGCGTCTAAGCAACTGCGCCATGGAGGCTACCAGAATTAGTTGTTCTAAAATATAAGTACCTTACACTGCGGCCTAACTGACCCAATGATGTCATCAAAACCATACTATCATACGCGAGTAAATATAGATTCATAACATCACTCTCACACATCAATTTCCAAGCGTGAAATTTGCCAACAATAACAACTGCTAATGGGCCATTTTTTTTATTGTAATGAATGGCGAGACGATCATGCCATTCGCCTGATGGTAAGTGATACGATCGCTCATGGACAGTAGCAAAACCGAACAACTCTATGAATTACGAAGCAATGCTGGGCATTTCACTGAGCTCGCCATCCTGAGACATAAGATTTCAAGTCACATTATGCCCAGTAGTCTGGCTACAATAGCCTTCAAACCGGAACACAACAGTGCATTAATCCTGCTGTTTAAATTCTAATTATTTCACTCAGCCTCTGTTTCCGAAATGGGTTATATCAGAAAGCCGACCAGAAATCACACGCCAAATTCGGCAACCTGGTTTTAACCATATTGACCATGTAAGTGCAGGATAACTTCAACCAATAAAGTCTCATTTTAAATCTTAATAGTCCTTCATAAACAAAAACCCTCAACAGCTTAGATGATAACAAAACCACTCCAAGTAATGGCGAGGGCCCCTTCGTACCAGGGCAATTATCAGGCAAATTAGTCATTAGGGCGCAAACACACGAGCGTCGGGCCGCGACGGAAGCGCCGCCGGCGACCACACTAATTTAGCTCCGTGCGCTGCCCTAAGGGATGGGGGTGGAATGTAACTGATTCAGTTAAAGCACGTCTGAACGGGACGTTCTATTCTTACCGGTAAATGGCGTCAAGTTAAATTAGGATTTATTCCTGGAAGGGTTGAGTTCGCAATGAACCGTGTGTAGAGAATTGAGATATTTTACGTCTTTAAAGGTGAAATATTATACATAAACTAGCTTTAAGGAAGAAGGATTTTAAATTTTATTGTAGTTGAAACTACATTTAAACTTTTTACATTTTTAAAGAATCAACATTATTTACAAATAAGTCCGTATATTTTCACAATGGTTGAGAACAAAACGTAACTGAAGTCTTTGTGTTAATTTAATTTTAAAGCTTTGCGATATACCTATAACAGAGTTAAAGTTTAACTACTTGTGGTTCAGTGGAAATACCCCATCAACGTATAAATCAATAACTACATACCTACAGCTATGTTCAGTAAGGCGAGGTATCGATAACAATGTAATGTAGGTTTTTATGTTTTGCTAATTTATTCTCAAGAGTAATTATATATGATGTACAATAATTAATGATTACAAAAGGATCAATAATATAATTTACATTATCTATGAAGTCATGGGTCGGATTCGTAGAACAAGCAATCCAAATGTGTACGAATTTTTGAAGCCATTTGATAGTACTGTACTGTATCAGCCCATATCCGCGCCACTGCAGGGCACGGGCCTCCTCCACAATCGAGAGGACGATTGAGAGGGTTAAGGCTATATAGTCGACCACGCTGGCCTAGTGCGCGTTTACATACCATACAAATTCTTACAAATCGCTGTGGTATGCAGGTTCCCTCACGATGTTTTCCTTCACCGTTATAGTGCGTGGTGATTGACTATCAATACACAAGTTCGAAAAGTCAGACGTATGCCCTGGGATTTAAACCCACGACCACCGTGAACATGTTGGCAGTCGCGTCTCGTCCGTTGCCAACAGGTCACGCACATTAGAGTTTAGATATTATATGCCTACTAACTACGTGTCCATTATTTGAATCTTTGCCAAGCTCTTTAGAAGAATAATATCCTGAGACCATTTTGTCTCCAGCTCAGCTGTAGAAGTGAAGAGTAATTTGTTTCTAACTACTCCTATTTGTTTTCTGCCTGATTAATTTCGTTGCGGGCACAAGATAATGTTCTTAATAGACTCGCCGAGCTCTGGAGCTCGGTGCCAAGTCTTTGCGTGCTGTTGATGCTGGTAAACAGGAGTCGAATAAACATATACCTACTTAATCATGCCTTTTTTCCAGGAGTAGGCGGAGGTGCAACCAGGACACCCACGTATCGCCCTATGTGCTCCATCCCACGATGTGACAGGGGGCGAGCTTATCGCCATACCAGATCTGAAAATGAATGGAAAAATCCATTATCACTTTATCCAATCCGATATTCGAACCCGAGACCTCCGCTTTGTAATCGTGCTACAACTGTGCCACCAAGGCAGTCACAAACAATTAACAAGAGCTAACTCAACAAATTCTTGAATAATAATTGCAAAATCTTTTATATCAACTTTAGGTGACGGAAAAGTTAGGGATCAACTAAGCATCTTATTTGAGGTTTTAAGGCCAAATATTCCCAAAAACGGTATTTTCGAATCAATTTCATTAAAGCATTAACCATATTTGAGTTTTGAAAATGTTATGGAAAAAGTAAAATTTACTCGCTTCAACTTATAATTTTACACTTTCATCCAGCTACAAATATCAACATAATTTATTATTTTATTAACAAAAATGGATATCACTTTTCATTCGCCATTTTGAGCAACACTACACGTTTCAAGCCAGGGTATACAAGTCGTGTATCACATGAAAACAACCATGACAGGCGCACAAAGCAGCGAACATTATCCAATTTTAACACTCATTACTTACAGTATTTACTCCACGTTCACAATGGAGGAAAAAATCAACAATACACGATGTAGTGGCAAAAAACGACGGCCCTTCAAACAACGCGGCGGGTGGCGCTTCAACAATAAACAATAACAAACATTTTGAGATTTTTTTTTCAATTATCACATGCTTATCTAAACTAAACCTTATTATATGGTACTACGGTTAGATTTACCTTGCGAAGTGGTTAAAAGTCGGTAAGCTGATGATCCTATGATCCACCTAAGCTACTGACTTGAAATTGTAAATGAAATCGAAAATTCGCTTTGGTGTTCGTAATTTGAAGGATCAAATCGCTGCCGTCCCTGTACATAAAAACCAGCAATTCGTATTTTTTTGTTTTTAAATTGCGTTTTATTAACTCGTTGATAGCGAAATGTTTATACGAGAAAAAAATAAATAAGTAAATATACCTATTTAGTTGAGCAATGGTAAATAAAGACTGAGTCGGTGGTGCATTTGTGCTAAGGAATGATTGCAAAGCTGGGGTTTCGGGTTCGAATCCCGGGTCGAGCAAAGTGATATGGGTTTTTTCTATTCATTATCAGCCCAGAGTCAGGAATTTCTGTCTGATATTTCGATAGGCTCGCCCCCAATCACATCGTGGGACATAACACTCAAGACGAAACATGGGTGTCCTAGTAGCCCCTCTTAGGAGAAAGGAGCTTCTCTCCTCTCACCTTCTAGGAGAAAGGCGTGAGTTTATATATGTATGTAATAAAAACGTTTGTTTAACCAATCTCATGAAATGTTGAATCTAGAACTTTTATTTTACCTGCACGTCGAGTATTCATTTCATAATAGTATTATAGTATTTCTACTATAATACTATTACTGGAATTACTGGCCAGTATGGCAGGAGGCTCCCTCTATGGCCTATAACATTGGACGCAATGAGCTCGACGTAGTGCGGTTGCCTAGTGGGATCACAGAATACTAATCTATACTTACCCCTTGAAGCATACACTGAAGTGTATATTCACCACTTCAGTGTATGTAGTATGTACCTATGTGTTTATAATTACTCTATTTCAGACCACACGCACTAGGCCAATGTGCGTGGTGGCCAGTTGGTAACGGACCAGACGTGCCTATATGTCCATGGCGGTTGCGGATTCAAATCCCAGGGCACACTCCTGACTTTTCAGAGTCATGTGTATATTGATAGTCAATCACCATGCACTATAACAGCAAAGGAAAACATGATGAAGAAACCTGCATACCATAGCAATTTGTATAAATTTCTATGGTATGTAAAAGTCCGCCCACCCGCACTAAGCCAGCGTGGTGGACTATATGGCCTAATCACTCTCAATCGTACTCTCGATTGTAGAGGAGGCCCGTGCCCTGCAGTGGGGCGTATATGGGCTAATACAGTTCAGTACCAGGCCAATGTGGTGAACTACGGCCTAACCCCTCTCAATCTATTTCTCCGTGGTAGAGGAGTCCCGTGGTCTGCAGGAATCGATTACGAACTGGCACAATACTTCAAAAACTTTTTGTTAGAAATTGAGCACTCATAACTTTTCAAGATAAGTTAGACTGTCATAGTTCCAGTTGAATGTTCTCTATATAGCTACGACTTATGATACGACCTCGTTTTAAAGTTGATACGATTATTGAAACTCATATACTACCCTCGTTCATTCGGAAATAGGGGATGAGATCTAAGAAAAGTATTTTTCAAGTTGAAGCGCTCAAATTGCGATCATTACCAATATATTTGTCCTCTAGTATTTTATTTTATTTAATATTTTATTTTATTTAATATTTTATATTATTTGGGAACATAAAGTGTTACAAAATTGACACAGAATAAAAAACAAAGCACCAAATACATGTTTCCACAGTTATAAATATAAAATATGTATAGAAAATGCCCTAGTTATAACTTTACATGGCAATTTACACAACATGTATAATATAAAGAACATAGGCAGAATTAAATAAAAAAAAAGAAATAGAAAAACAGTAAAAACACTTGAAATTACCAATTAAAACACTTAACAAACCCAATTAAAATACTTAAAAAACAAAAACAATAGTATTGTTAGGTATGGCCGAGTTTTTATTAATTCTGTCATAATTATATCATATCTTTGTGTTCAATTCTGTTTCAGTCAATTCAAATCGTTGGTAGACACAGAGAGGGTTAACAAACAAAACTGAGGTCACAAAGCTTACAAAGGTTACAAAGCTGAGGTCTCGGATTCGAATCCCGGATTGGAATAAGTGATATTGGATTTTTGTATTCATTATCAGCCCGGAGTCAGGAATTTGTGCCCGATATGGCGATAGGCTCGCCCCCTATTACATCATGGGGCGGGACGGGAAACGTGGGTGTCCTGGTTGTATCTCTGCCTACCCCTTCTGAGAAAAAGGCGTGATGTTTATGTATGTATGTATGTAAAATTATTTTTCTCCCCCGTAAACGGTATATATTTAAAACTTTATAAAACTTTTTTATTGAATATAGAGTACGACCTTTTCGTAATATTCTCAACAAATATAGGATTATAAGTTTCTTCAGGGCCGATCCGGAAAGGAGGAATTCGATGAAAACCGCCATTTGAAATTCACTACCTAGTCTCCTAAAAATAGACAATTTCGGAGAAATTGTTTTGACCGGATTTGACCTGTCTCCATTTAGAAACACTTTTCTTTTTTCTGGAGATAACATTTTGAAAATATATTGTTACGTTTTTACTTTACTATTTAGTCTCCATAATATTGGCAAAAGAAAATTCTCAATACAAAAGCCCGATAAATGTGGCATACAATGAGAGGTACATATATAAATTGGGACTTTCCAAGATGTGAATGATAATTATGACAGTCCATAATAATACGTTATGGTTTGGATTGGATTGGATTTATTTATCTGTATTAACGAAAGTATTTTGAAAATGTATTCCTTGGAACTTAAAATACTAGTAGAGACATCTGTTGTTGCCTGAATATATTTTTAGCGCCATCTATACGAAAACAACTGTACCACTAGTAACGTTTAAATTTACTTAGTTATACAATCATTGCAGAGATGTCACTTTTTTATATTTGTATTTACAAAATCAAATTGATTTCTATACATTCGTGATTAGATGAAATGAAACATAATTGATGCATACAAATCCATTTTATTAACAAATTAATACAACATTCGTCTTATTAACAACACTTATAGTCACAACCCTAGGAACTTATTTACAATTAAAAAAAAAAAAGTTACTTAGAACCTTTTACAACATTCATAACTGGAAATTTTCAACCACGGTTTTGGTGTGATGATTGTTGTTTGCCCGAAGTCTCGTGATTAAATAAGATGTAAAAAAACATAAAAATTGTACACTCGATCCGTACCTGTTTGGTATATGAACCTTATGCCGTTACATTAAGACTAACTTTTCTCTGACAAACCTACGAAAACGACTTATCACTTTTTCCATTGAACATAGGACAATCATGTTGATAAGAATACTTTATAGTTTGTACACGACAGTAGCCATTTCTATAATTCAGCTTTAACTTTCGCCTTGGCCTTTTTCTTAGTAATACTAATATTGAGGGTAGTTGGTTGCCAATCGTCATTAACTAGTCTAGTTTCTATGATGTGTTTGTATATGAGAGCAGATTGTCTGGCTGTCCTCTTCTTCTCCGGGGAATTGAAGTCTACTTCATACAAGCCAAACCGTTCACTGAAAAGATACAATGATTTATGCCATTTTTTAATTGCAGTCCTTGATTGCCTTCTTTTTTGCGTCTCTTGTGCGTCGGTCTTTCAAAAATGTGAAGGCTGTTTTGGAAGATCGACGCACCTACGACCGAGGGGTTGTAAATGATAATGGGCAGTAACCATTTACCATAAACTCGTTAATTAAATGTTATAATGACATTCATTATGATTCATCAATTCGTCAATTTCTCAGTCATTTCTATACATTTTGATTGTTATTTTTTTATATTACCCAATTTTATAAATACGTGTATTCTATACCTAATACCCGCCATCCACTCGACGTTATCCATGAGACTCCAGGCGGTGTACGCGTGGACGTCCGTCCCGTCTTCAATAGCCAGCAGCAAGGCTCCCAGGTACTCCCGCATCACGGACCCTCGCTGAGAGTCCTGTAGGCCAGGGTCGGAAGACCAGCCGTGCTCCGTGATCATCATGCGAGGGTAGTCGTACTCCAGGTTGGTGAACACGCACGCCTTGTAGAGGCCGTAGGGGGCGCTCTTGGGGGAAAAAATGGTTTAAAGTTTAAACATTATTGTATGTATGCAACTAACATTCGTATACTTTTAAATTATATACCCACACATAGTTTAGATGTCATATTGTTACAATATAATTCTTGTGTCGTGGATATCAGAAATTTTATGGACTTTTTTATAGTAGCTACAGATAGTAAAAACAGATAGTATACAATGTTTATTTGTCTTTCAAATAATAATCTTTTGTAAATTGAACTATATAGGCCAACCGCTTAACCATAAATCTACGTTTTTATTTATCTACATTCGAAATATCAAGTTGCACGCGTCTTATGCCGGTGAGTCTTTGCTATTCTCAATTTTTAAACAATATAATATGATCGAATACAATTTTAATACACTTACCAACAACCAGGGCGATTTGCCCTGCGCCCAATCTTTCCGCACAGACAAGTGCACCCCCATGTCATCAGCGAACGAGGGTGTCGGGAACTCCTCGGTGGAGGGGCTCGCTAGTCGCGTCGTGTAGTGGTTCATGCCCAGGAAGTCCGCCGCACCTGACACACTGTACTGTACTGTATCAGCCCATATACGTCCCACTGCAGGGCACGAGCCTCCTCTACAATCGAGAGTACGATTGAGAGGAGTTAGGCTATATAGTCCACCACACTGGCCTAGTGCCGGTCGGCACACGTCATTAAGTACATAAATGAAAAATCTAGTTGAAGGGCTTGTTTGTTTGAGCGCGATAATCTCAGATACTATTCATTCGAATAGAAAATTATTTTAGTGTTACATAGTTCGTTTATCGAGGTAGGCTATAGGAGGGTACATATACATACGTACATAAACTCACGCCTTTTTCCCAGGAGTAAGCAGGGGTTTTCTTGGTAGAAACTAGGACACCCACGTTTTGCCTTGTATCGCCTTTGTTTCGGGGGTGAGTCTATCCATGTCGGGCACAAATTCCTGACTCCAGGCAGATTATGAATAGAAAAATCCAATATCGCTTTACCCGTCCCGGGATTCGAACCCGTGACCTCAGCGTCGTAGCCGTACCGTAGTACTACTACGTCTAGTACCTAGACAGCAGTGGCGAAGGGTGATTTTTTTAAAAAGGGAAGCCGAAGCTCAATACGCGAAATAAGTGTGTTTATTTTGTTTATACCTACTGGCCCTACATAGAGAAGACAATGCGACTGATACTTGATAGTAAACATAGTGCAGTCCACATTGAGTAAATCAACTTATCGTGAGATGCTTCACAGAATTAGCCCGAAACGCGACACATTTACATAATTTGTACGTGTATCCTTATATCCGGACGTTTGTGAATATCCAACCGCCAGCAAATTATTCCTCCGACATCCCACTCACCAAACGAAACGATTGCGTTTCGTATGATGGCATCTACGTACTGCGGTTGTCAATTATATTTTAATATTTCCAATATACAAAAGTTGCAATGTCATCATGATAAAAGTAAAAAAGTATATTTTTAAACCGCACGTGAATATAAGATTAATAAAGAAAAATTAATGATCTAGATACAATGTTAACAAGTACGTTAGCCGCGCTTTTATTAGTTGTGTTATTAGTAGTCGAGCACTTCCTAAAATCTAAACAGTAACGTTATTTCCGAAATTGACAATCTAAACATGTACGTCCCTCACGATTATTAATTTCCATTACAACATAATAATACTATTAATATTTATGTACATTTTGTAATTTAAAACATTAAAAACTAAATGCGTGAACCAGCTGATACTCGTATACTGTCAAAATATTAATACAACACTTACAAATGCAGTGATATCTACACAAATACACACATAAACCCACAAAATGCTGAAGATTCACAGCATGCCTCCTGCTTTTTTAACGGAAATTGAACCTTAAATCATTTTAAGTTTAAGGTACAATTTTGCGTGATTTGTTGCAAACTACACAACCTTGTCACACCAATGCGTAACATGCAGCCGACGCGGACGGTCGGCGCACGGGCCGCGCCATTGTTATTCAATAAGCCGAACAATTTTGGCAGTAATTCGCCAGAGGTCGCAACGCGGCGCAATCTAATTACGAGTTTGCTATGCGCCTCCGCAGTAACATTTACCTATGTGGCCGACAGATGTCGTTGAATAAAATGAGTTTAGATATTACATAATTAATTTTGAAAAATTTGCTTGTTTATAGTGTAATGATAAATTACAAAAGGTAAGCCGCAGGGAATCGAGTTATATGGAGCCTTCGCCACTGCTAGACAGTCTATGTACGTATAATTAATACTTATTCAGAGCTCATCAGTAATAGTAGACAATCGGTTAGGATGGGCCATGGGCCAAGGAAAGCAGAAACACAAAAACAAAAAATATTATTTTCGAACATCAACATACTTTGAATATGCATGTAGAATTTATTTAGAAGTCACATGGGGCCTCTAGTCCATATCTGGTGTTTATATTTCGACTTACATTCGGTATCTAGACATTACATAATCAAAATCTCTCTGACGTCACTCAACCACCTAGTGCAGTCACCATGAGTCAGTTAAATTACGACAGTAAGATTAACCCACAGATAAAAGTTAAGGCGAACGCTGAAAATCAACGGGGGAACATTCGAGCATCGATATTTGATAACAATATTTCAAGAGACTAATATTCTAGTTTGGTACATATTGTTTACTTATTTGCGTGAGATTATCTCAAATGTATTGATATGTGTTGACATCGCCGTCGATCATGCGAGATCTTATGTTTTATCTTTAACATGATACAAATATGTATTATTTCAAAATGTCTGCTACTTATACAGGAAGTTTAGGTGTCGTAAAAGTATTTCGTGTTTGACAGCCTCCGTGGCGCAGTTGGTTAGGCGCCGCCTGTGAAACCAGAGGCCGTGGGTTCGATCCCCGCACCGAGACAAATGTTTGTGAGGCCCACAAGTATTTGTGTCGGGTCTGGGTGTTTGTGAGACCGAAAAGTCTCTCGTAGCTTCTGATACCCATGACACAAGACTTAATTGATCTTAATGTGGGGTCAGGACTATGTATGTGACTGTTGGGTGTATTTATTTATTTAAGTCCGTTCGGGAAATGCGTGATGGCCTGTTGGTAACGGAATAGATGCGGCTGCCTACATGTTCACGGTGGTCGCAGGTTCAAATCCAAGGGCACACCTCTGACTTTTCGGAATCATGTGTGTATTGATAGTCAGTCACCGCGCACTATAAGGGTGAAGGAAAACATCGTGAGGAAACCTGCATAACATAGCGATTTGTATAAATTTCTATGGTATGTAAAAGTCCGCCAACCCCCACTAGGCCGGCGTGGTGGACTGCATGGCCTAATCACTCTCAATCGTACTCTCGATTGTAGAGGAGGCTCGTGCCCCGCAGTGGGTCGTATATAGACTAATACAGTTAGATTTCGTATGGCCCATTTTTGGCTTAAAAGCGAGACGTAGTATATTTATTTCCGACCAGACAACGGCCACTATAAAATTGACCACCCAGATCTGCGGCGATTATGTACTCTCGGCCTTATTCATAGACAGTTTTAAAACCTATTTCAATTATCGAATGTTTTGTCTTCTTCGCTCAAACCGAATTCAAAAATCGTTCGAAAGGGACAATACATAGAATAACTACAATTGGTTTATAAAATGTCTATTCTTAAGGCCGTCTGTGTTTATAAGTTGCGTACAGGCCGACATAATTATTTCAACCGACAAGAGACAACTACTTATTAAGTATTATAAGACTAAAGACGAAATCCACTTACCTTTTAAAAGTTTGATTTCTTCGGGAGTGAGTTTCGGCAGCCTAGACCTCGGGAATCCTTGCTCTCTGCTCTTTTTTGCTACTGTTTCCTTCACTATGGGCGGGAAATCCCCTTGCTTGGACCAAATCGGGTGCATGTATAGACCGATCTAGAAAATAAAGTAAAACGAAATTTTTTTAATACACTATTTTATTTTTTTAATTGACAGCTTCCGTGGCGCAGTTGGTTAGACTCCGGCTATAAAACGAGAGGGCGGGATTCGATCCCTGTACTGAGACAAATGTTTGTGATGCCCACAAATATTTGTTTGGAGTCTAGTTATAGTGAGACCAAAAGGCCGATAGCCACAATACACGATTTTGACTATTTATTTATTTATAGGACAACTTACAGTAAACGCCTTAGCCTTTGTGGCCGCTTCTGTATTTTCAGTGGAATTGTTCAATGGATCTATCCAGTTCATAGCCAGAGATATGCCTACTGAACCTGCAAATTAATAAAATGTCATCACTAAGCCACATTACAAAATGATTTCGCTGTTCAAAGCAGTATTTTTGGTTTTTTTTTAAATAAATACCTTTGTAATAAAACTAATTCTTACGGATTTTATCGCGAATTTGATTTAATTTATAGGTACATTCTTTCCGTCAGTCCGAACCGTGACCACGAAAACTGTAAAATGATCGAAACGTCGGGAAATTAAAAAATGTAAAAATTAAATCAAATTCGCGGCAAAATCCGTAAGAATTCGTTTTATTTCAATATGTAGCATTCGCGTAAATCCAAGAAATACATACCCTTTTGTGTAGCTTTATACGTGCTCTCATAAAGCCTGTACGCCTTGGCATGGGCCAACAAAACATTTTTAACGCACAAATACTCTCCAATCCCTTTAGAATCTATAGCTGGCGCCATGGTCGTGTCTCCATACCCTTCCATACAAATCGAGTTGGGCTGGTTGATCGTCACCCAATATTTGACCTTGGAGCCAAGTTTGTCAAACACCACCCTGGCGTAGTCCGTGAACCAGGTGACGATCCTCGGGTTGGCCCAACCGCCCAAGTCTTGCAAAGTTTGGGGCAAATCGAAGTGGTACAGGGTAACCATTGGTTTAATATTGTACTTTAGAAGCTCATCGATCAAATTCTCGTAGTACTGGAGACCTTTCTCGTTTATCTTATTGTCGAAACCTGTGAGAATAACTGCATGATTAGCTGATGATTCAGTGGAAATATAGGTAGCATTTCGAGTGTTGGGCGTTTGTAATTATGTTGTAATGTTATATTATCTTTTGATTTATTTTTCTTAACAGTTTCAATCTAAGATGTATTTTAATGCACATTTTAGGCCCCAATTAGTATCACAGAATACTAATTAGTAACCTGCGTGGGCATTCCTCATTTTATAAATAAATATATGGCTGAATTATCAAATGAATGAACGACCGAACGTCTCAAAAACTTCAATCCAATCCATTTCATCAGCCAAAGGAAGTTCACTCCTGAACATTGGCCTCTCCAGTCTCCTAATGATTTCCACAGTGACCTGTTGGAGGCAGAAACTTACTGAAGAGTAAATCAAAAAACTCTTACCAGTGGGGAGTATCCTAGTCCAAGCTATAGAGAACCTATAATGGTCTACTCCTAACTCCCTCAGCATCTCCACGTCTCGTTTATACTGGTGATAAGAGTCGGAAGCCACGTCACCGCCCATGCCATCCACCACCACTTCCGGATGCTCGTGAAAATATTTATCCCATATGCTTGGCGCTTTACCTAAAAAATGTTGCGGAAAAGTGCATAGTTTTTTAAAACTAAAATTCCTCGTGAGACCCTTAGATGCATTATTTTTTTTTTTTTTTTTTATTTGCTAAGGACATGAAGTTTATTTGGCTGAGGATTTAGTAAGGTGGAAGTCCTCGCGCGAGCCGAGCTGGAATGTTGGATATTCCGACATACTCCTTCCACCCTCTAGGCAATTTCTTTTAGAATTCTAGATAAAAGGGATGTGGATTATCAAGGTGAAATTCATACATCCTTAGGGTAGTCGCTACTCTTCTAGTCTGCTACGAGGTATCGGAAGAACTTAATAACTTTCTTCTCGTCCAAAAACTTCGCATTAAGTGATTCAATATCCTTTAACTTAAAGCTATGCATTTAAACACTTACCGTCTTCATCCCAAGCGCCTTCGACCTGATAAGCGGACGAAGCGACCCCAAACATGAACCCATCCGAGAACTTACGCACTTTTACATCGCTCCATCCGTCAGACCCTGAGAGGATACTGAAACAAAACGAAGGAACTAGCTTCTTAGGAACTAAACGTACTAAGACTGGAAGATACCGCCTACATACGCTTTGCTGCTTTTGACAGCTTCCATGGCGCATTCGATTGACACATGTTAGTGCAGTCCATAAATATGCATACATACATAAACTCACACCTGTTTCCCAGAAGGGGTAGGCAGAGGTGCAACCAGGACACCCACGTTTCGCCTTGTTTGTTCAGTCTCACGATGTAATAGGGGGCGAACCTATAAATATTTGTTTCGTATCTGGACTTTTTGAGATAGGTGTCTCGTAGTTTCTGATTCCCACGACACAAGGTTTGCAAGTCCGAACTAAACCCATGGACCATGGTAACGAAAGTGTAGGGTGTATTGACTTGACTGAGATGTACATAAGTTATAACTATCTAGTTCAAATTGTGTTATAATTGCGACACCGCCTGCTACTGCGCAATGAGTAAGAAATCGTCAATGAAACCAGGGGATGCTGGTTTGACTCCCGCGTTAAGATAAATATTTATTGTGGTGAAAAGTCTGTCAGTGAGACCGAAGTTCTTTCGTAGTTTTTGATTTTTTATATAATACTAGCGGCCCGGCCCAGCTTCGCCTGGGTGCTTAGATGTTTAGACTCCACTCCACACCAGAAATATCATATTCCCGTTCAAACTTTTGTAATCCTGAACTCAAACTAAGTACCTACTATCCCTTTTCCTATCGTATCCCATCCCATCTCATCTGGCTCCTTTTCTTTCTGTTACATCCCGTCCCATTATTTCCCATCGAAGGCAATCCGGATCCGACCTGTCTCATCGCGTTCGTCCCACTTTATCCCATTTAATCCCATTAAATATGCATGTTGACAATTTTTTGGAATTGCTTTTATTTTGTAGATAGGCCTTATATAAACACGAAAATACGACGAATATCATTTAAAAAATACGCAAACACAAATACTTTGCAAAATTCCTGCTAAAACTTTCCGCTCAGCCAAAATTCTGACTACGAAATTGATTTTTTGAAGTATAGTAAACTACTTATTTCTCAAATGTAAACAATGCAATTGTCATAACGTTTTTCCCATCTTGGTGATTTATGTTGTTTAATTCCTACCTGAAACAGCGCTAAGAATGTATAATAATTGAATTATACGGTATTTCGTTCACTACAAAATAAATTTAATTAATTTTATAGCGTCAACAACACGTGGAAATTATACTGTTAAAATGTAGCTTATATGACACGTTCGTAGATTTACCATAGCAGCGCCATCTATTGATTACTTACTCAACCCAGTCGAA
The DNA here is from genome assembly GCA_033459515.1 of Theretra japonica. Classification (NCBI taxonomy): domain Eukaryota; kingdom Metazoa; phylum Arthropoda; class Insecta; order Lepidoptera; family Sphingidae; genus Theretra; species Theretra japonica. Next base: position 1,923,877 of record CM065928.1, read on the forward strand.
AGGTATCGACATCTGTTAGAATCATTTGGAGTTAACAGATGATTGTGACTGTCAAATAATAACAGACAAATAATTAGCAATAAATTAAAATTGCAACTATAATTTGAGATTTAAACTATCCTATCTCTCAAGTTGGATCGAACTGCACATGGTGTGCAAATTTTATTATAATCGGTTAAGTAGTTTAGGAGTCCATTGAATACAAACATTGTGACACGAGATTTATATATATTAGAAGATAGGGGACAATTGATATCATGTATATAAATGTAGGGTTCAAAATGATGTCATCTGTGACTCTTTATTTATTAATTAGATACACAGATATAAACTAAGGTTAGGGGCAAATGGCCAAGATGTAATCTGAATAAAAATAGCTTCTAATACGAAGGTCTTTGTCGTGATATTGCATACACCTAACACTGAGAATAGTTAAATAGTTCTATATTAATTTCCTTTATTCGGTGTTTAGGTAGAGCCTATTATTACTTGTAAGTTGTAACACTAAGTAAAATATTATCATAAATTAATTAAAAAGCAATTAATACACATGAATGTGTTTTGTTCGACTGTCACATATGCACTTAATTCTGATTCCACTTTCTGTAGTAAGATACAATTAAAATTTTGGTATTGTGGGTATCAGTACTTATAAAAGACTTTTCAGTCTCACAATGCCTAGATCGGAAATATAAAAATAAGCATTTGTCTCAGTGTGATAATTATACAGTGTCTCGATTTACAGTCACCGCCCTAACAAATTATGTCATGGAGACTATCAAATCCACCATTTGACCATGGTACAGATTGAATACAAAGTATCAATATACTTGATACAATTATCATCATAAGATATGGTTCAAACTCCTAGCCATATGGTTTGCACACTCATTTTCTGCCAAATATAAAGTAAAGATAAATTTAAGTCTATGCATTTGAAAATTAATAAATATTCAAATGCAAGCAAGCTAGCATGAGTCAAAAGTTTGTTTTCTTTTTAATCTAAATCACATATAATGATGAGTAATTACATAACACTATTATAATCTTATATTGTGAATTGTAATATTTTACACTATTGATATTGAAGCGAAATTCAATCCTCAATAGCTATAAATATTATTCTCAATCATTTGGAAAATTACACAGCATTTTTTTATCAAGTTATTACTCGTGTAAAATATAAAAATCATGCTGACATTATTCAGTTTATAATATTACTGATATTTTTATATCAAATCATTTAAATAATATTGCTATTTTGTTTCTATGGCCTATATCCTCAGAGTCTCATTCAAACTTCCAGCTAAAGAGGAGTCACAAGCTCTACAGAGGGCAATGTTAGACCAATACTTTGTTGTGTTTTTTATTGACCAGTTCTATGATTTAACTCTCTCTCTCTAGCCACAGAAAGTCCACTGCTGAACATAGGCCTCTCCCATGGATCACCACATAGTCCTGTTAGATTTCACTGATGACGATATATTTTATCACCATGCCAGTGATTTTTATAACAGTCATATCAGTTTATCTGTCTGTTATCAAAGTATTGTTTAATTAGTAGATGACATAGTTTCACACTTGCATTTATATTAATAGTGTTGTTGTATCTGCAATTATTGTATCAATGAACTTAACTAATATCTTTTATTGGATGATACTTTTATCTTGAACTGTGTGGTGCGGAAGACAATGGCCAAATTAAGAGCTCTGCTACAACTTTTGGAACAAAATGATCAATTTTTTTGTTCAACAATGTATATAAATATATGCATATGTCTACAGAGACAGCTTATAGTAATACCATTTTGATATAAGTAATATGTTTTATATGACATCTTCCCAATTAAACTATCAGCACTAAAGGAGCCTTGTTAGACACATCCTTTTAAAAATTAAATATATTTACATTGAAAATTCTATGTATTCCTTTGGTTATATAAATGCAAACCATATTGTATGACATAGTATATAAGAATTTGAGAGTTCTGTGTGATTTTAACCAATATTTCATAAATATTATTATTTAAGCCAATATTTTTTTTTGCACTAGATTTGTCTCAAGTACAATAATTATCCATTAAAATTACACACCGACTTATAGCGATAACAACAAATATTTCCTAATTCATTGTACGATTGAGATATCAGATTGTTTTTCTTATAAATTAGACCTATTTAAATCTTAACCTTGAAGCCGGCTTAGGTCAATTTAGAAAAACCCAATCCGTATCTCTAGAAAAATAGATAATATTGCTAGTTATGTGCAAAAAATAACTAGTTAGTGTTACCATCAAAATCGTTCTTACCTAAGGACGCAAGTTACGACAAATAAATTCATTTTGATGCACGTAAGCATACAATAATATAAAACACAGCACACATAAGACACAGACGTAACAACCTGCACGTTATCACACTAATAATTTAATAACACAATGAAGGCTGATATTATCATTTATATAATTATTTAATAAAATTATCTGACATTGTGTACAAACGCGATAAAAATTGGCGCGCAAATTTCAAATGCTGCATAGAGTAAGTAGAGTAAACTTTTTTGCAAGTCAAAGAGTAAGAGGGAGACTGGGTTGTAAGCGTAAAATATATATTTTTTCTTCATTTGTATTTGAAAAAAGGGTATTCAAATATTTTTATGAAGTTCTATTTTTAAATACATAGCTGAATATATTTTTTTTTTTAATTTAACCAAAATCGTTAGCATCAGATTTATCTCAATTCTCAAGATGACTTGTTATTATCTCAGCCCTCAGGGGTTAATTCAATAAAGTAGGATAAGTTGCAACAACTACTACCTTTTACTTTGGATGGATGAAAGTGACATAGATAAAAGTAGTCAAAGATAAGTTCAAATCTTTTAACTTAGGTTCAAACTTAATTGATGCAACTTTATATATTCTTTAATAATTTATGCAACTGGGATTTCCCCAATTAAACAGACGTCGAGTTTTGGCGGGAAAATTGTATAAATGACGTATTAAAGCTCTGGTTTTATTTTCATTAATTTGCTGCATTTTAGAATTTTATTGCATAAAGTAGAAGGCATTTTATTCAGTATAGTTCTGTAAAGGTACCCAAGTGAAGAAGAGGATAAGCATGAGTGTTTTATGTGATTAATTCGATTTTTCGCTGAGTTCTATGAAAAGTTTTGGCAAGGTTGCCTTCGTCTTACTAAAGCATGACATGGGGAACTACGGTACGGTACCAACCACAGAGGACCAACTGACGGACAATGACAGGCGATGGGCTATATTTGACCACTTTCGCCAAAATTGAGAAATTTTGAAAAAAATATTACTTGAGGACTGGCTATTCGTATACGCACAAACCGTGCGAAGGCATAACAGAAAAAAAAACAGACGTCAACGGAACCTCCTTAGAGTGATTATAATATAGAGAGAGAGCGCTGCCATACCTTTACGTCTTCTAAAACGTAGAATTTTTTGTTCATAATGTTGGTAGCGCTGCTATATCAGTGAAGATTGAACGGATTATTTAACAACAAATTGGTATAAATTCCGTTGGTAACCGAAAGTATATTTAGTTATTATTCGTCTAAAACAAGTTTGAACTGAATTCGATAGCTTTAAATTACGTTTTTATATTTTTCTTTTTAGAATAATTCGTACATGTAGGACATCCTGTCAAATGTCAACCAATGGGAGGGCATAAAAACGTGGCCCAGCACCACCATTTTTTTTTCAAAGTACCAGTGCCCCCTCTATAGTAGAAATAGTCAAGACTAGAGTCTAAGGTATACCTCTATTTTCGATTGCCCCACATATGTATAAGCAAAAATGGTACTGCTTTTTATTGTAACTACATATCATCTACTTACGAATCACCGTGATAAGACAAATATTATGACAATCTTTATATCATTTAGATTAATATTACAAAGTGAAAGAGCCAATTTTGTATTTTTAGGCTTTGTTAGACTATTTTTATTTCTAATACCATCACTAAAGGCAGAAAAGGTTGCAAAAGACGGCCCGAAGAGGATAAGGTTGTACAATTAATAAATAAAGGAAAGTTTGTACAGGAAATAAGATTGGTTGTATAAAGTGGCATCAAATAAAATGTACATCAAGGTGTAGCCGGGTCAGATTGCTAGTTACATATGCACCAAACATATTATAGCAAAGCTTAGGTATGTGTCTCATGCAAAAATTATTTATCATCATCGCGATAATCCATCATTAACATATCGTAAAGTGACATTTCGAGTGGGGTACAAGTTTATTACAAAAAAAAAAAACTGGTTTTAGATAATTGTATAATATTAGCATATCAGATTGGACATCATTAAGGCTTTTTGACTCATAAACCTTATAGAAAATATTTCATCTGATGCATCATTTAGATCAAAATCTAGTTGCTATATATAAATCTGATCTAGTCGTGATGTGCCACCACCACGATAGGATTGATTCAAAGACTCATAAAAAAAATAAGCAATATGTCTTAATAACAATGTATTCCATAACACCGAGGTACAGTGCGACACAAAAGAGTAGAAAATAAATGAGGGGGCCACCATCGTTTGTGTGGCAACATAGTTAGTACGAGACAATACATCTTAATAATTAAGGTATTTATATTTATACTTCAATATAAATACCTTACTTATTGTGAGTTTAACGAATTTATCTTAGCGTATTTATAATACAGAGGGAACGTTGGCACTTCAAAGACGTAGATAAAAATGGTAGTGTCGGGCCACCTTTTTTGCCCTCCTATTGGCTGACATTTGACAGGTTGTCCAACATTCCAAATTGTTTAGGGCTTTTAAATTCCACTAGTGCACTCGTTTTACACGGATAATAATAAAATTTAATTTCGGTTACGAAAGGAATTTAGTTTGTTGTTAAATAATTAGTTCAAGTTTTACTAATATAGCAGTGGTACCAAAATTACGAACAAGAAAATATCTACGTTTTTGAAAATCCAAATGTATGACAGTGCTCTCTCTATATTATTATTAAAAATATGTACTCTAAGAGATTTTATAGCGCTATTCCGATGCATAAACATATATTAATATAATGTGCATGTACATATAAGTGCATTCAGTATATGGTGTGATGTCGCTATGTGAATACATACATAAGGCTGCCATCAATAATTTGTGAATATGTTTACGAGATGGTTGTTTGTGCGTCATTCGATCGATAAGTTTGTTTTTGACAACAAGGGCTATTCTAAAATACCAAAATTTAATCTTCCAAAGGCAGTGATTTCTCGAATTGTTAGATATTATTCATGGGTAGAGATGATCATTGTGAGGTGAAATTCTTGAACATCGACGGACAACCACTTTAAAAATGAAAACTCAAATAAAGAAATTCTTAAAATAAGAACTAAGACCTTAAAATAGTTAATATTCTAGATCGATGTTTCGAGTTAATTATTTTTTTATTGCATAGGACCGGCAAACGAGCAAACAGACCTGATGGTAAATGATGACTGGCGCTCATGTTCATCTACAAAGTTTGGGCCCAATTGGGAGGGGAGCGGGAAGGAAAAAGGATGGGAAGAGGAAAGGAGTATTGGGTATCCAGCAATCTCACTCACCGAACGAAACGCGGTAGCCAAGCTGTCACTTCGCGTCGATTTTCTGTGAGACAGTGGTACCGCCCCGGATAAGCGTGCCCATTCATGCTGGGTCCTGACTGACAACAAATTGGCACTACCACTTCCACGTAATGTTGTATTTGGCTTATAATTTTTATATTATTTTTATTCGAGTTCAAAAGTTTTGAAACCTACTCTCCACCAAAATGGTCAGAAGATGCGGCAAATAACTCCTCAAAATAAAACAGTATTTCTTATTTTTGTGTTGGGTTCAGCATAACATTGTACATTGAATAAATAAAAAGGAATAGGAGCATTTATACAAACATTCCACCAAGACTCCAATAATTGAATTAAAATGACTATTTCGTTATATCTATGTCAGTAATGAATCCGCCAAAAAAAGATTACCAAAACTCTATCGCGATCATATTCGTCACGCAAATATTTCCTCATGCTTGAAAATACATATTAAATGCATAAAAATATAATTCGTCCTTGCCGCGACACACTGAGCTTGTTTTTTTTTATTCTATTTAAAATGATACCACAAACTGGTTAAACCGCATTTGTACGTACGAAACAAGATAAAAAGTATTGTTATTTTGTGGAATGGATCACATATTGTATGCAACGAGCGATCGCGTTGATAATGTAGGATAAATCTCAAGTGTGCGCAAATCTCCAGCACTGTCGAACTGATAAACGGTCACACGCAGATATCAACTTGTATAAAAGCAATTTGCACTACCTAGTCTACGTTGTGGTCTATCGATATGAAGCTCGTCGTACTGAGGTATGTACCTACATTAGATATTATCAATATTTTCTAACACATAAACAATGCTACGATCTTTGTTGCTGCAGCAATGTCCCTGAATTTTTTTTTACGTGCGCTGATACGTGTTTTATAAACCGTGATTTTTTTAAACCAAAGGAAGTGTGTACAATACTTACATTACAAAAAAACACACACCATATAGACGCGATTTTTGTGCATCCTGACTTCTCATTCAAGGATAATATAAATACTTAATTATAAGTACTGTCAATTCTAGTAATTATAAAATAATCGCGTAGCCATAATGCCAATACAGCCGAGTTTAGGGATGCCCTTAATTTGGTTTGTGGCGAATTAGATTTGTAATTAATTATTGCCCAATCCAGTCATACCATCACGAGGCGATAAAAATAGTACACTGACAGGAAAACACTATTTGGCAGCAATTTAGCAATTGCCGGTTGTTCAGAGAGTTCTTGCAATTAATTGACAACGATTTTGTTAGGACGATTCAGTAGAACGAACCTTGTTACTCATAAATATGACAAGCTGAAAAAAAATTGCCTGATTGATGCGTAGTATTTGTACTCTTTGGGAGAATGATAGGGAAGCCAAAATCGTAATTTCTAAAACAAAAACCGTATAATTATAGTGTGGGCTAATATGTTTAATGTTAAATGATGTTAAACAATATCAAAAAGATTGTTGTTATACGTAGTTCAATTTGTTAATAACAACACCTTGCGGGAGATTTTTTTTCGTTGTAAATTTACTTACTAGAAGCAAAGATCATTAAGCGAGAACAATCTTTTTGTTTCGAATTTAAGTAACTTTAATAAAAAGATAAAGTATTTCCTTCGAATTCAAATAGGTACATTAAGGAAATATTTTTTTTTGGTTCTACAGTGTAAAATTATTGAATCTTAATTTCAAAATATTTTAAGCCGACTTCGAAAAAAGAAAGACGCTCTCAATTCGACTGTATGTTTTTTGTTATGTTTCTTACCACATAATTTTTTTAATTGCTATTTTTATGATATGCTATTTTTAGATGTTAGTTTTGTGTATGGATTATTGTTGTAAAATTGTTTAGTTTAATTTCTTGTAAACGCTTTGGCATATTATGATATACATATGTTTACAATGTAAATGTGTTATAATAAATAAATAAACTCTAAACCTGGTGGCCCGTTTTGTTTATTTAAAAAAATAAAGCGGCTTAATTTTTTACACGTAATGCTTTTGTGTCATTTAATGTTATTAGAAAAAAAATATTCTAATGCGCCACTCCATATCGTAGTGTTTATGTAATACTAGCGGCCCGGCCCAGCTTCGCCTGGGTGCTTAGATGTTTAGACTCCACTCCACACCAGAAATATCTTATTCCCGTTCAAACTTTTGTACTCCTGAACTCAACCTAAGTACCTACTATCCCTTTTCCTATCGTATCCCATCCCATCTCATCTGGCTCCTTTTCTTTCTGTTACATCCCGTCCCATTATTTCCCATCGAATGCAATCCGGATCCGACCGGTCTCATCGCGTTCGTCCCACTTTATCCCATTTCATCCCTTAATGCCTAAATAGGCATGTTGAAAATTTTTTGGAATTGCTTTTATTTTGTTGATATAAACACGAAAATACGACGAATATCGTTTAAAAAATACGCAAACACAAATACTTTGCAAAATTCCTGCTAAAACTTTCCGCTGAGCCAAAATTCTGACTACGAAATTGATTTTTTGAAGTATAGTAAACTACTTATTTCTCAAATGTAAACAATGCAATGGTCATAACGTTTTTCCCTTCTTGGTGATTTCTGTTGTTTAATTCCTACCTGAAACAGCGCTAAGAATGTTCGTCAAAACAAACCTCTTTTCATCGCTTTAGGCTAATAAAGAAGACTATGCTTTACCTATTGACTGCCTCGGTGGCGGATGTGGTACTACGGTACGATTGCAAAGCTGAGGTCCTGGGTTCGAATCCCGGGTCGGGCAAAGTGATGTTGGATTTTTCTATTCATTATCAGCCCGGAGTCAGGAATTTGTGCCCGATATGGCGATAGGCTCGCCCCCTATCACATCGTGGGACGGAATATATAAGGCGAAACGTGGGTGTTCTGGTAACACCTCTGCCTACCCTTTCTGGTAGAAAGCCATTAAGCCATTATTTTTTGTTTGTAATAAGGAGCTGAAATATATATTTTTATAGAAATAGCTTCAGCTGTTTCGATTTTGCATATAAAATTCCAACCCTTATTTTAACCCCTTTAGGGTTAATTTATATATTTTTATATTTAAATGAGTAACTAAAGTGCCAAGTTTAACATCTTAACTTTAACGGTTTAGATTTTTCCATACATACTTTCATCCCTTATTTCAACCCCTTCAAGCCTTTTCTTCACAAAAAAAGTAGCCTATGTCCGTCTCCTGGCTCTAAGCTACCTCCTCGCCAATTTTCAGCCATATCGGTAAAGCCGTTCTTGAGTTATAAATAGTGTAACAAACACGACTTTCTTTTATATATATAGATGATGCATTCCAGATTATAATCTGAAGTGGCAAGTTCAAGGGGAAAGATAACGTTTAAACAACTTATTCGCGTGTACTACGACTTATGTGTTTTGATATTTGATTGCACACATAATATTTTTCTAACATTTAATTATGTTCTTTTGTGTTTTGCAGCTTTGTATAGTGTCTTATATTTTGTATATAAACTATATACGTATAATTATGGTCTTGTAGTTTGTTGGCAGTGACCTGCCACGCGGCACTGGTCAAGCAGCAGAGGAGTTTCCCTGCTGACTTCCTCTTCGGATGTGCCACGGCGTCTTACCAGATAGAAGGAGCATGGGACGAAGATGGTAACGATATATTTTACTTTTTCAAACTAAGACTTATGTTATCGTCGTGTTGGATCAATTTTCATTTTTAAATATTTTTAGGCAAAGGCGAAAACATCTGGGACTACATGACCCACAACAACCCAACAGTAATTAAAGATCAAACTAATGGTGACATCGCCGCTGACTCCTACCACAACGTCGAGCGTGACGTGCAAATGATGAGGGAGCTAGGCCTAGATGCGTACCGCTTCTCCCTGTCCTGGTCCAGGATCCTTCCTACTGGCCTAGCCAACGAAGTGAACCCGGCTGGCATCAACTACTACAACAACCTCATCAACGAGATGCTAAAGTACAATATCAAACCTATGGTGACCTTGTACCACTGGGACTTGCCTCAGAAGCTTCAAGAGCTCGGTGGATTCGTCAACCCGCTCATCACCGACTGGTTTGAAGACTACGCTAGGGTCGTATACGAAAATTTCGGTGACAGAGTGAAGCATTGGATCACTTTCAATGAGCCCCGAGAGATCTGCTATGAGGGTTACGGTGCTTCCACCAAGGCCCCCATACTTAACGCTACTGGTGTAGGAACTTACCTCTGCGCTAAGAATCTAGTCATCGCTCATGCTAAGGCATACCACCTGTACAACAATGAATTCAAAGCAACACAGGGTGGTGAATGTGGTATCACCATCAGTGTCAACTGGTTCGGACCCCTCACCGACTCTGAGGAAGATATGGCTGCCGCTGAACTTAAACGCCAAGCTGAGGTTTTTATACTACATTATTAGTCTTTTTCTAATTGCTCTTAAACTTTACCTTTCGCGAAATGTCAAATTATATCCTTGGAATCCCTCTCCTGACTTCCCCGTTTAATGCTCATGCTATTTGATTCTAGCCCAATTACATATGAATAATTTGCACTTTAATTTTCAGTGGGGTCTCTACGCCGAGCCGATCTTTTCAGCAGAAGGAGGTTTCCCTAAAGAACTGTCCGATCGTGTTGCTGAAAAGAGCGCAGAGCAAGGATACCGCTGGTCCCGCATGCCTACATTCTCCGAAGAGGAAAAGAAGTTCGTTCAAGGAGCGGCTGACTTCTTCGGCGTCAACCACTACACTGCATTTTTAATATCTGCCTCGAGCTACATGAGCCAACATCCCGTGCCGTCGCTGTTGGATGATATTAATGTTGGGTCCTACGTTCCGCCTGAATGGGCGACATCTGCCTCCTCTTGGCTAACTGTGAGTTTTTTAATATTGAAAATATAGTTAAATTTCTGTATCGAGAATATGGCAATGCATTGGTTTTTGGAGTAAGGAGTTTAAAGTCAACGACAATAAGAAGAATACAAATATCCAAAGCATAAAATGTCTTAACTACAATTACTTAAAAATTAATGTTGCAAACGAAAATAGCACTACTATAATTTACTGATTGTGTGTAAAATGTACTGCTAAGCTCGTCACATCAGGCCTTAACACCTTTATATGACAAAATACTCAACTTTTCAACACATAAATAAATACCATTCATTCTAGTCTCGCCCTCACACTATCACTTGCCTTTCAGCTGGCCCCCAACAGCATCTACAACGCCTTAACCCACCTTCGCAACAAATACAACAGCCCCATTTTCTACATCACCGAGAACGGCTGGTCGATCCCGCCCGGCCGCGACCTCTTTGATGATGACCGCATCACCTACTACAGGGCGGCTCTGGAGAGCGCACTGGATACTTTGGACGCTGGTGTGGACCTGAGGGGATACATGGCCTGGAGTCTGATGGACAACTTCGAGTGGATGGAGGGATACACGTGAGTATTGGAGAATTTGGTCCGTGTAGGTGGATTTGTTTCAAAGATACAAGACCAATAATCAAAGGAATATTGGCACACCACCAGCAGTTGTTGCATATAAAGCCGGATAGAAACATTAATGCTTTATACTTTATAGATATTGGTCCTGTTCTTGAATGGTGCAATTATGGACATTATGTAAAATAAAATCATGGTAAATAATCTAACCGTAGATTACAAAAAAAAAACATACCATTACGGAAATTACTGCCACCTTGACAAACTTATTTTTAAGATACCTCTAGGCATTAATCTGTCTTTAATATTAGAATTACCTTTCCAGAGAACGTTTCGGCCTTTACGAGGTTGATTTTGAAAGCCCCGAGCGCACGCGCACGCCACGCAAGTCCGCGTTCGTTTACAAGGAGATCGTGAGAAGCCGCACCATCGACCACAGCTACGAACCTGCTACCCTCACCATGTCCATTGACGAAGGAAATTAATTGTATAATAATTAAATAGTAATAAAAAATGTTGTAAATAAATTCCTATTGTGTTCAGAGCTGAGTTTATTTGCCATCACAAACCGATTTCGAAATCTCAGTGTTTAAAAATACTCATTGTTTTGTAATTTTAATTTCAATTGGTAAATTAAATGCTGTGATTAGTTGCATAAATAAAAGTTACTTATCTTGATAAAAATCTTAAAATAAAAGTTGCAGTATTGTCAGCGTGAAATGCCTTTTGTTTGAATTAGAGATTGCATTTATCAATTTTTGCATTTATTAATTTTTGCAGTGAAAAAGAAAATTTTCATTTACTTGCAGTTAAGGCGAGTTATTTCAAAACTATTAAACATTGAAAACTGCGCCCTAATTTGTAGGTACAATAGAAATGATTGCTTACTCAATAACATCAGAAGCTTCAAAAATAATCTATTAAACTACTGTAATCATGTAAACTGTAATGATATTATAATCGCCAGAACAATTATTTCAAACCCTAAAGTATCAAGATCAAAAACGATCCGATTTAATTATTTTCTGTTTATGCTGACATATTAAACAAACAGTGATAATTCCGTAATACTCGTAGTTGGCAGTAATGTTATGTCATTTAATTAATTATGATTAATTTGTTTATTATGAAAATATTTGCAATGATTCTCCTCAGCCATAAGAAGTCCACTGCTGAACATAGGCCTCCCCCAAGTTGGCAATGATTATTAAGCAAAAATACATAAATTAATATTTTCCATCAAAAATTATTCGTGCGTGTGGCAGCCTATCTCGAAACATCAGAACTACAGCTTTATTTTCTTAATACTAGCTGACCAAGTGAAAAATCCAGATGGAGCGTCCACCGAGGGGTCACGGTTATTTATCGTTGATGGACATATTATATCGGAATGACTGAATCGTCGGTATTTCGGTTTCTCATCTATTGTATACGGTTGCAATCCCGGCGAATACAATAAAAGTAGCCACTCGAACGTCCCGGCTACTATAGACTGCTTTTTAAAATATACCCTATTCCCACTCCCCTCACAGTTTGATGGACAACACATCCATGATCCAAGACTTGTGGATGGTCATCTATTACCTTCAGATGACCTGCTTGCTCGTTTACCAGACCTATGTACTTTAAAAAAAACTAATACCCTACCTCCGTAGCACAGTAGGTTAGACGTCGCGCCGGCTGAAAAAGGCGAGGCTGCGGATTCGATCCCTACGCGGAAACAAATATTTGTGTGATCCGTATTTGTTTCGGGTATGACTATTTGTGAAACCGGAAAGGCTCTCGTAATACCTGATACTCACAGCACAAGACACTAATGGAGTCTGGCCCTAGGACTATCCTACTTCCTACTACATACTAATATCATGAATGCGAAAGTTTGTGTGTTTGTTACATCTTCACGCTCAAACAGCCTGACTAATTTTGATGAAATTCGGTATTAAGGCAGCTGACACCCTGAATTTAATATTTTATTATAAATTATGTTTCCACATTGTAACGAGTTCGGCCTATACTGTGGGCCTATACCACTGAACTCAGCAAAAACTAACTATATATAAATACTCTAGAATTATAGATACGCCAGTTTCGTAACACATACCGCGAAGTATTAAATGACTGATTACTGATCCCCTCATGACATAAGGAGTCACAATCGTGTATTCATAGTTCATACTATCTGGCACCTATAAGTACTGTATCAACAAGATGGATAAATTGTACGTTATGTCAAGTTACAATCTTATCGGGATAAGAAGAGGTAATACTAAGAGACAATCAGTAAATGAAATCTAATAGCGGCGTTAGGTCAGGGCCTGGTTGGATGACCACCCGGGGCGTTATGAACCTCATTGGTAATAACAATATGTATTAATATGATATTATTACTGAAGAAATCATTCAAAAAATACGGATAAAACCGTGAGATAAATCTCGATAAAATCATCGTTATACATAAACAAATACTGGCGATATAATTACTATCAAACTATGCGCACCTGAGAGATCACAACTGTAGAAAGTCCACCAATCAGGACTTGGCTAGCGAAAAAGACTAAAATTACTACGAGTTCCCACGAAAGTGCTAAGTTCAGGTAGTCCAGTTGTAAGACTGTAAGACGTTCATTTCGCAATATATACATATACATTCCCAAGCACAGAACATAATATCTCGACATATACTTTAGACCCATTGCGCACTGATGACCTGTCGCCGGCAACTGTGACTTCCTATGGTTTGTATTTGCGACCAAAACATGGGCCGACCGAGCGACAGTGCGCGACATATTGTCCATGCTGGAAGCTTGTGAAATGAAATGCCGCTTTCAATTAGACAAGTTAAGAGACTGCTAAGTTTTAAGAGACTTGTCAAAAAACATTATTTGTCACTACAGTAATATTTTGTTCTGTCGTCATTATATCTCCTTCTTTAAAATCTTCACAGTTTACTCAGTATGTATTTATATTGTAGGTATCCATCCATACATCCATCCATCAGCCAAAGGATGTCCACTGCTGAACATAGGCCTCTCCTAATGATTCCCACAGTGACCTGTTGGAGCAGCCTGCATCCAGCGACGTCCCGCGACCTTTACCAGGTCGTCTGACCACCTAGTGGGTGGACGTCCCACGCTGCGCTTTCCGCTTCGTGTGCTTTATTGTAGATATACATTAGTATATTATATGAATAAACTGTGCCACGTTCATCTATTATTCTCTTTTTTACCCATCCTCTGTACTAGCCCATTAGTGTTTAATTATAATAGTCCAGTCAATACAAAGATTGGCTGGAAGAGATCGCAGGTTGCGATAAGTTCGTCAATTGTTGCCATGCCTTTAGTTTTAAGTATTTTATCAATAAAGTGTATAAATAAATAAAAGTATACAAGTCATGTTGCATCGACCAAATATAAGATTGAGATAAGGTCAGGCCGAATAAGCGGTAAAGGTTAGTTGATCTAGATAAACCATAGGTTACTATGGTTGATATGTGGTTGATATTGTATGGTTGATGATTAAGCTTTTGTTGGATATTGGTATATGCCAAATTCGGTCTCGGGATTTGAAACCGGGACCTCGGGGTTGTAATCGTATCGTAGTACAACTGCGCTACCGAGACAGTCCCTTCGACTCGGTACCATAAAAGGCGTGGATGGAAACAATTTTGAATTTTACCAACAATTTTGGATGTAAAAAGTTAAATAGTTTAGCAACTTGTGAAGCCATTTTGCCACACTGTGCAGCATAAGGGCAGGCAGAAAAAGTTGTAGAACAGATAAGGCTTATGTAATTTTATGTTTATCATAAACGCTGAAGTGCAAAACACGTCAACACAAATCAATACATTATTAGATAATTTTATGTGAAGTCATTTGTCGACAACACAAAAACGACATTTGTTTGTGTTTTCTTATTATGATTAATTTCTTATTTTGAGACTTATGTGTTATTTTTTCAACTATCTTTACATATGCACTGAACAAGATTATTATTGCCAGGGCAAATGTAAGCTAAGGATAAATAATTTACTGTATCAATAAATTGCTATCGCACAGCTTTTATTCCATGTTTGGTATTCATGTACCAATATAGTAATATTTACCTCAGGCAAGTATTCTAAAAGCTGTACATAATATTCTCACTCAATAGAAGATCGATACAAGACTAGGATACACAGCGCCATCTTCGTTTAATGTTAGGAAACTTTAGTTGTCTGATGAGCTATTAAAATCATTCTATGAACAGAAAAAACCTTCGACAAAGTATTCACAAAATTAAGCTTCTTGCACAAAATCAATCCTTTTATGTCTCAAGAGGAAAAGCTATTACAAAATCAATCCTCTGAATTTTTATAGCGCCCTCTGTTATTCTAGTAAAGTTACATGAAGCCTTACATGAGTCAAGTGAGCATAAAAAATATAGTTCATACTTTGATGAGAGAGTCCAACGCGCAATTTTAACACCACAACCTGAAAATCACAACTCTTCAGTTTTGTAATATTTATGTGAAATAAAGAAAATAATTTTAATACTGCAGCTGATCGTAATAATTTATCTCGGTGCGGGGATCGAACACGCAGTCTCTCCTTTCTCAACCGGTGTCTAACAGCGCAATAGAGGCTGTCAAATCGTTTATTTTTAAGTAAAACTTCTTTACGCACTCTTGGCTTGGGGATTAAGCTGGTGAATGCGTGACGAGAGCGTTACGGAGAGACATGTGATCGGACGAGGCCAACGGAAGTTGTTTAGTTATTGGTCCGATTGCTCTCAAATTTGATATCTGAGGGACCCTTCGCTCCAATAATCTAAATTGATCTCAGGATTCAAAATTGTGGCCGCCATTTTGAACTTTTTGGTTTTCGGTCCGATTGCTCTCAAATTGGATATTCGATGGACCTTACTCCCCGTTATTCTAAATTGATAGTCAGATTGGAATATTATTGTTGTTGTTTTGAAGTTTTTAGTTATTGCTCTGATTGGTCTCAGCATTATAAAAATAAAATAGAAAAAGGAAGAAAGAGGAGACGAAGATTATAGCAATCAAAGTATGTATTTTATGTTATTCTCTCGTGGACATAACCTATTTTTACTTACTTTGTCTCTTGACGGTGCCACTTTTTCAAAATCTATATTTATATCATTCTCTAGTAAGCTATTTTTTCTGAAGTTTTGCTTCTGCCGTGTGTGTGTCACATGAATCAGGGTCGAATTTCGGTTGCCGGGTGACCCCTAATATTTATTGTTTTCCGTTAATACCTTTTTAAGTGATTAACAGATATTTGCATCTTTATAAGATTGATAAAGATTTTTGCCATGTTTAAAATCATCATGAAATCACGAATATAGATGTTATCAGCTTAGCGAAGATAAAAGGTAGTTCTAAATGTGGCAGACTCACGATGTTGACAGCCATGACTCAGCATGAATGGGCAAGATTGTCTGGGGTAATACCACTGTCTCACAGGAGATCGACGTGAAGCGACAGCTTCGCTGTCGCTTTTCGTTCGGTGAGTGCGACTGCCGGATGCTCAATACCCGTTTCCTTCCCGCTCCCCTCCCGATCTGATGGGCCGGAAACACATTGATGATCCAAGCCTTGTGGATGTTCATGGTCGGTAGTGATCACTTACCATCATATGACCTGCTTGCTTGGCTGCCGGACCAATGCTATAAAAAAGGATACTTTTAAAATGCTTTTATTACCTTTGCTTGTATGTATGTAACAGAACTGGTAGTAGCGTGTGGACGGCAACAGCAGCAAATAGAGACAGATGTAAGGAGTTGAGGGAGACCTTTGCCCAGCAGTGGGGCAATATAGGTTAAAAAAACAAAAAGTACCTATGTACCATTACACATCAGAAATATTATAGTAGACCTTAAATTTCTACATAAATTGTTCCACAACAAAATTGATTGTCCAGATATACATTTATTATATCGATTTAATATTAACGTACTTCGTAGACTACCGCGGAAACCTTCTCAATTTTTCAACATTCCTAAATTCAAAACTAACCTTGGGAAGAATACTCCCATCGCGCGCATATTAATTATAATATGTATTATAATATAATACATGAGTAAACAAACTTAAGGAACTCGACCTTATACCTAATAGTTCTCACACATTTAATAATCTTTTAAAAGGAATTGTATATAATTTAAAATTCCAATGTTCTCACGTTTTTTCTATTGATATTGTCTTCTTTGATGTTGTCACTATATAGCATTGTATCCTCTTATTGTCGTTTTCAAACATTTTAATTTTTTAATTATAGTTTTTTTTAATTTACACTTCGTATTTAATTTAGTTTAATTCTGTTGCGGTTTTGTTAATTACTATGTTATTGTGATATTTGTATTGTGTACTCATGTTTTTTCTTAAGTTATGTTATTTTGTAATAAGAAAAATATTAAGTTTAGCCTCGAAATTTTCATTCACAGAGATTTTACGTTTTTGTTGTATTCTTATGTTTTCAATAATCTTGTTAATTTTACCTTAATTTTAATAAAGAAATAAATACACTTCACAGTCACATACATAGTCCGGACCCCACACTGAGATCGAGTCTTGAGTCGTGGGTATCGGGAACTACGAGAGACTTTTCGGTCTCATAAACACCCAGACCCGAAACAATGTATTTAATTAATGTTAATTATGTCTTTAGTACTTCACAATTATATTATTTACAAGTTGTGTTCATCGTCCTGGAGATGCAATTGGAAAGTGCCACAAAATGTAATACTTTATTAGTAACAAAATTGTTGTAATTTCTGTTGATGAGCTTCAATAAATGAAATAAAATAAAAAATAAAATAATATATAGTATGTTGTTTATTATGATCTTTGAACTCGATTTTCGAGCACTCCAAAACGTCAGATTAATTTTGCACACTTTTATATGGAGCTATGACAATAAAATAATTTTAAGTTTGTCTCATTATCTTTGCCAATCTCTTTAGGATTAGAGCTTTTTTTTTAAAGTGCGCAATTTGCATGCCTGCCACCTTCCTGGGATATGACAGCTGTTTTTATACCGCAATTTAAAACAATTATTATTTTAAAAAACAAGCGTTGGTAAAAGACCCAACAAAAAACCAGTTTTTTCGTAAAATAGATATTTATTTATTTATTATTTTATTTGCAACAGAATGCATTATGTTTAGATTTATTGGATATTATAAGCCGAAAATTATTTGAATTTCTTTCTAATTTTTATAAAAATATTAAAAATTCCATTTGAACATCTTGTTGAAAACGTTCATGACCAAAATCCATCCATCCATCAGCCAAAGGAAGTCCACTGCTAAACATAGGCCTCTCCCAATAATTTTCACAGTGACCTGTTGGAGGCAGCCTACATCCAGCGACCTACCGCGACCTTTACCAGGTCGTCTGACCACCTAGTGGGTGGACGTCCCACGCTGCGCTTTCCGCTTCGTGGCCTCCATTCGAGAACTTTTTGGCCCCAACGGCCATCAGTTCTCCAAAATGACCAAATAGTAGGACGGAATGTTATATTAGATCCACAAGAATAGTGTTTAGATTTGTCAAATACGGAACCCAATAAAGTATCTTTAGAGAATATTATGCGCATATCTGTTAAAAAATATGTAAAGATAATTGTGTTGAATTGGCAGATAAGAAACATCTTATAAAGAGCATGTATGCATCTGCAATCGCAACAATACATTATGTGGTCTGTTGTGGCTGTCGGGTGAGTTCATTTTTTCAGTGTTTTATTTATTAACAAGCCTTTAATTTATTTTTATAGTTAGGTACCTGACAGAGAGTTTATAAGATTGTTAGTACTAAATACGTTCCTAAGCGTATGTGCATGTATGGGAGTGTAGTGAAATTTGTAAATAATAATAAAAACTGTTTATTTAAAACAATACATAGTAAACAAAATAAAAGATGAACACTAAAAAAATAAAATTTAGTGATAGAAATTAGGGAGGGGTATGTATTATGTATGTATATCTTTGAGTTTATATCAACAGTAAGTTATTTTTTTATTGCTAGTACCTTTACAACCATTTTTTTTTATCAGCCCATATACGTCCCACTGCTGGGCACGGGCCTACTCTACAATCGAGAGAATCGATTGACAGTGGTATTTTACAACCATTTGGCTTTTATAATATTGTGATCAAGCAATGTAATTAAATAATACGCCAATGAACCGCTAGTGGTCTAGAAATAACTAAAAACTATATTGGCAGTACTTAGGTCCAAACCGTATTCATTTAAAAAAAATATGTGTAGCTACTATATTGCGAAACGAATGTTTATACTGAGAGATAATAATTGGTCATTAGTTCAATTTATTAACTATTTTTAACCGAATTCGTTACTTAATATGTGAGTCATATTTTACTTTATCAATGCACATTGCATTTTAGTTTACTGGTGGCTAGCTGCTGCGGTCACTCCGCGGCGCAGGAGCGAAGGTTCCCAGATGACTTCTTATTCGGCTGTGCCACAGCCTCCCAGCAAATAGAGGGGGGTTGGGACGAAGATGGTAATCAATCAACTTTATAGTAATTTACTTAAAGTTACCATCCAAATAACACAAGTTTTTCACAGGAAAAGGCGAGAACATCTGGGATCGCATGACCCACACCAACCCGACAGTGATTAAAGACCAAAGCAATGCTGATATCACGGCCGATTCCTACCACAACTACCTCCGGGATGTGGAGATGATGCGAGAAATAGGCCTGGACGCGTATCGCTTCTCTCTGTCGTGGGCTAGGATCCTGCCCTCGGGATTCTCCAACGAAGTGAACCCAGCGGGAATAACTTACTACAACAACCTCATCGACGAGATGCTCAAATACGACATCACTCCGATGGTGACCTTATACCACTGGGATTTACCACAGAAGCTGCAGGATTTGGGAGGCTTTGCAAGCCCACTTTTTCCAGAGTGGTACGAGGATTACGCAAGAGTAGTGTATGAAAACTTCGGAGATAGGGTAAAATTGTGGATCACATTTAATGAGCCTCGAGAGATCTGCTACCAGGGGTACGGTGACGTTACCAAAGCGCCCATACTCAATTCTACTGCTGTCGGTACTTATCTGTGTGCCAAGCATCTAGTGCTCGCGCATGCTAAGGCGTACCATCTCTACAACAACGAATTCAAGGCATCGCAAGGCGGTGAGTGCGGTATCACCATCAGTGTCAACTGGTTTGGAAGTCTTACTGACTCTGAAGAGGATGAATTCGCCGCTGAAATCAGGCGACAAGCTGAGGTACCTAATTGTGACCCTTTTTGTTTTATTCAAATCATATAAATTATAGTCTTCACTTTAATATAATTGTTTTCCATGATTTTGAATTCTGTGTCTAATATATTTCAATTGAGCACGTTCGTGATATACAGAACAACATGTAAACATATAAAATGTTTGTTTTTACAGTGGGGCTTGTATGCGGAACCTATATTCTCCAAAGAAGGCGGTTTTCCAAAAGAATTAGCTGCGAGAGTGGCTGAAAAGAGTGCCAGCCAAGGGTACCGCCGTTCACGCTTGCCTGAGTTCACCCAGGAAGAGAAGGATTTCGTCAGAGGTGCGGCGGACTTCTTCGGCGTGAACCATTACACAGGTGCCTTCATATCGGCATCTGACGAGTATAAGACGACACAGTACCCTGTACCGTCGCTGTACGCCGATATTGATGTTGGTACTTACCTTTCTCCCGATTGGCCTGTAGCGGCATCCAGCTGGTTAAGGGTAAGTTCCGATTATGATTATTGTTATAATATGATATATTATTATCCAGTATGTGAATATAGCGTAGGCTTCCAAAGAAAAGCCGACCAGCGACAGTCGAAACGATAATAACTTTTTTGACATTATTTTTTAATTCTATCTGATTAAACTCGTTGGAGGAAGTAGTTTATGTCGTCAAGTTCCAGATATAAATGTTTAGTAAATTGTTAATTGTTAAAGACTAATCTTGGCTTCAATTACGAGTATAGTAGTATCAAATTTGTGGAGAGAATAGTCTCATAACTGAAACAATTTTTGCTTAAATTTTCAGCTTACACCAAACAGCATTTACAACGCATTAACTCATCTCCACACTAAATACCCTGATACAGCGTTTTACATCACTGAAAACGGTTGGTCCGACCCTCCTGGCAGCGGTCTTATCGACGAAAACAGAATCACATATTACAGAGCGGCGTGGGAGAGCGTCCTTGATACTTTGGAAGCTGGAGTGAACCTCAAAGGTTACATGGCTTGGAGTTTGTTGGACAATTTCGAATGGATGGAGGGATACACGTAAGTGAAATGAAATAATAAAATGGATATATCTTGATTGATGATAGAATTAATATCATGTTTAACCACTACTGCTGTTGCTATCAGCTCGTGCAGTGTTTACTTTCCCAATCTAAAAAGTAAAAATAATAAATTCTTAATGTCGTTGTGATTAGTGTTTTTGGTTTCGTAACCATTTGAAATCAATGTACCCATGAAATTGCCGCACGGTAGCTTAAGGCGCTGTATTCGAAGCATCAGCTTTATTTTAAAACAAGGACCCAGCTCCGCCCTGGTGTACATACTTTTTGAGTCCTTTCCACATCAGCAACATATTATTTTCCCCACCATTTTATCTACATTCAAACTCAATACCGTCATCTGTACTGCTTTGCTCATCCTATACCGCCCCGTCCCTTTCGAGTTTAAAAATGTAACAAATGTATTTGAATTCCTATCTCATCCCACGGGAAAACTATATTTTTCGGGATAAAAAGTATCCTATATGTTAATCCAGGGTGTCAGTTACCTCCATACCAAATTTTATCGAAATCCGTTTAGCCGTTTCTATTACGTTCATACAGTCCCCTCATAACAGTTTTTCGCAAATATCCTCCATGTTCAGACATCGATTCGTTACAAATTTAGTAGTACATCTGTATACATTTATTTCTTTATTTTATTTATTTATTTAATCTTTATTGTACACAAAAAAATAGAAAATTATATTATTATTTATTTATACGTTTATGTATACTTTTGAGCCCTTAAGGTGATGAGACTACATAGTATTTATTTAAAATTAATTTTATTTTCCAGGGAATGTTTCGGACTTTACCAGGTTGACTTCAACGACCCAGCACGCACCCGCACAGCGCGCAAGTCTGCTTATGTCTACAAAAACGTTATTGCTTCTCGAGTAGTTGATCACAGCTATGAACCTGATCTGTCTATGCCTATATCTATAGCTGACGGAAATTAATATGTTCATAAATAAAATTTTGCGTAACAATATGTATTCTTCCTCTTTAGTTTCGCACAATCTTAAGATTTGTATTTAAAATGATTCTATGTTTTACAGCGCCATCTATGTTTATTTCCCTAACTGAATAAAAAAATATTTTCCTTACCACTAATTCTTTTATTGGCCCTATACAATATTTCATGAAACTATCCTGTATATAAGTTATATATTAGTCATTTGCATGTAATTCATATACTTTTTTATTCAAGTAATTGAATCTGCAATATTTAAAATTAGGTGATGGTTAGGTATAAAGTTTGTGATGGCCTGTTGGTAACGGACCAGACGCGGCTACCTACATGTTCACGGTGGTCGCGGGTTCAAATCCCAGGGCACACCTCTGACTTTTCGGAGTCATGTGTGTATTGATAGTCAATCACCACGCACTATAACGCTGAAGGAAAACATCGTGAGGAAACCTGCAAACCATAGCGATTTGTATAAATTTCTATGGTATGTAAAAGTCCGCCAACCCGCACTAGGCCAGCGTGGTGGACTATATGGCCTAACCACTCTCAATTGTAGAGGAGGCTCGTGCCCTGCAGTGGGTCGTGTATGAGCTGATACAGTACAGTACAGTAGGTATAAAGTTTAAATATTTAAATAACTATGGCAATTCAAACAGGTTACCAGCCTAAAATTATATAAAAAATTATAAATAAAAATAAATAAATACATCCAACAGTCACATACATAGTTTTGTTAATTCAAAGTAAGAAATCAAATTCGCCTGCATATCAAAATTCAACTTCACTTATTAACTTCACTTCACTTACATACAACGCACTCATATTTACATAGGGTGAATATCGCCACAAGCTTTTGGTACTTAACTAGAGGCCGGCTCAGCTCCATCCGGCTATAGATATGTTTGAGTCCAGTCCACATCAGCAACATACTATTTACCGTACTGTTTTTATATCCAAACACAATCTCATCCTCTGTACTACTCTCTCTTTTTCACTCAAGGCATGTAAAGGCTCAAACCTTATGAGATGGCCATACTTTTCAGTATAAAAAGTAACCAATATATCGTAACTTCCTTCTCATCCCACGGGAACACAACATTTTTCGTAATCCAGGTAATCCAGGATTACCACTTAGGCTAAGTGGTAATCCAGGGTGGCAGCTATCTTCATACCAAATTTTATCGAAATCCATTAAGCCATTTCTGAGAACTTCACGTACAACCGCACAAACAGACAACATTTCTAAAAACTATTGTTTTGGGTTTTATTACGTTAATACAGTCCCCCCATATTCTCTCTGTCTCATCGGCCACAGAAATAACACTGCTGAACATAGGCCTCCCCCATGGACCACCAGATAGATCTGTAGATCCCCCCATATTATTTTTTCTCATTTATCTTTCATGTAAAGACATCGATCGGTTACAAACTTATTATATGTACTGAATAGATAATATGACTTTTCCGAAAAATATAATTTATTTAGTTACCAGCGATTCGACCCGGAGCACATCTCATCATAGTTACATCCTGTTCTATTCCGTATTATTTTGGCCCATGACTCAAAGCTTGCAATCCTATTCTTTCCTACCCCATTTTATGCTATCTATAGTCTATATTATTCCCTTGCTTTGAAGTTTGAAAGAGCAAATATATTTGAATTCTTTGCTCAACCCATGGGAATACTACATTTTTTCTGGATAAAAAGTAGCCCATGTGTAAATCCAAGGTGTCAGCTACCTCCATGCCAAGTTTAATTAAAATTTGTCTGGCCGATTCAATGCGAAGATTCCTAGATCATCCTACGGGAACACTGCATTTTTTTTTTTATAGAAAGTGGCCTTTATGTTAATTCAGTGTATCAGCTACTTTTCAGTGAAATTTCATCATAATTGGTCCAGCCGTTTGAGCATGAAGACGTAACAAACACACAAACTTTCGCCTCTATAATAGTAGTAGGAAGGAAGTAGAATAGGAATACCCAATACTTCACGTGACGAATATTATTTATAAATCATATCAATGTTAGTTCATGAAAAATTTCCAAGTGAATTTTTTCAGTTTTTCGGAAAAATATGAAAAGGTTCCGAATATTATTCCGAAAAGTTTTGACAATTATTCGAAAAATAGAATTTTTCCGAAAATTTCGCAACAATAAAATATATAATTATTATTATTTCAAAGAATATTTATTATTTCACGATTCATAGAGGGCGCTATTGTGTATTTTATTTCTTTATTTTTATCATTCTTGAGGTTGACTTAGTAAGTCTGTACCAGTTGCTAAGTCGGTTTGACACATGAAAATATCGGACCGCGTATGGATATTACTCATTGGTCAATAATGTTATAATAATTCATAAGTCCATTAAAAACAATAACATACGGACGTGAATGCTCAGGCATATGATAAAAATAACATAATAAGTGAACAAACTAACAAAATGCATCGTCGAAGAGGTCCCAATTTCACATATGTTAGTGGATGTGTTAAATATATGATTTTTGTGTTAAATTTTATATTTTGGGTAAGTTAATCCTATATAATACTTTAGTTTAGAATATTGTATTATTTTGTGATGATTATAGCTTCAGCGCAAAGTGAAATAATGCCAAAAATTTGGTCCTAGTGGGGTCATTGGCTTGGCTTATGAATCATTGTTTCGGAGCATAATATGTGTGTATAGAAAAGTGCGCGATGTTGATTTTTCTTCGTAATATGTGAATTTTAATCAAATGTCTAAATACTAAATACATACATAAATACATTCAAATTCTGGGTTATAAAATTAATTCTTATAACAGTTTTCAAAACCGTACTAAATCGACTATTTAATTAGCGATAAAAATACCTCTAACCCCGGTTGATAAGAATAATTGGTTTTCCTGTAACATTTAAATAAAAACTTGGCAGTTAAGAACCCTTGGTTTTACAATAGGCAAGCTTGTGATTTGAGCTCCTTTATAAAATAATGATTTAAGCACTAGGCACCCTAAGCAAAGGTGCCATAGTGCCTCTACCTGCTGAAACTGTAAAAATATTAGCATACAAAAAACATTATTAAATAGTAATAAACCACAAATCAAATGACCGCAGTATCAAATATCCACGGATAAAATACAAAACCTGATGAAGGTTGCTGGAAGCCAACAAATTCTGGTTGCTGCCAACAAGTTCTGTAGAAGCCTTGCAGAGGCATATACTCGGTAGTGGACTAGTTTGTGCAAACTATAAGTATTTGGTTCGGTTCCTGGTATAAAGAGAGTAAAGGCTCTTGTGATTTCTGATATTAATGACGAAAAACTTATATGTTAATTCAAACATTTATGTGATTGAAGGCTCTAAAAGAAATGTATATTTTAAATTTAAATACAACTCATTAAGTTTTTTTTTCTATTAATATTTTGTTACGGCCATGTGTATCCCATGTAAGTCCCACTGCAGGGCAAGGGACTCCTCTACAATTAGAAGGGGTTAATCCATAGCCATGTTATGGCCAAAACTATCAGAAAATCAACTACTAATCATTGTTGTTTAATTGGATATTTATTTATCCATTGTATTAGATCAGTAGTTGTACTTTGATTGGCTATATAACACAATTGACCAGGCTAATCTATTTATTTTTTAACCATTGCATTATTGATGCAAATATGTTATTAAAATTAACATTATCACACTGACCATAAGTAATATTATACCACCTATATAATTTAGTTAAGTTTATCCTTATTTTATGCTTGTGTTAACACATTTAAACAATTTGCCTGATGTGAACACAACCTTATTCATAGACAGTCTTAAATCATATTTTAGTTATGAATTGTTTTGTCCTTTTCATATGGCTTTTGAATTCACTTTGAGCGAAGAAGACAAAAGATTCAATAACTGAAATAGATTTAAAACTGTCTATTAATAAGGCTCAAAGTATATTGCTGTATAAAGCATAACTTTGGGTATAAAGTAAACTAGTTTTTTAATAATTATATGTATAAGAGGGAATGATCATATTAGTAAAAGTTGTCTAAAAGAAACTGGTATTGCTTGACAATTGTCATTGCCTTGAAAAACAAAAACATATCAAGATATATACAGTCAACATGAAACAATTTTTCAATTGTGAACTTTTGACATACTTCTGCGATCTGAACAAATTTGGAGGTCTGCATGGCCTCCACACCTGCGTATAAACTTCACAGTGGACCAGTTATTGGGTAACAAGTTATCATGCGTCATATTTTTCATGTTGTATTTAACATTCATTTAAAGTAAATTTTATGCCTTCAGGGCCTTATTAATAAACTCAGATGAGCAAAGGATTAACTTTAGTCCACAGCTTTAGAATTGACTCAATGATTTTGAATAGCGAGGTATTCAGGACTCTATTAACAAACATGGAATTGCATAGAAGGCTAGACACCATTGTATTGTAGTTATATTATTTAATATTATATTCAAATTAATAGTTAAAAATAACCAAGTAAATTCTAAAGCCTTGGACTTAAGTTAATCCTTTGCTCATCCGAGTTTATTAATAAGGCCAAAAGTGTCTACAATTGTAAAGAAAGAGACTCACATTAATAATATTGATATTAGTAATTAATATTCACAATTATCAATAAATTTTAATTTTAAAGGAACAGAGTGACAGCAATCATATTTTTATGTAATATTCGGAAGGTAAAATATATATTGAAAATTAGAAAAGAACACATTAGCTACAAGTATAATTATTAATTAGGTATATAGTAGTAAGATGAACAAAAAAGGATAATAAATAATGTAGTTTGTGGCATTAATGTCCAAATAAACGCCTTTTATGGAATGTTTTTGTGTCTTATTGACAATTCATTGAAAATTTGATCATCCTTTTGAATTCACCTACTATGATAAAACCATTTGTATTTTCTTATCTCAAAAACAAGCACGGCAAGTTATATAAAACCGTTTAATAATAACAAAATTTTATGTGTTGTGCTGTTTTTGGTGTTCCAAAAAGTGTAACCAAATAAATATCTATATTACATATGTATAATAAATTTGTAATATATTTCACTGATGCGTTGCATAACCGCGGGCAGGCAGGAAGTATAATATAAGCATATATACATGGTTATTAGGTACACAAACGCCCAACAGCGATAATGAATATGTGAATGCGTCGCGTTGTGTTGACCCATTGTTGAGTGTTAATGAACTCTTTTTATCTTTCAGTTATTCGGCGGTCTGTTGATCGGCGTGGGGCTTTATGCTTTCATTGACAAATGGCAAGCCACGGGGCTTATTAAGGTTTGTATTTTAACTTATTTATGTCAAAAACTGATAACATTTTTCGCCAAATTCGTCAAGGTTTTCGCCAGATTTTGGTGGTCGGACATTCGTATCTAGCTAGATAACAAGCAAAATAATCATTAATTTTAGTTCAGCTTGTAATTATTTATTGATATAAAGGATATTTGACAATGATCATTTTATTTAATTATTTTGCGTACACACACAAATAGCATTAAAATAAATCATTTCTGTCAAAGCAGTATTGTGACATGAGACAAATATTAGCATTTAAACAAATACCGGCAGAATAGTTGGGATATCTTACTGTCTCTTTCACACACGCACACTGCAATATAAAGACTAGTGACGTCACTAGTTTTGTTGTGCATCCATATTATTTTACTCCGACTGCGAGATTTAAAACGTTTCTAACTTATTTGATTCTTAAAATATTTACGAAATTCTTTATTTGCTAGACTTTGTACTTAACATACCTTTTATAAATGCAATAAAAAAAGGAGTTAGATACGAAATACCCTATTGTGTCGATCGCCGAGTTATAACCATTTCCCATCAGTGAATTTGTTTAGATAGTACTGCACTTACCATTAGATGGACTGTGGAATTTTTCGTGTCAATAATAAGAGGAAGGAATATCCAACGCAACAAAATTATATTAACAAGAAACCAGCGCATGCAGCTCATTTTAATACAAACAAATTAGTCAGACTACTAACCGTTGATGACATCGATTTGTAGACAAAAGAATGACGTCATAACATAACTATTGCAGAGGTATAAAGTCTAATTAATTTTCAAATTCTTACGAAAATATTCTGAGTGAATTGTGGGATAAATAAAATTAATACACCCAACAGTCACATACATAGTCCTGGCCCCACACTAAAGTGCCATTTACACGGCGAGAGATTCTCGCGGCGAGAATCGTATGCCATAAACGCCACAAGATAATCGTGTTCTAACATTTTTACACTATGCATACATACATACATAAATAAACACACGCCTTTTTCCCAGAAGCGGTAGGCAAAGGTGCTACTAGAACACCCACGTTTCGCCTTGTATATTCCGTCCCACGATGTGATAGGGGGCGAGCCTATCGCCATATCGGGCACAAAATCCTGACTCCGGGCTGATAATGAATAGAAAAATCCAATATCACTTTGCCCGACCCGGGATTCGAACCCGAGACCTCAAGCTTTGCAGTCATACCGTAGTACCACTACGCCACCGAGGCAGTCGATTTACACGATTTACACGATGCAACTTTTTTATATTTTTAAGATAATTGTATATTTGAGGCGAGATGCTCTCCCCGTGTAAATGGGACTTAAGATAGAGTCTTGTGTCGTGGGTATCAGACTTTCCGGTCTCACAAACACCCAAATCTGGAACCAACATCTGTGGATCAAACAAACATTTTGTCTCGGTGCGAAGATCGAACCCGCGGCGTCACGTTTCACAGTCGGGGTCTAACCAACTGCGCCATAGAGGCTGTTATGTCAATTAAAATTATTGATTTCATTGTTTAATTATTCTGTCCCATGATAGGTAATTCAACAGAATTAACATATTTCCTTAATAATAACAAGTAATGTCGCTATAAATTGTGTTTGTAAATAAATGACTCATTTGAAGCTAGTCTTACGCAGCACGGGAAACTAACGAAAGATTTTTTTTTGATATCCGAATGTGTGTAAATGTCTTTTAAATTGTAATATTTTACCACCTGGAAGCGAACCATTCCCGAAAGGTACGTTTTCAGCGTTCTTTCTCACCACACACGTGCAAACTCTGGAATTAACTCCCTGCATCGGTGTTTCCTGAACGCTATGACCTGTCCTTCTTCAAACGAGGCTTAAAGAGAGTACTCTCCTTAAGGTAGGCAACGACTTTGTTGTGCTGGACTCCTGGCACTGCGAAGGTCTAAGGGCAGCGGTGGCCGCTTTCCATCAGGCGGGCCGCTAGCTCGTCTGCCTATAACGGCAATAAAAAAAAACTTAAAACATAAATAATATGGTATGGGTTGTCCATGGTATTATTACATTTTATAGAACTACGAAGGCTGACAGTTTCTGAATAAAAACAGTTCTGAAGTTAGGCAGAAAATCAAGCGAAAAAGACAATTGTGATTTTTGTTTCTTTGTGATACACTAGTAGTTGAACGTGGGAGAGGAGACGAAAATATTTTGATAAAATACATTTTATTTCCAAAGGTTAAAGTTTATCTTTGCCAAGTATAATTAACATTCTAGTTGTTAGTATAAACGCAATAATTCCACGGTCGCTTCATTATGTACTCAAGGCTGGATAATATATGATGCAAAATCATAAAACAACCCCCCCAAAACCTTTTTGTCACCTTCTATGAATTTAAATAAAATTACAAACATATTTTAATATTATTACCATTTATCACAACACTTGAATGGCACACGTACGCACCAATACTTTCACACGCACACTCGCAATTAATGTTATAAAAAATATATTTTTACTTGTTTCTCAAAAGACAGGTCATGCCTTGTTTACTGTAATATTCATTTATCCCTCCATTTATATCCAATGTGTATTTGAATGTATGTTTTTTTGTATTTATTCCAGTTGGACACATTATACGATGTAATGCTGAACATAAGTCTGCTGATCGCGTTGTTGGGTGGTGTGGTGTTTATAGTCAGCTTCGCCGGCTGCGTCGGGGCGCTCAGAGAGAACACGTGCCTGCTCAAATTCGTGAGTACATTATTGTATTGTATTGTATTGTATTGTACAATACAATTGTATTGTATCAGCCCATATACGACCCACTGCAGGGCACGGGTCTCCTCTACAATCGAGAGTACGATTGAGAGTGGTTAGTAGTTAGTTAGGTGGTTTACAGTGGTCTTTGGCACAAGATTGACTCCGAATATGGAAACACTATGAGTATCTGGGTGTAACTAATTTGTGGTTCACCTCCGACGAAATTAATCTGAAACAAAAGAAACAAGACTTTAAAACAAAAGACAATGATTTGATGTCGTTACAACAAACATACTTTGTATTGTATTGTATCAGCCCATATACGACCCACTGCAGGGCACGGGCCTCCTCTACAATCGAGAGTACGATTGAGAGTGGTTAGGCCATATAGTCCACCACGCTGGCCTAGTGCGGGTTGGCGGACTTTCACATACCATAGAAATTTATACAAATCGCTATGGTATGCAGGTTTCCTCACGATGTTTTCCTTCACCGTTATAGTGCGTGGTGATTGACTATCAATACACACATGACTCCGAAAAGTCAGAGGTGTGCCCTGGGATTTGAACCCGCGACCACCGTAACCATGTAGGCAGCCGCGTCTGGTCCGTTACCAACAGGCCACCACGCAAGTACATTAGCTTCATTTTTAATATAGTAAAGTATATGAAAACTGGTGGTAACGCAGTCCAAACAGTGGTACTTAGGTAGTAGTAGTTTCAATAGCCCCCGTGGCGTAGTTGGTTAAACGCTGGCTGTGAAACAAGAGGCCGCGGGTTCGATCACCGCACCAACACAAATGTTTGTGTGGCCCACAAATATTCGAGATCGAAAAGCCTCTCGTAGCTTCTGATACCCACGACACAAGACTTAATTGATCTTAATGTGGGGTCAGAACTGTGTATGTGATTGTTAAGTGTATTTATTTATTTATAGTATATGGGCTGAGAGTGAGTTAGCCTATTTATAATAATAAATACACCCAACAGTCAAATTACTTGGCGAGTTCCCCCTAATATACAGGGTATAGACTGCGACCGAAAACGAAGGCAGGTGATAGTTTTAGTGATTACAGACTCAATGCAAGTAAACATTTTTCAAAAAAAGCGACCGATTTTTTTTTACATTTTTTTAAATATCTTGTTTGATTGGTAAATCTCCATAGTATAGTAGTAGGTTTAGCTAAAATAATAATTTTAACTCTTACACACCATTGTGTGTTTAAAAATAAAATGGTTTACATTATTATTTTGGGAAAACGATGTATTTACTACGATAAGTAAAAAATTACAACAAAAAAAAAATCGTTTTTATTTTGCGAATTTTTTTGTTTGTTTTTGCATTGCATTGTTGCATTGTGTCTGAAGTCACTAATACTACCACCTGGCTTCGTTTTGGCTCGCAGTCTAGATATACCCAACGGGTGTATGTTTGCGTGTAGTACTCGCTGTGCCTGCTGATCCTGTTCCTGGTGGAGATGGGCGGCGCGGTGTGCGGGTTCGTGTTCCCGCGCTCGCTGCACGGGCTGCTGGAGATCAGCTTCACGGAGCGCGTGGTGCACGCCTACCGGGACGACCCCGACCTGCAGAACTTCATCGACTTCGCGCAGAGTGACGTGAGTACTACAACCATTGCAGCTCCTTCCATTACAGGGGGCCCGGATTACCCCCATTTGTGGCTTTGATGGACGGCCTTGTAAGTGTTATGGGCGTCCATGACAGAGAGGGTCTGTCTTACGCCCCAGAGAGAGGGCGCACCGCCTCCGCAGTGTTCCCAGTGACTCCGATGACCCCTTTAGGTCATCTTACCACGGGCAGGGGATACCGTGTCGGAATTCTTACACCCTCGGAGCACAGGGCAAACGTAGGCTATACTAATAATTAATTATTGAAAAATATTCTTATTTTCACGCCTTTTGTTAAAGTAAAGTAAGTAAGTAAATACACCCAACAGTCACATACATAGTTCTGACCCCACACTAAGATCGAGTCTTGTGTTGTGAGTATCAGAAGCTACGAGAGACTTTTCGGTCTCACAAACACCCAGGCCCGACATAAATGTTTGTGGGCCTCACAAACATTTGTGTTGGTGCGGGGATCGAACCCGCGGCCTCTCGTTTCACAGTCATCGTCTAACCAACTGCGCCACGGAGGCTGTCGCACGATATCCCATGTACTTATAGTATTATTATTAGTCGTTGAAATGGTATTCCCATCATACTGCGATATGCAGTTTCCTTAGTTATTAATTTAATTATCATTTTATAACAAGAAATAATTACTGATGCGTACTATTTGTTATGTGTTATAAGATAAGGGTATCGTGGGTAAAACCACAGAAACTTTATGAAAATACATTTGGGATTTTTAAATTAATAAAAGTGTGTCCACGAGTAGTGTATGTAAATTATTGGTTGTATAACAATAAACTGCGTTCTTATTATGAGTAGTCTGCGGTAGCCTTTACGCGATATGGTATATGATAATTTCTAAAGCGGACTACACACTAAACCCACCGGTTTTTTCGCCGGCATATGTCGGCAACATTTTGTCGGCGGGCTAACCGTCGGCTTTCGTCGTTGCAAGTCGGAAAACTTTGAGCGCGATATGGTAGCCACTAGACAAAAACATACAAAGATCATAAAAATTAAGAAAAATGTACAGATGGCGGTCTTATCGCTCTAGGCGATTTCTTAAGGACAACCTTTCGATGGATATAACACAATGAAAAGAAGACAGGGCAGTCTCTATATAAAAGATACAAGCTCCAACGAAAAAAAAATGTTTTAAAACATTTTATCACTTTGTTGACGTTATGACGAGCATAGCGCTTGCTTTGTATTAATGTCATGTGGTGTGTAGTGTGCTTACGAATATCGTTTGTAGTGGTTTGGTTAATAATAAAACCACAGGAACGTGTTGGGAGGGTATAAGTTGACATTTACATAGAAGGGCCAAGAACCCAATATCAGCCATAAAGCACTGGCTTGGGTTAGAGAAGTTATGATAGGCCTTATTAATAAACTCGGATGAGCGAAGGGTTAACTTTAGTCCAAGGCTATAGAATTGACTCGATTATTGGGATGTTTTTGAATACGCAAATGTATGACAGCGCTCCCCCTAGATATGAGTATGTACTCTATAGTATTTCTAATTCAAGAAGTCTCATTTGACATTTGATACTTTTATCATAAATAACTTTGTGAAGACGTAACTCACACAATTTCAATAAAACTTTCCGTAAAACCATAGAATTATGAAGCTATTCTTATTTTATTACAGGATTTACAATCCAATGACTGCCTCGGTGGCGTAGTGGTACTACGGTATGATTGCAAAAGCTGAGGTCTCGGGTTCGAATCCCGGGTCGGGCAAAGTGATATTGGATTTTTCTATTCATTATAAGCCCGGAGTCAGGAATTTGTGCCCGATATGGCGATAGGCTCGCCCCCTATCACATCGTGGGACGGAATATATAAGGCGAAACGTGGGTGTTCTGGTAGCACCTCTGCCTACCCCTTCTGGGAAAAAGGCGTGTGTTTATGTATGTATGTATTTACAATCCATAATAACTAAATTTAAATATAAATCCTTTAAATAAAGCAAAACAACCATTTTAAACAACATACTTTTTTACTAGACGTCATTACAAAGTCACGTCGTTAGGTCTTCCATGTGTAGAGTTGAGACTATGCAAACGGATTTGTATACGCATAATCGGTAAAAATATAGAAATAATCGAGCAATTTTAATCCAGTTGTTTTCTAATTATAAAAAGTACTGAATTATCAGCTAATAACAAGCATACTATCACCGAACAACCATCAGTAAATAATGTAATAATAATTTTAATAAAAGGCAATAATTTAACAATTTAATAATTTAACAATAATTTTGTGTATGTGGTGGCCTGTTGGTAAACGGACTGCTGAGACGCGGCTGCCCACATGTTCACGGTGGTCGCGGGTTCGAATCTCAGGGCAGACCTCTGACTTTTCGAAGTCATGTGTGTATTGATAATCAGTCACCACGCACTAAAACGGTGAAGGAAAACATCGTGAGGAAACCTGCATACCATGCGATTTATAAGAATTTCTATGGTAGATAAGTCCGCCAACCCGCACTAGGCCAGCGTGGTGGACTATATGGCCTAACCACTCTCAATCGTATCCTCGATTGTAGAGTAGGCCCGTGTCCTACAGTGGGATCTAGGATCTTGCAGGATTTCGTAGAAATTTAGGGTTTTATAGTGCGTTCCATACATCAAAAATCTAAATTATTTTTTTTAGCCAAAATTATAGGGTTAAACAAAAATGTACAAAGAATAAATATTGTAAGCAATGATAATATCGAACCGTTGGCGTCAAAATAAATTGGAAATTCCGAAAAAAATCGTGTCACAAAAAATTGCCATTTCGACTCAGTGGGCCGGGCCGCTAGTAATAAATAAATCATTGCTTTTGTTCCTTAATACTAAAGTGACTTATGCAATTGTGGATGTCTCATTAGGATAAAGATGTACATAAAAAAAACGAAATAATGTAAACTAAAAATATAAACTGTAATCGATTAAGAAATACAAACAAATAGTATCGATATCTCGTTAATAATCGGATATTGTACTAACCGATTTATTTGACATCATCCCTATTTCACAATTTTGAGATATGTCAAATGGAACTTTTATAATTAGATAGAGTATAAGTATAGCTATATTTTAACAATTCTAAACTATCTGTGTATCAATTATGGCGTTCTGTTTTACGCCGGAAGAACGACATTTTGTCGTCTAATTGACATATTTTCCGCCATATTGCACGTTATCCGGACTGACACGACTATCACATACATAAACTCACGCCTTTTCCCAGAAGGGGTAGGCAGAGGCACCACCAGGACACCCGCATTAATTCGCCTGGTATGTTCCGTCCCACGATGTGATGGCGGGAGCCTATCGTCGTATCAGGCATAAATTCTTAACTCCGGGCTGGTAATTAACTAAAAAATCCATTACCACTATGCCCGACCTGGGATTCTAACCCGAGACCTCAGCTTTGCAATCGTACCGTAGTACAATTACGCCACGGAGGCTGCCCTTTTACTTAACATAAAGCTTGTCAATTTCAGTTCCACTGCTGCGGCCTAACCTCAGACGGGTACATGGACTGGTCTAAGAATGAGTACTTCAACTGCTCCTCGCCTTCGGTGGAGAGGTGTGGGGTTCCGTTCTCGTGCTGCATCAACGCTACCGACATATCGTCTGGGCTAGTCAACATCATGTGCGGCTATGGGGTGCAGAATTATCCGGTAAGCATATACATCTATTCAAAGTTGTTGGGTTAGTAACCCAAACTTATACTGCTTTCCAGAATTATATAGATTATAATTTGAGTACTAAATACTTGCCTGATGCCAAATATTTCTGCATTAGACCTTCCTATGACGCTGGGCAATTTTTTTTTTCAGGTTTAAAGTTTTTTGGTTTTTGATTGTTATCCCAAGGAT
This sequence comes from Theretra japonica, assembly GCA_033459515.1. NCBI lineage: Eukaryota > Metazoa > Arthropoda > Insecta > Lepidoptera > Sphingidae > Theretra > Theretra japonica. The sequence goes on from CM065928.1 coordinate 1,959,725, forward strand.
GACGTGTTTTTTATTTATGCGAAGAAATAAAAACCAGCTGTTAAGGTACCTTTCGGTACTCTTAGTTAGGCTGGAAGGGTAATGAAAGCGTCACTAGGCTTACAGCCCGGACGCTAGCGGATATTGGGACTCACTACATTGATACAAGGTTGATATTTGCTTGGCAGGTGGCAGAGGTGATATTCCGTTTGTTTATGTGCACCAGGTGGCGGAGGCCAGCAAGCGCGTGTGGACGAGCGGCTGCATCGAGATCGTGCGCTCGTGGGCGGAGCGCAACCTCTACACCATCGCGTCCGTGGCGCTCGCCGTCGCACTGTCGCAACTCTTCGTCATCTACCTCGCCAAGACGCTCGAGGGACAGATCGAGCTGCAGAAGGCCAGGTACTACCCAATACATACTACTTCATGTACCTCGCCAAGACGCTCGAGGGACAGATCGAGCTGCAGAAGGCCAGGTACTACCCAATACATACTACTTCATGTACCTCGCCAAGACGCTCGAGGGACAGATCGAGCTGCAGAAGGCCAGGTACTACCCAATACATACTACTTCATGTACCTCGCCAAGACGCTCGAGGGACAGATCGAGCTGCAGAAGGCCAGGTACTACCCAATACATACTACTTCATGTACCTCGCCAAGACGCTCGAGGGACAGATCGAGCTGCAGAAGGCCAGGTACTACCCAATACATACTACTTCATGTACCTCGCCAAGACGCTCGAGGGACAGATCGAGCTGCAGAAGGCCAGGTACTACCCAATACATACTACTTCATGTACCTCGCCAAGACGCTCGAGGGACAGATCGAGCTGCAGAAGGCCAGGTACTACCCAATACATACTACTTCATGTACCTCGCCAAGACGCTCGAGGGACAGATCGAGCTGCAGAAGGCCAGGTACTACCCAATACATACTACTTCATGTACCTCGCCAAGACGCTCGAGGGACAGATCGAGCTGCAGAAGGCCAGGTACTACCCAATACATACTACTTCATGTACCTCGCCAAGACGCTCGAGGGACAGATCGAGCTGCAGAAGGCCAGGTACTACCCAATACATACTACTTCATGTACCTCGCCAAGACGCTCGAGGGACAGATCGAGCTGCAGAAGGCCAGGTACTACCCAATACATACTACTTCATGTACCTCGCCAAGACGCTCGAGGGACAGATCGAGCTGCAGAAGGCCAGGTACAACCTACCAAACTATCCAGTACCCACCAAGTACTACTCAATACCTACCAAGAATTAACTACTACCAGTTAACTGAACCTCATTCGCACTTATCAAAAGTGGAGATTTCGTTCCTACCGTTTGCATTGATAACGCTCCTTGATGTCGTGATTTTTACGAAGTTTACCCTGCTACTACTTTATACTAGACTCTCACCAGTGACCATTTTTTACACCTACTACTAGAAAATTCAACAATTTACCCTTCTTAGTACACACAGATGTGTGTATATTGCGTGCGCTCCATTATTCTAACCAATTTCCTATTTAATCATAAAAGCATTTCATTTTCCGTGATGTCACGGCATGTGTTAATTAAATTAAATTAAATTTAAATGTACAACAATTTACAATACTTATCTACATGTTTTAATGTCGACAGATGGCAAACATGAAACAGGGGTAACATGGGCGCGTACCGCGAGGAGTGTCGCCGTGCGCTGCTGTAGCCAGCGCCGCCGGCCCCGCCCGGAACCGAACCCGCGACCCCCCGCTACTAGCCCCATGTGCCACGGACTCCAAGTGAGACTGCAGTGTGTGTTTACCTGCTTAACTTCAGTGAAACATTCTAACATGTATTTAACAAAAACAATGTTATCGTTTTAGGAATAACTGAGTGATGCGGCGGTCAATGACCTTTTATCATACGTGCGCTGCCTTTGATGTATGCCGTGTCTATGTATTGAATGGTTGAAGTAGCTATTTTGATGCGATATAATATTATTATAATACATAGCATCGTTCTTGTTAAATATTATTTTGATTGTTCGATAGATCTACATGTATGTAATTTTATTAAACATCGTCAACTGCCATGTTTTCAGTATGAAAGTAATTTAAGGAAATCAAAGTTTTCAAATGACGTAATAATACGTCAAATTACATACCCAATACTCATAGAAAGCATTTTTATAGTTAAGAATAGGCTCGTCATACTTAACCTATTTTCGACAGCAAAAAAATTTAAAAAACGTGATATCTCGTCATGTTATGGAGGCGAGATTTTCCGTCTTAGAAATTAGTGGGAATTTGAAACATAAGTGTAAATATATTTAAGGCTCCATAAATTGCCATGTAGCAAATTATAGGAAATTAGTTGTATTAACATTCCAAAATTTTTTGGTCCTTCGAGCTACCTTTTACCGATAAGATGAATCTTGTAAGAAACCTTTAAAGATTATGTTCAAAATATTTCTGATTTATATTTTTAAGTGCAAAAATGTTATTATTATTGCATTTATGATAAATGTTTTACATTCCTAGACTTAGTATGCTAGAGTCAATGTGACGGTTAATTCCGTCATTTTGCTGTAACAAGACGAAAGCGATCAGATTCGCAAGTATTGTAACAAAATAGTGAATATAAAAAACACAAATTGTTATTTATTATCATAACCGCATTTGTTGTGATTTTATATCTAAAAACACATAGTAAATGTTTTAAAACTTTTGCTATGTGTTTATGTGGAATTGTATCATTTGCGAATCAACAGCGCCTCTAGCGGATATTTAGCGAATTAATGAAAAAAGTTGCTTTAAGGAACTCTAGAGGCGCTATGTAGTTTTGATCCTTTAATGTAATTCAAAAAATCCGAGATGAAAGAATGTTAGAGTTGAAAAATTTTTGTCGAAGAATTGTATTTGGCATTCAAGAAAACATATTTGTATAATTTGTCAATTTAATATATTTTATTGGTGCTTTTTAGTTGTATGACCCTTTCCAGTATAGTACGTGAAATATCAATGGGTAGGAATTTGAGTATATTTTTATTGTCAGAATAATCAGAGATAAAAATTTAGTTGTACAACATTTTGTCTACATTCATACAAAGACTGCGTTAACAAAAAGTTATTTCTGTGTTTTTGCATATATTAACTATTTTGGAAATTGCTCAATAATATTTTTGCCAAAATTATCTCAATTTTATATTTAGTAATGTTAATTTTAATATATGCAGCCAAATTTACTGAAACTTGTCGTTCGATACCATAAATATTTTATAACGAAAGGATACAGATTCAATTCCTTCTGTGGAATAAGGAATCTGTTTCATGTGATCTACAATTTGATATTTTATTGTTTTTCTCCCTTATATCCAGGAGTTTTTAGGTGCTATTAATTCCATTCTGACAATGACATGACAGCCTCCGTGGCGCAGTTGGTTAGACGCCGGCTGAGATGCGAGAGGCTCGAATCCCGCACCAAGACAAATGTTTGTGTGAATCACTGGTATTTGTTTCAAGTCTTGGTGTTTGTGAGTCAGAAAAGTCTCTCGGAGTTCCTGATACCCACGACACTAGACTTGATCTTAGTTTGGGGTCAGGGGTGTGTTTAACGGTTTCTTTGTAATAAAATAGCCCTGCTAACCAAAAAACATGTATAAAACTGGTAGATTCGAAAATTATACCCATAACTCCAAGGTTAATAATCATTAATTGGTAAATATTTTAAAGTATACTTAGTTTTCACTAAAGATTTATATACATAATACATATGTATAAAATTATGAAATACGAAAATGCTACGCAAAAGGAGAAATTTTTGAAACTCAGATCTCGAACGATTATCAATATAGGACTCGATTTAAAAGGTCTTAATTAATAAAAACATTAAATTATTGTCTTCTATTCATCTTCCATAGTTAAATAGATGGTGCAATATTGTTAATTGTAAATATATTACTTAAATTGTATTCTAAGATTTGTGTAAGTAGGTTATGATCAGTGCTCGATTTTAAATATAAAAATATCAATATATATTACAAAATCAATAGTAGAAAATGTAAATACAAATGTTTATTCATAATAAATGGACTTCTCGTATCTGTGGATTAATTGGAAAGTGTGAAAGGGACAAAACGATTGTGCGGCTACAATATCTCTTTCTAGAATCATTATTGATGTGTGTTGCGCAGAATTATGTTTAAACTTATATGCCGTGTAGAAAAGAGATGGATATTAGCCGCTTAATCGCTTTGCCCTTTTCTAAAGTGGTCAATATTGTAGGGTTTAAAAAAGCCAAGCCATTCATTATATCCATACTGACAAAGACTTGAAATGAACGTTGTACAAAATCCAAGATTGTTCATTTTAATAAGAAATAATTTGTTACAATTCATCAATAACAAAGTCAAGTTAGCTTTAGTCGGTTTATGTATTACAAATATTCAAAAGTGAACTTTATTTCAATGCAATACGGTCTATTTTGTAATAGTTCTTGCGGTGTTTGTAAAGTAATCCTACTTGTTTTAGAAGGTTTTAGTAATAAATAATTATCATATCAAAGCATCAAAAAGAACAAAATAGTGTAAAGTCTTAAATAATTCCATGAAAGTATTATTTTTCAAAATATTCCATGGATAGCTTTAATATTTGCACTGACATATTGTTAATAAATAATAAATTCCAATAGTAATAGATTTTTCCAATTTCCGACCTACATTTAAGAGTTCAAATTTAGAAATGCCATAATTATATAGATTTTTCATATTAATAATCCGATTTATGTATTTTAGTATTTAAATTAGCGAATACATATTGTAATAATAACCAAATATAAAATATTTCAGATATGTGTAATAGTGAGTCATTAGATGGTTTTTGTAAATAATTGATTAATTATTATTTAGTAAGTCTTATTCATAGACAGTTTTAAAACCTATTTTAGTTATCGAATGTTTTGTCCCTTTCGAACGTCTTTGGAATTCAGTTTGAGCGAAGAAGATAAAAAAATCGATAATTAATATTGGTTTTAAAGCTGTCTATGAAGGTCGTAAGGGTTTGAAAATGCCATATAAAATGTTTTGTGTGATATAGTTTACCGTGATTGTGTACAAAAACATTGTCCTAAGTTAAAAATATATTAATGGGTTTAATATACAAGAAACTTGCAGAGATTTTGTCCACCACATCTTTGCATACGTATCAACCAGTGTTATAGCTAAAAGTATACCACTTTTTTTTTTCTTTTTTTTTTATTGCTGTGTATGGTGAGACGAGCATGCCATTCGCCTGATGGTAAGCGATACGACCGCTCATGGACAGTAGCGAAACCAAACATCATGAATCACAAAGCAATGCTAGGCATTCCACTGCGCCCGCCATCCTGAGACATGAGTTGTTAAGTCTCATTATGTCCAGAAGTACCATTTTCGCTAGAAGTGCTAATGTCATATTTAAGTTGAAGTAACTTTTCTTTGCCCATGTCCAAATTGCCCCACTTTCAGCTCTGCATCGCTTCTCATGCCTAACTTTGCATTGAAGTCCCCCATAACAACATTGAAGTAGGTTTTGGAAGTATGTATGGCCCGACTTATGTCCTCATACATCTCCTCTACTTCTTCATCTGGGTGTGTCGAGGTCGGCGCGTATACCTGTATGACCTTCAGCGAATATCTTTTTGATATTCTGAGTATAAGGTACACTACCCTGCTCGACACACTTTCGATGGATACGATGTTGTTTATGAGAGACCTGTGGACGAGAAATCCGACACCTCCTCGGGACTGTTGGTCGTCCCCCCGGTAGAAAAGCAGGTTACCGGACTTCAGGGTTATCGTGTCCTCCCCGATTCTTCGGACTTCCGACAACCCCAGAATGTCCCAGTGTAACCCACTTAATTCTTCTTCCAGTTCGACAATCTTCTCGTCTGTCCTCATCGTGCGTAGGTTGTGTGTTACCAGGGCCAGTCGTCGTCGGGGGTGGTAGCCGGGGCCAACCCGGGGATTCTTAGCACCCCCTGCCCCGCCGTAACCATGGCCGCTACCGTAGCCAGGAATAGCGGGGCTGCCGGGGACTGGGGGCCTGGTCCTGGATTTATTACTCATAGTGAGGGTTTTGCCAGTACTCGCCACGCTTGGCAGGCGGGTTGGCGAGCGCAGGAGGGGACTCGAGTTGATGACGCTGCTGCCCGTCATCAACCGGGGAAAGGAAATATAGTTTGTGGGTATAGGATATTATGGGAAAGGAAAATATGGCCTGTAGGAGTGGATACTGCAGTCACGGAAGGTAAGGTTGGTAGTGACTGCCGTAGCTCGGGGGGGCCGAGGTCGCGTACTCGTAGCACCTATTCTAGGACAGGCCATGACCACTAGATAGGAGCATCCCTGACCTTTTCAGAGGCTGGCCGACTTTCTGGAGAAAGAGGGACTCTTTGCGATGAACTCTTTCTTCCAGAAGCCGCCTCACAGGAAATGGACCTGGCTGAGTCCTGACGGTTCTACGAGAAACGAGATAGATTTCATCTTGACGACGAATAGACGGATATTCAGTGATGTCTCTGTGATCAACAGGGTGAAAACCGGCAGTGATCACCGAATGGTTAGAGGCACACTGAATATCAATGTCCAATTAGAACGGTGTCGCTTGATGAAGTCTACGCTCCGACCTACTCGCGCCCATATCCAAAACCCCGAGAGCTTTCAACTTGAGCTGGCAAATCGCTTCGATTGTCTCAAAGAAAACCTTGCAGTGGACGAGCTATACAGCGGTTTGGTAGAAGCTGTCCATACGGTGGGATCTAAGTATTTTAGACCTCGCCGTAGAGATAGACCCCAAAAACTCTCGATCCACACTCTTGACCTCATGGCCGAACGTCGATCTATGGCGCTGCAGTCTTCCGATGACGCCGAAGCATATAGGCGGCTCAATAGACGGATCTGGAAGTCCTTGCGACACGATGTCCGTGCTCACAATACTGTGAGCATAAAAGAGACAATTGAGCGGAACGGAGGCTCCAAAGTGTTTGCAAGGGACTTGTCTATTGGGCAAAGCCAGTTGTCTAGGCTGAAGACGGACGGCGGCAGCGTAGTGTCGACGAGGGCAGAGGTATTAAGGGAGATCGAGAGGTTCTACGGACAGCTTTACACCTCGGTTGCCGAACCTGCTGTTAGCTCGGCCGAAGACCCGAGAGCCGAGTTGATCCGACACTTTAGCGATGATATCCCGGACATCAACCTGTGTGAGATTGAGATGGCCCTGAAACAGCTTAAGAACAACAAGGCGCCGGGTGAGGACGGAATCACTTCAGAGCTTCTGAAAGCGGGCGGTATGCCGATGCTGAAAGTCCTTCAGAAGCTCTTCAATTCCGTTCTCCCCGAGGGTTCAACGCCAGAGGCATCGAGCAGGAGCGTGGTGGTACTGTTCTTCAAAAAAGGTGATAACACTTTGCTGAAGAACTACAGGCCCATCTCGCTCCTGAGCCATGTCTATAAGCTGTTTTCGAGGGTCATCACAAATCGTCTCGAACGCAGGTTTGATGACTTCCAGCCTCCCGAACAAGCCGGGTTCCGAAAAGGCTTTAGTACCATAGACCACATTCATACGCTTCGGCAAGTTATACAAAAAACCGAGGAATATAACTTGCCGCTTTGTTTAGCGTTTGTGGACTATGAGAAAGCCTTTGATTCGATCGAGGCCTGGGCTGTGCTACAGTCTCTTCAGCGGTGCCACATTGACTATCGGTACATCGAAGTATTGAAGTGTATATACAACAACGCCACCATGTCGGTCCGAGTACAAGATCAGAGCACGAAGGCTATTCCACTACAGAGAGGCGTAAGACAGGGGGATGTCATATCTCCGAAACTGTTCACTGCCGCGCTGGAAAACGCCTTCAAGCTCTTGCAGTGGAAAGGATTCGGCATCAACATCAACTGCGAGTATATCACTCACCTTCGATTTGCCGACGATATTGTAGTCTTGGCAGAATCGCTGGAAGACCTTAGCACTATGCTCGAAGACCTCAATCGAGTCTCCCAACAGGTGGGTCTTAAAATGAACATGGACAAAACGAAGATCATGTCGAATGTCCATGTTGTGCCCACCCCCATCGGAGTTGGGGGCTCGACTCTCGAAGTTGTAGACGAATATGTCTATTTAGGACAAGTGGTCCGGTTAGGCAGGTCCAACTTCGAGAGAGAGGTCAATCGTCGAATCCAACTCGGTTGGGCAGCGTCCGGGAAACTACGCGACGTCTTCTCGTCCAAAATACCTCAGTGCCTCAAATCGAAAGTCTTCGATAGTTGTGTGTTACCAGTGATACCGGCACCGAGACGTGGCCTCTTACTATGGGCCTTATCAGGAGGCTCAAAGTCACTCAACGAGCTATGGAGAGGGCTATGCTCGGGGTTTCCCTACGAGATCGAATCAGAAATGAGGAGATCCGTAGGAGAACTAAAGTAGCCGACATAGCCCAGCGGATTAGCAAGTTGAAGTGGCAATGGGCGGGGCACATAGCACGGAGAACTGATGGCCGATGGGGCCAAAAAGTTCTCGAATGGAGGCCACGAAGCGGAAAGCGCAGCGTGGGACGTCCACCCACTAGGTGGTCAGACGACCTGGTAAAGGTCGCGGGACGTCGCTGGATGCAGGCTGCCTCCAACAGGTCACTGTGGAAATCATTGGGAGAGGCCTATGTTCAGCAGTGGACTTCCTTTGGCTGATGGATGGAACTTTTCTTTTGTTTCTTTCAGATTGTTTACAAGTATTAAATGTGGGTTTAAGCCACCCATATATTAATTCGCTTACGTAATGACACAGTGAAAATGGCAACACTAAATGGATATTTGATTTCGTATTTTGGTCATATATTTCTAATTTCTACAATAGATAAACAAAGATACACAAGGCGAGTGTGAATAACAATGTATGTTTCGTCCTCACCAGACCCCCACGCCAACTAAATCGTCGATACCTTAAACAAGGGCCATTTTGAAAGTACTCTGAACTAACGAGACTTCAGATTATGTGGGATTAATGCCTGAACTGACGAGATTTCATATTATCTGAGAATAATGAAAGTGGATGAATGAAACGAAATGTGGATGAAACGAAGGTGGTGGCAGGAGCGAGAAAAATGGGTATTCAATATTCATAGTCTCTGCCTACCCCTATGGGATGCACGCGTAACTGTATGCATGTAGGAACCTTCAAATCTGGTGGTTAGAATGCTCAGAGAACAGAATAGAACAGCCTCCGTGTCTCGGTTTCAGATCTGGGTGTTTGTGAGAGCGAAAAGTCTCTCGTAGTTTCTGATACCTTTCTACTTAAGACTCGATCGTGCATTTTTAAATGTATTTTTCTCTTTGTTTCAATATTTTGTCTCTTGTGAATTTAATTTCTGGTACATAAACAGTCACGGTAAACTAATTGTTAGAGTCTCGTAAGGTAATGCACAACGTAGGTCGCGTGATGTAAAGACGATATTCTTGTACCATTACAGTGATGTGATTTTCATCTAATAAATGTACTGTAATCATTGGTTTGTGGTTTAATTTATTTCTTATTAGGCTCAGCTACTACAAAGTGAGACTTAAAAAAATAATCTAAGATGATATACGTAAAAACCTCAACAATTTTTGTCTATGTTTGACCGATTCACTAAAAAATAACTGAATCGGCGGATATAATAGAAGTCGCTAAATTCTTATTAGCTTGTAGACCGGACAATTTCAAAGATATCACGTAGAGCGAGACAGCACATCCATGCCCATTAAGGAATCAAGGTCCTATAAGCTTATAATTCGTAAAGTTATGCTCCTGGCGACAAGACACTCAAAGTCACCGTTTACTGTGGTTCTAGATGTTGGCAAGCAATAACCAGAATTAAATCCATCTAAAATTCTATTTTTCTTATCGTAGAAACACGCCTATCGTCTTATAACTGCATCTTCCAATGGTTGACTGGTAGAAAATGCTACCATTTAGTGCGCCTGTACAATTCTATTGTATAAAGTTTAACAAATAAATAAATCAATTTTTTACCTAATTTGTAGGAACATCGTACGTAATTCGCATATTCGTTTCCAAGTACCACTCTCAATCGTACTCTCGATTGTAGAGGAGGCCCGTGCCCTGCAGAGGGACGTATATGAGCTGATACAGATACAGTTTCCAAGTATCCTAAAATATGTAAGTACCATGACTATCCTCTCCATTTTTAACATCAGACTATGCAGTCCCCTACATCTTCCCCTTCCCCTCCTATATCTGTATTTGTAGTCCCCTACTTCTTCCCCTTCCCCTTGCCCTTGCCCTTGGGGTCGGGCTCCGGCTCGGGTGTGGGCTCCGGCGGCGGCGGCGGCCAGTACTTGTCGAAGAACGCGTCGTCCGCCGCGAACACCAGCGGCAGGATCTGGTTGCGTCGGTTCCAATCCTCGCGCTCCTTCTCTTCTTTTTCTTCTAATTCCCGTTCTTCCCGTGCTTTTAGCTGGAGAAATAAAAATAATGTTATTTTTAACCCGCACTAGGCCAGCGTGGTGGAATATATGGCCTAAACCCTCTCAATCATACTCTCGATTGTAGAGGAGGCTCGTGCCCTGAAGTGGGACGTATCTGGTCTGATACATATTATTTTGTATAAGATAGAAATTGAATAAATGAGGAAGTAATGGAAGATAAGTTAAGTCGGAAGGGAATTAACAGATATTGAGATCGCTTTGCTTTTTGGTACTAAACATTTCATAATATCATCCTATTCCGAGCTATTTTTCAACACATGTTAATAGTTACATAGAAGAATTTGATAAATGTACAAAGTGCACTGAGAACCCATAAACCCATTGGGGAAAGCCATCCCAAATACAAAATTCAACATCTTACAAATTCATAAATAAAAAGATTTTCCTTGGCTTCCTGAAGTATGGCAGCTTTAAACAAATTAGATGCACTAAGAATATGAGAGAAATTCCCTAAATAGTAATTTACAATAACTTGATTTTTTTCTAAATTTTCTTCAATATTTGCAAAACTCCAGCACTCACCTCCATTAAAGCCAAATAATCTTCCGTGTCAACATCCTTCTTCTTGCCCTTAGCAACAGGCTTGGCTTCCTTCTTCGGGGATTTCTCCTTCTTCATCGGTTTGAGAGGCATGTACAGCCTCTTAGGGTTCTGTATCTGGTACGGCGCGTCTATCAACGTGTATTCTGGTGAGAAAGTGAACACTGACCGCACCAAGTTGTATTGGTAGTCTGTGCTAAAGCTGGAAAACAAAATTATGCTTTTATTACATTAGGAAACAGCTTCCTATGGTAAAGGATCTCTGGCGCCTTACAGTGTAAGTGGTGGGTAGAGCCTTGGTGTAGGTAAGTCGATAAATAATCATTGCCAAGTGGTCGATCACGCACCACAGTCCTAGAGAAAACCAAGGGGTATAAGTTTGTTGTTGCGTTTCGTTCGGTGAGTGTGATTTCCTAAGGCCCTGCTGTTGGAAGAACATTCGTAGCCGCCCATATAGCGTCCACTAGAGCAAGTTTTCTCTGATCAACCTGTATTTATCCCTTCTCGAGCTAGCGACACAATTTATCGAACGTCAAAAAGATAATGCAAAACATCTTACAGATCAAAAATATAGTGAATAATCTTGCTCAAGTCCCTGAGGCAGCACTCATACGCGGCTCCTTCAAAGGTGACCACGTGTTTGGAGTCCACCGCTACGGCCTTTGTCTCCTGGTCTTCCGCTTCCTCCTGGGCTGTGTAGTAGACCCCGGCTTCCTCCGGTGTTGGCAGCCGGTCCGTTTCACCGAGGTACCTCGCGGCTGATAGCATGTTGTCCTAGGGTTAAACGATATTTACGGATTGTAGTTGGAAAAAATAAAGACCCATATTTTCTACAATATTACTGAATCTATTAATACATACATAAACACACGCCTTTTTCCCAAAAGGGGTAGGCAGAGGTGCTACCAGAACACCCACGTTTCGCCTTGTATATTCCGTCCCACGATGTGATAGGGGGCGAGCCTATCGCCATATCGGGCACAAATTCCTGACTCCGGGCTGATAATGAATAGAAAAATCCAATATCACTTTGCCCGACCCGGGATTCGAACCCGACACCTCAGCTTTGCAATCGTACCGTAGTACCACTACGCCACCGAGGCAGTCTATTAATATACCCTCATTAATATCTATTGAAATCTACTTTTTGATTTAAAAAAAATAACTTACTTTGAACCTTCTCAGCATCCGCTTCCGGTCAGCAGCATCGAAGTGCTGCATCTCCTTCATCCACTCACAAAACCACAGTATCAATACAGCTTGGGTTGCTGGAAGGACACAGTTAACAATTAGTACCTCCACATTGGGCCTTTTGCTTATTAATTGTTCACCTGACAACTTATTAAGTCTATCTTAATCAAGTGTCAGCAATCAAGAGCGACTCTGAATTAAAGTATAATGAAAAAAACCTCGAAACCATTTAATATAATCAATGTTAATTAATGATATATTCATTCACTCAATTGAAAACCTTTGATAATTATACTAACGTCTGTCCATCTCATCTTCCTGAGCTCTTCGCACTAAATTCGCCAGCGTATCCAAAAACCAGAACTCAGCCAAGCTGCTCTTATACCTAGTGCAACCTACAAGACTTGCTAGCACATCTATGTACTTCTGTTGTGCTGTAAACGCTATCCTAGGTATAGCGTTAGGATCTATCTCAGTTTTAAACTCCTCTGGAAGCACATGTATACGGTTTTGGTCTTCTATTTTTCTTATCTTGTCCGGCAAAATTCTCCGCAGCGAAGGAGTGGGGAACACATCTGGTTGCTCTTCTTGCACCGCTTCTGCTTCCTCGACTTTTACTTCTTCCTCGACTACTACTTCTGGGGCTACTTCTTCTTCTTCCTCGCAGGGGCCTGGTGGATACACAAAATAATTATCTACTGATGACTGATGAGTATTAATTCAAATATTAAAGAGGTTTTGGCACTAAACTACTGCTTTTACCAATAATCGTCAACGACTAAGAATTAAAAGAAAGACTACTAAATGTAAATTTAGAATAGGCTTCAGACAGTTTAAGTACGATTTGACAAACAAAATATACCTTGTTCCTCGCTCTCCCCTGAACTTGTAGAGGACTCGAGCGACTCAGGAGCTGACCTCAAACATTCCAGCCCTGATTCTGACAACAACTTTTGCAGAAGTATTTCGTGCAGATCTTCTATTTTTCGAGAAGTCATCGTTAATTTTTAATCCAGATGAAATGATAAAACAACACTTTTGAAATACTTCAAGTGACATTGACAGCTCAACAATGAATCAAAAACATTTAAATCAAAAATAGTCCTCAAGTAGTATTTACTTTCCATTAATAAAAGATAAACCTTATTAATATTTAAAAACTTAAACCGGAGCCTAACGACCAGAATAGTTTATGCACACAAAAATATTTTGAAATAATTGAAGTTTTAATTTGGCGGTATGAATACCGTTGCCCTGACGTTACATTTGAATATTTTACCCCCTACATTTGAAGCTGAACCACTCAAATCACATAATGTGTAGTTTTGAAGCGTAAAGAAAACACAAGTGGTTGTCACATTTAGTGAAAACACCTCTGGCGACCCTTTGCGTATGCAAATAGGCTCGATACATACATATTAAAACAATGTGAGGAGTAATGAGCGGATCAAACAAAGCCGGAATATGTCGGAATTCATTAAAATCACTTAACGACGTAATAAACGTGACGCGGCCCTAATTGGAACCGCCGAAAAGTGAGGGGACCCTAAAATAAAAGGGTTTGGCGGGTGGAAGGACGCAAGGGATGGGAAGACGGCGGGGCTAGTCTTTTTTATTCTTAGTTGAACAACCTGGTTTTGCCAACGGACAAATAATGAATGCCCTTCAGAATACATCATATAGCACCGCGTTTACTAGTAGGTATTCCATATGCTATTGAAAACTAATTAAAAAGGTGAGATGAAGAATTTAGGAATATCACTCACCAAACGACACAAATCTTATGCCACGCGCATTTTTTCTAAGATTCAATGTTTATTTGTTTTAATAGTTGCAAACATGTACACCATAATCATTCTCAATCACAGGAAAGTCTACTGTTAAACATACATAGATAGGACTTCAACTAAAAAACAGCGTATTGAGTCGACATGCTGATACTTGTTTTTAAGCCACCACAAAATAGACCAGAAAGGAAACATATAGCACGATATCGACACAAATAACTATCAAATTCTATCTTTAATCACATGAGAAAAACAACTGTAGGTCAGGCCTCACATTATGCGGTTTTAGAAGAAGTAAATGTGAGTAAAAAAAAACTCAAACAGTTCTATTTATATTGAGTTACGATGGTTCTGTCGAGGACTAATCTCTTGCCTTGCACCACCGTTGTCGGTTGAAGGAGGCTCGCACAGCGCACTGCTAGGGCTTGCGCCGTCCTAATTACAGGGGACACCGAAACACCTCCGTTTACGCTCATATTCAATAGCACACGTTACATATTACACCATTGTACGACGCTGAACATGTCTGGGATGCTATTCGACTGTATGATACTGTCTACTATCTAGCCGCTACCTGCAATAAAATACAGAATTGTTGCATAGAAAACCAATTTGAAGTGATTTGCTGTCGCATTTCGTGCGGTGTGTGAGATTACTGGAGTCCCAAGGATGGTGGTATGTTTGTATCTGCCTGAAAAGACCACAATACATTGACAAAGAACCCCTCATTGTGACTGTGTGTTGCGAATGGTGTTCAACCTGTGACGAATAATTACAGGCTCCGACTAAGCTAGTATAATAGTGTCGACCAACGGTTTCTATACCCCATTGGGATTGCAAGGTGCTTGGATAGAGGTACGATGACCCAGAAAACTCGTCATAGCGGCTTTTGGGGTTCATCCAGAGGCGGATTAAATGTTGAGAGCGCCCTAGGCAAGCACCTCAAAGCGCCCCTCTAGTAGCCATACTTAAAAAAATACTAACTTTGAAAAAACGAGTAGTTAGTTGTCTTATTGCATATTTGGTGATTGTACTATTTTGTGAATGAGTGATGTACACCATGATAAAACGCAAATGGTCAGACACAGATAATGTTTCTTATAGCATTCAATGATTTTGCATGAAACGAAGATATCCGAAATCGTGCGCCCCCTTCGCAACCTCGCGCCCCTAGGCACGTGCCTAGTTTGCCTTAGGGATAATCAGCCTCTGGGTTCACCCGTGACGTTTAGAGTTTAGACACAGATCTAGAGTCCAGGTTAGCTCAATAAAATTATGTCAACCCATAATTGCAATATCACATTTAGATTGCAAGGCACTTACCATCATCACAATACCAGAAATAACACCTTCAACTAACTGCTAATTCCGTGTAAGTTGCATAAAATGTTGACCTAAAAATTCTGCCAAACCGTACACTTGATATCCCTTGTACATTTCTCGCCGAGCGTCCAAATTATGGCCCTCGCGTGTGACAAGAGTTATTGACCTAGTTGGGCTCTTTGATCCTAGACACTCGCGCCGTCTTGAGCACTCATTCGATTCGGCGACGACGGAATATTCCCTGAAAATTTTAATTAATATTTGGGATAAAGTGTTATGAAGAAAACATTTTGTTGCATTAATTGGTAGGTACCAGATGGGGCTATTTTGATAAGGATAGCAGGTTAAAGTTTACTATACTGATACGATTTTTGGAGCTATACGTGTCTATATATCAGCCTCTGTATTGCAAAGCACTGGACTCGTCTAAAATTGAGTTAGAGTGCGTTATAATGGACTAAACACAAACACGTGACTCCGAAAAGTCAGAAGTGTGTCGCACTTATATTTGAATTCTTAGTTAATGATCCACACGCTTAAAGCTGAATAATAGTGGTTGAAATCCACATACCTCGGAGGTCTTCAAAGTTGAGGAGTGTGTAGATTACCAATCTGCGTTAGACCACCCTGGTGGACAATAACTTGCAAATTTTTTAATCGTTAAGGTTCTTGCTCGACTACAAGGACTTATACAATTATAACAATGCAAGAGGGTATTAACACTTCAAAATGTTGAATCACCCTCTTTAGACAGTTTTCAGGTACAAAAATTCACTGCTGTACACAAGCCCCTCTTAGGATTTTCATAGCAACTTCTTGAAAGCGGAGTGCATCCAACAAATATGCAACCTTTATTGGATCGTCTATTAAAAAGTATAGTGCGTGGTGACGTTAGTCAACGTTAGACTAATCGTCTCGGGTTCGAATCTCAGGGTACATCTTTGACTTTTCTGGGTCATTTGTGTATAGAGAGTCAATTACCACGCACTATAACGGTGAAGGAAAACTGATGAAACCTGTATACCATAGCGATGTTAAGAAGATTTTCTATGGAATGTGAAATCCGCCGACCCGCACTAGACCAGCGTGATGGACTATATGGCCTAACTACCTTCAGTCAAATTCTCGGTTGTAGAGGTCGTGCCCAGCAGATGTAATTATCTGGTGATTTTCTTCAATTGTAAATTTTTAGAAAAAGTCAATAGATTTGCATCCACCGTCTTCTTAAGTCGTCACGAGTCTTTCAAATAATTATTTTGAGTGAAATTAATTTTTCTCCGAAGTGTTATTTCTTAGAAACAGTAGATGGTAAGTTTGTGTGGATAGTGTAGAGTCCCACCGCGGGAACAATGCGCGCGGCGGATGTGCCGCCGCGGCCGGATATCACGCCCAAACTGATACCAGTTAGGCTGCGTGCCGAACAGACACCATTCTTTGATATATTAGTACACAAACTACAACAAACTTTTACATCGCATACCTACAAGAATATAGTGGTATATACATCCGAATTTAACTGTTTTTTTCATGTATATATTGTTGGGGAACCTGAATTCAATAAATAAACAAATATAAGATTTCGAAAAAAAACAGTGCGCTCTGTTAAGAAGAGGCGTGTGTGCCGTAACATTTACAGCATCTTCTGCAATACGAACAATATAATGATACCTATATTGTATTATAATTTGAAGGGTTTCCAAATAATGTCAGTGTTTTAGAAAAAAATAATTGACCATGTCGTTAACATTTATTGTTTAAATTAGACATAGTTTGAACACATTAAGTTCTGTATTGTATCAGCCCATATACGTTCCACTGCAGGGTAAGAGCCTCCTCTACGATCGAGAGTACGATTGAGAGTGGTTAGGCCATATAGTCCACCACGCTGGCCTAGTGCGGGTTGGCGGACTTACATACCATAGAAATTCTTGCAAATCGCTATGGTGTGCAGGTTTTCTCACGATGTTTTCCTTCACCGTTATAGTGCGTGGTGATTGACCATCAATACCTACATTAATTTGCCCAATGAAAATTTTAAAAACCTTGTCAAAATAATAGAAAGTTTTCTTTACAAAAATGTTTTCTTCGTATTGGGTGACTGATTTAATAAACCGAGTGAAACCCGATTAGCGCAGCAATTAAGCTGCTGGTTCCTCCGCTATATACAGGAGATTCAGTTCCCGCGTGGATAAGAGTTAATTGTGTG
Organism: Theretra japonica; assembly: GCA_033459515.1. NCBI lineage: Eukaryota > Metazoa > Arthropoda > Insecta > Lepidoptera > Sphingidae > Theretra > Theretra japonica. The sequence continues at coordinate 1,977,247 of CM065928.1, forward strand.
TTATCGAACTTATTCACAATACTGCTGTTCTTTGTTTACAATTATTTACCTAATATAGATTAATACATAGCAACCCGATATTCCCCGAGATAATGTACCTACACACCCCCATATGACCATTACCTACTTCAGATTCATCACGTCTGATAGAAATTCAAAGGTAAGTTTTATCTAATTAATACTTTAATTTATGATTTTAAAATTATTTAACATGACCATAGTAACTTAATGTTTTAAGATGTAGCTTTAATACATTTTGTCGTAGCATGGTGATTGTAGAATCTTGTTCTAAAGTCGGCAAATTGAACCAAATCTACAACAGCCTTTAATTTTATCATAAAGCAGTGGCCACATAACAATATCCAACTAGATCATTGCCGTGAGTGTGCACCGGGATTGTAGAAAAAAACTCATCGTTCCTGATACGCACTCGGCATAATGTATACAAAGTACGTAGACATGTGTGTGTGTGCGTGTGTGTGTGTACGTACACACACGCCAGCTCATTTAAGTGCGTGCATGGCAAAAATGCAACTCCGCGACTTGGTTAAATATCGGACGAACAGCGCCAGCTGTGGAGATGTGTTTAAGTATTTTTCTTACCAGATTTACAAAAATTAATATCTGAATGGTTTCTTAGATTAACGCGAATGCAGTCCGCCCCGTGATTACGAAAACTGTTAAGTTGGCGAAACGTTGGGAAATAAAAAAATGTAGAAATTGAATCAATTTCGGGATAAAATCGGTAGTAATTCCTTTTATTTCAATTAATAGCTACTCAACTTATCGAAATGTTTTACAACAAAATCATCATCAAATGAATAATAATAGGCGATCTGCAAAGAACGACCTCTTGGAAGAAACTTGCATCCAATCCCGTGCAATATGAAGTATGTGTATTGATAGTCAATCACCACGCACTATAACGGTGAAGGAAAATAATTTCTACGATATGTAAAGTCCGTCAACCCGCACTAGGCCAGCTTGGTGTACTTTACCGTCTAACTCCCCTCAATCGTACTCGCGATTGTAGAGGAGGCCCGTGCCCTGCAATGGGACGTATATGGGCTAATACGAAAAGTTGTAAATAGCTGTGTGAATATTACGCACTGCCACCAGCTGCTCGCACTGTGAAGTTCGTCATTCATGTTATTTGTGAAACTTTAAGGAGTACAAGTGACCTCAAGAGATACGTTAATCAGTTTCAGCACGTCTCCGGGGCAACAAAAATGTTTTATGGAGGAAATTACCGTACGGCAATGAATAATTCATTATTTTATGAAAAAATTTACACTTCACCAATGAATAATTCATTTATGCTCTGTATTGGGAACAACTATAGTCATTCGTCTTATGATACAAATCTTTAAGTAATGACGTATTTCGTACAAATTCATATAATTATCAGTTTTCGCGTATTTTCTCCGTGATATGTAAATAATAGGCAATAAAAGCAGACTCATTCCATGTAATGTACGGATCAATACTATAAAAAATATATAAAACCAACATCCCGCACCCCTCTCCACTCCACTCCGTATTCCCAACTTCCCCAACTGTCGGGGTGAATGAACCCACGAAATGCACGCACACACGCGCGCGCCGCACACAGCGGTCAAGGCAGGACACGTTGCCGTAGGTTGCGCGGTGTCAAGTTCAATGAACCCGCACTTTTAATGTCAACCCACAAAAGTTTAAGGTGTGCCAGTTTCGAGCGGGAAATTGCTGGTTGTGATTTTTTTGTTTACTTTTTGTGGCTTTGGATGGACGCTTACAGGGATAGGGCCGATTTTTTTTGACTCTCGAAGTTATTCATGGAGGTTTAGGAATATCTTTCAAGTTTAAATTAATTGATACAATATTTCTAACTTATTATTTGATGAAATGCTATTTTGCACATGATTTACATGTGCGTTTTTGGCACATGATTTAGTATGTCAAAATTGCAAAATTTTACAATAGAAATACCTCGTAGATCTTTAAGTATATTCATTTTTGTATACAATATTTGTTTTCTTACTTGAAATCATATGCATCATATCTGATACGAATTTCGTAATACTCGCACATAATTTAATTTATATATATTAAAAAGAGAAACTCATTGATCTTGCTTATGTTTCACGGCAAAGGTCTATTCTAAGGCGGAGGCTTAAGTCTATAAATATTTAACGTAGTTATATTTACAGACAGATTTTACTTGAAAGTAAGAATCTATTTTCAGAATTTTCTTTAGTACTAAGCCTTGTTTTCCTACGTAAGATATTACCTTCTAACTTATGGGTAACAATTATATTATTTGTACTTAAAAATGTACAATACTTTAAGGGAATAGATGATTAAAACACTTGATGTAATGAAAAAGTGCAAATGACGTTTTTATCACTCAAGGCAATTTCTTACAGCCCTGAGATGAAAATAAAAACAGGAAAAAGAAAGGGTAAGATAATGTGTACTTAGATAAATTATCAACTTTATTGTATTAAAAAGTAAAGTGTTCTCATTATTTAAAAATAACTTCTCTTATAATTTGCGGTTTTGAGCATATTATATTTACCATTAACAATAGTGATGTCCTGATTTCGATTTTCAAGTTTCCATATTGCGTTTTCAAACATTCGAAATATATTATTGGTGCTTAAAACTATCTCGGATATATAAGCGTCATTGGAAGCCTATGACAACCTAAATGGTCAGGTGAGGAAATAAAAGAAAAACTAGCTATAAAAGAAATGTCCTGGGATTCTATACCCACGAAAAATTCTACCCTATCCTACTAATATTATAAAGGTGAAAATTTGTGTTTGTTACTTCTTCACAATTTTGATGAAATTTAGTATGGAGGTAGCCGATACCCTGGTTTAACACATAGGCTAATTTTTATCCCGAAATGCACTTTTCCCGTGGAATGAGAAAGGAATTGAAAAATGTATATTTGCTACTATTTTAAACTCAAAAGGATTATTTGAGATAGAATATATGATGGATGAAATGGGATATAAAAGGACAGGGTTACATGCCTTGTGTAAAAAGTGCGTGGTGGCCTCGTGGTATCGGACCAGACTCGGCTGCCTACATGTTCACGGTGGTCGCGGGTTCAAATCCCAGGGCACACCTCTGACTTTTCGAAGTTATGTGTGTATTGATAGTCAATCACCACGCACTTTAACGGTGAAGGAAAACATCGTGAGGAAACCTGCATACCGTAGCGATTTTAAAAAAAATCTACGGTGTGTAAGTCCGCCAACCCGCACTAGGCCAGCGTGGTGGACTATATGGCCTAACCACTCTCAATCGTACTCTCGATTGTAGAGGAGGCTCGTGCCCTGCAGTGGGTCGTATATGGGCTGATACAATACAATACAATACATGCCTTGGGTCATGGAACAGGTTGAAACGAGACTGGACGGGATGGGACTGAACGAGAAAAACAGTATAAATAGCGGCAGCCGCGTTGAGTTAAATAACAGCTAGTACGCAAAATAATATGTGTCTGATGTGGACTGGACTCAAAAAGAGTCTGCACTCGGGCGAAGCCGGATCGGGCCGCTAGTACTTGTATGTTAAAACCGGGAAATCACTTTTCTTTCAGACCATACAAGGCAACTATCAATCACTCTAGATTCGGGTCTTCATAAAGAACTGAAAAATATAGAAAAACTTTGAAAAGTCTTAACAAAGATTGAAACTAACTTTCTGTTATTTATCACCCAATTAAGTAATTTCAACACCCACGTCTGTTTTTCACTTTCCATTTCCTCAGATTTTTTTTATTGGAATGAATGGAGAGACTAGCATGCCATTCGCCTGATGGTAAGCGATACGACCGCTTGTCGCGCCAAACAACACCATGAATTACAGAGCATTGCTTGGCATTCCACTGCGCTCGCCATCCTAAGACATAAGATGTTAAGTCTGATTATGTCCAGTAGTTATTCTGGCTACTATGTCCTTCAAACCGCAACATAACAGTGCATTTACACTGCTGTTTGGCGGGAGAAATATACATAACAAAATCACCAGTTATTTAGTATATTTTAGTGGCAAATGTATGCATCACAGATGACTCGCGGAAGTGAACTTGTAATCGGATGAGCGCAGATCGGCCTCAGTGGCTTGTGTCCCGCGGTCTCTGGTTACATGGCTGTTGATAACACTATTTGTTGCGCTGTTAAATAACACTGCTTTGATTTGTTTACATGTCCTTTACATGTAGGTCTGGTTGATCATAGTAGTAATTATTTTTGGAGAAGATTTGTAAACTGAAACATCAATGCTGTTCGTAAGGATCACACTTTTTTACTTTTTGACTATATGGCCTAACGCCTGTCAATTGTGCTCTCGGTTGTAGACAAGGCCTGAGGGCTGCAGTAGGACGTTTAAGGGTTAATACAGTATAGTAATGTACACCGTTTTCCACAATGTTGTTATTAAATATGGGTAATTTAACTCAGTAAATATACCTATAATATATAACTGAAAGTTTGATATTTATTGGTTTATTGTGGTAGCAACTAATAAAGGTGAATTTATATGCCCTGGCATCTGGACTGGTATGTGGACGAAACTATACCCACAATAATTCAGCTCACATGAGGCCTAGTCCAGCCTCTAGAATTAAGAGAGGTTAGGTCATATTCCACCACGCCGGCCTAGCACAATACGCTGCCCTCAAGCCGGACACAAAACTATTTATAATATTTTTTGTATCACATCCCACGAGCGATACGTGGAGCAGTGATTTTGAACAGTATTACGGAGGTTCCGCGAGCGTGCGTCAAGTTTGGCGAGTGCTCGAGTTTGAATGGCTCATTACTACGCATGCCGGATTTGTACCCGCTACCCGCACGCCTTTGAACAAACCCATGCTGTATTCATTTGATAATTACTATTACGTTTTTTTACTTTGGCGCCCTATGTATTTACAGCATAGTCGCTATTATGTTTGAGTAATTAGGGACCTCGGATTTGTAACTTTTTATGTAAGTAGAGTACATTTTTTGTTTTATTTTTCTTTCAAGTAGCAGCTGGGAATAGTTCTACACCCTCTTTATTTTCCAGAAACTGAAAATTTAAATTACAAGGCATGATTATGTAAATATAATTAAACATTAGTTTTTTTTAATTGCAATGAATGGGGAGACATTGTAATGAATGGCGAGACGAGCCTGCCATTCGCCTGATGATAAGCGATACGACCGTTCTTGCACAGTAGCAAAACCAAACAACACCATGAATTACAAAGCAATGTTTGAAATTTCACTGCGCTCGCTATCCTGAAACATAATGTTAAGTCTATGACAGCCTCCGTGACGCAATTGGTTAGACGTCGCCTGCGAAACGAGAGGCCACGGGTTCGATCCCCGCACAGAGACAAATGTTTTTGAGACCCACAAATATTTGTCAAGGGTCTGGGTGTTTGTGAGACCGAAAAGTCTCTCGTAGCTTCTGATACCCACAACACAAGTCTAAATTGATCTTAATGTGGGGTCAGGACTATGTATGTGACTGATGGGTATATTTGTGTAGTTACTCTAACTACAATGTCTTTCAAACCAGAACACAATAGTGCATTTACACTGGTGTTTGGCGGAAGAAAAAACATTGCAGTGGTACCACCAGTAAAAAAAGTAAGTTTTTGAATCTAATTCCATATTAAATGCTAAGTTACGCAATGTTAGACTCATTGTACAAGTAATAAGGACACAGTCAAGCAATAGGCCGCAGTGTCAATGCTTGGGGAAGACCTATGTTCAGCAGTGGACTGCCTGTGGCTGAAGAAGAACATTATGTTCACAATGATCATTGTTACATTGTAGGTCTTCAAACCTCTCTTCCTATGACTTAATATTTAGAAGCCAGGTGGTAGTTTTGGTGATTACAGACACCATGCGACTAAAAATTTTTCAAAGCGACAAATATTTTTTGCAATTTTTTAAATATCATCGTGTTTGGATCCCTGTACTGTATCAGCCCATATACGACCCACTGCAGGGCACGAGCCTCCTCTACAATCGAGAGTACGATTGAGAGTGGTTAGGCCATATAGTTCACCACGCTGGCCCAGTGGGGGTTGGCGGACTTTTACATACCATAGAAATTTATACAAATCGCTATGGTATGCAGGTTTCCTCACGATGTTTTCCTTCACCGTTATAGTGCGTGGTGATTTACTGTAAATACACACATGACTCCGAAAAGTCAGAGGTGTGCCCTGGGATTTGAACCCGCGACCACCGTGAATATGTAGCCGCATCTGGTCCGTTACCAACAGGCCACCACGCACTTTTTTAAATCCCTAGTTTTTGCCAAAATTAAAATTGAAACCCTTGCATACCATTGATCTTTAAAAATAAAAAGGTGTATATTATTATTTCAGGAATACGATGTATTCACATTACAACCGAAATACGACGATAAATAAAAAAATACAAAAAAAAAATTGTCTCGTTTTTTTTTTGCGAAAATTTTGTTTGCGTTGTATCTGAAACCACTAATATTACCCCCTGGCTTCGTTTTCGATCGCAGTCTGGATATACCCCGTATAGTATATACTATATAGTACCTACACAAAGTCCCTTCTGGACAAGCAACGCTTTAGAATAATAAGGCAAACTAGAATTATAGTGAGGTATCAATATGTATGTGATAGAATTGTAGTGAGGTATTAATATAAAGCAGTATTATTTATTAATATTGCACGTCTAGTGAATGGGGGTCGGTGGTGATGTCACATGTGCAGCATCCGCGCCAAATCTGAACAGACCACTCTCCGCGCGGCCCACCAGAGGTCGCTTTCACTTTCCCAAACTAGACGAAATGAGGGTGCCCACTCAGAGTACACGGTTTGTGAAGCTTTTGTGAGGTTTTGAGCAGTTTTAGAAATACATATATCGGGGAATAAATATACGTATTATCAGCTCTATCGTAAGATGTGTATGTTTATTAATAACACATATTTTAAAATTTATTTTGGACAACAATCATACGTATAATAGAAAAAACTAAATTGATTCCAATTTCGCGAACACAGACCGAGTGCAGAGACTTAAAATATTAGTAAGAAGCAAATTCAGTCATCAAAATATTTTCAATATTTAGTTCCATACATATATTATTTTATATATGTAGATATATGTGTACCCATAGTCATTGGTCACCTTTGTTTTAAAATTATTTAAATTATAATTTACCACCTAAGCATTAAGTTCTCGTTACGAAACTCCGTTGCAATTCAAAAACAAAAATCAACAATAAATCCAGATCGATCTAGAATTAGTTGCTGCTAAACTAGTTATATAATGCCACACTGTCAATCACGTATAATGATTATCGCACGGCAATTTTATGCAACAGGCGTAAATTAATTTAAACAAATTAAATAAGCGACGCCAAAATCGCGCCAAAACTACGTGACGTCGTTTCGCCAGAGTGACCAATTAACACGAAAATATCCCGCCGCCCGGGCCCGCGAGTTGGCCGCAAATTAGGTTCGCCACAATTTAATAATTCACTTTTTAAATTATTTAAATTCTAAATTCTTGGTGGGTGTTTCCGCGTTATATATCGTCTCGAAGGGTTGATGTAATATCAACTAACACTGCTGTAAAAAATATGAAAAAAAACATTCAATTAATTCCCATACAAACTCGACCCAATTAAAATCCTATACAAGTACGAGTATGTCATACATAGAATGTGTGTATTGATAAGTAATCCTGTTTCATTACATCCTTCGTTTTTTTTTAATTTACTCTTACTTGAAGCAGCGCAGGCAAAGGAACGTTAAGCGATTTCCTAACCTATAAATGCTTTTATATTTTTTTCCAATTCCCAAGTTGAATGACCGCTGCGGGGTGCGCGGGGGAGGGGTGCGGGGTAATTCATCACACTGCAATAATGTGAGTAAACGCAGCCCGGGATGGGACCTAGATGCGAAATAGGGGAACGGTGTTACCGCAAAGCAATAAGCGCTGCATAGACAACACCGCTTGTGAGACGATGCAGGTTTCATTTAGTTTTATTTATTTTATATTTTTTTGTGTGTGCCTATATTTTAAAAGGCAGGTTTGGGTGGAATAATAATTATAAATAATCTTGTTAATTTATTTTTAAGAAAAACACGTTTTAGGACTAGCTATGAAAATAAAGATCCAAAAATACGAAATTATATTTTCTGTCGCGTCCTATTGAGTATTTTTTTTTAATATTTTACATTTCAATAAAATATTGTTTCAATTCTATTGTTCCATTGCATTGTATTTTGTATTACAAATCCATCTTCAAAAGAATTTTGAAGAAAATCTGTATAATGCCTCGATTAACCAACCTCCTTCTGAAATGGCTTAAAGCGCTTGATCCATTTGTCTATGAAGCGCTTTACGCTAGTTTTATATAAAATCATCCCCTATCTATCGCTGACGGGGGCATCGTCTATTGGTGGAATGCCCCAACGTGGGTTTTCTAACTAAAATCATGAGAACGCCACCCTTTGTGCTAACACTGGCTTTAAACAAAACAATGCGCCATTTTACTTGTTTTTTTTCTCTCCCCTGCTGCTAATCTATAAGGGTTGGTGGTTCTAGGGTAATGACCGCCATGGAAGCCAGTTTACAATTTACGCTCAGCTGATTCGCTTTTAAGAATAAATTATTACAAATGGTGTATTTGCATAAAATTAATTAGGCGGATAAATTGTCGTGAGACAGGCTTGAATAACGTTTGTGTGGCCAATGTGTTCGTACTTGGTGAACGCACCTGCTGCGATGTCTATGACTAGCTTCTAATGGTTCATTAGTTTTGTAATACATTTTGCGTAGTGGTAATGTATTTTTTGTCCCTCTTCTCTAGGAAGGTTTGAAAGGCCAGAGACCCGTTAAAAATATAACTAGTTATATAGTTTTTTCGCATAACAAATTATTTTGTTATGTAAGCGTCCTAGGCCCGTTTTGCTTGGTAATGTTACGTTGAGTCCCAGAGGGTTCGAATTTTGGAGGAGTACGTTTGGTGGCTTAAACTGTAAGTTCCTCCGAGGCTTCACATCAGTCCGTAATTCTACTGGAATATGATATCACCCACGACCCTTCATTGAAATGTGGGTGTCAGTAATATTATACAACTGAAAAAGAACAGATTTAAAGCGCAAGATAGAGAGGTAAGTAGGTCCCATAATGAGAGGTGAGTTTGTTTCCAGTAACTCCATATTAGACAACGGTTTGGGGAAACGGATAAATAATTAGCCATATAAAAGGTACTAATCCGAAGTGCGTGGTGGCCTGTTGGTAACAGACCAGACGCGGCTGCCTACGTGTTCACGGTGGTCGCGGATTCAAATCCTAGGACACACCTCTGACTTTTCGGAGTCATGTGTGTATTAATCACCGCGCACTATAACGGTGAAGGAAAACATCGTGAGGAAACCAGCAACCATAGCGATTTGTATAAATTTCTATAGTTTGTAAAAGTCCGCCAACCCGCACTAGTCCAGCGTGGTGGACTATATGGACTAACCACTCTCAATCGTACTCTCAATTGTAGAGGAGGCCCGTGCCCTGCAGTGGGACGTATATGGGCTGATACAATACAAAAACAATCGAATACGATGTAAGCACAAATATGTACTACTTAATTATAGATATTTGTTCCGGAACTGATTGTTTGCTTCCCGTACTTATGCATGAGTTTGTGTGCACGGAATGACTATTTGGAATAAAAATGAAAGCCTCCGTGGCGCAGTTGGTTAGACGCCCGCTGTGAAACGAGAGGCCGCGGGTTCGATCCCTGCATCGAGACAAATGTTTGTGAGGCCCACAAGTATTTGTCTCGGATCTGGGTGTTTGTGAGACCGAAAAGTCTCTCGCAGTTCCTGATATCCACAACACAAGACCTGATCTTAGTGTGGGGCTAGGACCATGTATGTGACTGTTGGGTGTATTTATTTATTTATTAAATATCTATCTTCCTTTGGGAGGTTCATTTGTTATCATTTTCTCATGTCATAATATATCCAAGTTGTTTAGGCTGCAAGTAACTAAATACTAAATATAAATTCTATATCGTTAATCTTGAATGTTAAAATTTTTAAATTACTTAAAGCTGATTTTGTTAGACAAAAGATACAATAAAAATACAATTAAAAATCAGCCCTAACGAATATTTTATATTTATAGTATTTGTGTAATTGTTATCAACCACTAAAACACTGACTCAAAGTTTAATTCCCATCATAAAACTTGTTAAAGAACATTAACAGTGTGACTAATTCTAAAAATCATAGTATGATGAACTGGTACTGGCGGCGTGGTGGCGTGGCAGTGGTACCGTGGTATCGTGGTGTTGTGGTGCGACCGGTCGACTCAGCGAGCGGTTTTGTGTCGCCAGGTGATTGTAGGTAATGTTTTATTGTGTCAGTCGACTACCCTACACACGGCATTTCTATTGCAACTGGCGATCCATCAGATTTGGCACTAAAAACTGTGATGTAAATAAATTATAATATTTGGGGATTTAAAGGATTTATAGGATAACAAGTTACAAAACAAAGGGTTGTAGGTTCGATGCCCCGACCTACATAATTGTAACGTAATCAAAAATATGAATTCAGGATGAGTGTGTTGTTAATAAAATTTAAGCAACCATGGTAAGTTCTTTATCGAACACAGACGTCCCTCAAAAATCTAGAGTAATTTAAATTAACATACTAACATGTATCCAAATTAAATTTAATTTGTATACTTTTTTATTTTTAAAAGACTGTTATTTTACATTTTTTTGAACCATAAATATTAAGAAATAATTTTACATACAAAAGCGTTGTAAAACTTCGCCAATAAAAATTATAATATCCATTAAAGACCGCCGAATCGTCGGCAATAAACTCGCACAAACTGGTTCCCATTCAACTGGTATGCGGTTCGAGTCGCGGACGGGTCTTTTTTTCCATGTACCGTTAACAATTTCACTGAATCGTGTTTTATAGTGAACAGATAGGTTCTTGCTATTTTTTTTACACATAAGCCTTTAGAGACTAAGGAGGTTGAACCACAGAGGTTTGTTTTTTTTATAAATATTAATTATAACTTGGCAAAAAAGAGTACGACGCGGTGAAAATTAGAACTAAAAAATACGTCAAAACTGTGTGCGCAGAGAATTTTTTATACGGATTTCTGTAAATTCTAGTACGGTTTTTGCTTGTTTTGTGATTAAAAATGAACATAACACCTAATTATAACAATAAATAAAGATTTTAAAATTTTACGTTGTACTGTTTTGGGTTGCCATATCAATAATAAATTAAATCTAAGCGCCCTCATTAAATCCATACTCTTTTTTGCCAACCTGTAGATAACTATTATAATGTAGTCTTTAATGGGGTGTGAGGAACTTCAAGTTTCAACCAATACTTTTCGGAGCGGAAGCCAAGTACATGTTGCTAACAAAAAGCCGAAGATTTGACGGAATGATCATGGCAGACATAGCGTAGACCTCTAGCCAAATGTCAGGCTGATGAAGGACAACAGCACCATCAGCAAGAGAAACTATCCCTTGCCAAGCATAAGTAGGTACTGAGTTTTAGCGAGCCCATTTCCAAAATAAATCTTGTCGAGGATTATGTTCAAGGGTGATTTTCCTGTGGCTGAAGAAGATGAGATGACATCATCTCTAATGAGCGTTGAATAATCGCGATCTCAAAAAGATAAACACATCATAATACAATACCATTATTAATGACACGTGTCAAGGTGATCATTGGGAATTACTATTTCACCAGACTTGATACCAAGACTGATCGATGTCCGTATTATCCTATTTGTCCTAGGTCCGGGCCTGTCAACATGCACCGGGAGCAAGCTAAGATCTTATTGTTACGTAGATACTGTCCGAGGCATAGGGTGATCCGAGACTTGTAGCAATTCATATGATTCATTGGGTCCCCATAATTTCAAGAAGAAAATATAATATAAAAGAATCTGCGGAACGAGGTTGCATAATACATGCTGTTGGAAACAAAAGTCACTGAGGGTCAACCAAAATGCAAAACAAACACATACCAAGACGTTACATAATCTAAAATGCGCAACAAGTAAAAAAAACGAATACATTACATATCCTTTATGGTTCATTTATCAGCAGTTCCCATCACTGGCCGCAACGCAACCAATAAATAAAAGAACAAAAACTTCTAAATTCAAATCAGCCAATAACAAAGCGTCGTGGAGCGATATAAAAACTCGTGATCCGGTTTTAGTATTAGAACGCCGAAAGTCACGTATGCGCACGCACACGACCTACCTCAACGAAAAAACAAAATGTCTGCCGAATTACGAATGCAAAGCGTTATTTGAATGATAAAAATGTACCTATGATGTGGGTATTTTTGGAACGTGGCGCGGCCGTTCCGTGGAACAAAGACAATTTTTGTCACGCACACTCGGATCGACACACGCACACTGGTGCGAATTTAGCAAAAAACCACATCGAATGTGATAATCGGTATTCATAGCGCAGACGAAAATGTTCGGGATCACGTGTGCGAGCGGGACGGCGATAGCCTCGTTTCGTTCTGGCCAAAATGCGGCCGATATAAGAATGACGCTTGTAAGGCCGACGACCTTAGGGTGGAGTTGCTTCAACCTATTTTTTATAGAAAAATATGAACATAGAAATGTCTCCACGCATCCATATGACAGGACGGAAACTTGGCACATAAAATATTAGGATCAATTTATATGCATGGCAGCCACTTGAAGACACCATAAAAAAATCATGAATCAATTAACTGTTCCCGAAAAAAAAATCAAAAATTATTTATTGCGTCATAACATCTGTTTCTTTGTTTTCATATTTGGCAAAGCTGCCTAAGGGAACAAGACTTAAGAAATCTCAACATGGTCCATTATTTAATCAGTTAATGCTAATAATATTCAGCCTAATCAAGTTCTGACGGGAACACTCCCTGGTAGGGTGTCAGTGACTGTCGGTAGGTGTCGCTAGTGTCGGCCATTCGTCTTGATTCGCGTTAAAAAGCGCGAGTCGTCGACCGGCGCCAAGGCCGCGACGAATTCGACGCCCGCGCCGACACAGCCTCGCCCGCGCTCACACCGCACAAATGCAGTATTCCATGTTTAAAAATTATATTTTTTTTTTACATAAATAAAATTTTTATTCTTTTTAATTTTTATATATTTTCAAATTCCGAATATTTATTATAGGTCTCCGAGACGAGTAAATGGCTTCAAGGTAATTGCTATGAGATTATTACTGCCTTTGAATATCTTCAATTGTATCGCAGATTTATTGCCAGCTTGTCGAAATGGAAGGAAAAAGGATTCTGATTCTTCTTGTCCAATTCTATTGTAGTCAGTACGGTTTGATTCTACCTCGGTTTGCGTAGCTAAACTTACTACTAAAATTATAATTTCTAAAATGTGTAATAGTTGAGTTACCCGTGTGTGCATGTCGCAAAGAATGCGTGGTGTTGGTGAAAGAGATTCGTTCCGCGCGTCGCGGCCGCGCTCCAACCTATGTAATTTACTTAGCCGGGACACTACACACTACACAAGTTAAACCAACTTCGGAAAACGAGGTACTATGTTCGATTATACTTATTTATTTGCTTCCTGATTTTTCGCTCGTTTCTGTATTTTGAGTAATCTTTTTATGTTCAGTAGTATTATAATAGTGTCTTAAGCTTTCAGTTTTTATAACGAATAACCGGTTAAGTTGGATAGTTGGGTGGTTTCAAAAAAGGCGTGACACCGACAAACCCTTTCAGGCGCACTTGGGTTATCGGACCTTAAAAATTAACTCTGGTACAAAATATCTCGAGTCTCCAGGAATGTCTAACTTGTCTTCAATACGCAACGATATTGTGAAATTAAATTAATAGTTGTAAATATTTTTGCCCCATTTGAAGCAAAGTGGGTGAGAAAACAATAAACTAAAGAGGCCTGTAATATACAGCCTGGCACCTGCATACATACGTAGTGATTAATCAATCCGGCGTGCGAGTTGCGCTTAGTTCTGCTTCTGTGTTATTGTAGCAGTTCGGTCTTCCCGCATGCTGGATATAGACCAAGTTACAGAGTCATATAATGAGCCATAATTGTTCAAGACAAGAGAACAGTGATTACGCCACTCGCCAGTGTTTGGCAAGCTTGGACTACGGCGTAACCCTCAATCGAACTCAGGATAGTAAAGGAGCCCTGTGTACAGGGAGGTTACTCTATGAACCGAAACAAACTCGAATCTTCGGACGTCGCACGTAAAACTGTATGTGCCTATGTACCCCATAAAATGTTCGAACTATAGACTTCAATCCAATCCAATCTATCAGCCAACGGAAGTCTACTGCTGAACATAGGCCTCTCCCAATGATTTCCACAGTGAGCTGTTGGAGGCAGCCTGAATCCAGCGACGTCCCGCGATCTTTACCAGGTCGTCTGACCACCTAGTGGGTAAGAACTATAGACTTAGTTCTGGAAAATTAAAAACGTACTGCAGACGTCGAACGTCCGAACATTCGAGTTTCGTTTCGGATCATAGAGTAACCCCTCGAAACTGCAGTGATGAGTGATACCATTACATACTACAGTAGTGAATAAGTTCATATCCGACAAATAAATGCGTGATCTAAAAAAAAAACCAAACTGGAAAGGACAACCGAGCAAAAACTATTTATGCGACATTCATATGACATGTCCAATGCTGCGAATCAAAAAACAACGCGAGATTCACGTTATTAATCATATTTTCTTGTCAAAATAATTTTAATTATTTAAAAAAGGACTTTATGTGTGCGTGATAGAATTGATTATGGTGTGATGGTAGTGTGAAGTTATCTAAGCCGTCAGCGGAGTCAGTGGCTTGCCCGGTCCGTCTGGAGTAGGGCTGCCAACAGTAACAGGATTCTTAGAATTAAATTAAGCTGATCTTAATATCTTGTTAATATCAACAATAAGACTGCCTCAGTGGCGTAGTGGTACTACGGTATGATTGCAAAGCTGAGGTCTCGGGTTCGAATCCCGGGTCGGGCAAAGTGATATTGGATTTTTCTATTCATTATTAGCCCGGAGTCAGGAATTTGTGCCCGATATGGCGATAGGCTCGCCCCCTATCACATCGTGGGACGGAATATACAAGGCGAAACGTGGGTGTTCTAGTAGCACCTCTGCCTACCCCTTCTGGGAAAAGGCGTGTGGTTATGTATGTATGTATGTATCAACAATAATAATTTTATTATCATCAGGTTTATTGGTTTTGGAGCGATGTGTGTGGGCCGTGATCGGTGAGAATTGATTTCTGATCGAGCAATCTGATGTAAGTAAGTTTCTTGGTTTGAAAAATCTCATATGAACTTCTTGATAGTATATTTTTCAGTTCGGCTAGGTTGTAATAGTTTATGTATCTAAATATTTCCATACATGGACAGATATGCCGACACCAATATAGCAAAGGTAAGAAAATTCGAAAACATTTCGAGGTTGTTTTCGTCATATGTGAGACAGGTGAGTTATAAATATCTACTGATATCTTCGCGAAGAGTGGCTCCATCTAACGCTAACTTTGATTCCCATTTTCTTACACTCACTGTCTCTCTCACTTACTCTTCACACAGTCACAGTAAATCACACACATAGGCCATGAACGTCCACAGCGACCTGTCAAAATCCGCCTGCTTCCAGCGACTTCCTACAACCTATGATAATTCACTACTAAATATAGTATTGGCAACCCTAATCCGGAGTCACACCTGCTCCAGCTGGGCCAGGTGGAGCCAGCCATTATTGTTTAGTGTTAGAATATTTTATTGCCTACCTGGATAACTAATAGCCAAATGACCTGCTTGATGCTTAAAATAATCGCGTCAGTGCCTTGACCCGTAGCATACAGCGTAGATAAATTCGACTTTGTACATTAAATTGCGTGGAAAAAACATTAATACCAATTTTACATATTTTGTAGTTGATTATTTTGATCAAAATAAGTACAGCTTGTCTGCTGTTTTTCAATTTCTCTACTTAATTTCTTGCAAGCTATATTGTTTTAATATATCGAAATAGGATGTAAGGTGCTTTAATTAACACCTTCCAAAGTCTAAGACAAATGCACGTGTTGCACGTCGTGGTTCTAAGTTCTAAGCTATTCAATGGGAGACACTGGCGACCTAGTAATGCTGAGATATTGTTGACATAAATGCCAAACCCAAATTACTGGATGGCTGCAGTGTCATCAGCGCCAGAAATTACGCCCAGAGTTCGTCATTCCACCTGCTAAGAATGGCAAAGAAACAAACCCTTCACCTTAATTATAAATCTTTAGGGAAGTCTTATGTTCAGCAGTGAAGATAATGATGATAAAATTTATTTTACATCTTAATAAATATGAATTTATACGTTGTTTGAAATCTCTTAGGAAACAAAACATTGCAGACATATCTTTGCTCACATTTTCGTTATATTATATTTTTAAAACGGCGACATCTAGCGGCATATTACATAACGATTACGGACTAAGCTTTTACATAATGTAATGCATAATGATTTACGTTACCCAGTATAAAGTGATCGCTATACTGATGTAGTATGATATGCAGTTATCAAAGGGCCGTTAGTTTTTTCCGCGATTTTAGCAGTACACCGGTTACATGGTGACGTGGGGATCACGCTTACATGGGTTTAGGACAGTAAGGACAGCATAATAACTCATCATCCCTTTAATCTAATTGATGAGCTGTTATTGATTAATTAATTTAGACGAGAACATTTTAGACGAAGTTTGGTAACAGATTTCAATATTGAGACGTACAAGTGAACATGAAAGATACCTTTGTGGTAGGTAACCTAGTCAATTACAGAAAAGACAAGTTTTGCAAAACATCTCGAAGTTTTGTGAGTTGATTTCAACGGTGTTAGACTAGTTAAACTGCTGCATGTTAACAATATTGTTACATGAAAGGTGATGTTAGAGATTACACTGGAGGCTAAGTTAAAGGATCTTAGAAGTATATTAAAAACATGAATTAACCTCCAAAGTATTGTACTAAACTAATGTACAAAACAAAGCCGAAAACAAAAGCTTCACATGCGGACCGTGGCGCACTGGTGAACCGTGACGATTGGGCAATATCTGCCGCCGCGTGATCATAGCTCGGGGACGCCGGGTCCGTCACCCCCCTCCTTCACCAACCAACCCTCCCCCACCTCCCGCCAAATTGAGCGTGCACAGCCGACGCCGCGGAAGCGATTGAAACCGTGGAAAAAACCTGTGAGCGATCACTTGCTCATTTGATTGTCACACTCGCTGGGCAGATTAGCGTATTGAACGCACCGGGCCTTTGTAAAAAAAATACGAGCCTACAGGAGAGCCCATGTCATGTGTCCTATATCGGTTTTTTTACAGGAAAAATGCTTAGCGGAAAATTGTGTCTAACTAGGCCTCATTGATGTAAAAAGAATAAAAACAAGCGTAGAGTTAGACTAAAAAGTTGTAATTAGAAAAATTTAATTTGTTTCATAAATTCAGTCAAAAGTTCTACAACAAAAGTCTTTTTAATTCACACAAAGATTTGTATCTTGCTAAGCATCAAGTCTCAATACTAATTATCTAATAATTAGATTGCTAAGACTTCAGTGTTGAGATTGAATTCACAGCCATTAGTTTCATATACATACATAAACATCACACCTTTATCCCAGAAGGGGTAGGCAGAGGTGCAACCATGACACCCACGTTTCGCCTTGAATGTTCCCACCCACAATGTGATAGGGCCACCTATCGCCATATCGGGCACAAATTCCTGACTCCGGGCTGAACATAAATATAAAAAAAAATATTTTTGCCCGACCCGGGATTCGAACCCGAGACCTCAGCTTTGTAATCGTACCGTACAACTACGCCACCGAGGCAGCTGCAATTAGTTTAACAACTGTTTAAATGCAAACAATGTCCAATTTAAAATTAGGCCACACCAAATACTCACTAATTGTTCAGAGTAAATCACGAAAAGTTTGTTATGGACTTAGGTATGTTTGTTGAAATCCAAGACAGATAAACCCATAGCTAATTTCAGTTCGTCTCAATCCAGGTAATAACAAAATCTAGACTAGAGCAAGTTTACAACACAATAAAGCGTTATGTCTCCATCAACGGATTACAAGAGCGTCTCTTAATTAATTGGAAACAGACACCCATCAAACTAATCTAGATAATAGCTGGCTTACGTAAATTGAATTGCTTGAAAAATAAAAACTTAAAACTCCTTTAGATTTTGATTGTTAGCAAAGGCTAAGGCTTTGAATTTGGGCAGATCTATGAAAATTCTGGAAATACATACATAAACATCGCCTTTTTCCAGAAGGGGTAGACAGAGGTGCAACCAGGACACCCACGTTTCGCCTCATGTGTTCCATTCCATGATGTGATAGGGGCGGGGGTGAGCCTATCGCTAATCGCTATATCGGGCACAAATTCCTGACTTCGGGCTGATAATTAATAGAAAAATCAAATATCACTTTGCGCGACCCGGGATTCGATGCTGAGACCTCAGCTTTGTCATCATACCGTAGTACCACTACGCCACCGAGGCAGTCGGAATCTGAAATAATAATTTATTTCAGATTATTTCTAGCCAAGTCCGCTTTATGGATTACTGTCTTTACTCGTCTTTCTTTATAGATAACGTTCTGAATATTGCTTATATAAATATATGTAACAATTAAACTTAATTTAACCTCTCAGTAAACCAAATCTCTCAGTAAACCAACCCGCACTCGGCCAGCGTGGTGGACTATATGGCTTAACCACTCTCAATCGTGCCCTCGATTGTAGAGGAGTCTCGTGCCCTGGAGTAGGACGTATATGGGATGATACAGTAACCTCTCAGTAAGATAGTATTTCGATTAGTTTTCGCAACTAGCTAGATACAGGGTGTTTTTGGATCTACGATGGCTGGTGAACGAGAATTTAGCAATTGAGGTTGCTGAAGAAAGCACCTACGGTAAGAATAATTAGGTCAGACAGGATGGCAAAATGTCTGATGGTTAGTCATGTCCGTGATCCGTGATGCCCTGGGTTCGGTACTCAATTAGGGCATTTCACATTTCGTGGGTTCAAATTGAGATATTAACGTATGTTGACCTGCACAACAATCTAGCAATACTGCCTACCGAGTGGCCCCTACGAGAACTCATACTGTATTTGTATCAGCCCATATACGTCCCACTGCAGGTCACGAGCTTCCTCTACAATCGAGAGTACGATTGAGAGTGGATAGGCCATATAGTCCACCACGCTGGCCTAGTGCGGGTTGGCGGACGCAAACGGAAATATATTATGTTTGTATCGTCATCTTTGTAACTATCACCGAAGTATGTCCATTCAGAGAAAATGAGATTCCGGCAAACAGGAACACGAAAAACTGTCAAGGATAACACTTCATAAACAAATACTTACTAACAACAGACTCCTTAGTAAGAGATTGAGCTTACAACTACCCCTAAACTTTACTCATGGCAGATAAAACCAATGCCCTGAAACTCGACAAACTCCTAAAGTTCAACAGATAGTGTTATCAGCGTGTGCCGCTGATAGCGTCGCGAGGGGGTGGGGGTGCGATGTGCTGCGGGGGATGCGGGGCGGCACCTAAGGTGCGACGAAGCGCTCTGTTTATGGCCACCGTAAATACAGAGTGCTCGTAACAGGCTGCCGCATTAGCTGGGGACTAGATACTATAGGTTCTCGAAAGAAGGGTAACTCACTCGATTTACACTTGAAAGAGACTTACGGGTGGACAATTAGCAGCACACATTCGTAATTATAGCTACATCGGTACGATTCAAAAAATATTTATCAAAGTCCACAATTTAATTTGAATTTGATACAATTGCTGTTGTTACCACCAATAACGTATTTGCATTTGAAATAAATAACTTACGTCAAACAGAGAAGTCTAAAGCAAATTCTAATTTCCATGTATTCAGCCACAGGAAGTCCACTGCTGAACATAGGCATCGCCAAGGATCTTCACATCGACCTGTTGGAGGCGGCCTGCATCCAGCAACCAGGCCGTCCGTCCGTTTAGGCGGTTGCCTGACACTTCGCTTGCCTTCCTTATAAAGCATATTACGACTAAAACGAAAACAAAAAACGTATAATATTACCTACAAACAATCGAAAGCGTTCTCATAAAAGCTGCATACTATACAGAATGGTGGAGCAATAAGATCATTAAAATAGTTATTAGGTGACAGACCGTCGAGAGATTATCGTCGCTCGGCAATTGATATTCTTTAGTGATAGCACTCAACTTAATAATATGCATTAGTAAAATTGTTATAACATAATAATGAACTAATTCTTGTTCTTTTTTTATTCGCGAAAGGGTTTTATTCTGTCGCGTGTTCTCTACAAGACTGAAAATATAAGTACAATATATACCTATATTATAAAAAACATTCTTTTAAAATAAGAAAACTTCCGTGAGAACCAGCAAACCAGGCTATAGGCATAGCCTACTTATTTAATAACGGACTACTCTACAATATAACCACCACATAGAATTCATTCTTATTTGTATAATGGTAGGAAAAAATATACAAAATATGATAAGAAGAAAAAGTAAAATAATTAGAAATAACATGAAGACACAGCAATCAACTTCAGAAACTTATTGTAAGTGGTACAGCCATGCTGTTGTCAGTCATGACTCAGCATGAATGGGCAGGCCCATCCGGAGCGGTACCACTGTCTCACAGGAAATCGACGTGAAGCAACAGCTTCGCTATGCAATAAAAAAATGAAACATCAATGTTGAACATAACCACCGAAAATATCTTCAGCGACATTTAACAGTGAGATGTGATCGAGTTGCGGTGTTAGTGCCCCAGCGCACTGGGTGCCGTATGACCAGTGTTAAAAATTTTAACGGCCGTTTTAGCTATTCTCCGAAAGGTGAGTTCTATTTTCGATACCGTCTACCTTCTAAGATATTTCCCGTTTATACCCGAGATGATGTATAGTTAATGTCTGATTTATCTAAAACTGAATTTTAATAGACAAGGGAGCAGTGACGCTAGTGTAGAAACCAAGCCGGAAGGTCGTTTGTGAGGGTTGTAACACCCACTCGTAAAGCAGTGCTATTTCTCTAAACCGGGAAGGGGGTGGTCGGAGACGTAGGGTAGGCTTAAAGGAGTTATTATCCTAAAAATAAAAAAGTTGAAAATTTTAAACAATTACTAACTCTCCCTATAAAATTTCTCATCTTTTAAATTAAAAAAAATAAAAGTAAATAGTTTTCAATAGAGGGCTCGACATCGACCCTACTTAGTTCTATAAACCGATTTCTCCAAAACATTTATTAGTTAGTTTTGTATCATACGACCCTCGCCAATATGTGGCTACGTATCTGATTACTATAAACAGTGATAAGCTACGAATTAACAAGCAAAATATCTCGGTTAATCTCTTAGAGACAGAAGACAAAACTTTTTTCTTTATAACTAGTCCTCAGACTTTAGGGTTCCCGAGGAAAATGTTCATGTAATTGTGCACAAAGAACACTGACAATATCTGATATAAGATTAAAGATATAAGACTCTCAGCAAGGTTTTTATGTCAAACATGCTACAAGAGTTTTCGAATAAAGAGTTATGACGTCTACGACATACCGCCAAATGTGAAATAATATCTGAATATGTACAATACACACATACACAATAATCAAAGGTACTGGTATTACTGATTAAGCGAGCGTGTGGTTTGCTCAGATCTTTCTTCCCGGAACACTATCGATAAGTTTCTCTCAAGCTGGCAGGCCGATGACCTCAATATACCCTTCCTGCCTCCCCTCCGAGGGAAAATATTCACTACAATGTATCACATCTCATAAAGACACCTTATAAAAATGCGCACTGAACCATTTTAGTGAGTAAAAATGCTATAGAGAAGACGCTATCCACAAGAACAAGTAACGACTGTCCCCATAAATAGGTAATTTGTAAGCAATGCCACGCGTAGTTACTAGTGCGAAACAAGTACTTCCCTACGCAATGTTTTATTGTTAATTAGATGAATGTACAGCACATCTTGGACTTAATAAGTGACAGTGGGCACGTAATTGCGTCCCTCAATTCATTGCGCTGAATGCGCTGACACATTGAAAAAACTCAGTGAATAACGCACGGGTACAAAACAGACTCCTATTGCGCTTTCCGTTGCATTTATTTGAGACAAAAGTTGCTTATGTACTGGGTTCTTCGGTGGCCGTTGAGTTCAGTTGTACGCTTGTATGTTGGGAGCGGTGTCGATCACTGGGCTATGTTACATTTTTGTTTCTTGTTATTGCAATAATTAGTGAGACGAGCATACCATTCGCCTGATGCGATACGACCGCTCATGGGCAGCAGCGAAACCAAACACCAAGAATAACAAAGCAATGCTTGACATTTCACTGCTCTCGCCATCCTGAGACATAAGATTTCAAGTCTCATTATGTCCAGTAGTTGGCTACTATGTCCATCAAACACAACAGTGCATTTTCACTGCTGATTGGCGGTAGAAATAGACATTTTGGTGGTACCTAACCAGGCGGACTCTCACATATAAGATTTTTTTTTTTTTTTGTATCAGCCCATATACGACCCACTGCAGGGCACGGGCCTCCTCTACAATCGAGAGTACGATTGAGAGTGGTTAGGCCATATAGTCCACCACGCTGGCCTAGTGCGGGTTGGCGGACTTACATACCGTAGAAATTCTTTAAAATCGCTACGGTATGCAGGTTTCCTCACGATGTTTTCCTTCACCGTTAAAGTGCGTGGTGATTGACTATCAAGATCATTGATATAAGATATTTACCACCAGCAAAAGAAGTACATATAAGAAAGTAGATGTTTTCGAATGTGACAACTTTCTTGGCACTGCAGCGGATGCAGAACCCTTTCAACAGGTTACTGTGGAATATCTAGATGATTTATGTTTAGTTATGGACTTCCGGGCTGAAAAAGATGTTGATAAGACAATCAGCGTCTGAGTGCTGTAGGATAGGACAGCCCCTCGTAGTATCACTTGCTCAAAGTTAAGTTAAGTTAGTATTTAACCTTCTCATATTAGAATACGCTTCCGCTTCTTAAAAAGGAGAGAAAAGGCTGCAAAACTCCTTAGGCCCACAGCTACATCTACAGCCACATCATGCAAACCAATTAGTCAAATTAATCTAATCTAATATTTAATCTCCCTACAAAAACATATCCTCATAAAACCCATGACCTACCCCATTGCAGGGTGCAACATTCACACTAACAATTTCAAATCAATCAACTGAAATCCAACCGGCGTATGAAGATTCAATTTCAACTCACAAATCCATTGCAAATCATTTGGATATCAAAGGAAAATTAACCGTTTATTAGTGCACTGAAACGTCCCGCACACAGCCCCGCCGCCCCGCTACCCCCTACCTTCCCCCCGCGGGCGAGGGGTGGGCGGCGGGCACGCACGGAAACACACGAAGTTGTCCGACCACATCCGACAGTAAGCGATAATGTCCAGTTAAAATAGCCGCCGTGAAACTATGGTATGCTAGTAATAGGCCGCCATGGAATTAGAGGCTCTGGATTGGCGTAAGGGATTGTGATGACGCCTATTTCCTGAAAGATAATAAGGCGGACGAAAGATTGTTTATAAACAAAATAAGAGTGGCTTTTTGAATAGCCGCTATTGGGGAAAAATAGCTAACAATTGTCTGAATACAGTGCTAGCAAGACATTCGCATACACCCAGATAGTGACCACCGTTCATAATGGTGGGTATCCCATCACAATGACAATGTGAGGGTGTCACGTCTCGGGATTAAACTGGTTATATCCGGTTTGAGGCAGGCTGGCATAATTGTATCGATCTTTGAGAAACTTTCATAAGTGCTAATATTGTCGAAACATAAGTTTAAAAAATATTTTCTTTAGGCGTATTTCTTTAATTACCTTAGCGATATGACTAAGTATATTACAAATGAAGCATCACCCTCGACCGCATCTAGGGCTCACTCTACAAAATACTAAACATGACGGTGTCTCATCCAGTGTTTTCCGTTCCAATAATTTTCCTTCAGCCGGTCGATATGTGTTACAATTAAATGAATATCGAGTGTTGAACAGTTTTATATCATCTGCGTTGGAAACTTTATGCGATTCATTTAATTCATCATCCCTCGTACTGTGGGGTGGTAATCAGACGCAATGCTTGGTTCGATGACTCTAAAACGCTGACGTCACTACTCACTTTAGTTTTGCTACGCATGTTTATGTTGTTCTATTTTTAAACGTTTAAAATTAGAAGGGTTTTTTGTTTTTTTTTTTAATTCATATAACAGATTAAAACAATACCCGGGCTTCAACACGGGGCCAATGTTTAAGTTAGCCAAAATTGCGCTAAGTATGTAACGTTTGCGAACATTTGTGCTTCTAAAACTGCATTATGCCATCCATGCCACCAATCATGGCAATGACAAATATTATATACATTAACAACTCAATAGGAGGCTCATAGACTCTGTCTTTAAATATTCCTCCATCTAGAACTTATTGAAGTTTTAGACTTGCCTATACCAAAAAATGTATGCCCTAATTTTTTTAACAAATACGTATCTACTGTTATACTACTTCGATGGAAAAAAAATCATTAACATAAACCGGTTAAAAAATTAATATGATAAATGAAGAATTATTTATAAACATATTTTATATTTTGCTCTGGTCGCCAAACATTTTCGAACCTGTGAAACGTTAGGCATTAAGCAACACATGCGGTACATTGATTTCCCCTACTTCAGCCATAAGTAGATTAGGTAGGTACCAGGCCCAAGAATCTCCATAGCGACCTGTCAACTATGACACAGCAATATCTTGTTATTGTCAATAATTATTAAATGACATAACATCTAATCAGTAATTACAATTAACACCGAAAGGATTCGCGTACGAACAATGAGCCACGTGCTTGAAATCACGTTAGGCGGCGCGCGTCGGTTGCGACGTTGTGCAACTGAGCTGCTCTAATAAGATTTACCGCACAAAATACTGCTAAACACTACCTTGTTGATGGCACGCTGGTTGCAGAGCGCAGGGCGAGGTTGGAGTTCGATTTCCTGCATTTTTTGTATAACATTTTTAAGTAAAACGGTGTGGATGTGAAATGAGTGGATGCGTTTAAACTGTAGTGATTCTTTTTTATGGTACGGGTTGTGGCGAAATGTTATGTATGTTATCAGTGTTTGTTTCAGTTTTGGGTGTTACGGGACCAAAAATTTCTCATAGTTTCTTAAACCAATGACAAATGGCAGGTATCTTATCAAAAGTCGGGACTATGGGAGTGCAACAATTGGATGTATTTATGCATTTTTGTCGCTATAAATAAAACATGCTCTAGAATAGGAAAGGGCCATACCATCCCAGGACGGATCGTGGCAATTAATTGTGTTTTTGATCTGCTACTTTCACAAACGTCTGCTTCGGCCGCCATTATTTTGTCTCACTGTCGTGTCCTTTCACGACCGACCGTTTTCGGGTCGCCGTGTCGTCCTAAATGCAAAAGGGCGTAAGTGGATATTGATTAGATTAATTGGTCTGTCGAATCTGTATTTTATTTGACACGTAGAAGTTAAGGAGCAGAAAGATTCCTTTTGACATAAGTCAGTTAACTGCTAATAATTACTGAAACACATTCATATAACTCAAGCATAAATTACACATAATAAAATGGTGACACTAGATATAGGTGAAGCCTTATTTAAAAAATATCCTCAAAAGCCAAACTCATAAACAATTGTGCAGAAATTCGTCATCTTTAAAGCCAGTAAAATCAGTCTGTTGCTGATAAGAAAGCAGTAAAATCTTATATATACTAGTTTTTGAAATTGTCGTATTAGAATTGGTATTTGATTTTGACTAAGATTATCACAGCATCTAACATTAGTTTCACGGCATATTATAGAGGAAATGGTGTCGAAAATCAGCATTATTAATGAGTGAAGCTAGGTGCATGTTCGGAAGCTCGCGAATTAAATTGACTTAGAGCTGAGAAGCCGCACGAGTGCCGTAATGCCGGCGACGACGCCGCGCTGTTGCCCGCCACATTCGATAATTATGCACACAGCACAACAACACACAACAACACACAACGACACACAACAACACATAACAACACACAACACAACACGTATTGATGTGTGCATGCTTTATGTTTTTGTTGACCTGACGATTGTTGTGAGTTAATCAAATTACTTCAAATTAGAAACAGATAAACTAAATGCTTAGATAAAGTATTAAATAGGAATTTAATACCCCTGCCCAATACCTCTTTCCCCTTTCTTTCCTTTTTCCTTCCCGCTCCCTTCCCGATCTGATCGGCTGGCAACACATCAATCATCCAAGCGTTGTGGATGTTCATGGGCGGCAGTGATCACTTACCATCAGGTAACCTGCTTGCTCCTTTGCCGGACCTATGCTATAAAAATTAAGTTAGTAAGAAAAGTCAGAAATAACTCTGGTCGAAAATGTATGTACACGGGCTGAATCTGAAACAACGCAAACTTGCGTTAATCGCTTTGACGGGTTCTGCACAGTTGTGTACGGAAGTCGCGATATAGTCGCATACGAATGTCCTACTAACAAAGTCATTTCATTCTCTCTTCAGCCAGAGGAAGTCCACTGCTGAACATAGGCCTCCCCCAAGGATCTCCACATTGACCTGTTGGAAGTGGCCTGCATCCAGCGACTTCCTGACACCTCAACAAAGTCGCGTATTAACAACGAAATATATTAGATCAACAGAATCATTAATAAAATAAATACACCCAACAGTCACATACATAGTCCTGACCCCACATTAAGATCATTTAAGTCTTGTGTCGTGGGTATCAGGAACTACGAGAGACTTTTCGGTCTCACAAACACCCAGACCCGAGACAAATACTTGTGGACCTCACAAATATTTGTCTCGGTGCGGGGAACGAACCCGTGGTCTCTCGTTTCACAGCCGGCGTCTAACCAACTGCGCCACGGAGGCTGTCATAATCATAGCAACAGTAGGAAGTTGTTAGAAAATCATCTCCAGTTATTATAAAGGCGAATGTATAATTTTTAAAAACACTGCAATGCGGACACTGAATTCATCCAATTGTCGTTCAATTATTGTTGACCCCGAACCTTGAATAAAACTTAAGGCTGCCACGTGCAAACCTCCATAAATTCATCCATACAGTAAACAGCATTAGTAATGAAGGAAGATCCTTGGACTACCAATTGCAATGGCTCTAAAAATAGTTGTTTCGTGCCGACGATTCAATTTGGCTGGTATGCGCACCGTCTGGCGCCCACATACTCATATGTTGCGTTGTGGCGCGTCTGTTTGTATGTTGCACTGACACATACTCATATTCCTGATAGACTAGGTAGCAGACTGCCTCAGTGGCGTAGTTGTAGTACGGTACGATTACGGTTCGAATCCCGGTGCGGGCAAAGTAATAATGGTTTTTTTATTCATTGCCCGCCCGGAGTCAGGAATTTGTGCCCGATATTGCCGCGTCCGCCAACCCGCACTAAGCCAGCGTGGTGGACTATATGGCCTAACCACTCTCAATCGTACTCCCGATTGTAGAGGAGGCTCGTGCCCTGCAGTGGGGCCTATATGGGCTGATACAAAAAAAATGCGATAGGCTCGTCCCCTATCACATTTCGGGACGGAACACACAAGGCGAAACGTGGGTATCTGTGAAGTCCTCCAACTAGGCCAGCGTGGTGAACTATGACGTAAATCCCTGTCAAGCGAAGAGGAGACCTGTGCTCAGTAGTGACCCATATATGAGTTGATGTATTTTCCACTGGTATACCAGTGACTACCAATACCTGGTAACAAGAGGAAGCCCTAATTCTTTACCTAATTCGTCACAATAAAAAACGTTAAGCCCTACATCTCATAGTCATTAAATACCATTCCATATAAACTCTAGCTTAAAGGTACAGATTTCAAATAGAAAAATGTTTCAGAACATGACGGAAATATAGCAATAGTGGCAGTACCACATACAATCACATTCAACAGTCTTAGTGACGTAGTAAAAAGAGGACTGAAACCAAAATAAATAAATAAATAAACCCAACAGTCACATACATAGTTCTGATCTCACATTAAGATCAATTAGGTCTTGTGTCGTGGGTATCAACTACGAGAGACTTTTCAGTCTCACAAACACCCAGACCCGACTCAAATATTTGTGGGGCACACAAACATTTGTGTTGGTGCGTATCGAACCCACGGCCACTCGTTTCACAATCTGCGTTTAACCAACTACGCCACGGAGGCTGTCAAAAGTCTAGGGTTCATTCCCCACATAGAGACTAATGCTTCACATAGGCACTTGCAGTGTATATCTACCCTGAATTCGAACCTTCGTTTCTTTATCTCAACATACCCTTAAATACACTGTAATGAACTTAGGATCTCAGATAAGATTTTAAATCCATCGCAAGAATGCTCTGTTTCGTGAAATCCTCTCAATCATATTGACCATTAGTGTTTTATTCACAGTGACGTAGCTTGTGACGTCATCGTTAAAACGTTTGCATGGAAATTTGTTCTGACAGCAATCATTCTTGATGTAACTAAAGGCGAGATATTCATAAGAGAGTAAAATCCTTTTAATCTTACCGGGATATAACAACGGTTAAGACATAAGACGTAACTATTAGAGGAATCTATTTTTATATTTCGATCCACTCCTGGGAGCGGGACTGTAATCCCTACCCTTTCCGAGGAAGGGTAAATAGTTAATAAAATTTTTGAAAACTTTCGGCATAAGGTTTGTCAAATACCAACACCTTAACCAGCTACGCCATTCCTTTAATTTTAACCCGAAACCGATATTTAATCGTTTCTTACAATTGAGCTGCTTCGTCAAAAAAGCACTTAAGTACATATAATATGAGTTGTCACACGTGCAGCCGCGTTCATCACCTAGTTGGGTAATGAATGTGTTGACTTAACTAGGTCTAGGTAGCGTGCAGGATGTCTGGATGCAATCAGGTTACGAGCAGATTTTAACACTGCGCCGCGTTGGAAATTGACGCGATGTACCCGCGTCAACTGGTCTATTCCTAGTTTCTTTGTTATTTAAAAAAAAACTCAATTTCTGATTGACAGGCTCTGTGGCGCAGTTGGTCCGACGCCGGCTGTGAAACGAGAGGCCGCGGGTTCGATCCCCGCAATGAGACAAATGTTTGTGTGAACCACATATTTGTTTCGGGTCTGGGTGTTTGTGACACCGAAAAGCCTCTCTTAGTTTCTGATAGACAACACAAAACTCGATCTTAGTGTGGGGTCAGGACTATGTATATGACTGTTGGGTGTATTTATTTATTGAGGAAGTCATATTATAGTTGCCTTGAAGTATAGTAGGAATGGGCCAGCTTGACAAGGTTGGTACAAATGTCTCACTGAAAGCCGATGTGAAGCGACTGCTTTGTTGCCGTGTTCAAGGGCAATGGTACTCATTCACCATCTGTTTGCTGATTTACCAGATTCTTTTAATAAAACTTTTGTGTTGGATATGGTATAAAGGAGAAAAATCACTTTGAGATCCCAGGATACACCGATTTTCGAACATACCATCACTAGACTGCATTCAAAATTAATAAACATCAATTTTATTCATAGTGGTAACAATAAATTCGGCTGCATCCATCGGTAGAATTTGTCACGAGCGATAGTGATAGCATGTGGCGGTGCAAGTACATACAGTAATGACATTCAGCGAAATGTCCGGCCACGGGGTCATGTGATGTGGGCCGCCGCGTCGCTACAGACACCATGCTTCGGGAATTCCTCGGACATTCTAGTATTTGTAAACACTTTTGTTATGCTGGTAATATATTGTGACTTCAATGCAAGTGATGGTAAGCGGCCCAATGCAGTCTAAGTAGAGTATCCTGTCAACACAACTTTGCCGGCCTGTTGAAAACCAGATTAACAAGTGGTAGAGTCAATTTTAAAAATGTATGAAGATTAATGAGTTTTTCATACAACATTTTACTGTAAAATCCGTTCAGCAACTCCTAGGCAGTTATACAAGTAGGCACGTTGACAATCTTTAATTATATGAATGTTCGAGGTAAAGTTTAGTGGCTACTGACGCTCTAATAAAAACATATTCACAACATACTCAGTAGACACACCTATACCTCCGAAGAAATCAA
Source organism: Theretra japonica (assembly GCA_033459515.1). NCBI lineage: Eukaryota > Metazoa > Arthropoda > Insecta > Lepidoptera > Sphingidae > Theretra > Theretra japonica. The sequence continues at coordinate 2,007,492 of CM065928.1, forward strand.
GAGAGTCGGTACTAGTAAACTAGTTTGAAAATAAGTTATTCTCAGAGACTCGTTGAGTTTCCGTGGTCGATGTGATAAAATGCGTGCCACTGTTGATGTGGCTTACAGTAGCTGTGGCGAGAGCAAGGGCGGGACAGTCTCCGATGGTATTTAAATTTTTGTCCCTTGTTAGCTGGCGTTGAATGAGAGAAGCTAAGTTTCAAGTTTGATTATGAGCTATTAGTAATGTATATCGAGCAAATATGACGGTAAAGGATGGTGGTATGTCCGCGCAGCATCCGCACCATGGCCACCCTACAGCGGGTGAAAGTATCTGGCGAGTGGCGCCCAATTAGCCGCGCTGCCGGCCGCGACACAGCGATAGCACCGCACACGGTGTTGAAGGCTTTCTATATCGTTTAGTCAAAAGGGCAGATGTGGGTTCGTTTCCCAAGTTAGGTAAGGCAGACCATAATTTTTTCCTGCATACAACGTAATACAATGTTAGATAGGGATTTTTGAAAAGCTAATCGAATTATAAATAGTCCTTGCATTGAACCATATCGTGTATCAGATTTTTAAATCCGGGTTCGATTGCCAGACAGTCCAATGTGGTTTTTTTTTTATTTGAAAAACGATTAATCCGAGATAGAAACATTTTATGGATTGAAGTAGTACAGTCAAGTACACGTTCATGTAAACCGTTACAAGCCTATTTTAGCGATAGATAACTACAAATATACATCATTTGTTGATTCATGTGAAAAAAGTCTCGAACGCTGAGAGAAAAAAAAAATCTCCTATTCATTATCTGATCATCCTCGTTTGCCGGAACGTCTGTATTTCTGGAAAACGAGTATCGGTAACACGCTGTTATACTGGCACTAAGCTGCAAAAAACAACAAGTCTCGGGAAGCATTTTCTTCTCACAACAAAATATGTTGTTAATACTTAGGCTCTAAAAATATATTATTTTAAATAATATGAGTAGATAGTCGGAAACATGCAAAGACTAGAACCAATAATATAAGTGCAATGTAAAAGCACCAGAGGGCGTACGAATCCAACTGAAGAATTACTGAGCGGTGTTCGCCAACGGAATGAAATATCATGTGCAAATACAGGTGCTTATTACACCGTCATTTGACCATATAAGCCTTAAGAACAATATTTAAAAAACAATTATTCCGAAACAAATTGTCCCGCCATTACGGCAGCTAAATAAACACAAAACACATAAACGAAGAAACAAAAACAAATAGTCACATCGAAAACTATCGTAATACCCATATTCGGTGACTTTGACAAAAGTGTACTATTTAACTGCTCTTATCTTGCAAAAAATACGCGTTTATTTTCCAACCAAAAGGTCGCTAAAAGGAATAACAGAGAGTGTAGATACATCACGCCGTACAGTTCATTTCAAAAAATGGCCAAACATTGTCACTGGCACTGTGCACATGGCCGGCGGTGGCGACGCGGCGTGCTGGTAGTGTACACGGCGTACAGTGCTGGCCGAGCGCTCGTGCAGTGTCGGCCACGATGAATGCGCCGCGTCACCGCACGACACTGACGAACGGCGATAATTAGTCTTAAAAATTGCGCGCCCACTGGACGCACACTCGCGGCCGAGAGAGGGGAACACTTTTGTGTTACATTTTTAAACCACAATGTGTTTTAGGATTTTTAAAGTTTCATTTTGTTCTTGTTTTTGAATGTGGAATGCAATTGTAATATTTTTACAGTAGCAGCGTGTTATAAATGATGATTCATGACGGATATTATAAGAATTGTAATCATTACGTCGCGTCGTGTCGCTATGTGATTTAAAAAGAATACAATATAATTAAGAACTTATGATCATTGCATATAAAAAGGTGTAATCAGAACTATTATTTCAGAATCCTGCTTTATTGTCGGAATTACATCACCCGTTTCGATTGCACTGTTACCATCCATTAGGTAGGTACTTACCCCAAAATCTGTTAAGGCGTCCAGGCTCTTTAAAGTTTTGCTCATATTAATCATTATGGGCCAGGCAACTTTAAACCACGGATGCTGCTTGTTGCTAAAGTCGCTTTCGAATGTGACTGGAATTGACACCAGATCTAGAAGACTGGCATAATCTAAATACTTAAATGACCCTACGGACTAGGAAGAAATTACGATGCCGCAGAAAGCAAAAAAAAATGTCGTAGTTTCTGATAGTAAGGACAAAAGAATTGATGCTGTAGTGTTGTTGTAGTAAATTTATTTATATTAAAATCGCGTACATTTCCCATGTCCAGCACTGCACGTGGCACCGTTCTAAATATCCTAAAGTTTGTTGCAGGCTGGTCGGTGGGCGCCGTCGCAGGATCCGCTCCACCATTTTGTTAATTGTTAATTTTTCTCGCTGCCAACATTTAATGCTGCTGGTGCGCACTTTCCTCCACAGATGGCGCCACTTGTCAGTTAATTTAATTTATTTAGCAATTCGACGGTGTTGACTTGCGTGATCTGAACAACTAAACTATCAATTGAGTTTGATTTTTGGTGATAAATATTATAAACATATTTTCTATGATGTGTTTGTGTTTATTAGATTTCCTAACCCGAACTTGATATGTGAAACTTTATTAATCTCCAATAAACATTAACAATTCTCCAATATTCATGCGTATACCCAAAGGTCAGTGAAAATCAATAAGGCACGGTCACAATATAGGCAAGACGTCCAGTAAGGCAGTGAGCAGAACACGTGTGTCGGGAACAGCGTAATCAATCGACGGATCTCTCCGCGGCCCGCGCCTCGATTCACTAAATGCTAATACACACACACACGCAGACACACACAATGCTGTGTGCAAGACGGGAAGTGTAGCCGCGATTTGTTCGGGCTCGTTACGCATGGAATAGGAAATTAATAAAACACCTGCTTGTCGGCGTAATGTTACTGTCAATGATTTATAAAAATGATATTTAAAAATATATCTATGAACAATTGAGCATAATAAACACCATTTTATTATAAATTGATGTGTGTTATAAATTAAAACTCAAGTTTGAAAAAAGAAAACGATAGCATATCAGGGGTCATTTAATTATGATTATCTCCGCTCGTGAAAATAAAAAAAATTGCTGAACGACATAAAATTGATGAGATACGGGTCTTCCCAGTATCTTGTCTGTATTAAATTAATGATGGCAATTAATTATTCTGGTGTATCCACGGGCGACCAGACGTGTATTAAGATATTTTTATGATGTGACATCAGGCTTTGTTACTCGGCTAAGCATTGCCGCCTTCTAAAGATATCAATCTTCAATGTCATTACACAGACGAAGGCGCAAGCATCTTCACCTTTGCTCTCCAACCTAATTGCAACTAAAAAAGTCAAAAGAGAGCAAGAGATAGACATAGTATCTCTACCTCTTTCGTTTTTCAAAGGCCATCAACGCTTTTACATATATAAACATCACGTCTTTTTCCCAGAAGGGGTAGGCAGAGTTGCAACCAGGACACCCACGTTTCGCCTTATGTGTTCCATACAATGATGTGATAGGAGGCGAGCCTATCGCTATATCGGGCTCAAATTCCTGACTCCGGGCTGATAATGAATAGAAATATCCAATATCACCTTACTTGGCCCGGGATTCGAACCCGAGTCCTCAGCTTTGTAATCATACCGTAGCACAACTATGCCATAGAGGCAGTCTACGCTTCTATAATCATCAAATGTGGATGTTTATTATTACTTATTAAAATGAGGCGTTTCTCAAACATATGCAATAAAAATCTGGTTTATATTACGCTAAATATTGCCATAAAAATGCCGTAATCAACGTCACCCTAAATAATAACTCGCATAATAATAAGCCCAATTAGCACACTTAGCGCGATACTCCTAACAATACACAAAAGTGTATAATATCCCCTCTGACACTCGTCAAATACGACGATAGAGCATTTACCCAGCTCACTGTGTATGTGTGTGTGTCTAAACGCGATTAGAAAATTCGGACCACTCGCGCGCATCGCGTTTTCGGCGGCGCCCCCATTGGCCCGTTTGAATTTAGAAATAACATTAGACGCGAGGTCATTGGTCCGTTTTTTTCTATAATTCAATTTGTCATAGTTGTCTTACTGACGGATTTATTGCTCTTATGTATATAGTTTGTTGTATTGTAAATGGTTTTATTTTATATATTGTTATTAACTGTTGTCAATTGAAAGTTTATTTATAAATATGCATTGGAATTGTAAATGCGATCGAAAAGTAGAGACATAAAATATATTGATGTTTACATTTATGCATTTGTAGGTGTGTTACATAGTTGGTTTTTGTATTAAAATTTTATTACCTTGTACAATAAAAATGTTTGTAATTTAATGATGATGACAATAATGTGCATTCATTTAAATAAATTTAAAGTCACCATTCAATACATAAATTAAAAGTATAGTTAAATACTCAAATATTCATAACATTACCAATAACAAATCACGCCGCCATTTTGGAATTCTAATCGCACAAAAAACGTTCTATTGTCAAATAGTTCTCGAGTTCCACGCCCAAAATGCAAATTTCCGTTGTATACTCACACGCACACCCACACTGCGCATGTGTGCGTCTAACGCCGAGTGACATCTGCTTCCCCCGTCGCCCCACCGCCCTTCTCCGCGCCCCACTCGCGCGCATCCGAAATTTGAATCGCGTTAGGTGATTGGTCCGCGCAATTTTTTTCTTTTTCTATCTAACCAGTTTGACGAGGTGTTTATTGTGTACCAGCGATTACATTATAAACCTTTTTGTTAGTTTAATTTTGTTGCAAGGTGGCGTCGCGCACAAAAAGTATATGGAGGTTATAATAATATTTTTTCAAAGAATTTAGATATGCAATTAATAATGTGATAAAATTTGAAGAGATGAATTATTGAGTAGTAATTTAGTATTTGCGATATTCTTGACAATAAAAGTGCTTAACGTGATACAGATGTACTAAAGTAAAGATATGAGTCCGCGAAGTATATTTTAAATTCGCTGTTAGTCATGATTATCTTTAAGATATCTCGCAATAAGATTATAAATATAATAATGATTCTTATATTTTTATTCAAAAATTAAATAAAATAAAATATGTTTACTGAAAGCACGGCATGACATCTATAATACATAAATTACTACATTAATTCACGAGACTCAAGTGTCCTTAAAATGTAATTGCGTCGTGAAACGAACAAGGAAATTTAAAATTTCAACGCACCTCAATCAATCGCGACATTTTGTGGACAAAAAGGCTGAACGGCCAAATTTACGCACACACACGCGCGTAGACACAAAACACACATACACGTTACGTCTCACGCACACCGACACACAAAGCCCCAATTCGAATTCCGAACGCGCACAGCACAGTTTCCGCAATGGCGGCGCGGCCATCGACCCCACGTTTTGGAGGGCGCCGGTGACGTCACGCCGCTGACCTGCCTCACTGCGACCTTGAATCGTCGGGCCGCAAATAATTTCGGCGGTTTGTTGTCTTCCCGCGTTTCGCTGTCGCCGCTATTTGGGGTGCGGGCGGAGTTCGCGCGCTTTTGAATTCGGAACAGGGGCTTTTGTTGGTGCACTGTTTTGAATAACAGTATGAATTTGGAACGCTTGTGCACGAATTTTGAACCTCAACGTTGTGTGTTAATGTTGGCAAAGAGTAATTAACGTTTTATTTTAAAACTTTAGTTCTTTTGAATGAAATGTTTCCCGTTGTTTGTTTTTTTTTTATTATAACGCAGAGATATCGTTTGAGCTTTTTGTTCATGTGCCAGTATTTGACTTTTGTACTGGCATTCGTGTTTGGTGATGCATTTCGACACACATTAGGAGTGATATCATCTTCTTTGGTATGCACTATGCAGAGTAGTAGATACTCGTAGTAATGCATTTTAAAATGAACATTCTTTGGTAATTCCATGAGTTACTCTGTAAATCAGTGATATAAGCATAAGTTCATATATGTCCGGTACTTCTAAGAAGTCTATAATCTATTATACCACTAAAAGACATGCTTAAATCTACGCAGAAGCATCTTTACCCTTACTGATTGCACAATCACTATGCAACTGTCCTGCCAAATCATAATTTTCCTACAAATTCCGTGATTCGTATGTGCTCTGTCTTACCTTTTAAGGGCATAGTTGCATGAAATAGTGAATAATCGTCCAGAAATACCTGAAACGTTATCAGGCCGGCGGTCATTGACACCGGCGAAGTGATAAACGTTCTCATATTTATTTTGCAATGCGTTTTTAGTATCGAAACGATAAAAAATGGTACGTTTTTATCATATTCCTTTATTAGAGAGTTTGTAAATAAGTAAGATAAGAGTGTGTTGGAACAAATATTGCTAAATATTATAATTTACACACAAAGTCTCTGCCTAGTAAATTTCATTGGCACTACGGTGTCTCAGTGCGTGTAAGTGCGTGGTGGCCTCGTGGTATCGGACCAGACTCGGCTGCCTACATGTTCACGGTGGTCGCGGGTTCAAATCCCAGGGCACACCTCTGACTTTTCGAAATTATGTGTGTATTGATAGTCAATCACCACGCACTTTAACGGTGAAGAAAAACATCGTGAGGAAACATGCATACCGTAGCGATTTAAAAAAAAAAATCTACGGTGTGTAAGTCCGCCAACCCGCACTAGGCCAGCGTGGTGGACTATATGGCCCAACCACTCTCAATCGTACTCTCGATTGTAGAGGAGGCCCGTGCCCTGCAGTGGGTCGTATATGGGCTGATACAATACAAAAAAACAATACGGTGTCTCAATGGTGAGCATAGACCTTTGCGTATGAGATAGATTAGGCCTTAATCAACTACACTAGATTGATGTTGGTAGGTAGACCTGGAAATAATCTGTAGTAACAAATAAAGAGAGTACTCTCCTTAAGGTAGTCAGCGACTTTGTTGTGCTGGACTCCTGGCACTGCGAAGATCTATGGGCAATGGTGGCCGCTTTCCATCAGGCGGACCGCTAGCTTGTCTGCCAATAACAGCAAGTAAAAAAAATCCCTCAGTATTTTGTTTAAGATATAAATTAATTAATTACATAGCCCAAATATGATTTATGTTACACTTGGGATTTTGTACTGTTCTGGAATTTTTATCACCAACCAGACCTGAATCTAAAAATCAGTGTGTAGCCGTTAGGTACTTATAAAGACTACAATTAATTAGCAAATTAGACACTACTAGCAACGGAAGGGAGAAATCGCACAATGCGATATGGTCAACCATTGTACCATTTTAATTTTTATTTGTTATCTAATTCATTTGTAACTTGATGTACAACAAAGAGTATAAATCAATAAATTAAATAAACAGTGTTAACTCAATATATCAGCAATACCCAATATAATATCACAAGGCAATACATATTACAGGAGAGGATTTAATTAAATTATTAATTTTATACTCGACGGAATTTCCATCATTTTAAATTTAGAACGTTCGTCACAAGATGGCTGACAATTTGACGTAAAGTCAACGTTTTCATCCTTTTACAAGCAGTTACTGACCACGCCTAACAATATTTTGCACGCAATGCGCGCCCGCAATGTTGTCAACAACGGCAAAGTAACGTTTTTGTTTTTTAACTAACCCCATGAAAGGGGATGTAAAAGTCCAAACAACAGAACTGTTCAGATTAAGCCGTAAAATCCGAGACGTTAAAATCTGGGAGCTCATTAATTGGTGTCATGTTCAGAGTGAGAAGGAGATAGCGTGATAAGATGCGTGTGACAGGGACGGAGGGAGACAAATTGCAAGAGACATGATTCACGGTGCAACGACCCGGGTTTGGATGATGCATCGACAGCGCGCACTATTTATATGTACTTAAAAATATGGACATTATAAGAGTGCCTTTTGTCAGCAAAAAATGATGAATGATTTTATTCTAAAAAATATATTAAATATAACAAAAAATGTTTTGGGTTTGTGATACTAGCGTGCTGGAGGGGCGTTGCTTCGAATTCGGATCGGTGATTGATCACATTGGCAGTAAAAATTTCGGACCCTTCCGGCCCCGAACTACACGTCACACCGTTGCTGGTTCGATTAATTAAAATTAAAAAAAAAAAGAACCGAAATACCATTTAGACCTACAAAAGTTTATGCCTAGACAACTCATCTGCTCTCGCTACTTTACAACTTCATAATCCCATCGACAAGTGTCGCTATAATATGTAGGTTGTGAACTGTGAGGACGTGGGTTCAAGTCTCAGATTGGTAATTATTAGCTGACTACTTTATTCCAATATATCCAAACGCATAAATCCAAATAAAGTTGTTTACATGACCGTGTTTGATTGAGACGTCACTGCCCTACCCAATGTCGACGTAATTGTAAAAACATCGTTATCACCAAGGATAAATTGTTTAATAACGGTCCTAATTAAGTGCTGGTAGGTCACTCGGTGCGAAGGGACAAAGCTCTGGCGCACTGGGTTCGTTATCGAAAAGGGCTTGATTGGGTTTATTTGTTATAAAACAAATTAATTATTATGAGTAAAAATAATAAAAAACACAGTAGGTACCTAGCTGTTGTTTTCTAAACCACAACCGTCATAGAGCAGCAAATCGGCTATTAAGCGATTTCAAAAAAGGAGGAGGTTTTTCAATTAAAAAACAGTTCACTATACACTAACGGCCTAATTCATTAACAGTTTCAAACCCTATTTTTTATTATTGAATGTTTTGTCCCTTTCGACCGAGTTTTGAATGCAGTATGAGCGAAGAAGACAAAACATTCGATTACTAAATTAGGTTTTGAAACTGTCTTTGAATAAGGCCGTAAGTTGTTAAATTGATGGTCTTAGCAAGATCATAAAAATGCCTGTGGTCCGGGGGTGTAATAATTCCGCCACGGTATCCCCTGCCCATCGTAAGAGGCGACCTAAAGGGGTCATCGGAGTCACTAGGAACACTGCGGGGGCGGTGCGCCCTCACGTATGTATAACGACTCTGAGGCGTACGACAGAGCCTCGTCCCTGTCATGGACGCCAATAACACCTTAAAGGGCGTCCAAAAATATTCGTAAATGGGGATCATCCGGGCCCCCTATAATGGAGGACCAGCAATGGTTTTGCGCGGGGCGGTTACGCGGACGTAAATCGGGGCGCTTTTCGCCCAGGGATGTAAAATACGACCATAATAGTGAATAAATCATTTAGAACTACAAATCAAGATTACTTTTTCAACAAGCCCCACAAAAAGTGGAATTCGCGCCAGCGACTTCCCACTTCCCATGCGACTGTGGCGCCGCGCTCAGCTGTACGGTATAAACTGTATTTTCAAGTCAATTACACCACTTTCTCGGAAATGCACCAACTTGCGACACACTGATATGTATTTAAACAAGTTTGCAAACGGCGTATGTCGGAGTTTCCTCAAGCTATCGCCTAAATTCACTACATACTAAGAACTATTGCTGCAACCCAATACTAGGTGATTCATTGGGAGCTATGAAATCATTTGAGTTTAGAATGATGAAATGACTTTTCTTAACTGTCATTAAAATCAGTACCTTAGTTAGGTTTAGCTATCTCAGTAACTGATGATATGGATAGGATTTTCAAGGGTTGTATTAGTCAGTTGAGTTGTATTTTGGGTCACGGATTGGACCTCTGTTTTCGTCAAGTTTCTGCTTCAGTCGTTACAAAGGCTTATCTATCTATAGAACTGTAGCACAGATCCCCTCTTCAATTGTTCGATTCGGATATTTCCCCCTCGTATTTTTATTTAAATTTTATTCCATAGGTCTGGCAAACGAGCAAACAGGTCACCTGATGGTAAAGGATCACTGCCACCTATGAACATCCACAACATTGGATCATGCAGCTGTCGCTTCACGTCGATTTCCTGTGGGTAGTGGTACCATGGTTGCCCATTCATGCTGAGTCATGACAGACAACAACGTGGCTCTACCACTTCCAATATTAGTAGTAAATGTGGTGTAAATTAACTTACTATCCTGCCCTTATACTTGAATTCCTGTAAGACAGGTCGACAGCGGCACACCCTGTATCAACTGAGTTTGGCATGTCTCTAGGAGACACTAACTTTTTTCCAAAGAAATTATTGGGGAACAAAATGAACTCAATTTAATATCAATATTATACTTTCAAGTCATTGATATAAGCATCATAATTATCATACAAAAGTCATTGGATTCGTAACACTAACCTACAAACATGGCCGCCCCAACTAAGGGCAGATAAAAACAGCCGATAACGTTTTCGAATATCTCCACTCTGATTGCATTAAACTTATCGCAGATAATGGCGGATTATCAATAATGCCAGGTTCTTGGCACGGCGGCTTCAATGTCGAAAAACACTTTTCCACGATTTGCATAATGTTTGCGCGCCAGATATGTTTGGCTGGTGAATGTGGGCCATAGAATATGTATAAAGCAGATGGGACAGATAATAGATACGGGGTTTGATATCTAGTTGAGTGTGAAATCATTGTGGTAGATGGGTTTTTAAGATATGCAAATAGGCTATTTGATACGACCACCGTTAAGTGTGGTACAAAACCAGTCTGAGTGACCCACGGAAGGGTGTATCGGTTTAAGTTCATTGATAAATTAATAAAATTATTTCGTTTCTTTTTTTTTATTTGGGAAAGGTCTTTGCTCAGTAGTGGAGTGTCTGTATTTGAAAAATGTGAATTGATTTGATTATCTAGTAGATTTTAAGTATCTGACCGATACGATAGTATACTCGTATTGTCAATTTTCTTGTTGTTAGGCTTTAACTAAGACAAGCATTGACAGTTCTTACTTTTGACTCTATGGCTAAATGACGATCAAATTTTCATCGTGGAATTGCTGATAACTGTTTATTAAAAGTTTTCTGATTAAATTATTGCTAGGATTAAAGAATTCGTGGAATATTCGTGTTTATTAAGTTAAAAAATAAATTACTAAAAATCATAAGTGAATTCGTGGAAATATGAATTTGGCCAGCTAAGACGAAAGGCCATGGTTAATGTCACTTTTTTGCTCCGGCTCCTTAGTCATTGATAGGACCATGATGCAGTCATGACATCATTTCATTTCAGATGAATGAGTTCTCAGGTGAATGGAATTTTAAATCATTAGTCAAAGATTACGAAGTCGCTGGCTGTAGACGGCCTCCAACAGGTCTGTATGGCGATCTATGGGAAGGCCTATGTTCAGCAGTGGACTTCCTGTGACTGAAGAGTGAGAGAGAGAGAGTCAAAGATTCGTATACGAGCTCGACAAAGCCATAACAACGCACCTCACGACAATTCCGATGCTAAAATCTGCCGATGTGGCATTGTTATCTTCGACACAACAATGCAGGCCCGATTGAACATAATGCTGTTTTACACGCTTGGCAAACTTCGACAAATATCCACAAACACGAGCGTGTAAACAGTGCGATTGGCTCTACTCGCGTGAGTTCGTCGATCAGGGCGATCGTCGGTTTTTGAAAGCACACAAGTCAAAGAAGGTTTGCCGCAACCGTTTGCGATGGATTTACACGTTGGCGCTTATATGTCACAAGAGTTTGCCGAACCTCAGCAAGCGTGTAAATGTGGCATGTGGACAGGTGAACCAGAAACAAGTTACATACATAACTATAACAATTACTTTATCACTGTGTACGGTGGCCACCCATCTGGACACGAATAACCTACCTCAAGCTAAATTCACTCAAACCATTCTGTAATACATAAGCTCAACTCGAACCCAAGACCACACGGTTCACAGCCCATACGCATAACCAGTAGACCATTGAGGCGAAGCATTCTGCGACTTGCACAATTATGCTCCCCACAGACGGATAACGACGGTTTGAAGATAACGCAAAATTCGGATTTAGTTTAGGGTTAACGTACGGTATGACTTTGTTTAAATTAGAGGGCAGACTGACTAAACTAGTCAATTTTATCTATAAAATCCTTTTTATAATTAGAAAGTAATTGGCAGATTAATTGACTAAAGTGTATTGATCCATAATTTGTAGAATTTTGGCCGGTTATAGAAAGAAATAAAAGGTATAGCAAAACATGTTGTTATATCTGTAACACCAAAATGAAGGTAGTAGACAAGTAAAGATCCATATTTTGCCCGAATTTTCTTCCTTTCCCCCTTAGTTCTTGGTACTTGGTACCTGATATGAAGAGCTATAATCTCTCTCTTTTTACCACAGGATATACATTATAACATACATATATAACTAATCTCTGATATAGTTGAAATTAAATCTTTACGATTTAAGATTGATTAGGCGTAGCGTAAATTGTAAAATAATTACTTAAGACTTTTAATATCAGTGGCTCAAACTAATCATATTATCGCCTAATCCTTTTAATAGCATTTTATTACTGTCGATGCTATTTATGTTCAATTTGCTATCTTGTTTTATTATTGAATATTTTTCAAAGGCAGGTATCACATTGCAGCGAAAAGTAGATTTTTTTTCGAAAAACTGGCAAAACATAATTCTAAATGTAAAAAAATACTAAATACTAATAAGTAATATTGCCAAATCATACAATTTACGCCACAAAATTCTACAATTGTTTTCATTACAATTGACAAACGCGTTAAACCTCTAATTTCTCGCTATGTCTCTCCGCAATTGAATCATTTTAGGCATTAATCAATTCTAATAAATGATCTGCATGTAATACGTCTATAAAAGCTGTTACAACGGCATTTTTGTGAAATGAAATCAATATGGTGTTGATACAACTGCGGGCGGAGTCAACGATCGGCTGACATTTTTCAACGGTCGCGTTGGATTTGAGCAAGCAATAACAAAGTTAAATAAATATATCAATGGCATTGACTTTTGGCTGTGGGCGAGAACCGACAGACAGTGGGTTTAATCTGCATTGGGGTAAATATAAAATTTGTCTGATCAAGAGGTCCCAATTTATTTTAATATTAGGCTTTGATGGTAAAGGCACTTGTAAAATTAGATACTCTTAAAATAGCCTTCGTAATCTTAAGATGGGGACATTATAAATAACTAAATAAATATATACACTCAACAGTCACATACATAGTCCTGACCCCACACTAAGATCGAGTCTTGTATCGCGGGTATCAGAAGCTACGAGAGACTTTTCGGTCTCACTAACCCAGACCCGAAACAAATATTTGTGAATCACACAAATATTAGTCTCGGTACGGGGATCGAATCCCACACATGCCCCACAGAGGCAGTCAAACTCTTTTTAGGTCTGTGTGCGACTGTAACTTGAAAGATAGATTTAGATATATATTTAGCCAAACAACAATGTAAACGCATTGTCGTGTTCCGGTTTGAAGGATATTGTAGCCAGTGTAAGTACTGGACATAATGTGACTTAACAACTTATGTCTCATGACGAGCGCAGTGGAATGCCAAGCATTGCTTTGTAATTATTTGTGTTGTTTGGCTTTGCTACTCTCCATGAGCGGTCTATCGCTTACCATCAGGCGAATGGCTTGCTCGTCTCGCCATTCATAGCAATAAAAAAAATTGAGATCCCTGTTGTAAGTACGAAAAGTAGAACAGAGGTGCCTCATCACAGCAAACGTGGACCAAAGAATATTTGTATCAGTATTGGTGGTTGGAACCCCCTGACCACTTCCACTAGTTTCAAACATCTGCAAAACATTTAAAATTCACTATACTGTTCATAGTTGAAGTTTATTTTGGCATTTTCTGCTTAAAAATGTCCAAATGATGCGTATTGCACACGTCACGAACGGTACGTGGAAAATATTGCATATAATTGTAATAATTAAGCAAAACATAAATTCAATAGTGTATCTAATCGCATGGGACCTTGATACTGACATTATGATAACGACGTAGACGCGTACCTACTCTATTTGCGTACAAGCGTAAACATACATACCTACTGTATATCTAACAAGTAACAAACAACTGAATCTTCCTTGGATATTTTGCTGCGATACTAAATGATTTGTTAAAATTGCTGTGGTGGGTAAACCTGCGACTTGTACTAGGCCAGCTAGGTAGGCTATATGGCCTAACCTCCATCTATCGTACTCTCGATTGTAGAGAAGGCCCGTGTTCTGTAGTGGGACATATATGGGCTTATACAGTACAATAAAAATAATTTGTTTTTTTTGAACTTTCTACTTTACCCGTAAACCTTTTTAGATCTTTAACATTAAACTAGTTAATGTAGGTCGGTTGAATTTGCTGACCTTGAACAGCAAAAATAAAATTAAAATTTCCTGATGTGTAGTCACCATCATAATGCATGCTATTGAAAACCACGAAGGTGTCATTAAAAGTACCTAAAATTCCAAAACGAGTCATCAGTAGGTTTTAATATTTTATACTTATTTTATAATTTAATCAATTGCTGAGTGTTGGCACCAGACCCATGGGCGTACTTCAGTTTTAGATAAAGACAGGTTTAAAAAGGAAGACAATATCCAGCCTTAGTGGCGCAGTTGGTTAGACGCTGTGAAACAAGAGGCAGCGGGTTCGATCTCCCATCGAGACAAATCGATCGAGTCGATGTTAGTGTGGGGTCAGGACTATGTATGTGACTGTTAGGTCTATTTATCATTTAGGTTTCAATACTGTATAAGTACTAAAATCCCTTGCATTTTTAGTAAACATGAATAATGTTTTATCGCTGCAATCGGTCAGCCAACTTCGATATCAAGCGTTTGCCAGCGTGGTTATTTTCGGCTTACTTTTTTATTATTTTGATAAGTGGCAGACTCGTCTGCTGTTCAAGGTCAAATGTGCTAATTATGAATCATGTCTGATAACTCATAAATTAGGACTTGATTTGCGTCACGTGTAAAACGTTTGTCTAGACAAGAACATCGCTTGGCGCACGTGTTTTGCCAATATTTTAGGGGTTATTGAACTAAATTTGTTAATTTTTATCTACAAATGATAACCTTCTTTTTCTATAAGGTCAAGGGTGTGTTGGCTGTTGATTGTTAACTGTGATTTTTTTTAATTTTAATTGTTTGAGAATGTATTTAATTACTACTAACCAATAACCATTATGGATCACCAGATGGCGCGACGACAAACACAAGAGGGCCGGCAGCGACTGGATGCATAAAGACCGTGCTCTGTGGCGTACCTTAGGTCTTGGGAGAGGCCTATGTCCAGCAGTGGACTGCAACGGTTTGATGATGATGATGAATAACCATCATTGCGATTTCTGTCAATGAGGATTAATAGTTAGTGTGTTCCTATGAGTTCTACTAGTGGTCTCTCATACGTGAGAGACCGCCTGGGTAGGTACCACCGCAATGTCTAAATCTCCCGCTAAATAGCAGTGTAAATGCACTGTTGTGTTCCGGTTTGAAGGACATTGTAGCCAGAATAACTACTGGACATATTGAGACTTAACATCTTATGTTTCAGGATGGCGAGCGCAGTGGAATGCCAAGGATTGCTTTGTAATTCGTGGTGTTTGGTTTTGCTACTGTCCATGGGCGGTCGTGTCGCCTACCATCAAATATTCAGTGTCAGACTTCGGATGCACATTTTTTTTTACTATATAAAGAGCAAACGAGCATACAGTTCACCTGATGGTAAGTGATCACCGCCGCCCATGAACATCTCCAACATCATAAGGCATGGAGATGCATTGCCGGCCTTTAAGGTGGGAATACGTTTGTTTTTTGAAGGTCAATATTCCAAACAAGGAATGAATCAATTAAGCACATTACATTGTCCTAATAGCCGAATTTTATCCGGTGCGCCGGCGTGCGTCACGTCCACAAGGAAAACAACAAACCAACGAATTAATGAGAATCGCTGACAATTACTAAAAAATAATTCAATTTTCGGTATTAATTATCCTTGTGTTTGGTTTCGTTTGTTCATTGTAGTTTTTAGTGTATCGGGTGGGCTGAATGTAGTTAAAAATAAGAGGGGATAAGATGTGAGGATAGTAATAAATAATTAATTGAAAACTATTTTTTTTTTGCACTTTTTAGTCGATGGTAAGTGTCGATATCCAAATAATATACAATAATATCAACATACAAGTAAATGTCTTTCTCGAACCTAAGACCCTTTGGTTTCGAGCCTATGACCAATGAAGCGGCTCTTACATCTGTATTATACGATTAAGTCTATCTCTAAGCCAGGTCTCATATGAGATTTTTAAACAGAAAAGTCACATTAAGTAGATTGGCCGACCTGGGAATTGAATCCTACACCTGATGTTTATACAAGCAATCACTATACACCTATGATTGGCGTACAAATCGGAATTAAAACATTATACTGTAACTTCATACTGTGTGATGATATACGAGTATAACACTGTTGATGAACCTATTTAATAAATAAATAAATCATGGGCTGAATGCGTTAATAATTACATCCATAGTATAGAATAAAAGGTTATGTAGGCGAGTCAGTTAAAAAACGTTGACATTTCGCTCTCCTGATAATTGCGACTGCATGAGAATAATTTGGCAAACAAAGAACGCAGGTTTTGTATGAGTGTGTGTGTATGCATGTGTGCGCGCGTGTGTGTGTGTGCATGTGTGTGTGTGCGAGTGTGTGTGCGATAAGCGTCCAACACTAAAAGTTCATCCGACAAGTGGGTCGAGACGAAAAATGAGAAGGATTAATTGAAACAATAAAACCACTCTAGTAACTACGTTTTGCGAATTTTGTCCGTCACATGACCTTGAAGTATCTTCAAGTGCGATGTTTCTGAGTATTGGGAATAGGTAAGGTTTGTATGTGACAAACTTCTCGAAGCCGTTTTCCGTTCAAAAAATCCTGTATGGATAAATAACATTTCTTACCTACAGATTTGGATGCGCAAAAACATTTCAAATCCATGATTCATAAGCGTAAATATGTATATGACACACCAAAGACATTTTATTTTGCGGCAACGAATTAAAATGTATCCTTGTTTTAATAAATTCCCAGAATCAGCATTATTTGCAAACTTTATGGAAGATTTTGCAGTAATTTAATGTTATCTCCACGAAAATATTGTATATATGTTTCCATTTAAATACATAAGTACATAGCTTGGCCCTGACAGAAACTGTCTGGGACTAGGACAATGCACCCAGTTATGATATAAAACGTTTGCACTCCGTATATTTGAACATAATAAATTATTCAGCGCAAACCACATATAGCAAATATTTTTTAACATTACTCAACAGCTGTGTAAACAAACACACGAGAGAGAGTGGGCGACGCGATAACACACAAGTGCGACAAGGACGGCAACATACCTGACCTCAGTCAACGTACGCCGAAAACTGTGGTCAGTGACTCGATAACATTAGATAAGCTATCAGCATTTCGGATAACCGCGCTAATTCGGCACGTTTTTATCGAGAAAATATTTCACATTCATTAACGCATTGAATTTTAATATGTTTAAAATAGCCCGCCATTTTATGCGAATACTTATAACACGTCACGTGAAGACGCGCGACAAAAGATTGTACTTTGTAGATGGTGATGTAACGATTATTTAAAAGGTGGGAGGCAAAAACGCGTGTACAGTAAAGTCATCAGTGCGATGATAGTGTCACTGACTTGTACGGCACTATTATAAAATGCCTGGTGTGTAATGTTGTTTTAACGGCACTCGTGTGATGATCAAATGAACTACCGGCCCTCAAATATTTTTATACTCTTCCATGTTGAATTAACACCTTTTTATTACTTTTACAACATCATCAATTAGGTTTATCATGGAAGTGTTCAGTTTGTGTCTGTAAACTGTAAATCGATTTGTAATAAATAATGGACGGTCGCGAAGGCGTGAACTGCCATGTGGCATCGCACTACGTGTGCTTAGTGTAATTTGAGTCTTAAATACAGTTCCATTTTTAAATTTTCAAATGTCAGTTTACAATGCCAAGATTGATGTCGGCGAAACTGACGTCAATCATTACTGTCAGTTTTGTGATTATAAATTAGCAACATAGTCATTTTAAAAACCCTATTAGCATTCAGGCAAGTCAAAACACACTTAAAAGCATCAAAACTTGTTCTCTCACTGTCAATCGACGCTTAAGGATTGCTGTAATAAATTTGGTTAAGGTATTCATTTTTAAACGCTTTTAAGATTGTCGAAAACATTATGCGTGAACGTCGAAGGCGAAATAAAATTGACTTAATTGTATTGTACGCTAAAATACGTCGAAAAGCCAATAAATTGAAAGTAAAAGCTGACACACACATGCACACAGTCACACACGCACACAGGAGCGCACAACACTGACCTTACTCAACACATTATGTATCCACCACGCCCGAATCAGGGGTCGATGACATCGCGACGCCGCCCGAGGCCGAATGTGCGCTGCATTCGGCAGGATTCGCTTAAAAAAATAAAACATGACATCACTTTCACTGCGCATGGAAATGAACCAGCGAATTCGGCTGTTCCGAATTTAAATTTTAAAACTGTTCCATTTTCAAAGGGAAACAATCTCGGCGCGCTGACAGGTGATATACAAAGTTGTAATTGGTCACAAACAGCTTACAAATTAAAAGTAATTAATGGTTTACCATAAAATATATGAAACAAAATGACTCATACATACATAATCATCACGCCTGTATCCCATAGGGGTAGGTCTCTACCTACCTACTATGGATGGCCTCTACGACTCAATTTCATAAATGAGTAATTAAGAACTGTGTAATTAAATAAAAACTGAAATAATTTTGTCGTAAAATTTTTTTTACTGTTTTATTGGGGAAAAGAAAATACAGTAACTTTTATTGTGTCCTTTGAATTTATTAATATCATGCTTTGTGGTTTGCTTATCGTATGGGTTACAAATTACGATGTAATTGTAAACAGTTTTAATGTGCATACCATTTAGAATTTGTTTTTGAATACGAAATAATACATATATTAATAATAATTTGTTGTTTGCGTTGTTCGCATTTATGTATGAGTACGTAAATAATTTAAAAATATGCTGTTATGTTTTGAATAATTTTGAATCGTGTTTGCAGTTTTGGTTATAAGCGTAGGTACGTTTGCCTGGGATGTCTTATATTAAACAATAATAAAATAAATAGTATTTGTCAAAATGTATGTTTTAATGTTTTAATTCGCTCAATATTGTTAAGACTACCAGCGAATTTATGATTATTGAGAATTATTTATCAATATTAATTTTATATTGAATATTTGCTTAAATTGCTATAGATATTGTTGATTATTGTATTGTATGAATTATTCGAAAATAATCAAACACCTTTTTTTTTAAATACATAAATGAGATTACGTTGGTTGTATATGAAGTCAGTCTTAGCCTGGTTTTGAGAAGCGTAAAAATAATTCAAGGATATTTATATCCTTGTGTTATCATTGGTTGTAATCTACCACGTGTATGTACTGAGGTTTAAGTGAAATGTGTCTTTAAACATGTAAATGCAAATGTCAACAATACGTATTTATATACATATTACAGGTATATAGCTTAAAGTATTATAATATAGAGGGAGCGCTGGTACTTCAAACACGTAGATAAAAATGGTGGTGCCGAGCTACCTTTTCTTGCCCTCTTACTGGCTGAAATTTGATAGGTTGTCTAACATGCACGAATTATTTGAAAAAGAAAAAAAATGTTAAAGGCTATTGAATTCCACTTAATCTCGTTTTAAACGGATAATAACTAAATATACTTTCGGTTACCCACGGAATTTATAGCAATTTATTTTTAAATAATTAGTAAATTTTTTATTAATAGTGGTGCTACCAGCATTACGAACAAAAAAATATCTACGTTTTGGAAAACGCAAATTTATGAGAGCGCTCCCTTTATATAATAGATACTTTAAAGTAGGCTTAAAAAGTAGTGTGTTGAATTTATTGCATATACTAGTGGTTTAGTAGAGTGCGCGGATGCCCTGTGAGGCGCGGGTTCGATTGCCGAAGTGATGTATGCGTATTTCAATGCTTAAATAAATCATGTAATTATGTTACGATAACAGATTTAAATTATGACGAATCTGCATAATATTTTCGATTTAAAATACGAGTATTTGTATATTTTTATACCAAATTTATATTGCCAAATAAGAGAATATTATTAGATTACTAGGTCGGCAAAATGTGTTAATTAGCAAAAATCGAAAATACTAGACATTTCATACAAGCAGTTTTTGCCAAATCCATCAATTTAGACGACCTAGTTCGTGAGGTACCTACAAAAGAATTGAGTTTAGAACGAGTATTATTCGGAATTGTTTACATTTGATCATGCACGCCTTATATTATGCATCCAAACTTATGTACATACATAATATGTTGTATTTCTACATGATAAGGTAATCCTTGTATAATCGTCTCGATATATTCTGTGATTATTATTATATCGTTTGCTATGCAGCGGTGTTCCCTCGCCGGGATGTGAACGGCGAGTGTCGCCCGTCTGGGTCGTTCCGCTGCGCCAGCTGGCCATCGCGCGTTTTGATTAGAACAATAATGGCGCGCGTTGTCGGCACTCGGTAGCCTCGCGCTGTTTCCTCAATGACGCGGCGGTATCTCGTGGAAGACCGCGAGCGCCGAGTGCCGAGCGGCTCCGAGCAGCGGCGAGCGTGGCCGCGCTGCGCCCGCGTGCGCCGACATAGTAGATCATAGTCGTCCACATCACAACATAGTCCAGTTTGTTGACGCCGCGTTCGGCTGAACTTGGTTGTTAAGCCGGTGCGAATGTCATCCGCACTCAGTACATGTGCAGTTCCGTGCACGTACACACGGCCGTGCGCTCGACACGCTCGCCGCGCTCGTCACGCTCGCAGCGCTCAACGCCACCCCCGCCCCCGACCCGCTGCGACCACTCCGCACTCTAATCTAATAAACAAAAGATGACAGTTCAAATTCAAATTCCGAATGTTCGAATTTAGAAGTGAAATGGCGGGAGCGAGTTGTGTGCGCGACAGAGACGGCTACAACTCCCCGCGTCTGCTATTTCGGTGACGTCGGCCGGTGCATAGCGAAATAATAATGAAAAGTGGCATTCAGTAATTTCGTTGTGTTTACGCGCTGTGCTAGTTTGTTTGGTTAATGGCGGGTGCGATTTTTTTTTTCTAATCGGACACGTCGCGTCGGTGGCGCCCTCTGATCGCATCGAGTGTGACCAAGTGGCGAGTGCGCGCCCGCTCATAGTACACACGCTCGTGAATGTAATTCATGGAGCTGTCAAAACAACGGCAGTAACCTCGTGGGCCGAGCGAGGAGGGCCAGCGCGCCGGCCGACGACGCTGCCGCTGACAGCGCGCCTATGTACGATCATGTGACGAGTTTTTGGCGCCGTGAAACCGTGGCGGACTCTTAACACGGAAAATTGAGCTAGCGGTGTTTTTTCCAAACTTAACCTACGACAATCTTCAGTTGCGCGCGAGCTGTCCCCGCACGCGCTGTGCGTCCCGGCCGCGGAGACCAGCGAAACACCACCGAATGGACCTCGAGGCGCGCCGAGCCTCACCGAGCCTCCCCGAGCCGCGGAGTCGCCACCGAGTGCGATGTGAATGTGTGGCCCGTGTGGACTGTGGACGAAACGTTCCATTTTGAAATGTAGCGGGAATGGTGGCGCGCCGCGTTCGATGACCTCGCCTAGTGAAACTATCGCATTAGTTTTTTTCGAATTGCTCAATTTTGTGATGTAGACGTACGTAGACATAGTGCCTTCCGTGTACAAAGCACTAGCGGTGTATGTGATTATCAAGTGCAAATATTATATCTATGTGTATAGATAGATACCTATTAGTTTGTAATCAGTCAACTTGTTGTGAACTATTTACGTGGGACACTCGACTGTCGGATATTTAACGTGCATATGGACAAATACTGCGTCGGGTTTAGGTAAGTGCACTGTCTGTTGTTACGTTGTGTGTGATTAATTTATTGTCATGTCTATGAACGCCAATCTTAATCTATGAAGTATGAACTTGATTGGAGCGGTCGGATGTTGGCCGCGAGTCGGTGCATTCCTAGTTTGCGACTTCAAGATCGCGTATGTGTGTCGCGAACTTCATTGAGAGTGAGTCGCGGCTGTGCGCGGGAATATGGTCCTTATTGCGCTGGCGCACTTGTCGTAGTATGTAGTGCGTGGAGTGGTGGGTAGTGGTGGTAGCCGGGTGATGGCGCGGCGTGGTGCGTGGTGACACGGCTGGTATTGGTGGTGCTTGCTGGTGGCCTTCGCGCTATCACTGGCGCGACCTAGCGTACGCGCCTAGCTGTGTCTATGTCGCCGGTTGTTTAGCTCGAAGCTTCCACAGCATATTTATATGATTTCATACGAAAATATTCCAGAACAACCGCCACGCACGCTTTATTAAATAAAACTTGATGCAAAAACTTGACATGGCGTGCAGGATCGGAAGGATATGAGTCCCCGTTGGTTCGTCGTGACTGCAAACAACTATATTTGTTTATCGCGATCTTATACCTGTATGATTCAATAGTATCGTGCATGTAAAGAAACAAAATGTCTTACGTAATCATTTGAATAGATGTAGGAACTCAGTGAACTTCTGATTTTAATAATCACATAGGTAGGGATCGATTCAACAATGCTTACAAATCATTTTGCGAATTAGTTTGGGGGTGTTTTCTTTTATTTTCCATTGGTATTCAACACCAAACCCACACAAATCCCATATCCAAATAACCGAAGCACTTTTTTTTCTCACTGACTCGTTGTTAAAGGTTTACAACTATTCGTTTTTGGATAATTCTAGACTATGTATTGCCTTAAATATTCAGCGGAAAAAACTGCAACACATAAGCAAGTACTGCAACCTACTTTCACATCTGTCTAGGCCACGTGGGATAAGAAAGTTTGTCAAGATTTTTACTGCTCATGTTACGTCACCGCTTTCTAACTAGATTAGCTTACATTAAAACCTTATTACACAATAATTAAACTACGCGTATAGTATTGCCTTATATGTGTTAGAGTATGTCGGGACTACTTCGTGAACTGTGATGTCTTAGGTTCGATTCCCTTATCCTTTATTTTAAGTACAGTAACTTGCTGTAATTTCGTGAAGAGTTTGATGTCAAAAAGAATAGCGATGATAAAATTCTTATTCAATTGTTTTTATTTGATTGCGTTATGTGAATCCAACTTCAGTTTGTATTAAAGCAAAAAGAACATTGCCCAGTACTCTGTAGTACTATAAAACCAGTGAGCGATAGCCTAGTTAGTCGCTTAACAGACTGACCACGCGCTGGTCGAAGGTTCCATCCCAGGAACATGTCTCAGATAAGCGTGTACTATTGATTGATTGTTGCTTGCTCTAACGATGAAACACATCGGGAGGAAACCGAAAGATTCTCCACAGAGATTTCGAAGATTTTTTTTGACTGATCGCATCAAGCCAGCCTCTTTGATTATTTTTTATTGCGAATGAATGAATGAATGGCGAGTCGAGCGTGCGATTCGCTTGATGAAAGGCGATATGACCGCACATGGACAGTAGCAAACCAAACAACATCATGAATGAAAAAGCACTGCTTGGCATTCCACTGGGCTCGCTTTCCTGAGACATTTGATGTTAAGCATCATTATGTCCAGTAGTTACTCTGGCTACAGTATCCTTTAAAACAGTGCATTTACACTGTTATTTGGCGGGAGAAATAAATATTGCGGTAGTACCTACCAACTCAGGCGGCCTCTCACATATGAGAGACCTACCGCCAGTTAAGAGCCCATATAATCTTCCCTGAGGACAAAAAGCGCACTGACTAGCCGTCAGGACTTTCTAGAGTTTAGACAAATTAAGAATTCTTCAGTCTTCAGCCACACGAACTACGAAATTCCTAGGCCAAAGGACTTCCCAAGGCCTCTCTCAAGGAGTTCCATAACGACGTTTGTAAAGCCTCTTTGTTTCTGTATCCAAGAAAATTCATACCGACCTGACGGAAGCAGCCTGCATCCAGCGACCTTGACTAGGTCGTCTGTCCACCTTGAAAGCATTATTTGTATTTAAGAAGTACTTGAAATTATTTTTGCGTCCATAATAATATACGTAAAACTGAATATATTTACCATACAGTATTGCTCCAAAAGTAATTTTTGGGAGGCCCAGTCGCAAGTGACCGCAACGATTGATAAAGTAATCTTTACGACTAATTAAACCATTGTTACATATCGCTGTTGACGGGAAACCCCAAATATTATTTCGGCATGTGGCCCTTTAATTACTTCGTTAGTATATTTACATGTACGTACTACCTATGTATTTGTTTCATTCGTTCGAGAATACGCAGATCGTCCATGGTCCCTTGGCGTGCGAATGCGTTGCTGTCAAATTATTAGGAGCAGTTTTTCTATATTTATTTATTTATTAAATATGTTACACCAACAGCGTAATACATTAGGTCGCATATTTTTTATTACATAGTACTCGTATAATTGTAATATTTAAATGTGTATGCCCATCATAGGCGTACACAGCTTTGATCGAAATAAACAATATTTATAACTATTACATTATTTATGTGGTAACTATAAACAATGAATAATAAATAAAATAAAACTATACTAAAAAAACAAAAAATAATTAAATTACAATTATTACTCTTCAATACTATCAATTTACATACATCAAAACTTATGCACATACATTTTTTTGATGAAAACAAAACAATGATTTGACGCATTACGAGTATTTGAGCCATGTTCTTAATTTAAACAACTAGAATCTATACTCGTAATCTAATAGTATTGACATTTCCAATATATTTTTATTTATTTATTTAATCTTTATTGTACACAAAAAAAAAAAGAAAATTATAAAGACATAACATATAAAAAGTACAAAAGGCGGTCTTATCGCTTATAAGCGATCTCCACCAGACAACCTTTGGATGGATATAATAGAAGGAGAAAGAGAGGGCAGTGTAAAAATAAAGATAATAGAAAATAGTCTCCAATAGATATAAGTAATTAAATAGGTAATAATAAATTCAGCTATTCATACATATACGTAACGCAATACACAAGATAAAAGATAAAGAAGATAAAGATACACACATATACACATACGATATAATGCGAGGAGAGAAAACATGTTCCTAATATTTTGACAGCAGCATGAAATAAAGCATTCAGGTGCCGAGGGACCGTAGACGATGTATTATTTGTAGTTCCATTGATGACGGATAATTTCGATGATTCTATTACAACTAAAACATAGTAGTTTGATAACTATCAGATAAAAACAAATATATATATACATAGATACATATATAGCCGGTGGATATTATAATTAGATAACTTTATACTTACCACCATATGTATTAAAGACTAAAATTACTTTATCTTGACCCTTTTTTGGAAGTGGTTGTGTCACGCTGTTGTCCGTCATGACTCAGCATGAATCGGCAGGCTCATCAGGGGCGGTACCACTGTCTCACAGAAAATCGACGTGAAGCGACAGCTTCGCTGTCGCGTTTCGTTCGGTGAGTGAGATTGCCGGATGCTCAATACTCCTTTCCTCTTCCCATCTTTTTTGCTTCCCGCTCCCCTCTCAATTGAGCCGGTAACACATCCATGTGTCAGCGCTGTGGATGTTCATGGGCGGCAGTGATCACTTACTATCAGATGACCTGTTTGCTCGTTTGCGGGAACTATGCAATAAAAAAAGAAAAATGATGTTAAAAATATTTTTATTAAATCACTGACCTTACATAGCACGGAGAACTGATGGCCGATGGGGCCAAAAAGTTCTCGAATGGAGGCCACGAAGTGGAAAGCGCAGCGTGGGACGTCCACCCACTAGATGGTAAGACGACCTGGTGAATGTCGCGGGACGTCGCTGGTTGCAGACTGCCTCCAACAAGTCACTGTGGAGATCATTGGGAGAGGCCTATGTTCAGCAGTGGACTTCCTTTGGCTGATGGATTGGATTGATTGGATTGACTGATTGACTGATCCTTATCGGAAACTTAGGGTCTACTATTGTCAGTTTTCACCACGTCCTAACTGTGCCTCATTATCAATGGAATTGTTTGGATATCTATGGAATAGTTTGCAGGCTTTCATATCTCTCTCCTACATATGAGAGCTTGGAATTCCTTTTGGTATAATAGTGTTCAATGGTGAGGAATAACTATCAGTCACCATTTGAAACTTCATTTGACCTACGCTGTATTTCCCATTTTATGAATCCTCACTTTGAAAAAACTGTAATATTGAAGCATTTATTTATATCCTTTTTTAATACGTAAACTTAGCAGAATCCAGCTCCTTTCATTCGTAAATTAAGTTAGTATTACTTTCATAGAAATATTTCAACTATTACTTGTCTACTTCTACCGCAGTGTGCGATCAAACCAGTCCATTACAAATGTCTTGAAGTTATTTCAAACGAAGTGCTGCGATGTTGTTCATTACACAATTATCCGCAACCGAAATTCATCCCATTATTTGGTTTAGGGAAACCCAAAGGACAAATTACAGTAAACAAATTAATAGTATGAAAATACGTTAAATTCGGTGAGTAATGAGGAAACAATGGGCCCACATGTTTGATAGCGGCTTGTTTTGGGATCATGTGACCACTTGACGATGTTTCCTAGTCTTAAAATTACCCCGAAATAATGGGATCTGTTAGGAATAGGATATTTCGATATTTTCCGTCTTTAAATCAGCAGAGGCTTGTAATTAGCGATAGTTATATGCAAATTAATTAAATCTGTAAGCTTAAATAAAATAAAAAATATCATTAAGTCTTATAGTTACGCGATTTAGAAATCACAACTCTAAATGTAACCGCGAGTTATAAAGTTGTACTGTACTGTATCAGCCCATATACCTCCCACTGCAGGGCATGGGCCTCCTCTACAATCGAGAGTATTATTGAGAGTGGTTAGGCCATATAGTCCACCACGCTGGCCTAGTGCGGGTTGGCGAACTTTTAAATACCATAAAAATTTATACAAATCGCTATGGTATGCAGGTTTCCTCACGATGTTTTCCTTCACCGTTATAGTGCGTGGTGATTAACTATCTATATACACAAGACTCCGAAAAGTCAGAGGTGTGCCCTGGGATTTGAACCCGCGACCACCGTGAACATATAGGCAGCCGCGTCTGGTCCGTTTCCAACAGGCCACCGTGCACTTCACAATATAAAGTGTATTACATTTTATTTCTTTTGTTAATCATTGTCAATGACCGCCACTATCTGTAATACGAGTAGGTATATGAAGATAGTAGTTTTGCAACCATTTTGAATTCATAAACCAGTAAAATAGTAGATAGGAATTGTTAAACCATCGACAATCTTGTTCATCAAACGACAAAATATACCAAAAGCGCTATACCAGCTAAGCTTTCATTGATAACACATCTCTTGGTAGCAATTTGAGCAGAGCAGCAGACTTGTGTCGACTAGCAAGAGTAACAATGTTAGCCGGTTAAATCTGTATGGGTTGAATAGTATCTAATGAGGTGCATCATCTTTATTTTGTCGTGTTCACTTTGCGTGACAGAGTGCGTAATAGCGAGGTGATGAAAACGTGTGGAGTGAAAGAGGATGTAGTGACGAGAATTGACAAAGGAATGCTACGATGGTTTGATCATGTAGAGCTGATGAATGAAAGGAGACTAACTAAACAAATATACAAGACGAATGTGAATGGAAGAGTCGGTAGGGGTCGACCTCACCGAACCTACACCATCCAAATCGGTGATATCTTCAACAAAGGCCAGGTCAAAAGTACCCTGAACCGACGGGCATGCATGAAGAGATTGATGAATGTGGATGAAGCGAAAGTAGTATGTCAGGATCGAGCAAAGTGGCGATCCATAGTCTCTGCCTACCCCTATGGGATACAGGCATGACGATTATGTATGTATGTATGTTCACAAAAAACATATGAACAATTATTATGAGCTTGGCGATTCATACTGTGATAGTCAAAACGGACTTATATAAGTTAACTTTGCCTTCAAACAGGTCGCTTGTGTGCACATAAAAACTGCCCAAATCGAATGGCGTGAAAACAACTTCCGTGACAAACCCGCGCTGTTAAAATAATGTAGCTGGTACAAAATACTGGGGCCTACTGCATGATGTCACCCAGAGTTTCGTGAACTTTGTGCTAATTTTAACATTTTTGAAAGCCATGACGTCACCATTTCGATCGCTATTATCCCTTATCTATATCGTAAATTCTGTAATGTATATATTTTCGAATTTAAATTCATTAATTATCAACACGTGTGATCATGTTGGAACATGAAACTAGTAAATAAATCGCTTTATAAGATAACAATAGTGATTCAATATAATAACCACGGAAGAAAGAATGATAACAATTTGAATTTCGGTGCACGTCACGGCTTCGACTAGTTGATGAGCAGTTCAGTTTTTTCCGTCTTTACGACGTGAACTATTAAACACACCTGACGTTTACCTATTCACTGGATTTCTAATGCTCTAGTCCGACCCTGTCGTATACCAAATGAAACATAACAAAATATTTAGAACAATGGCGCTCTGAACAAGAGATAAAACAGGAATAACCCAAAACGCACAAAATACAAGAAGAAATTGATGAAAGATGTGGAAGCTTAAGTATCTACTGCCAAAGAATTTAAAGTTGACATTCATAGTAGACTATAGTCTGCCTTGTGGTCTAATCCCTCTCAATTGTAAAGAAGACCCGTGCCTTGCAGTGGGACATATATGGGCTGATACAGATTCACAGTCTCAACATATTGAAATAGTTAAACCAACACAAATTCAAGGATAGACATGAATCCAAAAATGTCCAAGTCAATTTCCTATCTGCGTTTGATTACAATGGGTGAAATAGTAACAGGGCGCTATGCAGCGCGGTGGAAAACTATCGATCCGGTACAAAAATGTCCAAACATTGTTTTTAATATTTGAACGGTGCATTTCGGACGGGCAATCGATACCGCCACGGTTTTGTCGACTGCTGTACGCCTGTTTGACGTGTCATGTGTTAAAACTTTGGAGATACTTTGCTTTTCAAATGAGTAATTATATCTACTATGGACTTTGTTATTTGTTTCTTTCTTTATAGACTTAAGAATAACTTATAGAAGCCGATAAGCTGTTCTTAGCATTATTTTACTTTAAAGTTATGTAGTAAAATGGTTATTGGTCTGAGAAGAAGAAAGGCCACAGGAAGTCTTAATGAAATGATGTAGGTTTAGCAGCTTTGGGATCTTCAGCTGCACAGAGGGTTGGAGAAATGTTGACTTAGATTGAAACCGTGTATAGACAGTTTGGCGTCAGGAGTTCATGCACTGAAAATAGTTAAACTATATTCAACTGTGTAGCCTGCATGTAGTTTTTTGGTGGACAAATTATAAGAAAACAAGTTTCTTATTTAGTTTGATTTCAAATATCGACATTTCAGTTCGGGTGTCATACATAATATAATCATTTTTGTTTGATTCGAGTCGACTGTGTTGTTTAAACGTTTGTAACTGTAAATAAATCATTTTATTAAAATTCTACGAGCAATTTCACAGGAGCGTGTAACTAATTTAATACAGTAAAAATCACAGTATGGTAAAAATAACTCCATTGTGTATTTATCTGCATGCAGATGAGATCGGTGTGGAGATGTCTGCAGGAGGCTTATGTTAAGCAGTGGACTGCCTGGCGCTGAAAATTATGATGATGCTAGTTACTTAAGGCGGCAAACGAGCAAGCGGTTCCCTGATGGCAACTGAATACCCATAACTCATAAGGAATCGTTGACGTGTTGCCCATCTTTGAGGATATAGTATCTTATTTGGCGTGCAGGTACAATTATCATTTCATCCTCATCATCATCAGCCTTTTATTGTCCACTGCTAGACATAGGCCTTCTCCAAATTGCGCCATTTTACCCTGTCTTAGGCTTGTCGCTTCCAGCATCTGCCAGCGACCTTTCGCAAATCATCACTCCAACCAGCTGGAGGGTGTCCTACACCACGCTTGCCATCATTTCATAAAATCGGGTATATATTGAGTGAAACCTAGTATCTTGCAATGTCCCATCACTGTGACGGTGTGAACAGAGGTCGCCACCCGGCTGGATACAAATATTCTGCTTCAAGAAACTTGTCCTGCCGACTCAATGAGCATATTCGAAACAGCTCAGACTAAGAATTATCTCTATATTAACCTGGTACTAGCAGGGTGGAATTTTCACGATTTCTAGATCGACCAACCCATGTTGCGTATTTTCCATCAATATTTGTTTAACGCCTCTTTTCTTTAAAATAATTAACTGATCATCTTCCGATAAAACAAAACAATATTTCAAATTTTATTTTATGTTTAAAATCACACAGTTTAACAAACTCAGTTCTAATGCACCATTAAAAAAACCGTTTGGTGTCGGCCAGCGATCAGCCGGCCTACTGTCGGTTAATATTTGATGAGGGTGGTTGGCCTGCATTGTCTTTGTTCGGGAAACATCCCTTGTTCATTATTGAGTATGTTTGTATCGATAATGGACTTGGCTTTTGAAAATCTAAAATTAGATGTTTTATTTTCGTATTTTTTGTTTGTAATAATTATTGCGCGACGAGGGCGAAATTTTAATTTTAATTTTATATTTAACTCTGGGATTATCAATATCTTTCAAAACATTTTTTATAATCACACAAACATTTGCCTCGGTGGCGCAGTTGTACTACGGTACGATTTGAAAGATGAGGCCTCGGGTTCGAATCCCAGGTCGGGCAAAGGGGTCTTAGATTTTTCTATTCATTATCAGCTCGGAGTCAGTAATTTGTGCCCGATATGGCGATAGGCTCATCCCCTATCACATCGAGGGACGGAACATTATGAGCGAAATGTATGTATCCTGGTAGTTCTGCCTACCCCTTCTGGGAGAAAGGCGTGAGTTTAAGTATGTATGTACATTTGTCTGGGTGCAGGAATATAATCCACGATGTTTCATTTCACAGCCGGCTTAAAGCTCAGAGTGCCCTTCAAAGGCTGTCAAAAAAGGTCATAACATTATTTAGTTTATAATATCCTTCACACCGTTGCGTCTCAGGGTCCCAAAGCTAATTTAATGTGAATCTATTTGTAATAATCCACTGACATCAACTAGCTTGAGGTCGAATCTAAATTATAACCTACCACGGTCAGTGATAAAAACTTTAATGACATTTTATCGACATCAGTTACTTTTTTTTGGCAATTAGGTGGAGTTACGTCAATATTAACATTAGCCCCTTACAAGAATTTTAACTGATTATGAAATCGATACTGTATGTATTTCTTTCTTGCAATAATATATACTCTGTCTGCCTTTCTGGGAAAGGCGTGAGTTTATGTATGTATGTATTATGTAATAATAAATACACCTTACATTCGTCTATGTAGTTTCGATCTTACACTGTTATACAGATCTTAAGGTTCTATCCAGATACAGATCTTATGGTTCTGTTTTTGTCATTAAACTCTTGCAAGCTAAAAGTACGAGGGTTACACAAATAATTGTGATGGTTCTGACGCAGAAACCTTCACAATCGACATCCTAACTTATTGGCGTTATACTTAAATTTCCATAGATCTTTTGTTTTTTTATAGCATCCAATTCTGACGCAGAAACCTTCACGAATGCCCTCGGAACTTACTGGCTGGAGGATTTAATTGTTTCTTTCTTCTGTTTTATAATCTAATGCCTCCAAACACCCCCTGCTGTCTTCCAGTGCATCGAAGCGTGATGTGCAGCACTAAATCCAGCTTTATTTAGGTGGCAGTGCGCCGATCGATACTTATTAGCCAAACAAGCGTTGTACTGTGACACGGTCAGCGCGACCCGCCACCGATGCCGCTAAAAATACTTCGGACATTTTTCAAATTGTCGCTACTCGTCTTACCAGGTTTTGCGTGTTGATGTCTTTCAATCGATGTAATTTGTATTTCGCTTTATTGAGATGGAGAATCGTGAACGCCTTGCTAAAATTTTCTGCGGGCTTGTGGTGGAGTATTGGAGCTTGGATTCGGGGTTTACGTGAGACATTCACCCCCTACCTCTTTTATCCGTCCTTATCGTCATCTAACTCTATCTTACTTCTTTCTCTTGTACTTCTTTCTATCGCAATCTCTTGCAAAGGCTGGCATTACGTCTGCGATCTTCGGATAAAATGGGGGTTTCTGGATGGACACTTCCCATTAGTTGAATATCGATGTGATAGGGAATAGTCCCTTAACATATTTGTCGGTCGTGTGGCATTTTACAATCTCATGAAGCAGATGTTTGCTATGAATACCTCAGTGGATGCCTTAGACAAAACCTTCGTTAATTAATGGATTTCCTGGAGCCAAAGATACCTAATAATTAGTTGTTATAATTGTACTCAAATGCATAAGTCTTAAAGAAGTACCGTACATTTTACACAAATGTTTACTTCTACGAGTATTTGAAAAAGATATTTAAATATTTTTGTGCCACAAATGTAGTATAATATGCTAGTAGTAGCGTAGTTAATAACGTTATAGAAATACGAGATAAATTATTTAACCTACTTTTGTAGTTACTGTAATAAATAATATTAACTATCAATAAAACACTTAAACATTGCTATTAAGCTATTTAAAATTTATTTACATGCTAAGCAAGTTAAATATGCTGTTTAGTGTGTAATATCCATTGCTAATTTTTCTACAATCCTACCATATAATTAAAACGAAGCACGACTCTTGTACATTCAAAATGATTCCCACGCCTCGTTTGCTTAAATTAAAAAAAAAACAATATAATTACATCGTATAAAGTGTATCCTCTTAAAAGTGGCCACTAAAGAACTCCTAATATGTAATTTTATAGCAAGAAACGCAATCATCATGCGTCCAAGATGGCCGCCGAGTTTTTTTGTCTATTCACTAACGGCCGAGCGAATGTTAGAACCAGTTTCTATACACTTAACCTTGTCATTAGGCTCGCCAAGTCATTTTTGAATTTAGAATCGCGACGCCATATTTTGTGCGATAGCCAAGCTAGATCAATCCTTATTTTTTATGGCGTATGGTTGAGATTTTAATGTAGTGTGGTTTGACATGTGATATTTGAAAATAGAAGAATGGAATTTTCGTCACAGAACGCCTAGCATTCCCCTTCCACGGCTGCGCAGTGGCAACGAATGAAAATATGCTCTACTTGTTCAGCTATTATATCACTATGTTATATGTTTATTCAGTGATTTTTTCATTTCAATTCAATAAACTATAGTTTAATAAGTTTATGAATATCATTTGAGAAAAACTAATAAATTAATTATAGTTAAAGTAAATTGCCTCATCAATTCTTATTTTGATGTGAACAATAACAACTGTGTAACATGGGCATAAATCAAACGAATTCATTTTAATACTTTTGACCATGACTCCAATTGCTTAGTGACTGCATACATATGTACATACACTGCCAGCCGTGTGGTCAATGATAATAGGTTTGTTACTCACGTTTGGATATCCATTTAGTGACCAAAGTGCCTTATTATGTCATCAAATAATTGTAAGCATATATTCGCTTAAAATAGTAGTGTTTAATAACAATACCTATATACCCAAAATATTATAGCCAAATAATACCAAATGAACAGTTACACCAAATAATTCGACTGGTACGGATCTCTAAAAGCTTAAGTTGTCAGGTAAATAAACCGGCATGTTTGTAATTTGCTCATGTTTCTCTATATTATTATCCAATATCAATTCTTTTCGCTTGACATACGACGAGCGTATAATTTATATAATTTAATTAGCTACCAGTTTTATCCGTTACAACTACTAGTGCCGGCCTCTCATAGTTCATGTTACAAGGTGTCCTTATCTCATCGACCGACACCCTTCCCGCTGATAAACCAATCTAACTCGACCCGCCGACGTCAGAAGATTCCTTCAATTAAACTACGAGATATGGCAGCGTAGGAGGTCAAATCTAATTGGTATCCGAAGATTCCCGAACGCCGCCGAAGCGCGCCGAAGGTTGCCGAAGTCATCTAAAATGGCGTCACGGTTTTTAGGTTAAGGTTTGACATTTCTAGCCGTTCTAAACATGAATGTTTTGATACAGATATTAATTCGTACGCGATCGATTTAGAGTTAATTTTCGCTCGGTGGCGGGCGCTTGGTGCCTAGTTTATAAATGGCACGGAGCGTCGCTTGTCATTGCACTGAGAATGCGATGCAGTTTGCTCGTAAGGATAACAATGTGTAACAATGTTTACCAACTATTTAGGCGTTAAATATATAGCTTTATTAATTAATGTTAGTAAAATAGTAGACACAATATGTAGAGCTCTAGTTTATTGCTTAAGTAATGTCGTATAAACTAAGGGTTTATCGACGTTATTTTTAAAATGGCAGCATTAAACGAATTAATCGAATATTCAGATGCCAAAGCGATAGTGGATTGGAGCTTTAATAGAGCTGTGAGACCGAGAATCTTAAATAGTACTTCTGATTTAAACATTTCTTTATCAATATTATGAAGATCTGAAAATACGTTGCTTTGAGATTAAAGAGCCCCCATTTCTAAAGAGCTTTGAGCTTGTAATATTTTACTTAATTTTTTTGGGTTAATGGTTAATACGTTTGGATTTGTTAAAATAAAACAAAGTTATAATGCTTCAATCATTAGCAAAGTGTAGGGAATCCGCTAGTTCTAAACCGAATATATGGGAACTGAACCCGAAACGCAACGCACTAGTGGTACCAGCTTTACTACAAGACTACTATTTTCATTCATGACCATCCCGTTAACACATTCACGCCTGCATCTCTGGGACCGTAGGCAGAGAATTATTCTAGCAACAGCACATCAGGCCAAGGTTCTTTTGCCTCATATTCGCGCCCATCGTCACGCCACGCATTAATTCCATTTTTGGGCGACTTGTTGAAGATTTTTCAATTCTAAAATGTTTGGACTACTCTTCCCAAAAACTCTCTCGTAGTTCTGATGCCCACGATACAAATCTTGAACTTAATCTGCGGTCAGAACTACGTATGTGACTGTGGCATTTTTTTTGTGCATTTAGTTAAATTATACAGGATATATCCAGACTGCGACCGAATAATTTTTACTTATCGTCGTATTTGGGTAGTAAATACATGTTTTTCCTAAAATAATAATGTACACCTTATTATTTTTAAAGAAACAATGGTACGCAAGGATTTAAATTATAATTTTAGCAAAAACTAGGGATTTACCATCCAAACACGATGATATTTTAAAACCTGTCGTTTTTTTGAGAAATGTTTAGTTGCATTTTGTCTGTAATTACTAAAACTACCACTTGGCTTCGTTTTCGGTCGCAGTCCTGATATACCCCGTATATCTCACATACCAAAAGTTTTAGATCGTTTCGTTTATGCATAGCTAATTTGCCACAAATTCTCAAGCCTCCTCCCTTAAGCCCGGTATACATTGCCGTGGGCCCGGGTTCTCACGGACCCTCGTAATAAGTTCTAATAAGGCACTAGTGTGTAACACTTGCTTATTAGTGCCGAGTTGTTCTGCGCTGGTCGTTGACTTCAACTGTTCTTGCGATTGTTCTTTAATTGTGGGCTATTTGATGGCTTTTTATTGTATTTGGATGTTGGGGAACTGGTTATTGGTCTGTGTATGGGTTGTGAACTGTTAGGTCTCGGGTTTGATTCCCAAGACGGATGAGTCATGACAGATTTTTATGTTGCAAAAATCAAAAACGAGTTAGTCTGAGGCTGGAATCTATAGATGGTCATAGGCTCGACCTTCATCAAATTTTGTAGTGGAAATTATACCTATTGGACAGTAAGTAAAACTATTGGCCTGCCTCTTTGCTGATACATTCGCGAATTCTTTAATGTATATATACTCTATTAGTTCTATCAAAAAAACTATTTGAACAAATAGTGGGAGTGATTCAATCAGTTCTAAAATCAATCGGTCACGTCTGCGGGTTCGGTGGCGTATGGCGAAACAATACGCTCTTATCACATGCGATTATAGCGGTCATACAACACCGGGCCGCTAATATGACGCTTTGCACTATCGGTTCGTATTGTATGATTAATGTAGGTCAGGTATATTGCAAAAATAATTTTCTTCTTAAAAAAAATAATTTTCGGGGTACGGATTTTTAGAATTAACTACCCAAATGGAGGTGTAGGTTTGATGATTTTGATCTAGGGAAAGAAAGGGAAGAACCTCAAATGTATTGGAGTTTCATGTCTATTTAAAAGAAATCTTAATGGTGAAAGAAAATAGCACGAGGAAAACATGGGCATGTAATAATATGCACAAGATTTCAATTCATTAATAAAATTCGTTTCATATTAATCAATGAGCAACTGGCAGTTATTTTTGTCCAGTTCGAGATCCTACTTTTTAGGTGCGCTTTCCAACATCTCAAACTACGTATCTATGTCGGGCGCAAGAACTTCGTATTTTTATCGTGAAGTAAATAATAAAATAACGGTGAAGAAAAACATGGTGAAGAAACCTGCATACCATAGCGATTTGTATAAATTTCTATGGTATGTAAAAGTCCGCTAACTCGCACTAGGCCAGCGTGGTTGACTATATGGCCTAACCACTCTCAATCTTACTCTCGATTGTAGAGGAGGCCCGTGCCCTGCAGTGGGACGTATATGGGCTGATACAGGAGTAATAACAGCGAATGCACAAGCCTGGCTTGTGCATTGAGCAGGACGGGGTGCCTTACACCGACCAAGATAGTGCTAGGAAAATAAAAGAAACAAACAGAAAATTTTCCGGTACTAAATAGCCAATGTCACTCCATGGTTCATGAAATTCTTTGCAAAAAATATCTTGTTCTGTTACTCCTTTGCTACATAAAAGAAGGACTAACTATCGACCACATTCTCTCGCAATATA
Source organism: Theretra japonica (assembly GCA_033459515.1). Classification (NCBI taxonomy): domain Eukaryota; kingdom Metazoa; phylum Arthropoda; class Insecta; order Lepidoptera; family Sphingidae; genus Theretra; species Theretra japonica. Next base: position 2,044,378 of record CM065928.1, read on the forward strand.
AGTATGAAATGAAACGTGTTTCACTTTTATTGCTTAACTGAAGATTTTAACCGCGCCATGAATAACATTTTATGGTCTATAACAGTTAACACGCTTTTTAATTAAAGTAATTTTGTGTATATTAATATTGTCCACCACCTTGCCCGCTGGAACATGTTAAAACACTATAAATTTATTTTCTTATCTACAACCTGTTGGCGGGATGAAAAATTACAGCATTCCAACAGCAATACCGACCAAAAATAGCAGTTGAAGGGTTCAATCAAAAGAAATAGACGATGACTGGGTGGTCTCGGATTATGGTGTATGTGTAATGTGTAATGGTTATCAAAGGCATCCTGGATATTGAACCTTTCGGGTATGAATGTGGTGATTACTTCGCTTAAGATCTTGGTCCTTTTACTGTTAATGTTGAAAAGTATCCATGGATTTTCATCGCGCGTTTACTGGTCTTCTTTTCTGTTATTTTGACAAAGCTAAGTTCATTATTAGCTGTGAAATTGCTTTTTGAAAATTACATTGATGCTTATAATTAATTTTCCCAAAAATAATGCAAGATGACGGCATTTTATCGCGCCAACATTTGTGTTCTCAATTTAAAATCCGTTCGGGGAACACGAAAAGATAACAAAAATTTCCGCGCCAATTCCGGGGAAGGACACTCGAGCTATTGTTTGAATTCAGAATGCTTTCGTCGAACCGCGCACACCACCAGCACTTTATAGCCGGCCAAATAAAATTTCAATTCAACCACTACGAAATTCGGTGTTGCCAACGGTAAATTTAACGTGGTTGGGTAAAGACAGATTTGTTTTGCAGGTTTTATTTTTGAATTCGGAAGCTCGATTTTGATGAAAATGAGGCAGCTCTATTAGTGAGTAATGCTTATTTGAGCCAGTGATGGACGAAATAATGACTACATTTTACTTTAGTTCTTGCGTTTCTTTCGTGCAATGAGGATAAAGGATAACACGCTTTGAATTCTCGTAACTTAAAAACTATTTTGCATTTTCTTGATGTCGCACTGTTTTCTGAGTAATAATAAATTGAGTTTTGATCAATTTTAATGTTAAAGTGTAAATAATTGTACTAAACATGCACATTGATTTTAGATTCAGGTTTATGTTGTATTTTATTTCATGTATAAAACTAAATTAAACACGATTATTTTGCAATATTTTCAGATCATCTCTCTATGGTTTCCAATATTTTTCCGACCCTTAAAATAAAATCATGAAGCGTAATTTTCACCATTATTGCGCTTTCAATTCTGCGATCTGATACTATTAATAGTTTATAACTACGCTTAAACGAATTTTCTACAAGAGTAAATTCTTGTATGAAATTTTCCACGAATTCATTAGACAAAGTGTATCTTGATACTGCGAATTGAAGCGCTACAAATGAATTGCAACCAGCGATGCGTTGCTATGGCAACAGTTCCAAGGAACTTTAATTACTAGCTGCCTCTGTTACGAATGTACGTAAAGATAACATTTGACGGGCTGGCGTGGTTGACGTGAATTCGTCTGTGTAATGAGAGGGTGTGAGTTCGAATCCCGGAATGGGATGAAGGCTTATAATGAAGAAAAGTTTAGGGATCTGTGAGTTTGAATTATCTTGTTAGTTTATAATAACTTTGGGATACGATTTATACATTTAAGTGAGGTAGGTGTGGAAAAGACAAGATTAATAACAGTCGTGGTTTACAGACCTTTGGCCCAGTGCGAGGTTCGAATTCAGGGCCTCTTGTTAGTTGTTTTATAGCTGGCGTTTTGACCAGCAGCAGTTAGCAACACATTAATTTTGAAAATACTAAAACATTTTCCCTCGTATGTGCGATATTTTACGTACATCGATAAGGCGGTAATGCCCCTAATTGTTTTGTAATAGATTGCACCTGCGACGCGGTTAGTGATTGTGAAATAATATTGTAAAGTTAGCGCGGCAACTGCGCTGCACCTGACGATATACGCAGGGCAGAGTATCGACTGATGAGATTATTTCAATTATATTATGCTGACAGAATCGCTGGGAAAGCCTATTGCATTTTTCTTCCAATCTTTTTCCATCTCTTTCCCATACATAACATTATGAGAGGCCGACAAAGTATATACAATTCAAGTATTGTAGATGTTAATGTGATGGTAAGCGGGAACCACCGCAGATTAGCTTTACCATAAGACTACGGTACCACCTTGGTTGAGCCGGCACATTCCTATTGTAATACAAAGTAACTACAGTGAAGCTGACCATTCCAATATAGATCATTTTAATATTCAATTACATATACCTGTCTCAACCGCCTTACAGGTGTAGAGTGGAGGACAAAGCTCGCGTCACACGCACAGACAAGCGAACAGTCGTAACGTGAAATTATAAAATAAATGCTTTGTGCGGGTCTGTCCGGCGCGGCGGCGTTAGGAAATTAAAGTTCCGACTTATAACGTGCGTACACCGCGCCTTTTGTTTTAATAATATTTCATATTACTGATGGTATTGTACGAAAGCTTCGTTGAACAATGGGTTGTCAAGACAGTGTAGTTGGTTCAAAGCTTCGAACCCAGGAAACTTTAGGAACTTTTCGGAGTAATGTAATTTTTCATTCACGTCCGGACGTGACTATCGAGACAGTGTTTGCGGGTTCGACTCCCAGGGCATACTAACTTTCCAGAGTTATCTGTATATCGAGTAAATTACCGCACACTGATGGAGGAGACCAAAAAGTTTCTCGTAGTTTCTGATATCTAGACTTCTATGTTAATGGCTCCAGGGCCATGCGTTGGTTTTTTATTATATTCTAAAGTATTTAATTAAATTAATATTGGTAGCTTGTAGCTTGGAGATAAACCAGTTGCGAAACGCGAGGCCAAAAAGTTCTCGAATGGAGGCCACGAAGCGGAAAGCGCAGCGTGGGACGTCCACCCACTAGGTGGTCAGACCACCTGGTAAAGGTCGCGGGACGTCGCTGGATGCAGGCTGCCTCCAACAGGTCACTGTGGAAATCATTGGGAGAGGCCTATGTTCAGCAGTGGACTTCCTTTGGCTGATGGATGGATGGATGGATGGATGAAACGCCAGGCCGCGTGTCCTATGCCGAGACAAATGCTCGTGTGATCAACAAACGACAATTAATTGTTTGGATCTGGTTGTCCGGTTGAAACGTCTCCTTTAATGTCGGACTCCCTTAACACAAGATTGAAGTTATAAGAGATACTCGTTAGCAGGCAGGTGTATAGAGTGTTTTGGAATGAAGACAAATACTAATTCCCTATTGTTAGACATTTAAATATTTTGAGATTATTATAGTTAACGTGTAAATATTTAAAAAAAAAGTTTTTAGACAACCATGGATAACTTATATTACTAAAGTTGAGTAATAATTCAGTATTCAGTTTTATGGTGTAAATTGTGCATAGCATAATAATTGGATGACGTCACCTACATATATGCTGCATATATATACCAGTAGTATGTAATAACTAATAGGTAAGGAAAATAGACGAGTATTACGTTCTTTAGGAATTCCTAGTCAAGGACATTCAATTGTGATATGTCATTAAAGTTGTATTATTTAAATTAATACATCGGAGAGTTGTACAATTGGTACTACACATACACAAACACACACACACACACAAACACACACTCAATAATACGTATTTTCTGTTGCCTGGAACTTTGCAGTCCTACAATACCATCCATCATCCATCCATCAGCCAAAGGAAGTCCACTGCTGAACATAGGCCTCTCCTAATGATTTCCACAGTGACCTGTTGGAGGCAGCCTGCATCCAGCGACGTCCCGCGACCTTTACCAGGTCGTCTGACCACCTAGTGGGTGAACGTCCCACGCTGCGCTTTCCGCTTCGTGGCCTCCATTCGAGAACTTTTTGGCCCCATCGGCCATCAGTTCTCCGTGCTATGTGCCCTACAATACCATTAGATTGTTTTTGTTACTTCTAGATTAATTAAATTATTATACTGTACATTACGCCATATTGTAAGTGCAGTTCATTGCAATTACGATATAGAACAGCGAAATATAATTACTGACAATTACTTAAAGACATTTTCACAAAATGGAATATACACAAGCAGATCGTGAAAGATATTATTTTATTTACACAAAACTCTAACCAGGCGAAACCAAATCAAATAAAGTATAGTTACAAATAATCGGTTAATATACATAACATAAATCAGAGATATTGAGAACCTCATCCTCTTTTTGAAGTCAGATAAATGCCAAGCCCACAAATGATTGCTCAGTCGCTACATCCCAGATACATTGATACCTACTGTACAAGTACCTGATAATTTTACCGCATACACGAACGGTAAGAAAGTATATTGTTCAGTTTAGCGGGATATCGGGTGCGGCTGCGGCGTGGTGCGGATTATGTGCAGGTAGCGCGTTCGAATCCGCGCCCGAAACGCGACAGCCGTGCGGATGCACCGGAACTAGTACCGGTGGGGAGAAAAGCGTTCAATTCTGAATTTTCAGCCCAAGACTAAAATGTATGCTGTATTCTTTTGATTACTTTAAGATTGTAAAGTAGCTCTGAAACTAGTAAAGTTTTATAAACATATGTACTTATAAAGATATATATAAAGATACATTAGTTAAGGCGCTGCATGCAGGCTTTTGCCAGATTTTTGTGTAAATCCTTGATGGAAAACGATGCTTAGCAGTGGATTTTTTTATTGATGATGATAATGATGAATAAGATATATAAATAATTACACCCAAAAGTCACATACATTCATATTCCTGACCCCACTCTAAGATCGAATCTTGTGTCGTGGGCGTCAGACTCAGGCGTCAGACAGACAGGTAAGAGACTTTTCGGTCTCACAAACACCCAGACTCGAAACAAATACTTGTGGTTCACACTAACATTTGTTTCGATGCGGGGATCGAACCCGCGGTCTCTCGTTTCACAGCCGGTGTCCAACCAACTGCGCCTCGGAGGCTGTCAAATATAATTCTTATAATTAATTATAAATGTTATTTGTAATAATTTCACCATTTAGAATTATAATACCACCCGAAAATATTCGTAGTCTTATCACATTTAATTGCTTAGAAGACTTAAAAAATTAGAAAACAACGTAATAATTCTATAGCTACGAAAAGGAAAATAATGTAACTTACAATTGATGTAAATATAACAATTTAATTTATGTTGGAACGGCCTATTTTCTATTCTAACTTCGAACTAGACAGAATTACATTCCAATATCAAAACTAAATGAAACATTCAAGTTTTCTTCGGCTGCTGCCCGCGACAGTACAGTAGGCGGCTCGTCTGCGGCGCTGTCACCAAGTCTGAGATTACACGGAATCGAACCGAAACTGTTCGGCCGACCGGCACCATCGCCGCCACGCAACTCCCAAGATATCGCACCGACAGCTCCAGACAAACGTTCACGCCAAAAATACACAGTTTTGTGGGTATTATAAAACTTGTATGTAAAAAGTAAAATTACAAAATTCTCTTTTGACATGTCATCCATCTTTTTTTCTTTTCTTTCATGTTCTCTACTGGTTTGCAAGGCACTCAAAAGTCCGAAAAATATTGTCATGTCATTAAAAATTTGTATCAATCTCGTTGAGATATTATACCAGAGGGGACACTGCAAATAAAATGTTAATAGTAAAAATGAACGGTACCGTACCGCTCTTTATGTTTTTGTCTTTGTCACGCCTACGCAGTAACATCATCTTCGCTCTCGCTTCACTGGGTTCCCGTGTCCTCTCACACGGGAATCCTGTACCAGCACAATACGCAGAGATTTTGTTCCAAACTCAATAATTACACATGTATACTCTTGGCCCCACAGTAGTTACATGCAAATCTTACACCGCGAAGGAACAGTGAGGATTTCTTCAGATTCACAACAGCAAGACATGAAAGGAACATTTTTATCACACCAATATCTATACAAAAAAATGTTTCATAGCAGTAATAAAATCAACTTAATAAGTTATGGAATCCACTGTTGAATGTCAGCCTCGCTCTCGGATTCTCGCAGTGACCTGTTGGACGGCTTGCATCCAGCGAATTTCTTTATTACTTCGTCCATCCACTTTTTGAGTTGATATTGGACTTCAATTTACGTGCATTATGATTATAATTACCGAAATATCAATACAAAAAAGTTTTTACTAGTTCATAATCGTCGGTAGTGAACTCCTTGTTTCCTTTTCTATCAAATGTATGAAAACAAACGTAACAACTGGGTAATTATAAAATTGCCCTCGTGTAAAACTAATCTCCGGCATAATCCATTTGTGAACCCGTCGTGCGACACCTCCACAATGGCGCAACCAGCGCGAGCATTAAACCAAAACAGCCATGAAAGCCACGAAAAAATCTTACTTTCAAGAGAGTACATCTGAAAATTTCAGGATAATTACGGATAGTGCAATTTTCCAGTCCGCGTGCGGAGTTAAACACTCTAGTTTGCCGAAACGAAACAAAAAGGATGAAGGGTAGGAAAGGAAAAAACGAAAATAGGCGTCTGTCGGCGGGAGCGCTGTTTGGCAATATCGGTTTACTCGTGTTCGGCTGGGATGGAGTTATTTACGAATGCACGTGAGCCGGCGTCCTTCATTCCAGATGCAATTACAATATCACGTTTAGATACCTTTTATTTGCCGGCGCTAAATTGGGTATGAGCTTTCACGCGGTGAAATATTTGTTTTTTAGCTTGGATAATTCGTTGATTTGTAATTATTTTTTGCTTGAGTTAGATGCAGGCTTATTGAGTGCTTTCGTGTAATAAATTGACGGATTCATGATCGAGATTTCTTCTTTTAAATAATGACAACATTAGCAGTATTCAAAGAATGGATGCGTCAAGTCTCACTAAAGAGACTGTGGCGGAAATTAGTTTTGTCAGTTAAAAGATTAAATACAGCACTTCACATTGTGTAGTTTCACGTAATTTAATACAAACGTTTGATCCTAAAGCCACAAGCCTTGTTACCATCATGAAAACATGCCGCCCTGTTGCGTGTGTTTTATTTCAATAGTGGTAGTAAAAAGAACCGTATTAACAAGTTTTCAACCATTGTCACAACATAAATCGAAAATGTTAAAAAGCTATAGCGTGAACGGGGATACTCCGAGGTTTCCATGTGCTTTTGTGCGGAGTACTGTGGAACGTGTCGCGATGGCGCCGACACTTGACAATATCTAGCCTTCAGTAATAACTGGGTAGCCGAAATGGATCGCTCTGAAGGCTGTGGAGACGACTTGTGTTGGCAAAAATTAAGGATGTGCAATTATCTGATAATTTAGTATTTATGCCACTGTTCTATCATATATGTTGGAATAAAATGGGATATTGATTGACGTTGAACTCATTTCTTACAGAAGGTTGGTTCGTGAAAATACTAATTTAATTTATGTTTTAAAGGGAAATTACTTGTAAAAACCTTGGTGTTTATGAGATAATATTTTTAACGACATTGTTATTTATATTTCCAAGATCATTATGATTCATAAAAACAAAATATTTTGCAAAAAGAATTTAAAAAACAACTTCGATCTATCTCCTAGAATAATCAATTTGTTCTTACGCACCACTCCACAGCACTCCTACTCCGACCAAACTTTTAACTAAATCGCTTTATCCAGTGGAAGCCAAGTGAATTTCGTGGAAATACGCAAAAAGGCCGGGCGTCGGCGGACCGCGCAAAACGACCAAAACACGGGAAAAACGAACGGAGGCCGGGAACAGCGATTGACGAAAAAGGAACAGTCTCATGTCGTGTGCCGTATAGAGGACCACCTGTATTGAGTCTTTTTGGAAAATCAATTTAGTGCACCGCATGGGCGATGGAAAAGACTATGATGGACAGGCTATGTCATCTATAGAAGGAAAATATGGCAGAATGATCGCTGTAAATGATATACATGCGGCAAAAAAGTGTGAGGTGGTGAAAATGGGACGATTTTGGAAAAGAGGTTCATTGTAGTCAAGATTGGGATAAAATGAGGATTATAGGAATCCTTAGACAAAGAATAAGCACATTGAAATCAGTCCGACCATTAAGGCGATGTAGCTAGTTGTTAGTAAATGATATCCGTAGTAAAGTTATTTGTGAATGATACAAATACCGAAATCACGGCGCTCCATAAAGTTCAGACGCTCAAAGGACTACCCAAATTAAACAAAAAATCTGAATATTAAATAAGGTTTGACGTAATTTTCTTGACATTACCCATAGACACATGTAACTCAATGCTTTCTCTTTTCGTTAATTTCTTTCTACCATCATTACCGCTATGCTGTGTGAATACTTTATTACCCATGTTTGGTACGAAACCTTGGGGAGTAAAACGACAGTATTTCGCAAACAGTGCGGTGGCGTGCATCGAGCCCTGTTTGTTTGTGGGCTTCGTCTTTCCGACGTCATTGTGAGTTATTGCCGTTTATTTGAGTTCGCTGTTAAACGTCCCTTCGCCTTACTTTGCATTGTTTCCTACTTAAGCTTGAATTGAGGAAAATTTTATCGTATTTTGGGAGTGAAATGTGATGGCTGAATTTAAAATGACAATTATAATAAATTTAAATAATAAACACATACTTGTGCGTTCAGAATTGGAAATTTACATACTCAAATGCCAAGGCCAGGGTGAATAAGTATCAAAACTGTTTAAAGTTGCATGGTTTGAATCTGCAACCACCGGTGCACAAATCAAACGGGTATTTATTTATTAAGAATATTCAATAAATACCCGTTATTTTAAAAGACCGATAAATATATTGACTCTTTTTACACATAGTCACAAAATCAAAAACCTTTACCTTAAAAAAGAATTCACACAAAACTCACTACTATCAATATGTATATGAATAGTAGATCACAGTGCGTTAGGTACCAAAACGTGTCGACCTAGATGCGGCGTGACCTTGTACCCGTTGTGGTACCTAGCTGGTAGCTATTAATGCATCTACGCTGGTAGCGAGGACATGAATTTGTTACCAGCGATCAAAACGGGCCGATCGCGTATACATGCATACGTTTGCGTACGTTGAATTTAAAAGTGTTGATACTATGGATTTTTATGCGGTGTATAAGCAGTTTTTTGTGGTGATTTGCATTCTGTATCAAAGCATGCGTTTAAGTTAACGCGTAGGTTTTGTAAAACCAAGTTACGGAGCGAGTTGTTTTAATATTAGGAGTGAAAGCATAGTGTCCATATTTATACAAGCTCCTGTCTTGTTGTCCTGTGTCAGCCCATAATCATTGCTAAGTACAGGACTCCTCTATAACAACAAATTCGATTGTCAGTTTGTTCTTGACTTCAAATTTTAATATTACAAACTACTCGACATAGGCAAATGAAATTTCACTCCATAATTATTCTTCAATATTGTTGTATCAATGAACAGCGATCGCCTTTCCACTAAGCAAACCTACTATTTGAGGATATGTCATTAAAAACCCAACCAGAATATACTAAGTCGAAGCTTGACAACAAACAACTTATCAATAACATCCACACCCTGTAATACAACTCCAACGGTGATATAATCAAAAATACAAACAAATTTGCAAGTCCGAGTGTCACATTACCCACCGTAGGTCGAAACGGCGTGGGAACATCGAAATATTCCAAACGAGCGCGTAATGCGACGCGGAGCTTCAGTGTCTGTTAATCAAGTATTTACAGCTGATTGTGCTGGAAAAATCGTTGGGTATGGCCGAATTGAAGAGCAAATTATGGAGAGAAGTAATGAAGTAAATGTAAGTGTTAAATATGTACGGTATGTAAAAGTCCGCCAACTCGCACTTGGTCAGCGTGGTGGACTATATGGCTTAACCCCTCTCAATCGTACTTTCGATTGTAGAGGAGGCCCGTGCCCTGCAGTGGGACGTATATGGACTGAAACAGTACAAATCTAGGTGTAGGAGTTCGGTGGATGCAGGTCCTGCTGGTTGTGAAAATGCAAGGAGTTTCTGTATAATTAAAAGTAACAGCCATTTTTGCTAAACCCTGTTAGAAGCAGGTGCACCGAATGTGACTCTATGCTGGCAATGAAACATAATAAAACTCAAAAGTTAGGAACATCATCAAGTTACAAATAAATAAATACACCAACAGTTACATACATAGTCCTGAACCCACATTAAGATCAATTAAATCTTGTGTCGTGGCTATCAGGAACTACGAGAGACTTTTCGGTCTCACAAACACCCAGACTCGAGGCAAATACGTATGGGATTCACAAATATTTGTCTCGGTCCGGGGCTCGAACCCCCAGCCTCTCGTTTCACAGCCGGCGTCTAACCAATTACGCCACGGCTATTAGGCAACAAGCCAACTATGTAATTAGGTCATCATCCTTCCCTCTTCCATAACTCTAATAGAAAAGTTACTAACGTATCAATGATTTCACTCATACTATACAGGGTATATCAAGACTGCTACCGAAAACGAAGCCAGGTGGTAGTTTTAGTGACTTCAGACACAATGCAACAAAAATTTTGGCAAAAAAAATGACAGTTAGTACATACATTAAAAAAATAATGTACACCCTTTTATTTTTAAAGACGCTATAGTACGCAAGGTTTTAAATTACAACTTTAGCAAAAACTATGGATTTACCACCCAAACGCAATGATATTTTAAACATTACAAAAAAAAATTCGCGTTTTTTTTTGCAAAAATTTTAGTTGCATCGTGTCTGTAGTCACTAAAAGTACCACAATGGCTTCGTTTTCGGTAGCAGTCAGATAGCCTGGTAAACAATATATAGCAAAAACTGACACACATCTATGAATTCTATTTTGTTAGTTATCTATAACTATCAGTTATCTAATCTTCTACCGCAAAAACATCAATACAAAAATTAAATATTACTAAATATTAGTAAAATCTAAATAAGGCATTTGAATAACGGTGTGCATGTAAAAACTTCGAGCCGAGCCCACGGCAGCATCACGCGACTATTGTCTCAAATTAAATGCAAACAAGGAGTTAAATCTCCTTACATGTACTTACGTAGGGCTGTGGTAGATAATTATTTAGTAATATAAGTATACTATACTATACTACTACTATATTCTCAATGATTGGTAGGGCATTCTTTGGGTTTGGTTAATATAATTACTTGTTAAAAAAAATTAAGGTGCAGGTTACCTACGACCTCTGATTTGCACTCGGTGTCATTGTGACGATTGGTGGGTCTTCGAACAGTTTACATGTTAAGTAAAGTAAAGCTTTGGCCCTCTCCTCATGAAACTTACTAATTAAATTTTTCAAATAAAAATCTTTCAACAAAACCTATCCGAGATTTTCAAATATTGGTATTATTAAAAAAAAAACAAAAATCAAAAAACTGCATCTACAATGAAAGGGGACACCCGGATTTGAACCGGGGACCTATCGATCTGCAGTCGATTGCTCTGCCACTGAGCTATATCCCCGACGACGTTCTTGTCGAAACAAACAATCAGCTTGGAAACAACACGCCCTCATCACAAATACTTAGAATTTGCGATGAACGTAAAAATATATTTTATTGAAATTAAAGAATTAAAATATGTGAAGCAAGAATTGTTTTGAAATGATAAAAGGTTCTTTACTCAGTTGATAACGGAAAAATTTTATTAAGATTTCTCTGAATTTATGTTTAATATTTCAATTCTGGAATTTTTAGTTATATATTAGTTATTATATAGTTTAGATTCTTCAAATCCACATACAAGACCCATCTATGTAACTTTATGGCAGGTCTCTGCGTATATACGGATGCAACCGGCCGTCATTATTGTATCAATTGGCGAGAGAGCCATTCAGGCAGGTATTCTATCTCAGAATGTGAGCCCACCTTATGGGTTGAAGTTCGGTGCTTCTCTTACCTGGGGCGTGGTGTCCACTGGAACTTTTCGGCCCTATCCAGTATTAATTCATCGCGCTGTATGCCTTAGAACCTGCCACTTGGCTAACCCTCAGTGCTATGTTGTTTTCTTTCTGTGTATAGGCTGTATTCTTGTGTTCATGGTTCGATTCCGTAGAAAAATACAGAGATTTTTCTGTGTATCGCACATATACTGCTGTTTATTCAAGTGGTGATTTTGGCGTGCCTATTGTATTGCGACAGCCCTGCTTATATTGAGGTGAATAGCTCGACACAATAACCCACAAAAATTTCAAACAACAACATTTCAGTGCAAATTATGCTGAATTTGCATAGACTTCGATGGCTGTGTCACCCGTCCATTTACTAATTGCTTTTACTGTTGTAATTTATGAATTGCATACGTCACTTTATTTAATAAATAAAAGAGAATTTCGAAAAATTAAACCGGATTCAAAAAAGGAATAAAAAGAGGGAAATAAAACGAATCTTTTCATAAATTTATAATACTTAAATATACAAACATTTTTTTTGAGGTCGGTGCCAGCCAGCTACATATGTCTCACGATTATACCTGAATAGTTCGTAGTATAATGTTATATAGCTTATAGTCGGCCAACTGACACCAACAAATCGTGCAAATCTGACAAAATTACATACATACACATCGAATTGATAATCTCCTTTTTTTGAAGTCGATTAAAAATAAATCAATTTTAAATATGTGATATAGCTTTACTGTATGTTTTGGTGAGTGAGCTTAAAAGAGAACGAGTAAGTTCTGTAATTTTCAATCAGCAACATACGGTTTCATACATTCTTACATAAACTGACGCCTTTATCTCAGAAGGGGTAGGCAGTGGTGCTATCATGACACCCACATTTCGCCTTGTATGTTCCGTCCCATGTTGTGATAGGGGGCGAGCCTATCACTATAATTAGGACGCCAGGCTTATCAAGCTGATTCTATACAGGGTATATCCACACTGCGACCGAAAACGAAGCCAGGTGGTAGTATTAGTGACTTCACATACAATACGGCTAAAAATTTCGCAAAAAAGGGAAAGAAAAATATTGAAATTTTTTACTTATCTTCGTACTTGTGTGGTAAAATACATCGTTTTCCCAAAATCATAATGTGCACCTTTTTATTTTCAAGAAACAGTGGTACGCAAGGGTTTAAAGTCTAACTTTCACAAAAACTAGCGATTTACCATTCAAACACGTTGATGTTTAATAAATTGCGAATAAAACCTGTCGCTTTTTTTGAGAAAATTTTAGTTGCATTGTGTCTGTAATCACTAAAACTACCACCTCGCTTCGTTTTCGGTCGCAGTCATGATATACCCTGTATACTCTCAAACTTGTGATAATCTCCAAATACGCTTCCAGGACTGCCTCGGTGGCGTGGTTGTACTACGGTAACATTACAAAGCTGAGGTCTCGGGTTCGAATCCCGAGTCGGGCAAAGTGATATTAGATTTCCTGTTTATTATCAGCCCGGAGTCAGGAAGTTGTGTCCGATATGGTAATAGACTCGCCCTCTATCACATCGTGGGACGGACTACACAACGCGAAATATGGGTGTCCTGGTTATACCAGGAGAACCTCTACGTACCTCCTCTGGGAAAAAGGTCCTATTGGGGTAGGCAGACACTATTGAGCGCCAAGTGTTACGGTCCATACACACCTTTTTCGCTTCATCAACTGTCATTAATCTCTTTATAAACTCTCGTCGGTTTTGAGGACTCCGTATTTTACCATTATAGGTCTTCTATTTGATTTTTATAGGACTGTCTGGGACTGTCTGCATCCTGTTTCAATCCACTTTTCTCCCTTATCATACAATTTTTCACTCTATCACCCAGTTTGACCCCACACATACTCCTGCTCCTCAATGCTGTCATCTCTCCAGCATTAATCCTACTTTCGTGCTTCCTCTGCCACATGTATGTAATTATGTATTTATACCATCTATTTGAGTTTGTTCCGTAAATAAAACTCCATACTTAATTCACAATCAAAATATGTCTAAATTGCTAACTCGTTTTGCATGACGGACTGAAGCCTACCACCTCAATTGTGATGTCTATGGATGAATAAAAAGTTATTTCATAGACATTAGTGAGCAACATAGTTATTCTGGTCACATATCAAAAGGCACGGTGTAATATTATTCGCTGCAGTTCATTGTATATTCGTCTAGACGAAACTGCATTTTGACAAGGTCGACGCGGTCGCGCCGCGCTCCTACACTATTTGTCTACTGCAGCTACAAGTATGAATAAATTTCATCACGGGTATTTTTATAAAACTATATATTAAACAGGAACTGTGGCTTTGAATAACAAAAAATTTTACGTTTTTCATTTTTGGACTCAGCAACCCTCAATGGGTTAATGATGAGAACTAAGGTTAAAACCCCTCTCGATGGTAGAGAAGACCCATGCTTAGCAATATGTATTTGGAGAATTTTAATCGTTTTTTTTTTGCCAGTTTAGTTAACGAAATGCACTACATCTCATGTTAAATTTACTGTCGAGGGGGTTACTCTATTCTCCGTGAAGTTCAAAGTTTCGAACTTCGATGTCAACGTATAAGATAAATATTTTTCTCTTCTAAAAATCAATACTATTCTCTATGAAACATATAATTCACTTTGAAATTAGTGTAAGGTTACGACGTACGATAGAGGATTCGAAAATTTTGTAGAGTGCACATTTAGGCACATTCGGACAGTTTTACATACGACATTCGAACATTCGTCGTCGTGTTGGAGAGAGTAACTCCCCAGATAGAGCAACGACTAACTATAAACGATAATATCTCACAATTCGAACTAATAATGACTGTCTGTCTCGTTGAACATGCAAACGATATCTCTAACTCAATATTTTTCTCCCACGTCCTAAATACCACGTTCACTCCAGAATATTCCAGGAAGTGAGTTGTATAGAGTTTCACGCCAATATAGTTTCAGTGGTCATCGCTTAACTACCAACCACGCATAAGAAGGCGGGTTATGTGCAATGTTTACACTGTTCGATATATATAATATAAATAAATTAATATCCCCAACAGTCACATACATAGTTCTGACCCCACAATAAGATCGAATCTTGTGTCAAGTATTAGGAACTACGACAGACTTTTCTGTCTCATAAACACCCAGACCTGAGACAAATACCTGTGGATTAAAATTAAAAAATATTTCAAATATTTGTCACGGTGCGGGGATCGAACCCGCGGCCTCACGTTTCACAGCCAACGCCTAACCAACTGCCCCACGGAGGCTGTCAATTGTCAATATATTGTGGGAATTTCGAGCATTCGATGAGGATATATTATGAAGAAATTAGCCCAGTGATGAGGAGTGTGTCTGTCCCTGTATATGGCTGTATCAGCCCACATATGCTCCACTGCAGGGCACGGTCCTCCTCTGCAATCGACAGTACGTTTGAGATGGGTTAATATCTGTGTATATAGTGGTATATCATATCGACAAATGACTGTCTTCGTGGCTCTGTTGGTTAGGAAGTCGACTGTGAAGGAGATGCAGGTTCGATCCCCGCACCAAAAATAATGTTTATGTGATCCATGAGTATTTGTATTGGATGTGGGTGTTATGAGACCAGAGTCTTTCTTAGTTTCTCATCCTCACAACACAAGAAATTTCTTGCCTATACTAGTCACTAATTCATATTTAATATGTATTAAAATTTAATCAATATATATCTATTTATTTCATAAAATATAATACAGCTGTATTTAAATTACAATGCATGAATAAAATATTCACATGAGTATAACTAAATCACTCGTATACTAGACCGTCCTAAACCTATTATCATGGCAATTACAATTTATAAGCCGTCGTTGAAAACAAAGGGCCGGTTTCGTCATCGTGCCCTTAACACTTCAGCGGTACAATGGATCGAAATGACCCTTACAACCCAACATTTTGTTACACTCCCGCAAAGGGGTCTAATTCACAAGGTCTAGTTATTTTAGGATACATTACTCTTTTTTTTCATAATAATTTGAACAATATTTAATGTAGATTATGTATTAACCGCGAAATGAAATAACCTGTCGATCGATTTAACTATTTTTGAGATTATCAACTCATCATAATCTCATATGAATATTTTTTAACATATTTAACATTAATTTAACCAACAATTTGCCTAATATTCTACGGATCAAAATTGGTTCATAGAACAAAGCAATTAAAACGCATAATGTTTGCCATGTTAGGTCATTCAGACCGACCTAGGCATCCCAGTGTTAACACTAGACGAGCTAGCCATTCAAAACATACCATTCAATGCAGAAGGTCAAATGACAAAAGCATTTGTTTTAACGTCCATACACACGTGTAGCCTAGGTTTTGTTTTCGTTTCTAGTCAAAAGTTAAAACCTAGAATAATAGATGTTATGAATGGAAACATCCGACTAGATCACGACCCGCAGTGAAGTCATCCGATTAAAAATATAGTTGAGGTGAGATAAGTTCCCACACAGCATACAATGCTGTTACTTCTGTAACACACGGATGAGACTTTATTACATTGTTTATAAAGACTATTTTCAAGTGAAAAGTACTAGCCCAATTTTTGGGTAAACATTTGGTTTTCAATTTTCTCCCATTTTTGTAGTTATATGCTACAGAATAGTTCTGTCTTCAATAATGGGAGACGCAATCATCAGGCGGTTGAATATTTCTAAATTCCAATTAAAGAAAATGTAATATTACTATTAATTAACTATTCAGAGATTTCGGTAAAATTGTTATATAATGGAAAAAAAAACCGCACCATTGACGACTATATGCTTTATATGTGCTCTTGGGCCGCTTAAAACTTTAAATTACAAATGTCTAAAAACACTTTTAATAAAAATTTCCCTCTCACGTATTTCATTTAATTTTTATCCATTAAAAATCCCGAGCTATTTTCTTGTTCCAACTCCATCAAATTACCCAACAGGCAGCCACAAAACAAAAGTTTGGGAAACAATAAAACAACTTGGAAAACTGAATTCCCACAACTTAGGTCAGTAGGACATTGAAGTAGGCTACAAAAAAACATTAACAGTTAATGTGGCTAATCTATTTAGTTATTAGAGATGCGGGCCCACGGGAAGCCATTTTGCATAAACAAAATCCAATATGCAGTACGCTTGTGTGTGTGTGTGTGTTCGCTACCAAGGCTAACGAGCTCAATCTGCGCGATAGTTATTTATTTACTGCATTGTAAGTATTGGAGGGGACTTCGGACCGGCCGAAATGCTGCCACGGATGTGCTGGCAGGGTCCCGTGGTAGATTGGACCGTAGTATTGAGCAGACGCTGTTTGTTGATACGCCTTTTGCCTTTATGAGTATATTTTTGACGGCCCCCGTGGCGCAGTTGGTTAGACGCCGGCTGTGAAACGTGGCTGCGGGTTTGAACCCCGCACTGAAATGTATATTTGTGTGATCCACGGGTATTTGTCTCGGGTCTGGGTGTTTGTGGGACCGAAAAGTCTCCCGTAGTTCCTGATACCCACGACACGAGACTAGATCTTAGTGTGGGGTCAGGACTATGTATGTGACTGTTGGGTGTATTTGTTATTATTATCTATTTATTATAATTTTAAAGTGTAATAATGTTCATGAAAAATTCAGGATGTTTTGATGGCGCAGTCAGAAAAATTTAACACCTGCGAAGTCAGGTTCACAATGAAAACTCATAATTGTTTAAATATGTATTTGTCAGTAACCACGCAAATATTCACTAACGGCATTATTCATATATAGTTTTAAAACCTATTTTAATTATCGAATGTTTTGTCTTCTTCACTCAAACTGAATTTTAAAGTCGTTCGAAAGGAGAAAACATTGGATAAATAAAATAGGTTTTAAATCTGTCTATGAATAAGGCCGTAAATATCAAGCGGATGATAAGTAAATGTTAGAAAAAAATATATTCCAATGCTACAAATGCATTTTAATAAAAATTGAATAGTGATGCAGAACCCTCAGTGCGCGAGTCTGTCTCGCTCTGACCGTGAATTTACCCCAACAGACAGTGGTAAATTAGTACCGACTTTGCATATCAAAAACCCAACGATCCAAAATAAGTACCACAAACACACAAGTACAAGTATATTATACATTATGCAGCGAGTTATCCTCGTTCGTGTTTGAGACATCCTTAAATTTAAGCCGAAAGTTTGAGCCAACTCGCAGTTGGCTAAATTGACCGGAAACGAGGATTTAAAATGATTTCGGCGGGGCGCGATGTTGTAATTAGTTCGTAGTTGCTTCCGTGTGATATTTGGCTTTAAGTGTCTTATTGACATCTTACTTAATGTATTTGGCGAAACCTGTTTGTGAATTTTATAGGTTCGATTTTCGCACTGAGATAAATGTTTTTATTTTATTCTGGCATGCCAAACTGGCTAGAGATGACATGCACAAGAGGGCCGGCATGGACTGGATGCATAAAGCAGCAGACCGGGATCTGTGGCGTTCCTTGGGACAGGCCTTTGTCCAGCAGTGGACTGCAACGGGCTAATGATGATGATGGCAAACTGACTGCGTTTGATAGTAAACGCGATGCACTTGCATGGAGAAGTGATTGTAGCGCACCTAATAAAAGTGGAATACAGTAGATTTGGCACAAATGCCAACTTGTTCAATAAAACACCAGGAGAATAACATTTCATTTATGAATCGTAACTTTGTGTATTTCTATTCAGTTAAGTAGGATTGTAGCGAGGCAGCTTGCTGTTCAATGTTTTCGGGAATTTAAGTAATCTCCGACGAATGTATGATGGTTTGTGATAGTGTGTGTTGGCCTGTTGGTAAAGGCCAACACATATGGCCAAAAAACTTTCTTGTACTTGATTGTAGAGGGGGCTCGTGCCCGGCAGTGGGATGTATATGAGCTGTAACAGTATAACAGAACCAGGACATCACATATCACAAAATAAGCAATTTTATTTATTCAATAACGAACTATATTATAAAACAAACAGGAAAGCATTAGATCAACACGAAACAATCGCACTTAAAGTAGTCAGTGGAATAAAGTTGGTCGTGCGGAGTGTAGCGGGACCCGAACTTAACTACACTAGTAAACAATTCAACAAGTTTACTGCAGATTGCCACTGAACATCCTGCGCTCCTGCCACTTCCATATTTAATACATTTCACACGGATTATCACTTTTACACTTAATCTCTAGGTTTCTGTTGTAACTAATGATATTAATTTTGAATATGAGAACCACAGAAATGTATGAAATATTGAAAAGCTGAAGACCTAAATTAAATTATGATTGATTATAATAGTTTTGAGGTATTTACAGTCAGTTTTCGAAAAAAATAAATAGGGAAGCCGGTAGGAATCGAGTTGTATATACACTTCGGCATTGGTGTATCATTCAAATATGTCACCTTAGCAATTTTAGTATGCAAAATTGAGTAACCCTGCTCACTAAAAACGATTTTAGAAGCCAGTGAAATGTAGACCTTATCGACTTATGTGAAATACAAAAAATATACTTGTCGAATTGACAAGCAGCAGTAGTATAAAAAAATACTCAGCGAAAATACTTCAGAAAAAAAAACATACTTCAGTATATACTCGTACATCCATTAAAAAGTGCAAAATAATATCTGGCTTTTTATTTTACTTTAAACAAAATAATAAATATATCATTGAGAGCTATTCATAAACGAACAATAATCGTGAAATATAGAAGAGAACACTCCACGATATTTATACAGCAAAATTTATATTACTTTTTAGTACACATAAAATAAAATGATTGTGTACTTTTTAGTATAACATTTATTTTTGTCAATTGTATTTTTACTGCCCCTAAAATATATGTAAACTATCAATATTTTCAGATATCAGAAATGCATGAAAACATCACATAAAATTTATATACTTTTGATAATAAGAATTACTGTAGAATCAGAATGAAATATGTCGAACATTACGTTATTGAGTATCTTAATAAATTAAAGCTATATTTTGTCTATCTTTATTTTCAACTAAAAATGCTAAAATAGACATATCTTCCGTAAACATTACCTTTATCATCACCAATGGAGGCACAAAAATGTAATATAAAAATGTCAAATCATTCATACACAATGTACAACTGTATATTTTTCCTCAATATAAAAACAAAACAGCATCTACCAAGCAATTACGCGTACAGTGTATGATGGTTTTCAGACATAATATTCGGTACAAAGTCTCTGTCCAGTGGTTCGGGAGGCGATCTGTTTCACTCAGTTAGTGCCCCCACCGCCCGGCTATTGATTTTATTCGTCCCACTTTTGCTGTCCCGGCACCCCCCTTTTTAAAATGTCGGCTGAGACAATGGCGCAAGGGGTTGAGCCTTGCGCGGGTTTGTTGTGATAGGTCGCGGATTGTGTTCTTAGTAGGAGCTTTTTGGATTAAGCGTGATTTTTGATGTTTTAGTTATTACGTTTTGGAGAATTTTTGGTCTGGTTTAGTTCGCAAAATATGGTGGAGATGGTTGTATTGGAAGTTATGTATAAAATTAAGAATATCAGTATCAGTTCGTAAGACATGTTTCTGTTTTTTAACAAATTAATAGACATTAACATTTTCATAGATTACTGTAATAATTATAAGAGATTCGAAACTGTATTTGAAACCCGTGATATTAAACAATTTTCACACCATTTGGATAGTAATAAAAAGACAATGTGTTAAATTGTGTACTAGGTTCACTACTGAGATAAACTTTCCTTCACTATTTTAAACGGATTAATCAGCGTAGGAGACGACTCATCGATCAGTCTAATTGCTTAGAAATTATTTCAAGACAACCTTCAACTATCATCAGCGAAATAAGTAGGTAGAAATGTACAATAAATAAGTACAGAGACAAGTATTAAAATTATCAATACTCCAATAATCTAAATTAACTACAATGAGATCTAAAATATTTCCCCTCCCTCAAACATGGGAATTCCACTGAATTTCCACACCTGTTGTGTGACATCATTGCTGTGAAAAAACCGAACCAATCCAAACATCAAAACACAATTCTATTACGAACAAAACAAACACATTTGCTTACATCAGAAACATAGGAAGCTAACAAAAACGCTTGTGCAAAGTTTGCCGCGGAAGTTGCCAGCCGTCTCGGTGCAGAATCGAAGAAAATCAATACAATAGAAGTGTTTTAGCATGTCTGTCTGTGCTAGCTATAGAGCCACGCCGAGAAGCAACAGTTAGCGAACCCGCGCACGGCAACTTGGATTCAGATCGAATATTTCGGGGTTTTGAGGGATTTTAAGGATATTTCGTTGGGATGGAGTGGTTTTTTCTTTAAGATATTTAAGTAAATGTAGTGGCAACACATTGAGGTGAAATTATAGTAAAATAAGAGACGTGTGTCGTGGGTATAGTGCTGTATATGCCAGCGAACAGAATATCGATGGAGGAGAGATGGTTATGTCTCATTAGATAACATAATATTGCTGGCCTCTTCAAAATTAGGCTGATTCGGACACAGGATAAAGTTGTACAGCCACTCTATAGTAGGGTAAGTAAGAAAGTGATACCAATGTCTCAAAGAAAATCGGTGTGAAGCGATAGTGTTGCTATCAAGTTTTGTTCGGTGAGCGAGACTGCTGGATGCCTTACTGATAATTCTGCATCTCTGTCCTCTTTTTTACTTTCCCTTGCTTCTTTCATTTTAAGAAATCGTTAACGCAGCTACAATGTAAGAGTTGTAGACATTTTATGGGTGGCGGTACCGAATTATTTCCCATCAGGTGTATCATTTGATTTCTTCTTCTTTTACCTGGCGTTATCCCGGCCAGTGCCAGGGTCCACCATCCGGCTAATTCTCCTCCATTTCGCCCGATCTCCAGCATCCTCAATTGTAAGGCTATTTGAGTACTTACAAAAATAAAAAATAAAAATACCACTCTTGCGTTACTTAATACTAATATCTAGAAATATACAGCATTAAACAAGGCCAAATATACTAATACATCTGACCCGACATATTGAAATACAGATGTGCGCTCTCGACCTAAAAATAAATTAATCGATCCGATGATTTATGAGACAGGCGCCGTGCATCATGTAATTGGGAACCATAAATTCTTTTACTATTTACTGTGTTATTAGTACCCTTAATTGGAATTTATTTATCTGATATTTAACGAACGTTGCACATTACATGCGTTTAATATATATTGCGTACATACATACATACCATTCTCAATCGTACTCTCGATTGTGGAGTAGGCCCGTGCCCTGCAGTGGGTCGTATATGGGCTGATACAATACAATAAAATACAATACAATACAATACATACATACAGGGTATATCAGACTGCGACCGAAAACGAACCCAGGTGGTTTTACTGATTGCAGACACAATGCAACTAAATATCAGTCAAAATAAGCGACAGGTTTTTTGCTATTTATTCACTACCCAAATACGAAGATAACTAAAAAATTACAACCAATTTTCTTCCATTTTTTTTTGCGAAAATTTTAGTTGCGTTGTGTCTGAAGTACTGATACCGCCACCTGGCTTCGTTTTCGGTCGCAGTCTTGATATACCCTGTATAAACTCACGCCTTTTTCCAAAATACCTCTATGAGATTTTATAACCTCAAAAAATATAGGTAAGCTTCTATATCTAAATATTATAATACAGTGATGTGTAGATAATAGTACGGAGAGCGCTGCAGCGACCTTGCGCTCCGAGACATTGGACAAATGCTAATGCCGCTGAAACTAGGTCCAATTACATTTCAATGCGGACAGCCAGTAGGCAAGTACCGAGCTGCCTGACTAATATTTTCAACTGCTCTTGCTTTACTGTTAGCTTTACTAGGCACGGGTTTCCAGTCAAAAGATGTGAGGCCTTGGACCATCACTCAATAGTAGGGCAGTTTGGTGTTTCTATTTTCTAGGAGACTTTTCGGTGTCATTACACCTAAAATTTAAAGCAATATTTGTGGATTTCACGGATCAAAATTTTATGCCGTCGTTTTTTTATTTCAACCATGCTGAAACCCAAGGGTAGTGTTTTGAGAGATATTTTAACGTTATTTGACCATTAACATGGATTATAAGATGACAATTACTGAAAATAGATCTACTTCATATTTTCCCAGTGATCTGCTTATCAGTGCGTCTATCTTATAGATGGACGTCCATAATCCCACAAAAATAAATAATAGAGATAATGATTAATTACATCAAAGACGAAAGGGTTAATTGTTAAAAATAAAAACATAAATGTGTTCTTGTACATTTATTTATACCACAAATATTATGAAATCCTGTTATAGTATCAAAATTGCTGGTCACTTGAATAGAGGTGATGTAAGGATTGCAAATATAGGTCACGGCTTGCGTAGTTTTTATGAAATCTAGTTTTCGAAAAACAGTTACTATCACGCATTTTCAAATGAAAATCAACTTTATTGGTTTCATCTTACGATAATTATTTTAGTGTCCGATAACTTTGTCCAAATGCAGCTTTAGACTGGTTTACATCAAAGCATTAAAAAAATCGTAGTCTTGTTAAATAGTTATAGCCAAAAATAAAGTTGTATTATTTAAAAGCTGTTGGTTTTGATAACATGTATGTTAATCACTACTTGTCAAATAAATGGGGTTTTTCATATTATCGCCTTAATGGTACAACTTGCATTATATTGTTTTTATTAATAACAAAATAATAGTTAAGACCTTGTGAATAAACATTAAACAGGCTCGGCATCGAGGCCCCTGTTTATATTCTAAGCCAACAACAAAGGTGTAATTGAATAATAAAAGAAATTGAAGGAGTTTTTTACAACCCATAATTTTATCAGTACTGATAATCTGTGGTACTGATTAATCAGTTTCGTGAATGAATGTTTTTCTAACTTCATTATGTGACAGCTATCACGTCTAGGAAATGAAAATGCAAACAACCTTTATTCATGACACACATTTGTTAAGAACACGAGTTCTATTTAATTCGACAAATCGACAATATTTATTTTAAAATGTTAAGAATATTCATAATACCAAAACAATAATAAGGAAAATTAAAAAAAAATACGAAAACCGCTCGCGGTTAAAATTCAAATTTTAAATTAACATTTATTCAATGCCTGCGGCTTAAACCAATAATTGTATCACCCTCGTGTCTTTTGACTATATAACAATACAAATTGATTGGTAAAGTCCCTGATACATAACCGTCACGCCAGTAACCAGTAGGGGTAGGTAGAGACTGAATTGTTCGACCCTGACACGCCAGTTTCTGTTCATCTACGTTCATGATATCTTTATGCACTTTCGCCGGTTTCAGCGTATTTCAGACTCCGACGCCTGTTTATAATATATCGATTACTTTAGATATTAAATTTATGAAAAAAACGCCAGATTCCTCCTTTGTGGGTTTTGAATTTATTCATCTCTGAGAGTAACGCTAAGCCATCAAATATTTAAAAACGAAACACATAAAATACGAAATTCTAGAATATTTTCACTTTGCTCGTCGGACATTTTACGAAAAATATAGCTAAGGACTTATTATAATACATTTTTATATGTATATTATTATTTTAATTTGCCTAGTACCAGTATGTTCATTAGTTTCACATGAATTATAAATGTCGGTGTGAATTTTTCAACAGAAGCAAAAAATGGCGGCATTTGCGCGCATACATTTGTCCGCATTCCCAGGGTGTGCTCGTTTTCAACGGGTTGGGATCGATTTATTTTCGAGTTGTGTTTTCTATTTATATTATACGATATTTCATGTAGATTCCTAAGGAGTCGTAGTCCTATAGGTGGAATAAAATCTTGTAGTACCACATCTTGTAACACAGAATAAGTGGTAACTGTATTAGCAACATTTTGGCTCTCCTTGTGTAAGCATCTCGTGAGGAAAATTTGACAACGGTCCTTTGACAAAACTTTTCAATCCGGTTCAGACTTTTAACTTCTACCAATGCAGTGACAATCATAAAATTAAAAGTATCTTACTTTTTGGCATATTTTTGTGTGTGATTAATTTAACTTTACGACAATTAAAAATCGTGTCGGAACGTATAAACGCATTACACGAACAATTTCCTACCGCTGTTTCAGGTTACATCGTTATGTATTGAATTTTTTATATCATTCCTCAAACCTGCAATTTATTTATAATGATCTGAATTGTACGGTAACGTGAATTGTAAACATTTTTATTAAAATTCCTTGTCGTCCAACGTTTGTGTGTAATAAACAACAAGGGGTTGAATGTTTGTTTATCTATACGTCAAGAGCCCACGCCTGTACAACTTCTAGCCTTAAACAATTCATGTGAAATGTGTTAAAATATCTTCAAACCGAAAAACCGACTAAAGCAGGACCTGGAACTAAATCGACACAAGGACCACAGTTTTCCCAGCATTCATATGCTGCCTCTGTTTGGCCCATATCAATTAAGATCTGATGTAGTGATGGAATGTTTTGTTCTGTTCTTTTTTTTTCAGATTGATTTCTGAAAGACTGCCTCGGTGGCGTAGTGGTACTACGGTATGATTGCAAAGCTGAGGTCTCGGGTTCGAATCCCAGGTCGGGCAAAGTGATATTGGATTTTTCTATCTATTATCAGCCCGGAGTCAGGAATTTGTATCCGATATGGCGATAGGCTCGCCCCCTATCACATCGTGGGACGGAATATACAAGGCGAAACGTGGGTGTTCTGGTAGCACCTCTGCCCTTCTGGGAAAAAAGGCGTGTGTTTATGTATGTATGTATGTATGATTTCTGAAAATGAATGTATAACAAAATTAAAGCCACGTGAAACCCTCTAACCTGCATTGAGCCGGTAAGGGAACTGAGTTACTGTCAATGGTAGAGAACGCTTAGGTTCTATAGGCTGATATAGAAATGTCTTCACACATACCACCACCCATGAGTACCCTTTTTTTATTGCGATGAATGGCGAGACGAGCATGCCATTCGTCTTATGGTAATCGATACGAACATCATGTACAGCAGCAAAACCAAACTATACAATGATTTACAAAACAATGCTTGGCATTACACTGCGTTCGCCATACTGAGAGACGAGATGTTACCCTTAATAAATATTATAAAATAGACATAATACTTATAGGAAGGACACAATAGCCCAAGTATTTAATAATAAAACAGGCATTTCCCTACTGTATTAGTTAAGGCATTTGATGCGAGGCCGCTAGTCTCTCTAATTTGTACGTCAGGCGTAATTGTCGAGGCATTTTCTTTGATGCTATGGGAATCTACTAGCATCGGCATGCATGCGTTTAAACGTTCATGGAAACCATAACCTAAATACTGGAAAAATCGATTGGAAGGACAATGAAACAGTGTGGTTTGTGTTCGTGTTTTATTGTGTTTGGGGGTCGGGCAGGCCTCTCAGGCAGTGGGTCAAATACTAACGTAATCTTTTAGTGAGGAATTAAGCTGTGATGTGTGGGTGATATAAAATGAAAGAACGTTAATTGTTGATAGGAAATATTTCTAATATCCACTTCTGAATATAATATGTGGGTCTCTAATTGCATTTTCGGGAAGATGATCCGCAATAGAAATTAATTTCAGTGTAGCTAATAAGCTTGTTATTGAAAGAAACACATTTTGTGTTAGAGATATCACAAACATATTTGGTAGTACTAAAATAATTGATTCTAGTAATATATATTGAAATAAACTATCATTGTATGCTGATCTGTATCTTGTAGATGAACGCCATTCGCCCAGAACCACAAGATATCTCATTTTTCAAAATCTTCACAAATTCAGTTATAATAGACTTAAAAATAGAAGCATTGTCATTTATAGAACAAACGAATACCAAGGAAATTGAAATATATGAGTAAAATCGACTCCATATCGTGAGAATCGTCGCATATGGTTTAAAACGCTTCGCTCACTTAAAACTTTATGTCCTAATTACTTGTTTCATTTTTTAGTTTTATCATTTTTATAGCTTTTATTTTAGGTTTCAGAGTTTATACGTGAATTCACATTAAGTTACTAGTAATAAATCTTGCAGAATATGTAGGTAACAAAACTTCTAAACCAGCTTGTAACATATTTTGTTGATAAAATTACGATATTGTAAACTGGTTTTGAAAAGAGCAACACTAGTGTTTCTTGCCCGTTCTTCTCTAGTGAAAACCGCTTTCCGAACCGGGTGGTAGAGAAAAAATGACTGAATCTAAATGATGTTGAAATTTTTTACAGATTAAATAAATTATTTTCATTTCATTTCATTGGTTCCCTCAGTGACATTTATTTTGGTATTTTAATATTAGCACAGAGTAATGTTATACTAAGTTACATACTGTGCGGATATAAGGGACGCACACCGGGACGGAATGACAAGGGATTAAATTTTTTACTAAAGGATATTCGAACCTATTTGGTAGAAATACGTCATATATTCCAATGTTTTAAATTGACGCCAAGGCATCGAAAGGCATTTCTTGACTTGGTATCGGAAAGCGTGCTAAAGGATTCCCCGGCATGATGCCGCGGCGCGCTGCGATAGGTAACGCCGAAGGACGCCATAACATGCCATGGGACGAGACAGTTCAAGAGGTGGTTCATGCAGATGCTGCATGCTGCTGCACGTCGCGTCGCTGGATGCCTTGGTAGGCAGCCGGAAAGCTTCAGTATGTAAGTGTCGGGCTGGTAGCAAAATTCCTTGCCATTGCCCTTTGTGCATTGGCCTATATTCAGGTAAAATACTTATGATGATACAATTATGTTGATCTGTTTGATACATTCGATTCGATCGTTATTGCGTGGGTTCCCTATGGCAAGTCATCTTCGATCGTAGATACCAATGTTCTATCAGTTTTGGGTTAAATATACCTTCCTGTGGGACAATGACAATCAATCTGCGTTTATACCCCAGTACTGTTATTTATCGCCATAATCTTTACTACTTCGGTGTGTAGTGCTTTCTCCAATAATAGTTTCCTGTTTTATGTGATTGAAACCGAGAGTTTCTATTCAGCTCCAACTGAGGTCAATAGGAACCTGATAATCAACTGTTTCGTGTATAAAATGCTAATTTACTAACTTTACAATGAGCTCAGTAAATTAAATCGGCTTGAACTATCGATATCAGGTTGCGGGAAGTCTCTGGATGCACGCCTCTTCCAACAGGCCGCTGTGAACATACTTGGGATAGTGGGGCAGTATTTATGGCAGATTTAATTCATTTTTACAGTATATGCGTCCTGTACTCTTAAAGAAACAAGAAGGTACAGATATATTCACAATATTTTAATATTTACCCTTAAAAATACCAAAAAAATAGTTTCAAAATAATCGCGATCCAAACTGTCCTGCGACCGTGCACGAGGTGTACCACCTGTAGCTTCGTAAATTTAGTGTATCTCCATCCTTCTCTCTCTCGCCAAACACGAGTATCGCTGTCCCGTTCCCTCCTGTTTTCACAAATAAGTTGCATCCGAAAACAACATAGAAAACACAAAGCCACCAGCAAGTAAATATAGTTCTTACTACATACTATATAGAGTTGAAATTGCATTGAGGAGTTCCTGCCTGAAAATTCTTTGTTGGACAAGCTGAAAGTTGCAGGCCGGTAGTTGGTACGAAATGCTGAGCCACGTTGTATTCTCTGATTGTAATATAACGCGATTTAAAATAAATAGTGCTGTGCAAATACATCGATATCTTGGTATCGATAATTTTTTTACACTCTATTTGATACATGCGAATAGAGCAAATGTCATAAGCACACCTCATTTCAAAGATGTAAGGATGATATAAGACTTTCTAAGGTATAATTGCTTAATAATTTAAGTTTGTATTAAGAAAAGAAACATGTTACAGTACATCAGCACACAAATGTATTCCTTTTACGGAATCACATATACAAGGCTTTGCCAATCAACTCTAAAGCCTAGAGCATTGTATTCTACTAATCTTAAACATTTTGTTGTTGAGTTGGATTCAGTATACATAAGTCTACGATTATGGCTCCGAAATGGCAAGCAGAGATGACAATAGCACCATCCTGTAATCGTCCAGCTTATTTTAATATGTACCAAATGTTATAGAAAGCGAGCGTCTAGGCAATCGGCAGGTTTGAACACAGGAACTCACCATTCATTACTCATATATGCTGGCACTAAGGCATAGAGGTGACTATAAAGTATACTAAACTACATCTTCTTCTTTTTGTCTCTACTATAATTTTGCATAGAGATCTGTCAATCGACCTGCAACCAGCGGCTTCCTGCATTTAGTAGATCTATCTTTTTTATTTAACAACGTAAAATACAAATAAACTCAACACGCATCGATAGCGCAAGTTTCGCGTCACTAGAACGTTACCGGGTTACCCGTGTTGCATTTTATCCGGGCCAACGTAAACTGCCGCCGCCCGGTTTAATCCTTTAACGAGCCGGTATGTTGCGAATCATGCCCAATGATATTGTTGTCCGATAGTCTGCTGTTTCGTGTTTCCGACAAACGCTTGTTCGAGATGCTAATATTTTCATAATACTACCCAGGTTCTTCTTCTTTCGTGTCAATGGTTCACGTGATACACTTTTATATAAACCTTTACAGTTGCCCGGCCCAGTAGGTCGCTACATTTATTGCAGGGTAGTTGCCTTGATGATGTCCCTTCTCGTGCAGGTTGTAGGGCACAATGGGCACATCAGTAAGTGGGACATGCTACCCTACTACCCAGGTACTAGGGTAACATACATTAGTCTGTCATCTCGCTTTGGGAGGTTGGAGGACCATGGCTTATGTTCTATGATTTATTGATACATGGCGATGGCGATAGGCTAGACCCTTCAAGGGACGGAACACACAAGGCGAAACGTGGGTGTCCTGGTCGAACATCTGGCAACCCCTTCTGGGACGAAGGCGTGAGTATATGTACCAATTTGAAAATCTTTTATTAATTGTTTATATTGGGCTCTATGCGAAATGTCAGCAGTGTAACGAGCCAGTAAAATTATTTGTATAGAAGCGAGTGGATTGGGCCGGACGATGCCATTTTCTAAGGTCGAGGGGTCACTTTCACTCCATAGTTGGCCGTTTCTTGCACGCCACATATTTTCCATCATTTTTCCATGTTATATAATTAAATACTTTTATGGACAATATTGAGAAAATTGTTGGGACCCTGGAAACTGTGGGAGTAATGCTTGGGTGGCTATTATTGATGTCATTTATTTGATGATTTTATGTTTATAAGACGTATATTTTCCATCATTACTCTGAAGATCATAGCAAAATGTATAAAATAAATATTATGTCGGAATTTTTGCAAAACATCGCAATATAGTAAGCATACTACTTAAATTAGCGTTCTTAAGGATGACTTGGCTTTTGAGCGTAGGATTGAATCGTTTTACGACCTTTTTGGAGGCATTATACACATGTGAATAATATTTTTCTACGAAAAACCACTGAAATTGATTAAAGAACTCCTTTAGATTGTCTATGATCTCAAATTTTACTCATAAATCATTCAATAAGGACATTTGAAGCGTAGAACATTCTAGAGTGGCATTCAGGTGTTGATGTCTTTCTAAATGCTAGTTGATTTGTGCACTAGTTGTTGGCCTTAGATTGCGTTTTACATCGGCTGCGCAGTGGGCGCGCGCTAACAAATATTTAGAGGTCAAATGAATATCTGTGTCGCCATTTAAGTATTTAGAGGTTGGACCAATGACAATCGCCGTCGGACGCGGGAAATCCTGATTTCGGCCTTATCTAATAGTTTCCAAACGTGCCAACTTGTTGATCGTAACTGCGGAGAATTCCCCTCCGTTCCTAGTAGTAAATTTGTTTTGGGAGCTCCGGATGATGTCATGTCCAATGCCGGCTCTCTGGCGTTAGTGTGCTCGTGACACATGACTCCGGCGAGCCCCGTGATGTCTGCTATTACACTACTCATCGACAATTGCTAGAAATTGCTCCTACTATTTGCAGCCAAAGTCGGAACCTTCAAAGATGAATTGAACAAAGTTACAATGAAATATAGCAAAAAAATAATAATTGCCTCCGTACAATGATGACGACTATGAAATGACAGCTAATTATGGTTGTCCTAAGCGACAAAGCGACGCACACACCAGCAGCGCTCAGCACGTCGTTACCGATATGGTGTTGGTTATACCAAGCCCTAATTAGTATTAGAAAAATAATTGCGCACGTTAAAAATGCCAATGTCAGACTGCACTCGTTTAACAGAAACGGAGACACCTGCAATGCTTTATATGCACAACAGGACGTTGTATCTTATTATAAAATCGATTAGAAAAACTAAACCGGTTGTCTAATTAATAATACAATGCGCGGGAGTGCTCCGCCATGTTTGCGGGCCGACCAATCGCAGCGCGCGGATTCAATGTCGCGAGCAATGTCAAAACTGGACGCTTCCTAGTAAATCGAGTAGGACAGTTACTACGGCAGATAACATTCGGTGGCCATTTTGTTTTTCGACGCTCTTATCTAGCGCGATAGCGGGTTAGCGATAAAATTTTGCAGTTTAGAAACCGCCGGACGGCTTATGTGTGTGAAGTTATCGCCGCTACAACTTGAAATAAATGTACTGCATTATTTTGTGCCACTTTAACAATGAGTAAATTGTTTTGTGGAACACACAACTGTCATTGTTCATATTTTATCAAATGCCAAATAACTGTATCTATTATTTGGCATTTGATCAATGAATTCATTGTAACTATTAAAAACAATATTTCTGAATTGTATCAACTTAGCAGAACTTTAAACGATAGCCTAGTTTCCAAAAGGTTTTTCTAACATCAACGTCTTCAAAACCTAAACATCAATTTCCATATTTATAACCTTTAAAATGACGAGCTTTCATACAAAACTAGTTTCCCTATTTTATCATTTTAAATGTGAATATTCTTAAATTCTGTTTCAGTGCTCACATTTCAGCAATAATCCGAATTCCTTTATCAAATTTCATACTATTATTATTTGAGGCTGTGGGTTGCATGTTGTTTAGAATAAACTTTGTATCTAAGGTAATACAGGTTAGTTATTGGTTTCAATTACCCTTTTTTGGCTGATTACCATTTAAAAAAAAAGTAAATATGAGTGACCAAACTGATCTAACTGATTCTGAAATCTCAACATCGCCTTTAACGGAGAGTATTGTTTAAAAATTTACCCTCTATCATATGAACATTGCTAAGTTTACATTCAAAATTGTCTTACTGTAGTATTACATTGTTTGTACTTGGTGTTACTGACTACTAATTGTTTGTATTAGCACTGATGAAAATAGAAGTATTTGTTGCATTATTATCAATGTAACTGTGTTCTTAAAAGAAAGCTGACTTCGTAATACAAGTTGCTGTAAGTCGCTGGATGCAGGCCGCTTCCAACTGGTCGCTGTGAAGATCTTTGGAGTAAGTCTTCTTTCAGTAGTTGACTTCTCGACTCTCGTACCCAAGCGTGGTAAAAATTATTTGTTATAAGTATGATTTAGTTCTTATCCACATATTTATCAATCAAGAGTTATAGTAAACCAACCCAAAAGGAATATCACCAAAAACAAAAAAAAATAGGCAAAATAATCCTTACTCTTCAAAAACAAATACCGCAACTCAAAACGTAAATTAAACATAGATTGAGACAGAAAAAGATAACTTTAAACACATCTCAAGCGACCAAGACCGGAGGGCGAAAAAAAATTCAGCAAAATAGACAAAAAACGGCGCTGCAGTTATCTTAGCAGCATTAAAGGCTGCCCAGAAAAGGGAAATATCTCTTAATAATTCACCTCGGGAGGTTTTAATAGCAAAGCTGAAAGGTGAGTGGGGAAGACGCCACTTTAGCTCAAACGAGACTCGAAAACTTTCATGTTATGCTTATATTTCATTACATTTTGTGAATAGTGTCACTCGAATCTGCCTTGATTCGTGACGCGGCTCGCTTTCCACGCACTTCGCGTATATTCATGAAGATAAATATTGGTCACTGAGTTTCTTTTACTTTTTAATAAAAATATTCTGCGATGTTTTTATCTACACGTACTTTTAAGACATCTTTGGCTTTAAGAAACAAAATATTTTGCAGTTTATCTATTTATGTACAAATGTTTTCACAATGCATGGACTATTTGCTCAGGTGCCAGAAAGGACTATTTTCATTCATGTTTTTATCTTTCCATCTGGCGTTACTCTAGTCAGTAATAGGGCCCGTCTTTCTCATTAGATTTTTTAATCCATACTCATTTGATGTACCTATTTAGCAGTAGTGGCAATCTTGCAAGATTAATTAATTAGGTTTTAATTATAAAATCTTACAGAGGCCTATGTTCAGCAGTGGACTTCCTGTGTCTGAAGAGAGAGAGGATAAATACTATCAAGTCACAATATGCTGGGGACATAGATTGAAGAACAAAACCTATATTCCAATATTCGTGGAAACCCATAATCAGTCCTAAAACATCAATCACAAAACTAGACAAAATCAATTTAATAAAATTCAATAGTAGTCCACAAAAAAGTTTGTGTAATATTAATTTTCTTTGTTTGACAAGGGCTTCTTTAACAACAGGAATGAAACACAAGAAGCCGGGCTTGACTGCCGTCTGAAGACATATCTTTATCTTTCAAAAAAAACAATTATCTTATTACATTATCAGGCCAAATTGGTAATGTCTTGTAGTTAACCTGACGAAAATGGAATGCTATAGATTTCAGAGGTATGTAGAGTTTATAATATTGAGTGAAGCATATCAAATATTATCAAGGAAAATATCTAAAAATAACTCTTAGATATTAGATATGTCTTAGTCTTCATCAAGCCTCGTCTAATCTCATCACTGCGATACTCGATAGATCCAATGTATAATATTAGGATTGTTCTACCCTTCTACAAATTTTCAGAAAATGGCTGCACTTTTCTATGAATCTATAATATCAATAACACATTGAAACATAATAGAAAATATGAAGTTTTCTGAATTAAGAATAGATTTATTATCATTCGATCTTTATGATAAGATGATAGAAAGGTAGATATATACACAATTTGCCCAATTTCTATGACATCAATTTTCCACGACCAAAAATATCTTCCTGTATTGGATTTTGGGTACAATTTTCGAGCGTCTTGCTACCCAAACAGCTAGCTCTCCTTGAGCCGCGTTCCACCTGCCCTAAACTCAACAAAACCCAGACCGAGATCAAGTTAAACCAAACAAGAGAATATAAAACAAAGTATTTGAATAATACGCAATCATACTTTATAATTAAAGCGCAGGTATTGTATAATAAGTGATAAAAAAAACTGAAAGCACGAAAAATTGATAAAGGGTGGATGTGATAAGGTGGCAACCCCCGGCTATTGATCGGGGGCCGCCACCCCCGGTGCCACCCGGGGGTGTATAAGTATAAAAAGCGTAACAAATTTTCGTCTTAAGAAAAGGAAAAGAAAAAATGTATACAGCCACCCTTCGGGGGCCGGGGTGTCCGTGGCCGGGGGTGGGGATGCATTTTTCTCGCGCTCCCGCTCACTCTTGCCTCCGAGAACGTAAGATGTTACAAAGGATTCTTTGTTAGCGGGCGCAGTTAATTAGATTTGGGGGCAGACCGATTTTTTTTCGGTCCATTTTTTTTTCATACTCTCAATGTGTTATGAAAGCAATTGTTTTGCCGATTTGAAAACCGGCGGTGTCGAGCCCGCCGAGGTCACCAGAACTTGTTGCAAAAATAGTTTACGAGTTCTTTCAATATTTTCGAGCTGACGTAACACTGGAATTTTCCATAAAACCTTTTCAAAGCATTGGCTGGAGTTACTAATTTAGTTCGCACGTATAGCGAGGCGTGTTTTTCGCTTCATAATAGTGGAAAGTTTGGAGAGATGCGGCTAAAATATATTTTCGTCTGGCACAAAATATCGGTGCATCACTACAGCCTTCTAAGCACATAAACACGTATTTGAGTTTATGGGTTACTAGGTCCCAAGTCGCCGGCGTCCCCAACCTAATCCACAGAACGAGTAAGTTATCTGTAGACACATCGCGCTTGTCTCAGAGACACAAAACGACGTCGCCGACCGGTTTCCATGGCAACCACCGAGTCCCGTGAGACCAATTCCTCCGCTCGCTGGATTGGGAAAATCAACTTTTACATTTACTTCATGCATACTATGGACGGTTTTTATTTAAGATATTCCTTGTCTTGATGCAAGTGTTTATTAATTAACTATTTAATTATACATAGTATTGTTTATAATGATTGAATGTTTGTTAAAGTTTACCATGTCTTCGTACTGTGCAGAATATTAAAAGCGTGACCCACATACAATGAAGTCAAATTAATCACCACATTAAATCTGTCATGGAATTCACAAATGACTCAATTTTAAGAATTATTCTGAATGTCAAGGGTAAAATAACATTTCGCTTTGTTTTGTTTACTTTTAAACTTGTCTAGATTTGTCCATATCACTAACACCGAAATCTGTACAGGTTCTTTTCGTTTTATTGTTAAATAATGTTCATACGGTACGGTTCAAAGTACAATATTTTGTGCAACACGTTTCGTCTCGAAACGACTGTTCAAAAGGGTAAAAAGCGTATCTGAGCGGCATCGGGCACGTAGGAATGCATAAAGGCATAGGAACGCGGTCAGCCGGTCGCGCGGCGCAAAACGCTGACACGGCTGCGTCGACGTCAGTACATTACAAACGATTAGAGTAGCCGAATTCAAAGGTATTAAATTCTTCGTCACGGCAAAGTGTTGGAATTCATAATTTCTGTAGGCATTTTGTCGAGCGCGAAAGATAGTCTGTTGATAGATACTATAAGACACTTACAATCTGTTATAAGTGTGTGAAAATGAGTAAGACTTGTTGCGTCAAGTTACTGGGAACAATTGACGAATATTTGGCATGTGATGTACTTTGTGACTTCGTAAATCTACAAGATCATAGAAGTTTGTTGCAACCGAGCCTTAAACATTCTGTAAACGTTTTGAGCCTTTTTTGTTTTAAGCCTTTCTGTCGTTCATTGTTTTTATATTGAAGACAGTACATACTTTATTTTTGTGGCGTTTGGCTTTTGGCAAGACTTAATACTTTTTAAGCTACGTAGCCCAATTTAGAATTTCGGAAGGCATGTCAATGTCTATTACTTCCGCCAAACAGCAGTGTTAATGCACTGTTGTGCTCCGGTTTGGTGGACATTGTAGCCAGGGTAACTACTGGACATAATAAGAGTTAAGATCTTATGTATCAAAATCCCAAGCGCAGTGGAGTGCTAAGCATTGCTTTGTACTTCATGTTGTTTGGTGTTGCTACTGTCCATGAGCGATCATATCGCTTACCATCAGACGAATGGCATGCTCGTCTCGCCATTCATTGATATAAAAAAAGCATCTAAATCATTTATTGAAAGTACTTCATTTAATAAATATACTTATAAGCTATTTCTACGGTATGTAAAGTCCGCCAACCCGCACTAGGCCAGCGTGGTAAGTCATATAGTCATATGGCCGAACCCCTCTCAATCGTACTCTCGGTTGTAGAGTAGGCCCGGTCCCTGCAGTGGACGTATATGGGCTGATACAATACAACACTTATAAGCTGTACGTAACAAGATTCTATTTAATCACTAATGTCTACAACAAAGCGGAGAAGTGGCGGCTAATATTTCACATAAAAGTGTTTTTGTCGTGTAATGAAGCTAGATAAAAATACATGGTGACCTACATCGGGCGAGGATGGCGGAAGAGCGATGCGTCACCGCCTACCACCTACCACCTACCACGCGATTGATTGTCCAAAACAACTTGTTTACTGCTTTTATACTGAGTTTTAAGTGCAAATGTTAGTTCTATGTGATGAAGATAAATGTTATTATTAGTAAATTAGAGTTGATAAATGAGTCCAAGAACTTTACTTTTAGTATAGACTGTTTTTGATAGTAATTCGACTGGATATACTATGCCTTTATATCGAGTATCGTTGGCATTCATAACCGTAATAAATACACCCAACAGTCACATACATAGTCCTGAGCCCACATTAAGATCAATTAAGTCTTGTGTCGTGGGTATCCGACATTACGAGAGACTTTTCGGTCTCAAAAACAACTAGACCCGAGACAAATATTTAAGGGCCTTACAAACATTTGCTTCGAGGGGTCGAACCCGCAGCCTCTCGGTTTCACAGCCAGCGTCTAACCAACTGCGCCACGGAAGTTATCAATTGCGCCAGCAATGGTGTCTTTCATTCAGCTAATATGCTGCAGCATCACCAGAGCACTGCAGTGCTGATTTTGGATGAGACCTTCATGACGAGCGGACGTTTTTTTTTTTTATAGCCGTTATAGGCAGACGAGCTAGCGGCCCGCCTGATGGAAAGCGGCTACCGCTACCCATAGACCTCCGCAGTGCCAGGGGTCCAGCACAACAAAGTCGCTGCCTACCTTAAGGCAAGTATGGACTTATGGACGTTTCATCCATCATCCATCCATCAGCCAAAGGAAGTCCACTGCCGAACATAGGTCTCCTCCAATGATTTCCACAGTGAGCGGACGTTTAGTCGTCAGTATTACAACGAATACTTTACATCTGATATAAAGGCGAGGTGTTTATGTATGTACAAGGATTTGTCAATTTGGGCTATTTTACGACTAGGTAGCTTTTCATAGCCGAGAATATGATCTATTTATCTTATTCCTTGCATCATTGGTTTAGTGGCAGCGTGTATTTAAACCGTGAGGTTCTGTGCTGGAACTCAGGTCGGGTATTCGACTATGAGAAAAAAATCGGGGTTGACTCATGAGTTGTACGTTTGTTATCCGCTCGAAGTGGCAATAAGTTCGCGCCGTATTACATTTCAGGAAGGAATAATTTCGGGGAAATGTGGTAGGAAATTTTGGTACCTCTACCTGACATTTGAGAATAGAAAAGAAGGGATACTGTATAAGAATTTTATGTGGACTCAGATATTATAAGACAAATATACTTTCCCTTGTATGATAACACTGGTAACACTTTGTTAAGGTTACATTCCAATTGGGTCAAGGAGTATGAAGTTGGGGACATTATGTGACGTTTTCCGACTGAGTATTAGGACATTGGCACAGAAAGAATGAGTTTAATGGTGGAGATTTCGACAAGGGAAAAATATTGTCGATCTTAGAATTTTGTGTGCGACCAAATACTTCTGTCACATTGAAAAAGAGCAGCACTTTGCAGCGTCCAACTTATATGTGGTTAGTGGGAGTGTCTCTGGCTTATGTGCTAGTACATAAGGCGGCGAACATATAATTATCGAGCACAAAGAAAAACCAACCGATACTAAATAAATTAAAACGCGAGAGATCCGGACACCATCCAATATCCTGCGAGCAACGTTAAAATATTCACTCGAACCCGCGCCCCCGGCCGGCGCCGCGAGGGGGGGTGAAAAAAACCACAAAATTCAATTTGTACAGAAACTACAGTTCTTACACTTGCAGACGTGCAAAATGAAAACATACTTCGGGAAAAAAACTCTAGGGTTTTTGTACTAGGAATTAAACTTAGGGTGGTTCGGCGGTCTAGGGTGGCTGTGGGTGCGGCCGGGACGCTGCGGGGTGGATGGGGGTGCACGCGCGGGGGGCAGGGAGGGGGTGAGGGAAGACGCTGGATGATTAATTATTAGTTTGTGTGTGTTGCGAAGATAGTGTGTTATCGCGGGGGTCCGCGGCCAGGTGGGGCGCCGGGCGGGGCACACGCGTCTTCTACATTTTTAATTAATATTCCTTACTACATAAAAATGGCTTTGTATTACTTATTAAAGTGTATTACGTTACGTGGAAACTGTATGCAAGTCACATTTATTAAAATCTTCGATGCATTTTCTAGGTTCTGTATGGTATCATTTGAAGTAGTAATTACCTTAGGATATCTCAGAATATAATTCTTTATTGCTTGTTTCCAAGAGATTCTGTTTTT
The DNA here is from genome assembly GCA_033459515.1 of Theretra japonica. Classification (NCBI taxonomy): domain Eukaryota; kingdom Metazoa; phylum Arthropoda; class Insecta; order Lepidoptera; family Sphingidae; genus Theretra; species Theretra japonica. The sequence continues at coordinate 2,083,279 of CM065928.1, forward strand.
ATATGCGAATGTATTGTTAGTTTTTATTTTATTATTAACCGAAGAAAATTTTTAATATACTGATGACTTAACCTGGTTCATGGATAGTCAATGTGTTTCCAAAGCTATTGTGAATACGTACCAAATAAGTTCATGTTTATGATGGTCATATTCGAGGGGCTTAAAATCCACCCTAGAAACATCGCCAAAAAACAAAACAACATCTATCAGAATATGCAAACTATTTAGGTGTTACTAAAATTACTTATTAATTGACAAATACATATTTACAAACCACACAAGATTTTTTCCTAAAGTGGATGCTGAATCCACTACAATTCATTTTTTAATTGGCGTACCATATCACACACGATAAGTCACCCCTTTTAATGTGACTTTAAAATTAATTGTTCATATCTGAAGGTATGTTAAGTTAATTTCACTCCATCATAAAGAATGTTTCGGACTAGACACTGAATGGATTAAAAAACTAAGGGCCTTAGACAGGAAATGAAAAGCTTAATTAGACAATAGACGTCTGCCAGCCCCGGCGAAGCCACGGCGTGATGTTATTTAAGTTATTTCCGGGGAAGACGCCGTTTTCGCCTCAAGTATTTTTATGGGGCGCAAGGACAAATCGAGGAAAAAAGTATTTTCCCGTTTGCATTCAGATGGAATTTGGTTATGTGGAAATCGTTGTAGATTTTTCCGAACATTATTATTGAAAGATTTTGACAATATCGCGAACTAATATTAAAAAAAAACGCGCCATCACTAGTAATATCTTTCTTATCCTACGTCAGATCATCTCAGGAATTATTTAAAATATCTTTGTTAATACATTTATACATGTCCCTTATATTACTTGCATCGAAAAAAAGTTCAGGACTAATGATAATTCCTTCAATCACAGTTAAACTGTCAATAATACCCTTAAACGACGATAAGACTACACTAATTCAATCAAGAATAAACCGGTTTTGTCCAGTTACAAGGCTAAGGTTGAATCTGATGCTAAAATTAAAATCTCGGACAAATCATTATAAAATGATTGACAGTACAAACCGAAGCACTTAAATCTGATTATTTCAATTTCAAGTACCGTGAGACGGTCAGGGGGCGGACAAAACAGATGAATTAATTTATAATCACTTGTTTTTACTATAAGGAGAGGAAAACTGTGCGGCCTCATTTTTTTACTTTATCCTATTAAATTATTAAATATTTTTCATTTTTTCCTTTAACTTGAAAGAGTCGATGATTTAGAAAAACCTTGTATGAAATTTATTGAGGAAGGTAGTTGTACATTTAGCCTTCTGTTATAATGTAGCTCAACGCCATCTTACGGAAAACGATACAATTACTTTGAAAATAATCTATTAAAAATTTTAAAATTTTACATTATGCGCTATCCAAACAATGCCAGCAATTTTATGAGTTACAAAATTCTGTACAAGATATTTTACAACGAGAAAATCTAATCAAAATAATTATACATCATAAAGTGTTCAGCAGTTCATTGATAAACATAAGATTTAGTTATAGAAGTTGTATTATTAGAAGTAGTCTGTCGCATCCAGTGTTGGCTGGTCATTATGATATAAATAATATTATAGCAGAATATTAAATAGTACATGCTAAACTCGTTGAATAATTTTCATTTTCTTTAGCTCTAGACGTAGTTCATTTCTTGTAAAGATTGTGACACACTTAGGGCAACGCTGAATTTTTAATTGCTACTTTATATTAGTCTCGTGTTCGAAAATTTTAATTTAGGTTTTGGTCTGTTCGCTTTGTGTGTTGTTGGTATATGTATTAACGGCTGAAAATTATTGTATGATTGAAATTATAACATCATATTGATGGTGATAAAAGGCATCAGCAAAAGTCATACTGTTTTGAAGTCAGTAGGGACGTTCATTGTTTGCCCTTATACATGTTACACAATACAGCGGTAAGCTCTTGAATTTCATAATGGAAACAAACCGGTTCATCAATTCTTATTGCTTCAAGTAGTACAAGATTCTGAAGACAGACTTCATTTGCTCGGTTTTCCTTTTGTATAGCATCATCTGAAATGTATGTTATTGCAGGACTCTAATTAAATATATTATTTGAGGACGTATCACGATACATTTTGGTTTTGGTTACTAATTATCTAGCACGTCGCTCGTTGTGCCTGCGCCCCGTCTCCGTCGGTCGCCGCATTTTTGTCTTTCACGGCTTCAATTTAAAATTTTATTTCCCCGCTTGACCCAAAGGGGAAGTCGGCCCACGTCGGGTGGCATGGGGTGGGTCTGAAGACACTCATTATGACCAATTTCACCCCCACCCCTCGCCGCGCTACCATTGTTTGCAGTGATGGCTCATTTCTGGCCGCATTCAAAGTTTTGTTAAGATTTTGCTCGGGAACTTGGTTTTTTCGCGTGCGTACTCCTGTCGTCAATTAAGGTAATTAGTATCGGACGGTTTAAGGATTCTTCGCACAATGGTGCTGTAGTTTTGGGTTGGGGTGTAACTGCTAAGATTCCGTAGATATTTGCCGGAGTGTTGGGGTAGGTTATGTACAATGTCTAGTTGTGTTATTGTAATGCAGTTATAGAATTCTGTGATTTGCACTTTGCATTATCTCAACTTGGATTAAGAAATTTTGAATTGCGTTAGCCCTGTTACAATTAAAACTCGTTTTTCAGAAAGCTACTCATAAACAAAACATCAATTTTATGAATTTTTATCATTCCTTATCGACTATAAATCAATAAAAAACATTGCTATAAAAAAACACAGCAACAAAGTATTTGTATTAAGGGCCTAGTCAAACATTCTCATACCCGGAAGCTAATAACCCGGGTGCTCCGACAAACCCCGAACGTAGCGCGACAGTCATCTCACTTGTGTAACACCGAATGAATTTCAGGGTCAATGCCCGGATTAATTTGTATCCGCACAGCCTCTTGGCTCTTGGTCTTTTTATCCCGTGTCTTAAAAATAAAAAAAGTGTTTTTGCTTTTCATTAATTTATTCTAAATTCATTCTATTAACGAAGTATTTTGTCCTATTCAAAAATCTAGTATTAAGTGGATAAATTTCAAGTATTATTTATAATAGTTATTGCAATTTATACATAATAAATCTGTGATATTGGCTGAAAGTCCATGGAAATCAAATTAAAAATTGTTAAAATCCGTCAATAAATATCATACAAATTAAACTTGACAAATACAACACGCATTGATAAACTACAAAAACACAAAGCACACTAGACTGAGCTATCAAATCCTACACACAAAAAAACTACATTGAAAAATAACCACTTCAGACATACCTCAAAATGACCCTTACGTCACAGCACTACAAAAGAGCCCAAAATGAAAGTTTAATATTTGTAAAGTAGCTGATATGAACCCCATTCAATTGTGTAGACGGGCGAATACGAGTACATTGTGAGAAGCAGACTGCTAAAAAATCAGGGATGACCCGTAGCGCGGCGGACATTCGCCTGAGACGAAGGGTCGCGGGTTCGAATCCCGTGCGAGTCTGACTTCGAGATAATTTTATGGAAACATAATTGTGTTGTCCATTTTATGTTTAGATTATCAGTGGGTGATTTTTTGTTGTTGGTTTTTATTATATCCGTCTTGTATGATTTTAAGTACCCGTATATTGCATTAATTTTTACATTTCTCTTAGCTATCCCTACTTCATCTGACGTAAGTTCCTGTTACTGAAAGATATGGGTTACAATTTTACGTCCCGACTGACGTCAAACCATCGGGGAAATTAGAAGTTACGCAAAGTGAATTTTCTAACGTAGGTTTAGGATTTCTTGAACCTAGGAATAGAGCACAAAACCTCACGCGTACAATTCAGTCGACAAATATCTTGATGCGTCCATTGTCCATATAAATTAAAATTCCACGTCGACTCTATACTATGACGTCAGAGCTTAACAAGCCAATAATGAGTTTGTAATTCTTTTGTCTCGGCTCATAAACATCTAGATAAAAATGAAGTGGACGTGCACATAGCCGAAAAAGTCTTATCCCCGTCATCTCCGCTTCGTGGGTAGGGGAGGTCGGGGTGGGGTGGCTCCGCGCCTGTGTGAAAGAATGTCGGCGAATCAATACATTGGTGAACATTAAATTGGCCCGAGGGGTGCCGAGGGAACGGGGTGCATCGTTGACCCCCATTTTTTGGAGGGGGGGTTGATATTTTTCAGCGTTCTTATGCGGGTGTAATTATCTCAGTTTCGTCTAGCGTTTTTTAATGCGCTCCAAGATGTGGGAAATATTTCCGTGGAAAGTTAGGAGGTTTTACACTAGAATCTCTGATGCCTTGTCGTCAATTATAAATTAGTTGAAAGTTGATGATACAAAATTAATGCAATTTAATTTTCTAACTAACATCACACAATATGACGTGTAAATCGTCAAATTTGGATACGGTAGTTAATTTGGATGGTCTCACAATTTCAGGGAAAATGATACGCCGGATTGAACATTATCCAGTCTGGCGTCGAGTTGGGTTCTTGTCACTTCATAGAGACTGAATATCTTGACGAAATGAAATGCACACGGCACTCAATGTAGCTTTTTTTACCGTTCCACTAATGGGAGTTATAAATTATATATTTTCAGTTATAGTTTCATATTAATTGAAGAAATATTTAAGTGATTAAATCAAATCATCTTTCGACAGTCAAATTATTATCCCGACAAATATTTTTACTTCATTGTATTATTATTTTTACCCTCTAAAATGATTTACACATAATGATCAGCCCAATCTGTCAAGAAAATGTAGCCAGAATAAAAATTACTGTATTTTTGCTATAACATAACATTGTTTTATTAATCGCCTTATTGTGATAAACAAATAGATCGATAGGCATCGTGACGTCAAACAGTTTGGTAGCGTCTTCACCCGACGTTGTCCGGTTTCTACCCAGTCTCCCGTCAGCTTTACTAAACAGCGGCTCTTTGACGCCCAGACAGGATAAAATTTAAATAACTTATGGATCCTGAGCGTCTGTTTACAACAGCTAAGATTGGAGTTTAGTCTACCCGCTTTGATAGTCTATATGAGGTTGTTAAAAATCACGATGGGAAATATATGAAAGGGTTTTTTATTGGCAATAAAACCTGTTGGTATGGGAATGTAATGAAAATAAAGTAACAGATAAATAAATACACCCAACAGTCACATACATAATCGTGACCCCACAAAAAGATCAATTAAGTCTTATGTCGTGAGTACCAGAAACTACGAAAGTCTTTTTGGTCCCACAAACAAACAATATTAGTGGAGATCACAAACATTTGTGTTGGTGCGGGGATCGAATCCGCGGCCTCTCGTTTCACAGTTGGCGTCTAACCATCTACGTCAAAGGGGCAGTCGAATGTAAAGTATGCATTGTAATATGGACGACTGAAGGTCTTTCATCGAAAATCGGCGCTGCAGTGCTCTGGTGGTGCTACAGCATATTAGCTGAATGAGAGATACCATTGCTGGCGCAATTTGACAGCCTCCGTGGCGCAGTTGGTTAGACGCCGGGTGTAAAAACGAGGGGCCGCGGGTTCGATCCCCGCACTGAGACAAATGTTTGTGAGGCCCACAAATATTTGTGTCGGGTCTGGGTGTTTGTGAGATCGAAAAGTCACATAGTTTCTTATACCCACGTCACCAGACTTATTTGATCTTAATGTGGGGTCAGGACTTTGTATGTGACTGTTGGGTGTATTTATTAAAAGAAAACACTTATCTTTATTTGGTAATGTTTTTCTTTTTTATTTGTGTATTCTATGTTTCTTTTATTATTACCCAAATTGTATCATACTACTCTGTAATTTATTGTGCAAGTAATAAATACATTGTGTCTTTCTTTTCTTTTACATGTGTCTCTGTTCAATATTCACTATTACGACTAAATATCATTATGAAGAGATGTTTAGCATAATTACCGTACATTATGGTTAACGTCTCTTCATTGTTGCTCTCTGCACAGACTAATACCGGCTATAGAGTCTCTGATTATCTTACTCGTTGATCACATTGACCTGGCGATCTTCAAAAAGGACCGTAGGACTTATATGCCGGCAACGCAACCCTATGTCCTACGGTGCTGCAGATGTTCATGGGCGGCGGTGATCACTTACCATCGGGTGAACTGTATGATCGTTTCCCCTGTTACATTAAGGAATGCAACATTTGAGCTGTTATTCCACGTGAGTTTTCTGTGACTTAGTAATGCATAATAGAATTGATCCATTGGTAATTTTATATTAAGGCTATTGTACCTTTAAAACCAAGTGTGCGTGTCAGGTTCCACTTTTACGGCCTTATTCAAAGACAGTTTTAAAACCCATTTATCGAATGCTTTATCCCTTTCTAACGACTTTTGAATTCAGTTTGAGAGAAGAAGTCAAAAAATTCGACTGCGAAAATATGTTTTAAAACTGTCTATGAATAAGGCCGTTAGTCTATAAGAATGTGTAGCGTATGTTCTGGATAAATAAGTTATCCGCGACGCAGGTTTTACTTTGACCTATCTCTTAAACCTGGGACCTTAATGCAGTTATCTGTAAAAGGCGACTTTAAATTGCCGCTTCCGGTGCCTCTACACTAAAACCACGATGGTTCCTAACGTAAATCTTATTTTTTCTCGCCTAACGTCATTTCATACGTGATTTCTTTAAGCTTTTAAAAATTGATAGCATACGTTTCCATCATATTTTTGACTTAACCTATTTAAGACTCGAATAATCGACAACCAAGAAATCTTACGTGCTGCTAAAAGAAGGAAAACGAATTACAATGTCGATTATACTTCAGAATAAATCGAGTAATCGTTAATCGGATTTCCAGTCATCGAATGTCGAAATAATTAAAATATATTGTAATGGGCCTCATATGTCCCGACGTGCTTCATTATGGATGTTTGGGGCTGTTCGGAGACTGCTAGCTCCGGATTCCGCTCTCTACTGCTTGTTACAATCACATATTACTTTAACACTTTATTGATTAATAAATTCATCTAATGGAGCCAAAATCAATGAAAAAAAATTGGCATGATCACTATCAAATAAGTATGTAAAACAGAGGTTAATGACCTGTTTGTCTGTACTGTTTTAGTGATTACGGTCGCCAATTAATATTTATAAAACTTGGATCATAGGTGCATTACCACATCTACTACAGTATTCCTATAGCAGCCCAGGACTCTACCATCATTATTTTTCAATTGACCAGTTGGACATTTTTCTCGACAAATACTACGTGGTACTTGCAAGTCAGTTTATCATCCAGTGAGATGTAGTGAGATGTGTTGTCCCTTGCTGGCTAAAACAAATCGAATACAGACTGGACCCGAAACGCAACACACTTGTGTTGTTGGGATTTGCGCCATACTAATGAAAACCAACATCCTTCAACCAGCAAAGTTAGGTAAAGATGTAAATTAAGATCAGCTTTTCATCCACTTCAGGTGTCAATGTTTTAAAATATAAGTTTTAAAGGTCATGAAAGGCCACAGAGACCAGCGTGCTGAACGCAACAGGTCGCGGCGACGTGGGCCTATTCTGCGAACTGTGGCCACGGTAATGGATACTCTTTCACTGTGTACTTTATTGAACCTCTTTTGTTGAACGCTGCGGCGCCGCGCCCGCGCCCTCTATGTATGTCACTAACTCGCTTTGTCAAATATGGATGATACATTTACGCCTTGTTTTGTGAGTAAATTGGTTTTTAGTAAATATTTTAAATTTGAGTTCTGTTTAAGAGGAAAAATATAGCATGAATAAATGGTATGACAACAGTTAAGTACTATGAAACTGTATCAAAATTATACACCCCAACGACATACAATACGCATTCAACACAAATGTATTCGTCGAAAATAGGGACGTTATAAAACCTAGTCGCACAAAAAAGCATGCACAAGCGGCGACGTTGGCAGAACTGATAAACTAGCCGTGCACGTGGCAATAAACTTGTATCAAACGAAACTGCGCCAAAACTAACCGGCTCCGGTGCACCGCCCGCGCTGCACGCTGCACCGCGCCGCGCTGCCCGTCAACAAAACAAAAGCTCCGCCGAGCAACAGGTATCGCCTACAAGCACCAATCTGTACTTTAACTTGTCGCAGACTACAACTACTTCCTGCTGCCGCCTCGCGACGCGCCCAAACACCAACACGACCAATACACCAACACGCCAACAAACGAACGCCGGCGCCGACACTCCGGCCTCAGTCGCCACCTCCACCTGTCACATGCTCATACAAACTTCCACACTCGAAATTTAAATTCAAACATCTGATGTGATGCGATTTTATTGCGCATTTGAATTTTAAAAACTCGTTCTAAATTTGAAATTGCGCGGAGAGAAAGTTAGCACGTGTTTTCATTTTTTTTCTTGTGTTTATTCGTGATTTTTATGGTCTGACTCATCATGCCGAGTTTAATTCATTCAACTGAATTTCAGTAGCGCCGCATTAACATATTACATCAGACACGCGCATTAATGTGACAAGGGAACTTTGTTTTGTTCTCATTTTGGATGTTTATACAAAACTGCATAATTTCGAAACGCTCGAAAGTCGATCGCAAAAAGAGACATTTTAATGTTAACCTTCCGACAATGAGACGGCGCGACCAAAGTTGCCGCCTATTGAATTTTCGCGTACAAAAGGAAAGTTTTCAGGAAACGTACCCGGGTTACCGGCTGGAGGCCCCGTTTTATATTTTAGTGTAACTTTGACGAAAACGGATAGTGTATTCAATTAAAGTTTGGCTACGGACGATGTTACGCTTTTGAATGAATTAACAGTCACGGCGGCGCATTCACTGCGGCGCTGAAAGACACTCAACTAAATGGCAACTGATGAACACTGAAATGTAGTCGCAACTACACGTGCTGATTTTGGAATCTTCCAGACAATCTACAGATACTTCATGTTTCTGATACTATGAGCGATGATACTAGAGAACACCATGCAATATCCTATACTTTTTTGATGCTGGCTGAATAGGAAATAGAAAAAAGCAAGAATATTCCAGACGGTGATTAGAAAAGTAATTAATTTATTTCTTATAAAAATTAATAATGGCAAAAAGACGATACTGGCCACCGACGAAAACCGTTGGAAACTAATTAAAAACATCAATTCCGCGCGCAACGCTACGGGGGAATATTTCAAACGCACGCACACACACGCACCGCCACCCCCATGCACCCACACACACTCACAACATAAGACGCACACAACAGTTAAAAATAAGTCCCGGGCCATATCCGCGTGAGAGAATGGCCCCGGCATTGTCCAGCGACGGAACCCGGCATGTGACGGCCGCGACGCTCGACCACGGACCACGGCACACCTCACTCCACAACTATTCCAATTGTCCGCCTGCCATTAATGCGCAATCTAGGCGACCAGTTTTATTCTTAAAAGGAAATAAATGCACATAGTTTTCGTTTGATGGTGTGCGTTCATTATACATAGCTTTATCTAAATCTACAACAGGCGAGACCTTCAAACGTATTGATTTTTCCGCGCTCCCGCATCACTGGAACAAATAAGTTTTGTGCACCGATTCCGGTGCGCAGTTATCTATCGGCCCCTAAACACATTTTCGATATGTTTTCGTCGGTGATAGTTTTAATTAGTTTTGCATATCGCAAAGGTCAGATGCCGCGTTGTGGTAATGAACAGTTGCCCAGTTCTAGAACTTATCCGGCGGGAGACGGGGATAGCCGCGTGTCTTAAGGCGGAACGGGACGGAATGCTGAAACCGAGTTATCGTAAATTGATCTAGGCCGGGGGTGGTCGCGCCCCGCTCCCCGCAGGGCCCGCGCGCACCCCGCCGCCGCCCGCCGACGCGGTTCCAAATTTGACAGCGATGGAAATTGGCGGGAAAGATTATTGGTTGCGGCGCGTTCGCTTTTTGTATCTCCATTTTTGAATTTCGAATTCACAATTAGAATACATTGCATTTGGATGTCGTGCACCGGCGAGATTTAAATTCCAAATGAATTATTTGAATTTGGAATTGGATATTTTTCAAACGTCGTCGGTGCGGCGTGCAGGCCAAAGGCGACAAGTGGGTCGCGTAGCTCGCATAGGTCGGAGATCGGATGAGAGCTCGTCATTCATTTTCGCTACGCTATTAGAAAATTCATTACGAAGCAAAGTGTCCTCGATGCGAAAATCGCCGGCCGCACCCGTACGGCGTACCGCGGTTCGGCGAATGCCCCTTTGTGTCTAAGACGATCCTCGCTCACGTACAAGCGGCTCCATAAAAGCTTGCACACACCAACATCTTAATAACAGAATCCGAACGCTTCGAGCGATTTTAAAATAAGAATATCATAACTGGCCAGCGGGGGGAGGGGGTGGTGGATTTCGGAAGAACGTTCGCACCCGCCCGGCAAGTTTTTAAAATAAGAAAATTTCGGTGGAGCGTGATATTTTTAAAATAAGAACCTCTTTCGTGGCATATTCCGTGGAGAGAGATTTTAAAATAAGAATAGTTTCGCGATACCCCCCCGTCGGGCCCCGCGCGCCGCCCCCGCCGTTCGTCTGGAGTTTGAAATAAGAATTCGGGGGCCAGATTCGGGTGGTTCGGGTATATTCGGTGGGTGTCGGGGTGTTCCTTGATGAGAGCGGAGGTTTTTCGTAGAATTTCGTTAGGTGCCGGCGGCGGGTCGTCGACCGGCGGCGTCGATACTTCGATGAATGTTATAGTAATTGGATCGCGCTTTGTGTTCCGTTCCGAAAGGTGACTAGCGTCCCTGGTTGTCAGCTGGCGCTGTGTGGCGCTGTATGGCGCTGTGTGACGCTGCACGGCGCGGCGTGGCGGCGGGCGCGCATGGTCGCCGCAGGAAATAGCCACTAATGAAGTTTCAGTTTCAGAGACCAAGTCGCTTTTATAAAGGACATCTCGCGCAATCACATTAGTCTTTGCGTCGAATGTTTTAAGCTCGTTGGCGAATTTTTAGGGGAGTAGCTTTATGTCTAATCCAGCACCCCGAGGGACAGAAGGCTTCACTTAATTCCCCGTTGTGCACGTTTCCCTTGCGAGAATGACGCGTGAGCCAATTTATTTTCAAATGCAATATCGAATTCGGGAGGCAAGTACTTCTGTAGACTCTCAGCGCACTCTGTAAATTGTCTTATTAGCTTTGCAATAACTTCCTATTTAATGGTTTGCTATTGCAGTTGAAATTCGCGTTAATGAGTCTTTCCAAACTTAAGGAAATATAGTTCTAGGAAACTAGTAAGGAAACAACAATGACTGATGTAATTTTTTATCATGGTCAATCATCACCGCATCATTACTTATCCTTCTATTGGTTATAGAAAAGGTTCCGCAAAAAAATATAAAATCACATATTTAGCTTTAAATTTTTGTTTCTACGAAATGTATGAATAGTACAAGGCTATACAAGTATCTTGCATCCGTCTGCACCACTTGCTGTTTAATATCAGTGTATCCTCAGTTTGATACACACAGTATGATACATGCAGTGAACCTTATACATGAAACCAGAAAAATATTCTGCTTATCTACAAATCTTGTGATTAATCGATATGTAACAAATCTGATTTTTGAAGTAAAATAATAACACTTACAGTGTTATTTTCGAGTACCTTTAGAGGTAGACGAACAAAACACTGAACAAAAGAAACTTCTTCGAATACTCTTTTTAACATGCGTATTCTTCTACACGTCTAACTCTTAATCTTAGTGAAACCTAATTCAAGCATCGTCAAAATAAGGCGTCAAAATAATAAATTAATTAAAATTAAAATAAAGATTCCGACGAATTAAGAACCCCATTTTTGAAGTCGGTTAAAAAATTGTAAATAAGCATGTAATAAAACGTTATATTGCATGGTAAACAAATAAATATCTAGATTGTAGACATAATATAATCGGATGTTCCAAAGTCAAATTTGAAGTTGGAATAAGTAAAACAAACTGGAGGTTCGGCACTGGGTGTAACGGCCGCGCTTGTTGCAGGGTTGCCGCACGTGTGCCATGGCGGAGTGTTCGTTCGCGCGCTGTCAGCAGGAACGTCGCGCGATACGCAAGGAGCTCCAGCGCTGGACCAAGAACATGGTTTATGTACTCGGTGAGTCACAGCCCTATTATTGATATCAATGTGTTATTGTGTTCTGTTTGGTACTTACCTCCAGGGTTGCACCTACACGTGTCTGCCGGAGACTTCAATTTAAGGTTGTATCTCCGCCGTCTCGAATCGATTTCTTATCCACCAGTTGAATATCAGATAGGGTTGTGCCCTGTTCCATTCTTGTTATTTTTACTGCGTCGTTTTGAATGCTTGCAATTGAGATTCTGTCTACTATTGGAGTTTTCTTATCTTACATTTGATGGTGTTTGCCGCAATATTTAGTGTGGTTACAATTGTATGGTAAGGAAGAAATTTATCTTACTTTCATTTTACTTATCTACAACTGATTTATGATTTTAGTATTCAATTTAAATTGTCATCATACACAAATTTATAATGACCTTTACTTAATTAGCGTTATGCTTCACAGCATTGATATATTCTATTTCGGTAACAATGCCAATTAGTTCATTTGATTAATAACGGTGAGCGGCAGTGTTACATCTACATCAATAAGTTATTGCTTGTCAGTACAGCAAGGTGTCATGTGTAGCTTACTAATCGATACCATAAACTACATCTACACATTAAAATTAGATTTAGACATCCCAATTCTGAGAACACGGTATAGGGTTGCCTCTACCTAGATGTACGATTTTCGGTCTAACCGTAGGCACTTGTAGCGTAGGGCTGCCAACTGTAACACAAGTTTTGTTAATTGTTAGTCTCACACGAGTTGTGATTTTAGACTATTGAACAGTCTAGTTAATTGCAATTTGTAAGTCTTCAATAGTGTATATATTAGTAATGAATTAAGTAGACAATGGCAGTGTTATTAAGTGAGACTTCAATATGACTTAAAATAGAATAAAGTAATAAGTGTTGCAATCGCCTATATTTATTTCACGACCAGTATACGTAGGCCCACACAAACACTTTAATGTTGTAAAGTCTGGTTTGTTCGCGAGTTCTAGTTTTTTAGTGCATATCTGTGCGGGACTGTTTGTCTTTGCGAACAAAACGCATTCAGGTATCAAAGGCACCGCGGGCCGGCTGTTCTGCAGCTTTAAATATAAGTTACGAATGCAATTTCGTCTTCCGGCAAAAACGCAAACACACCGCACTGCATTTGACTCTGCTCAGATCTCCCAATACAAACACCAACTTTGTAACATACACCCGCGAGCGCACGCACGGCTACCCCCGACGCCGCGCGACCTAATTGCACCCTTATTCCGCACCACTTAGAGCTAATATAGCGTGCGCTCCACCGCCCACATTGACGAACTTCGCGCAATAATCCCTCACCTTGCAGTGAAGTTTTGTTTCGCCTAAAACTCGTTTCGCAATAACGTGAATAGAAACAAATAAAATGCACTCAGAAACGTGATATTAGGGTGCGTTCAAGTGTTAAATACGGTACTTTGGGCCCCATTTTTGTGTGGAAAATTTGAGGAAATTTTAGTGTCAACCCTCCAACAGGAGGTGAATATCGGTAGTATGAAAATTCTCGGTATAGTGACTTATTTCCCAAGGTGGATGACGTCAGCGGGAATCGATAGTTTGTGCGGTTATGCTGGCCCTGTAGTAATTTAAGAAAGGTAATGATAATAACTTTACATACTAACCTTTATTTTAAAAACACACTAAAAGTAGTAAGCAGTTTTTGATGACATCGAACCCGTGACTTCTTATGTCAAAATATTTGTTCTTGGACTAAGCTTATAAACTAGGTTAATGACCTGTCATTCTAAATCTAATGGTTTAGAGTAAAAGTTTTAAAGGATTTGTTTTATCAGTGCCTAATTTTATACCATCAAGTCGTAATGGTACTCTAAATGAGTGTAATAATTCAAAACTAATTAAAAGTATTGTCTGTAGAATAATAAAAATATTTCAATACGGCCCAATTGTTTTGTATAAAATTCAAAAGTACAAACGGCTTTGATGCCGCATATCCGTTTTAAAAACAAAGGCAAAACAAAAATTCGCCGGTCAATTACTAGCGTACTGTAAGTTATCGCGCGGACGGATTAAGCTCTGAAATATCAGCGCATTTGTATACACGACTGACCTACTTCACGAAAACATGGTTAAAATCTCATTCACTCACTATTTGGTACGAAAAACTAGTAGCAAAATATAAATTGTCTATTACCCTGTGGTAACAGTTATTAAAAAAAAGCATAAAAATAGATGGAAAAATGTTAATCAAATCACGTAACGGCCTTATAGAAGAATCTATTCTATTTACGATTTAAAAAAATATATTTTTACAAAGGGCACAGGAATTTAAAATTCGAATCTGTAACTTTTTAAATATCGCAAGTCGTGACGCAGTTCTTTTTTTAAATTCCACTGAAAGGTTAATCAATGCGTTGATTAAAGAGCGAGTGTAATTACAATGGTAGATTACAATTGGGCAGCGCGAGATAAGGCGCTAGGCAGCGGTGTCTTGTGCATACTTCTACTAGTTGTTATACATGCCGAGTGCCATGCAGACGGCGGCGCCACAATGACCGCAGTGATAAGGGGATGTACGGACTGTCAAACCACCCTGAAGGAATTCGCAAAAACAATTGTATTGTTATTTTGATTAAATCGATTGGGGAATAATCAGTAATGTATTAGCGTGTCATTTGGTTTAAATTTTTGGAGTAGGGGTTTTTAGTTGCATCTGTTTAAAAGTGATATATCAATGTATAAGAATGTACGAATGATTCTATGCACGAATTTGGCCAACTATTAAGTTTTATAATTTTACAAATTTAGCTTAGCAATGCGTAGGTGTGTGCGTGCGTGTGTGCTGTGTTTGCGGACATTGTGGCTGCGCCGCGGCTCGTCGGCAGCGCGCATGCGCCCTTCTGCCGCTCCGCCAAACAACCTGTTGCAACTGGGCCGACGTGCACTAATGCAACTTCTCTCCGACGATATCAAGTGATCAATTTATAAAATACAGCCGCTCGGCGTCGGCTCGCGCCTCGCGATCACCTTAACTAGTTTCCAAATTTACAATTTTACCGTCGACTCGAAAAATCGGAACCGGAACCGATCGCCCGGTTCACAATTTAAATTTCGAAATTCGAACATCCGTCGAGCCGTTTCTTGTAAGTGTTCCGCGTCTTGAGACTGAGACGATAGTGATGTGCCGTGTGAATTGATAATAGGTGCTTAAATTTTTTTATTGTATTAATAAAAATATACCGTAGTTCCTGTTGACTGACTTGCTTGTGGCTTTAAGTAGTGTTAAAAAAAGTTTTATGTCAATTTTTGAAAATCGAATTAGGTATCGGGCTCGCGTCGCGTCGTGGTGTGAATAATTGGGCGAGTGGATAAGGGAAGTTTAGAGACGTTGGTTGCGGCGAAGTTGGAAACGGCAAGCAACAAGTGTCCGCCTGATGCTTTACCCGGTAAATGTGGCAGTGTTATTCGAGTTTGCATGCTGCTCTGGCCGGATTACGTGCGCGCGTCCGTGCGGCCGCGTGCGGCGTGCGGCGTGCTGGGCGCGCGCCCGCCCGCACTGCACCGCACTGCACGCCGACACACGGACTTCGTTTGTTTTGTTTGTTCATTTGCTATACACCCTGTTGATTACCGCTCACACGCTTCTAATGCAGTTTGCCAAACTTTTCTATTGTTTTTTTTCGTAAACCGTGGGTGGGGCCTTTTTCTTTTGTTTTAAGTCACCGTCACGCGCCATCTTAGGTCGCCGACAAAAAAAGTGTCATGGCGGCCCCAATAGAAGGAGTTTTGTTTTAGATTCACAACAAGGAAAACTTCCTACTGTTGTCTCGGCGCTTTTGAAATACAAGGCTGGCTGCAATCTGGCTTCAGCAATCTGCTTTCTACATGCAACACTTTTTTATTGTGTACTTGTAGTGGTTTCTTTAATATTACCTAACAAAAACTGAAAATTAGGCCACGTAAATTTACATATACCATTTTTTTTTTCACCAACATTTAATAGTTTTCAAAATATCTTTTAATGTAACATCAATTTGACGATAGGTTCATAAGATTATCTAGGATTAAGTTGTTTCTAGAACGTATTTTGGTGCGTTCTGATAACAGGGTCTTACGCAACAAGGGCCTAGTGAAATTGTTATCAAACAGATTCAATTACAAATATGTACAACTGTATACTGAAATTAGATGTATAACTGAATACAAATCTCAAATTAGATGTATATTCAGCTGAACAGAAATATTTTTTGCTTTTTATGACTGAAAAAAATGCGGTGGGGCTGTATTGCAGCTATTTCTGGCTATACTCTAAGCTCTAAAGCCAGCTCTGTGTACTCATAGAATGCTAAAATCATAGAATAACAACTTTCCAAAACTCAACATTCGCAGAATATCAATTTAACTAAATGGTGGAGTGTTCGTAGTGTGTTGCGAAACGTTTAGCAGACCCCTCGTATAATTCCTCCTCGTACGCTGGTGTTTTGTTTTTGAAAAGTGTTACTCCTATAAAAAGTTTAGGTAATTCTCTGACCAAAAATACTTTTTACTCTACCTTAGTGATAGAATATCCAGAATTAAAAAATGATAACCTCTGCCCAGATCTGGCCAGAGATATACAAGGTGTAATCATCCACATTGTTCTCCTTGTAGTGCCTATTCAACTAGTGAAGGTTGGCAGGCAGCTCAGCATACTGTCCCTTGTCGCCACATTCAGACAACTATTGCCTCGAGCAATCAGCCAGCACCCGTGGTTTCAAACAGTTGCACGTAACTGACTTGATAACGATAGATCTTTGTCTGCTATCATCTGGAGTTTGGTTGCTTTGCGATATAATTATTTTAAATAAATTGAGGTAATATTAATAATGTTGTTTGTCAAGGAATATATTATGAGTCAGTAGCATTACAAATACGAATTTAAAAACCTAGGGAAACCTGGCAATGGACGATATAACACCAGGTTAAATTCTACACGCAGAGATGTCTTAATGCAGAGACAAAATAAGTCTGACAAAAATATGTATCAATCTACGAGTAGGAAGTATAAAATTGAAAGGGTACAAAGCCTATTAAATTTATAACATAAATATTGCAGAAATACGTAGTATACACTTGAAAAATTGTACGTTACAAGTGCTATATTTCCACGACGCCCTTAATACCTTACTAACCTACTTAACATAAAAATAGAACTTGTAATTTCTTATTAAAACATTGAGAAGTTAGGTTACTATTTTAAACATTACTGGGCATAAGTATTCACTAACAAATTTGAGTTAAGATTTTTAAGGCTACGCTGTTTCTACTTCTGAAACATTTAAGATTTCTTAACTTGTTCTCTGTTATCCTGAACCATTTGTTTCTATTTATGTACATATGTACCATATTTATATTTAAACGATTGCCTATTGTTAAACCTGGTGGCAGGGTATTTGTATCGGGATAAAGAGCAAAATACCCGATGGAAGGCTTGTCGTAGTGACCTACGCAAATGTGTCGCGTTTCGGGTTAGGTCTTAATATATCCAGACTCACTGACTGTACAGCATTTACTATCAGTTAAAATATTTTGTTGTCATTTTGTCGTGCTATAAAAAAATCTACATAAATAACACCCAGATATCTTTTGATTACAAATATGTATGCAAAATAAACCTGGAATTTCAGTGCAGGAAACTAAGCTAAGCTAAGGCTAGGCACATGCTCAACCTGGCAGTCAAGACACTCGGTCCAAAAACTCCGAATCACAATAATAAAAATTAAACCACAAGCAACGCCAAACGAAGCAGTTAGCAACCAATATTTTTTAAACAATATCTGAGCAGAAAAACCTAAATGGCTTGTGAGTGACGCGCGCTCACGGCTCAGTAGCCAAAATACGTGGGCAGCGTGTCGGTGACAGCTTCGATGCCATACAAAATCCAACAAAAATGTCTGCTACAATCGACATGTCCGATTGTGGACAATTTTAATTTATTAAAATATTCGCAGAAGATACAAGGATGTCAGATTGTGCTATAAATACTATTTGGTTTGTTTTTTGTTTACTCTTATTAATACTGCCTCGGTGGCGTAGTTGTACTACGGTATGATTGCAAAGCTGAGGTCTCGGGTTCGAATCCGGGTCAGGCGAAGTGATATTGGATTTTTCTATTCATTATCTGCTCGGAGTCAGGAATTTGTGCCCGATATGGCGATAGGCTCCCCCCGCCCTCTATCACATTATAGGACGAAACAGATAACGCGAAACGTGAGTATCCTGGTTGCGCCTCTGCCTACCCCTTCTGGGAAAAAGGCATGATGTTTATGTATGTATGTATGTATTTGGATGTATGTTTGGTGTGGTAAGTTATATAAGCCAGTGTTTTTGTATTTTTTATTAAATTCCCTGTTTGGTAATGATTTTTGTGGATTTACACTCCTACCTTTTATGCCTGTTTAACGTCTGACTTGAACATTTATTAAGATTTGTTAAATATTGGATCAGCAATTTGAAATCCAAATATAATTGAACGTGAGTGTGATTTGACACTATAAAAGCAGTGAAAATACGAATATTTAATAATAATTTTAAGTCCAGCCCACACACGTCCCACTGCAGGGCATGAGCCTCGGTAGCAATCAATAATTAGATAGAGCAAGTTAGTTGTATATTCCAACACGCTCGCCTCGTGCAGGTTAGCGGAGTTCAACACCATAGAAATCCTTATAAATCGGTATGACAGCTTCGGTGGCGCAGTTGGTTAGACGCCGCCTGTGAAACGCGGTCGCGGGTTCGATCGCCCCGAGGCAAATATTTAGGCCCACAAGTATTTGTCTTGGGTCTGGGTGTTTGTGTGGCCGCAAAGTCTCTTGTAGTGTCTGATACCCACGACACAAGACTTAATTGATCTTAATGTGGGGTCAGGACTATGTATGTGACTGTTGGGTGTATTTATTTATTATTATTTATTTATGATCCTTCCAGACGTTTTCCTTCATTGAAGTTAAAACGTATATTTCTTAAGCCTAAATATATTGATGGTATCACACATATTTTAGCCTGCGATATTGAAGATTGTTTAATGTAATATGATTATTTTCAAGTGCGTGTCGCATGTCGTAATATTTATCAGTGATTGCGCACCTCTTTGCACTGATGTTGATATTGTTATATGCTGTACCGAGACTCGCGGGAGATATGTTTCACTGGATGTGTCTTCTTATTAGTTCTATATTTTAATGCTTTGTTCGAGGCTTTATATTGTATAAGGCTTTTGAGGCGTAGTCTTACGGTGGTGGTCCAAACAAGTATGTGGGCTGACCAACATGTCTCTAGTATTAGAAATTATAAACCTTTTGATCAAATAATAATTATCTTTCTTCATATAGTAGTATTATGATGGTTGCTATTCGGGCGGCCAATAACCTTTAGCAATGCTGTTAACATCATTCTATTATTCAAAGTATTTTTTATATATCCAAAAACCATAGATGCTGTGCCTACTTATAACACTTACGAAAGGTGAGAAGAGGAGATTTGCATAGCTAGCCAATGCTGTTAAATATACGGAGAAGAGAAATAAGGATAGCTTGGCAAAGCTGCCACTTTAAGTCACTTAAACAACACTAGGGCCAAACGAATCCTGACTCCCACGGCCCAGCGACCCGCCATCTCTCCCACTGAATCAGCCAGTGAGAAATCAATAGTGTTTCAGATGGTTTGTGCGTGGGGGCGGAAGGTTACAGTAGCACAAGGACGTTGCTCGCACGTCGGAAGATGTCCAGCGAGTTTTATACGTTTTGTTTATTAAAACTTTATTGTACACCTGTGATATAGACAAAGAATACAATAGATCAAAAAGATGTAGTAAAGGCGGTCTTATCGAGGCGTTTTAATAAATATGACTTTTTAGTGAAGGGGCTATAAGTATTGGTTCCCTGTTGAGATAATTAGGATTGTATGAATGTTTTTGAAATTTAAAATTGAGGATTTATCAGCGTAATTGGTTGAAAGCGTTGATATCAAGTGGGTCGCAAATGTTGTAGGTAATTTTTAAACATGTATGAATGTATGGATTCCTCTGTACATGATTGTAACATTGGAGGTCATTATAATGCTGCAGGAAGTCCACTGCTGAATAGAGGCTTCCCCAAGGATTTGTGTAGTGACCTGGTGGAAGTGGTTTGTATCCAGTGACTTTCTGCAACCCCTATTTAATAAGAAAATTTTTATTTTGGTAATTGAACAACATTTCACTCAGCGGAAATTGTGGTGTGTTAGGGGTTTTCTTAACTTTAAGATTAATTACTATACCAAACAATCGCACATATATTCCCCAGACCATATATATATGCTGTTATATTAAACAAAAATTTTGCCTCAACTCCGGCATTGAACCCGCTGTCTTTCGTTTTACAAACAGCTTTTCATTGCACATGAGGCTATCAGTACACAATTGATATCAAAACCTATAGAATATTGTAGTAATTTCCTATCATAGTTCAAATATATGTTTTGAAATATCAACAATTGGGAATTTTCCATTGACTACGGCATGACGGAACAAAAGTACAATACAACTTTGGTAATTCATTGTTTGTCCACATTTTTTGCCTTTTTTTCCTCGTATTGAATTTAACTATTCATGATACATATATTTTATAATATAGTCTCACTAACATGACATTATGGATGGATATTGCCCTGGGATCAATTCCTTGGTCAAACAATCCAGTCAAAGTAAATTTTAGGATTGAATTAAGTTATGTTTAAATTGTTTGTTTTGTGCTCATCATTTATTAATTTAAGAGGAAAACGCACTGTATTATTATTACAAAAATGTTGAAATGTCTTTGTTCAATAAATTTTCCACTCATAATGTTGCAAAATTGCAATTGCTAATTATGTAATTAAATATGGTTATATTAGGAATATTCAGCAGTGGACGTCCTGAAGGGAAAGAAAGAGAGAGATATATATTATAAATAAAAAATAAAAAAATTGTAAATCAGTGGTATTATGCAACATATACAAGCTATGTTTTTGGGTAACGTCTTATAAAACATGCTGAATCCATCCATGAGCCAGAAATCATAGTTAATTAGGGAAGTATTTATTTTATCTTTATTAGGGATAATTAAATAATACAGTTTCTGTATGAATATTCGTATTCACACAGCTTCACGGGAAATCCCTGAAATATTCCATAGTGATACGGTTTGCGCGGGCGATAGCGCAGTTGTGAGCGAGCCGGATTGCCACAGAGGTCGCGGATTCGAGCAACACATTTTCAGACGACAAATGCCTTTGAAATTATTGTGAAAGTTTGTTAAATATACTTCAAGTTTATTCACGATATTTTCATTCTCTTTTCACTGACTCACTCTCTCTCTCTCTTCAGCTAGAAAAAGTCAATTGCTGAATATAGGTCCCCCTAAGATTTCCATAATTACTATGAAATTAAATATTTTTTCTATAAGTAAAATGTATATATTCAATATATCGACTCTGCTCCACAAAGTGAAACAAGTACACTCATGCCACATTCAGAGAGATAGGTTCCTTGGCGCCACGTATCTCATAAGAAACGCGGAACTACTGATCCGCGATGTGCACAGCATCCGATGAATATGTGCCAATTATATCACGGGTGGCGCAGTGAGTGTCACACTTCGGAGAGTACGAGGTTCTATTACTAGTTTGGGATTGGAACAGGTCACTGTGGAAATCATCGGGAGAGGCATATGTTCAGCAGTGGACTTTCTTTGGCTGATGGATTGATTGGGGTTGGATTATAAAGCTATATGTATTTGTAAATGTGTTGCATTTAAATTGAAGTTTAAACATTATAACAAGGCTTAAAAATAAGACAGATTATGAGCTTGACATTTTTGCAAAACAATATTTTTGTTAAATGTACTTGTAATTTGTATTATTTAAAAATAATCAAACCTTGATAGGTGTGAAGTAATTTAATGTGAAGTAGGTTGGAGTCCCGATGGGAAAATGAAGATTTGGTTGAATTAATTTCACAGCGTCCGTGGCGCAGTTGGTTGGAGGGCGACTGTGAAACGAGAGGCCGCAGGTTCGATCCCAACTCCGAGATAAATGTTTGTACGGTCCACAGGCATTAGTGCCGGGTCTGGGTGTTTGTGAGACCTAAAAGCCTCGTAGTTCCTGATACCCACGACACAAGACTTAATTGACCTTAGTATGGGGTCAGGATGTATGTGACCGTTGGGTATATTTAATTAATTTTACAAGTCTCCCCCTGCCCTCAATAGCGCGCCGTCGGCCCCAGGGACAAGCGAAATTACAAAAACATGAATCAAAAAATTAAAAACATGTATTCCGACACTACATTCGATTCAGGCACAAAAAATACATTAATAAAATCAAAAATCTTGCTACTTTCATCAGTTTTTATAAAATATATTAAACAAGTTTGTGGACAGATTGTGGGAATGTTAATAATTGTAATCCAGTTGTTTGTTATTTAGAAATTTAATACATTGAACCATGATAATTATTGAGGAAAGTTTAAGAAAAAACAGAAGTAATTACATTACATTAATTTAACCTAAAAAAACACAACAATAAATTATATGAATCCACTTCAGTTGCCAGTTTAGAAACAGTAATTTTCAAGAAATTTATCAACTTATTTCCACGTAACCCAAATGCCGGTATTTCTCAATCTAATCTATTCACAACAATTTGTAATTATAATCCCTATCCACCTCTAAACCGGAGTCGTGATACGAAAGCGCACAATCGCACCATAACAGTTATTCTTCACTACTTATGAACAGTTTAAATTCCCTGCCGGCCCCTCTGCGCGAGTCGTGATGAAAGTCCGCAATACTATTAAAAACAATGCGTTGTTTCGCAAAAGGGGATTTTAAATTTAATTTTAGACGTACTTTTTCCCCATTCTATGATTTTCCTTGAACGGAGTCTGTGAATTGTTTCAGCTTATACAAATGTGTGAAAAACCCGATGGCCTTGCTTATATAAATACGTCTTTATTTATGTAATAAACTAATATCTGTACCAGCCCATATACGTCCCACTGCAGGGCACGGGCCTCCTCTGCAATCGAGAGTACGATTGAGAGTGGTTGAGCTATATAGTCCACCACGTTGGCCTAGTGCGGGTTGACGGACTTTTACATACCATAGAAATTTATACAAATCGCTATGGTATGCAGGTTTCCTTACGATATTTTCCTTATAGTGGGTGGTGATTGACTATCAATACACACGTCATAACTCCGAAAAGTCAGAGGTGTACCCTGGGATTAGAACCCGCGACCACCGTGAACATGTAGGCAGCCGCGTCTGGTCCGTTACCATCAGGCCACCACGCACTACCACTTAATATAAAATGCCATAATTTAAAAATAATTCCAATTAAAATTGATAATAATAATTAAGTACTCATATTTAAACCACAAATATAATTCGGTCGTTTTAATTAAATATTTTGCGTTGTATTATTTTGTTTTGATATTTCTTACATATTGCATCACTGTTCAGAATTAACTGGTTTTATTTAAATTCATGTTATTACATAATGCTGCTCACAAAAATTCCAGCACTGGGCATTTTAAAATCGAAAAATTCACACCATTGCTCTCCCCGCGGTTAGAACCTTGGACCTCGCCGTTCACAGCTCCTACAAGCTGCCACACAATCTTGGAGGCGATCAATAAATAAAATTGACTTCGTAGCACTTTATTTGATTCGATATTTTAATTATTATATAAATGACTCTACCATATAAAAACAGCTAAGTTAAAGTTAAGTTAGTGAACTTTAGGCTTAAAAAAACTGCCCCAGTTATGCTACAATAAACACTTAGATAGATATATGCATGTCATATATTATGCCAAAAAATATTAAGATTCTTAAACTTCATAAAGATACTCATGACTTGTAACAACTCGTTTTTACCAAATCTAAACGTCTACACTGACTACTTGATTTTACACTTAATATAGTTTACAAATAGTTTTAACTATATATAACAATATATATATATGGATAATGTATGTCTAAACCCTGCTAATTATACTGATTTGATATCATCATTATTTTTAGTAACATTAAATTGCTTTACAGGCGTCCCTAAAACACGAAATGTCATGTATTTACCAGTAAAGCAAATATATCCTAGAATGTAATCGTCTAAACATATTGTATTGATGCATTCGTTTCTAGTTATGTGTATATTTTGGTAATTCAAACAGGAAATTACATGTCATAGAAGTCACAAAAAAAACTCAGATTTTATTTATTTATACAACTAAGGATTTAAACAGTCTATGAGTCTTTCTAACCTATATAAGGTCAGTGTGGTGGACTAATGGCCCCAAAGAACGAATATCTTCGAAATAGTTGATATCAGACAATAACAAATCTTCTTTCTTCAAACGAGGCTTAAAGAGAGTACTCTCCTTAAGGTAGGCTGCGAATTTGTTGTGCTGGACCCCTGGTACTGCGAAGGTCTATCGGCATCGGTGGCCGGTTTCCATCAGGCGGGCCGCTAGCTCGTCTGCTTATACCAGGAATAAAAAAAACAATCAAATTATTCTACAATATGGATACCCTCTTCGATTAATTTAAAATAAAACATGATCATGCAATTTTCTTTTTTTTACACAGTTTTTAAAGGACAGATAAAAATACAGTTCACCTAATGGCAGAAACCCACACCTTACATTAACGGGGATGGCTGTAGGGGTCGACCTCACCGAACCTAGAAAAATATACGGCAGTATATTGAACATAGTGTTATTTGCTAGTTATTACATGAACACATGGCTTTATAGTCAACTTGATAAGTCATAATTGTAGAGCCAGCTGGATGGCATTAAAACAAACATTTAAACTTAAAACAGACGCAAAATGCAGGCGACACGAAACTCTAAATAGAATCTCCTTGAATTCGACAAAACGCTCCGATAACGATCTCAGGGTCACAAGTGGGCGGCTGTGTCTTGCACCGATTTATTCCAGCTTAAAAATATACAAGTCTAACACGATATCTATCTGATGGTACAAAGCATTCAATAACAGCATTTCTAACTAAAATATCGTTTTAAATCCGTTTCCGTCTGGCAAATTCCCGAAAATGTTTGGCGAGACGCTCTGCCGCTACCCGTCGGCAGGTTTTAAGAATTCATCCCTCCGAAACTTACAAAGGAATTTTTCTCTTAGTTCTACCAAAGGCATACAAATCTTTTCCTAAAACGCTTTAAACAGAGTATGTGCATGGAGTCTCGGCAGTGGTCACCTGCTGGCCGCTACAATGTTATAAAAGCTGTTTGCGGCGACTATTTCCGATTCTAAAATAGCCCCATTGCATTAACATTTTTTATCATTTTATTGCAAAAACTCGCGCTGAATATATGCATATAGTTGTTTCGCAACAAGTGTGCCGTCGAGTGGCTTTATCTAATTCTAATCGTTCTGATAACTTATTAACGACAGCTGAAGAAAATCGCCAACCCTGCACTAGGCAGCGTCACTTAAGCACTCGTGTGTGGTCGCGCGAATCTCAATCTTAATAACCCCAGTATACTATGGAATATTGTTCGCAACAGTTGTGACAAATTTTTGATCGCAGATCCGGAGGCTCGAGTGTCCGCCGTGGCGACAGCGCCATCTCTACGGATTCCTACAAAATTTTTCACTGAACCATTTTCTTATAAGAACTCACTCACACAAGCGCGCCGCGTGTGCTGTTATGACGCACACCGGCGAGACTTGGAAATACACAATCGAACGAACCCACACGCCGAAGAAAAAAACGATAAAAAAGTGCACACAGATACATCTTTATTACACACACGTTAGACAAGGACGGGGCGCGCTCCATTTTTTGAACTTAAAAAAATTACAGCGTTCTAAATTTGAATTTGGCGTGATGTAATGAGGCGGGAATGTGATGGTGTTTGAATTAATACAAAGGGCGAAGATAAGAAATAAAACTGAAATGCACAAGGTTCATACAGGCGCGCGCACTCACACAGCGGCGCCGTGTCCACGAGACTGCACTTCTGTCAGTGTGCGGGTGTGTACTGCGACTGCGTCGTCTTGGCACTTGAGCAATACTTTCCACACGCCGCCGCGCTTCCTTCTCACTTAACGCGCTTCTATTTACAAATGTACACATTTTACCAGACTCTACTGTTCATCATAGTGTTATACATGATTAATTTAGTGAAATACGTGTGATTCGGGTCCAATTGTGCAGTTTTATAATTACAAAAAAAAAAAAAATCCTGTTTGACATGACGTTGGGTATAACTTGGAACGTACAGAAATAAATATAAACGATGTGATATTTCCCTATGTGGTGTCGAGTATTGTGTGACGCGCGCGCGAGGACCAAGAAGTGTGGCGTCGCGCTCGCGCTGGCAGTAAATACAAGGTAATGGCTAAGTACGCACGCGGTCTAGTACGGTGTGCGCCGTCTGTGCAGTCCCGCCTATGCACAATCGGTAGAGAGTCGCATTTCCGCTCCCGCCACACAACAGGACCACAACACGCGACATAACCGCTAAAAACCTCTCGAATATAAACAACAAGCGTGATTTAAACAAAACAAAAAATAACATATTTTGACCACAGACTATATTTTATTAAAAAATAAAAAATATATTCATATCATTCGCGTAGTGGTTTCGACTTTTAAAAAATTATTAAAAAAATATTTTTGGGATTTAGTGAGTTTATCTGAATTTCTCGTCGTATTTAAGTGCGGTTGAGTTCGCTGCGCGATGCAAGACACATATCACATGGAAACTTAGGACCCGAATATATAATTTAGCGATAGTTGACATATGATAAATATTTTTGTGTACAGTGACTGTCGTGATGTGTTGCTACGTATTATCGTGTGCCAGTGTGCCCGCCGTGAAGTACGGCTGATGGATCGCTAGTTACATGAGCTGACGAGCTGCCGCGTCCCTGTGCGAACTGAGTTTTCTTTTTTTTTACAACATTTCCACCGAAGTGTCACACTGGACCGACGGAGAGGCGGCCACCCCTGACGCATGTGAGTTGCAACTTATCATAAACATACGCTTTTTTTTCAAAGTCAATAATGCGTGCCCTTAATCCTGCGTTCTCCTTGACTTATCCGGCGGAGTGCGTGCCTTGCATATGTAAAGTTACGCATACGGCGCGCTGGTGTGCGTCGGGTTCACGCACATTTTTTTGTGTGTTTTCTTACGTGCACCCCCCCTCACCCCGCACACCCCCCGCCCCGGGTGTTCAGTGTTGCCCCCCTCGCCCCACCTATACTCGTTATCGTTTATCTGTCCCACTCTTTTTCTATGACTACGCCGTTTTACATTGCGCCCATGGTGACGTGTGCGTAAGTTGCGCGTGTGTGCGTTAATAAATTGCAACCTATATTTTGATCGAAGGCCAATGACGGCATACAACAAATCACATTTATTACTTTACGACATTACGAATACTTAAGTTGAAAAAATACACTAAACTTATTAGAGATATTTCGTAAAAATAACCAAATTTGGAAAAAAAAGTGAATAAAAATCGAAAATTTTACTTGAATCACAAATTATAAATGGTAACTGTTCTAAAAATAGTTATTTTATGGTGTTAATTAGTAAAAATTAGTTTATTAATAAATTTACGCATTTATAATGGCCGGTGTAAAAGTGCACGCGCGATCGTAGGCTAAAATAATGCCGACGGAACTTTTAACGTGCGTCCGAAATATCCACATTTTATAAATTGACTTGATTGAAAAGTTTTTCTAATTATCCTTTTTTTAAATGTTTTATTTAGACAGCTCACACTTCTATTCATCGATCGGAAAATAAAAAAAAGAAATATTTTCGCAATGGAATGTAATTTGTTCTCGCTTAAAGCTGTAATGAAAATAATTTAAAATAAAATTGATATTACATGATAGTGGAACTAAATTGTTAATGAACAAATTTTTAAAACATCTTAAACTTATAGAGCTTTCGTAGATCTGTTAGAAGTCTCTCTCAAAATTATGTAGCAAGATAAAATCATCAAAAATTGCATCGGGATATTTAAATTATATTTTTACACATAACCGAGTTATACGTTTGATAAAAAATCAGCAAATAAGTAGGCGTCACCGAAAAAAAGTGGAACGGAAAGACATTGTTTAAAAAAATATTTACGAAGTGAAACAAGGTTATATCTGCATTCAGGAAATGCGATATGACTTCACGTACGTAAATGTTACATACAATTTAAATTTAACTTGAACTGTGACCTATATCGGGAAGGCTTATCGTTTTTCGGCGATATTATATTTATTTAAAGTAATTACCATCAATCTCGATTTAATTATTACAACCATTTACTTAAAAATGGAACAGTAAATAATTGGCGCGATTTAAATCCTGTGCGTCACGTACAGTGTTGTTGAATAAAGAGGTTGAATAATTATTAGTGTGAGATGATGCTGGCAAGTGATTAAACTATATTAAGAATAATACATTTAAAAAGAACATTGTGAACAATCAAGTTCGCGCCCTTGGTCGCAATTCCATTCGGGAGCGGTGCGCGGCGCGGTGCGGTGGTGCGCGGCGCGGCGCACTCGCGCGTCGGGTCCTTGCGCGCATGCGCTCGGCCAAGGCGAGCGTTTACACAACTCCAGCGGCGACTGTCAATGTTACTACACAACCTACAACCGCTTTAGTAGCTAGTAACTTAGCCCAACGGCCGCCATCTTGAGTTTAGAACTAGTCGTGTGAAGGCTGAACGCGCTTGATGTCTTAGTCCCCGCCGCGTATGTCTGCGTACAGTTATTAATGGAAACGTACTCGACAAACGTTTTATGATCTTAACTTTGAAGGATATTTATTATTGCGTTAAATGGTTTTATATTTTCAAATAAGGAATTCAAAAATTCAACCAGCATCAATATTGTCATCTATTTATTTTGCCACATCATGTATTTTTTATTAGTGGCTAGTTGCCTTGATTTTGAAAATCGAACAGGTTTGAATCCTAACTTAACCTTTAGTTGATCGATGAGTTGTAAAGGGTAAGCAGACATTGGTTTAACCTCTCATCCAACCTTTTGTGCGCGATCGGGTGTAGTGGGTACAAATCACAATGAGACTGCCATGTGAACGGGCTCGGTTGGCATTAACCGTGGAGGTGGGGCGAGTCGCGGCCAAGGCGAAAGTCGCGCGCGCAATCTGCCCTGTTTTCCACCGCCGGTATGATAAATAGGCACGTTGGCGGATTCTGAGCGTTTGGGGGCATTGGGGAAGCTTCGTGGACCATTAATAATGTATAGGAATTAATTTGGTCATAAATCAGACAATTAGGAAGCTATTTCTATATATTTATACCGAGAATAATGCACATTTAGAATAATTTATAATTAATAAATCATACACAACGTTTTGAGTGTGTGTGCTATGTTATGACACAACAATGTAGTTATTTTGGACAGCAGCCAAATCGTAAGTAAACGGGTTCTGTGTTTACAACTTACTGACACTGCCGAAACTTAATTCAACATTATTATAGAACATGAATCAACTTAATAAAAAGTAACGTAAAAGCACAAGAAAATGTCTCTTAAGAATGAACAACACATACAAAGGAATAAGCGTTAATGATCAATAAAAAAAATTGTCACAGACAACAAAAACAAGTTTTGTAATATTTTTCCAATACATTTTACATTGTTTTTTTTATAATATTCTAACTTTTACCATAAGTTAGTTGATTGAATTACTCTTCATACCAACTTTTTGGGAAAGAACCTTTTTGGCTCCTTGTAGGGAATTCTACTTCTCGGCCCATAAACCATTCATTAAAGTTTCTCTACTGTTAACACAAAGTAACAAGCTATACTATAGATGCAGAGCTAGGCGCCCTCTGTGGTGGAGCGTGAAGATAATTTGAACGCATCCCGTCGACGAGACAATTCAGCCCAATGTCAGTGACGCCAGTGCCGCTCGTTATTTTCGTCCCCAACGCTCCTTTATCTGCACCAAATAATATACTCACTATAAATACATTGCTATAATCAATAAATTTTCCGTGCTATGTGCCCCGCCCATTGCCACTTCAACTTGCTAACCCGCTGGGCTATGTGGGTTACTTTAGTTCTCCTACGGATCTCCTCATTTCTGATTCGATCTCGTAGGGAAACCCCGAGCATAGCATAGCATAGCCTGGTAAAAGTCGCGGGAAGTCGCTGGATGCAGGCTGCCTCCAACAGATCACTGTGGAAAACATTGAGAGAGGCCTGTGTTCAGCACTGGACTTCCTTTGGCTGATGGATTGGATTGGAATCAATAAATTATTACTATATTGAGAGAACACGTAAGGTGGAAAGAAGACATAGTAGGGGTTAAAGGAAGTCGCTGGAAGCAGGCCGCTTCCAACAGGTCGGTGTGTTTGAAGGATTACATTCCGTGGCAGGCCTCTCGCGGCTTAATGTTATGATAGTGTTCATGATGAAGCCTAAATACTGATTACAGCAAAAAAAAAACAAAATATTATTTGTAATCAAACTTAGATGTTGGCTTTTATTATGACTGACTAGTATATGATGAAAATAATAAAGCTATCGGTTTTCTTAACATTACAAAATTATTTTCTTGAGTTCAGTCTGTAACTGTTACTAATTTACAAGTTTATGTAGTCATAAAACTTTGGAATAAACTCTACATTTCTACAACATAAATCCAAAAACGTTCTAAGCTAAATCTATTGAGTCCAAGGTTATTGTCATCATGATCATCATTGACAAAACGTCTTCATCTACCTTCGTAAACTTAATCTACCTTCATGAATTTTCACAGTAACCTGACGGAAACGTTGCAGTCACCGACGTCCTGCAACTTTTATTAAGTCGTCTCTACATCTTTAGCGATTGTTTTATCACAATAAATTAAAATGTTGATAAATCACTAGACGATTTTAGAAACAAAATTACCTTTAAAATAATACACTGCTCATCCTTCAACATTTTATGATGCTAACGGATTTACAACACCCATAACCAATTTTCGTTATTGTACTACAATAGATATTAGCTATACTTACTCCTTTACAACAATTGTTTATTTTAATAAAGTACATATTAATTATTTGATTAAAAGACTTGGTAGAGTTAAATTATTGACTCATAACTCTCTATATTGGACTACGTGTTCACTTACTGAAAAAACCCTGAATTTAGAATACAAAAAAATTATATTAATAGAGATAATATTACATCTTCAAATATCATTGATCTATATCGCCTCTACTCCCACCCCTCTACTCTTCTTTCATAATTATGATCTCAAGCAAACTTAGATTTAATACATATTTTTATTAAGGAAGCGTTAGGTTTTAGAATAATTTTATTCCAAAGATTATAACTTTGAGTGCATTACAAAACAGTTAATTAGGTAGAGTTAATTAGTTAAATAACAAAGTGTACGCACTCCGACAAAAAGTGGGTGGATGTTTGTTTTCCTCAGATTGTTCGTAATGTTTAAAATAATTAACCATTAGCAACTTAATAACGAGTTTATTGGACTGAATGTCCTATTGCTTCGTATAAATTAACCTTTATTAATATTCCAACTATTCATTACAAAGAAATCTTGTCTAAGAGCAACTCTCGGAATTGCCTTTTCATCTGTATTTTATATTTTCATCTTGAAGAAATCTTACTGCGTTTGACGAGAGATAATTGCCAGCCTCTTCAATGTTTTCTTATGTACGATATTCTACGATTTGGTTGCGAAACTCCAAGTGTTAGTACTTAAGATGTTGGCATAACTAAGTTAAATTCGAGAGATCTAAGTTAGGAAGTTGTACGTGCATGTCCCCACGCGCGAATCAAACTTAACACTCCAGTTTTACAGTCGTCTGCTGAACTTCAAAGCTGCGGACAGTTTCTTGATATAAGCGGAAAAGTGGCTTAGCATATTGAAACAAACATGCGTATGTCTCTAGTTTAGGATACCTCTTGTAATAAAATACACAAAATATGAGAAATTACAGAAAAATAATCCTGGATTTAATCCTGATTTTAACGGTGAAGGAAAACATCGTGGGGAAACCTGCACACCGTAGCGATTTTAAAGAATTTCTACGGTATGTAAGTCCGCCAACCCGCACTAGGCCAGCGTGGTGGACTATATGGCCTAACCACTCTCAATCGATTCTCTCGATTGTAGAGTAGGCCCGTGCCCAGCAGTGGGACGTATATGGGCTGATATAAAAAAATCCTGGATTGTTTCGTGGTGTTTAAACAGCTTCGAAGGCCGGCATTATATGTCGACTGTCAGGAGATAACTGGCTGCTACTATTGATAGTCTTTCTTGACTCCATTGCAAATATAATCAGGCGCAATCCAGTCAAACTGAGGCCATGCTAAGCTTCACTCATTCTGCAGTAAAAATATAGAATAATTGACAGCCCCGTGGCGCAGTTGGTTGGACGCCGGTTATGAAACGACAGGGCGCAGGTTCAATCCAGATAAATCCAGGTTTACTTTCAACCTTTAATGATGGAAGGAACAGTATAGAAGAATAGGATTTCTAGGTCTTTGACCATCTTATTGAATGAAGTTTGATAACATAGATATAACTTTATATGGATTTTAGACTGACTGTGGCACCACCTTGTTCAAACTAGCTCATTCTTATAGACTTGATAATGGGCAGCTCTACTATTTACGCAATACTATATATAAATAAATAACCATTACCGAATGTATTATCAAATTTTATGTTATAATGTCAATTCATATACAACTTATATCAACGATATCTAACTTTGTTTTATATTTATTGTTTTTCTCTACATATTTAAGACTTTTAAAACAGATACAGATTGATTCAAAAGATTTGTAAAAATATACAATTTTACACATAGATCAGTGCCATCATTGTAATGATATGAACTGATTTTATTATATTTAAAAAATAACCATTAGAACGCAGATAATTACTAACAAATACAGTACACGTACACTAACGACCTTATTCATAGACAGTTTTAAAACCTATTTTAGTTATCGAATGTTTTGTCTTCTTCGTTCGAACTGAATTCAAAACTCGTTCGAAAGGGACAAAACAATCGATATATAAAATAGGATTTAAACTGTCTGTGAATAAGGCCATAAAGCGTATGGAAAAAGTAAAAAGTAATTTAGGCCATCCATGATCGTGTTAAACATATTTTAATGTCCGAACGGCACGCACGGGGTGTTAATCGAAAATTGTTTTACGTCAATGCAACTGTTAAACTATACATTTTCCCTTTATTATTAAATATAACTTTTTGTTTTAACGTTTAGGTTTGACGTCATCAAGTGATAATAATTCAAGCGTTATAGCTGGAAGAAGTTAAGTGATACAACTGATTCATGAATTAGAATTCAATATGAAACCGATTTAACTTGAGGATTGTCTTTTAAATCATCTGTTTCGATTGTTACCATGGAGCATTATCATCAATCGAATAGTAGATTGGCAGCTTAAAAAACTATTCATAATTGTGACTCAAACATCCGTCAATATTTTTTGTTGTGCTAAGTATGACATATTATTTTGGTTAATATTAATTGGGATAAAAATATAGTTAAAGGTATTGTCGTATTATAGTTTTTTTGAAGGCGTTTGATCTGTAAACTAGAAATTAAACCATTAGATTTTCTATTCGAATGAAAGATGCCATTTCATCACAGTTCTTGCATATCCTTCACAGAAAATTCAGATTTGAAGTCATATAGCTTTAATCATAATAATTATTACCAACATAGACCCTCCTTACATTTAAGAAAAAAGTTATTTTCTACAGAAATAGTACATACATAAACATACATAAACACACGCCTTTTTCCCAGAAGGGGTAGGCAGAGGTGTTAACAGAACACCCACGTTTCGCCTTATATATTCCGTCCCACGATGTGATAGGGGGCGAGCCTATCGCCATATCGGGCACAAATTCCTGACTCCGGGCTGATAATTAATAGAAAAATCCAATATCACTTTGCCCGACACGGGATTCGAACCCGAGACCTCAGCTTTGCAATCATACCGTAGTACCACTACGCCACCGAGGCAGTCAGTACAGAAATAGTATCAAGTCATCATTTAACTATAATGTTACTATTATTACTTGGTTAAAACCAGAAGCGTCTAACCAGCTCTTAGAAATACAAACCGAGACTTAGAAAGATTAAAACTCATACATTACTTGCACAACATGAAGTTACCGACTTGTACCATTTAAACTTTACTAACAACAAGTATCTTATAAACTCGATTACCTGGACTATAATTTAGAAAAAAAAATAATAAAAATAGGTGACAAAGTAACTTAGCAAAGTGTCGGACGCCCACCCACAAGGTGGACGACCTGGTTAAGGTCGCAGGAAGACGCTGGATGCAGGCCGCTTCTAACAGTCTATATGGCGATCTATGGCAGAGGCCTATGTTCAATAGTCGACTTCCTGTGGCTGAAAAGAGAGAGAAAGGTAATAAAGACGCAGGTTACAATCCACCATGCTGGCCTAGAGCGTGTTGGCAGACTTCACATACCATTGAAATTCTTATAAATATTGTACTAAGGTTTCTTCATAATGTTTTCCTTCACCGTGACAAATGTGATAATTGACTATCAATGCTTGACTTCAAAACACCATTATACCCTGAACCCTAAATATCAATAATAATAAATAAATAAATACACCCAAGAGTCACATACATAGTCCTGACCCCACACTAAGATCTAGTCTTGTGTCGTGTATCAGAAACTACGAGCGACTTTTCAGTCTAACAAACACCCAGACTCGAAACAAATACCTGTGGTTCACACAAATTGTTTCGGGACGGGGATCGAACCCGCAGCCTCAAGTTTCACAGCCGGCGTCTGACCAACCGCGCCACGGAGGCTGTCAATAATCTAAACACATTATAAATGTCCCTAGTATACTAGGTGTGAGTAATAAGCTGATGAGTTAGTTCGCACCTGTACGTCCTCGAACACTTTACGACCTGTCCGTACTAGTTTATGTACATTTCTCTTTGAAACCGAAAGTGCTTACTGTTTTGTATACTGGGACACCGTGGCTTTTGTATCCACACTGCAATGTAACTAACATCACTTACTTTTAATACTATAAATATTAAGATAGTCTCTGGAGGATTATACTCATTTTATTATGTGCATATCACTCAGTTGCCTCGTAAAATGTGATAAGTGGAGGCTACTGTGAAGTCAGGTATAATTTTTTGTTGCAACATTTTCAAATACACAAAATTCTACGACTAACTTTATGTGTGTATTGATAGTCAATTATAGCGCATTATAACAGTGAAGAAAAACATAATGAGGAAACCAGCATACCATGGCGATTTGCAAGAATTTCTACAGTATCTAAAGTCCGCCAACTCGCCTTAGGCCAGAGTGGACTATATGGCCTAACCCCTCTCAACCGTACTCTCGATTATAGAGGAGGCTCGTTCCCTGCAGTGGGCAGTATATGGGCTGATACAGTAAATTAATAGATTATTTTCAGAATAATAATATGTATTAACAAAGTATCGTAAGTGACAAACTTTGTTGTACATTTGTAGCCCACTCTTAGCTTGTTCTATAAATACAGACACAACAGAAACAAACGAACAAACAATAAAGTTTAAAATAAATGTGTTATTAACATCCAAAAATAGACCTCAAGAGCGACGAAAATCAAAGTAAACAACAATTTTTGGTATTTATCCGGGTTCGGTCACTGAAGCAGCCGTGTGATTACCGCGTGAATCACCACGCAGTTATTTCATTATTCATAGTTTGTATAAATTTCGTTGGATAACTCGAGCCAATGTCGCGTGTTTGTCAACACGTTACAAAACATATTGCTAACAGATATTTTTTGTACTGACTAACTGATAACTATTACTACTTTCTGTCGTAGTGTTTATACATGATTTGTAAATATAGATGAAGATTGCATTATACTAAGATTGTATAACATACAGCTTCAGTATGGTATTTTAAGATTTCTGCCTTTGGATATATGAGAAATAAAAAAGGATTTCCCGAACTTAAATTAAATTATATCGTGTAGAATATTTTGATCAAGTTCGAAAAGACAAACAATAAAAGTCATGCATCCTATTAAAACTTTTTACTTTAACACATGCAGAACCTATCATACTAAAAAAATATACTATATTTATAAAAAAATCTTAATATCACCTGTGAAAACCTTAATAATTGACTAACGAAAAACAATCTTAATGACAGGATCCAGCTCTGCTTAGTGAAATAAAACCCTCCTGATAATGTCAATGAACAAGTTCTACTAAGAAGGCTTAATGTCTGGAAGACAGGTTGTAGACCTCATAGATAAAATGTCGATCCATCTGGAATATTAATATTTTATGTAATTTGCTGATTTTATTCGTTCTGATAGAAACACACGCAAAGCAAAATTCATAATTTTGAATGACGTAAGTGTGTCTCCCCCAATGATTTCCACAGTGACCTGCTATAGGCAGCCTGCATCCATTGTTGGGGGAGGCCTATGTTCAGCAGTGGACTTCCTTTGGCTAATGGACGGAGGGATGGATGTGTGGATGGATGGATGGATGGATGGATGGAAGTGTGTCACGTTCCCGGTTAAGCCTGTGAATACCCAGTTTTGACCACATCGGCATAATTTTGTCGATCAAGGCAAGATAACCATGTCGACCGTCATACTTTATTTGGACTGCATCACTGGTGCTGTGTAGTAACTTAGTTTTATCAGTCTACAAAATAATAGTGAGTACACGCCAGAGTCTTTCGTGTCCAGCTTTAAACTGAATGCCGACCGAAGAGTATTAAAGATAAAACGAATGTTCGACCAGATAGGTTGACGTCACAAGATTCAAAAAAGAGAAATTCAAAAACATTTTACCTCATAAGATTGTAAGGAGCTGATTAATTCAATTAAATAGATCTGTAGTGAAGCGACTTGGCATTCAGTCACTTTGTCTTTCTCGAGTCATAAATCATTATGTGAGGCTGTTGTAAATACATTTTTTACACGATCAAGATAAATTAACGTCGGTACAACTAATAATTTGAAAATATATTTAAAAAAAATAAAAAAGAGAAAATATATCATGACTATGGTGAGCCACTGATGATTATATGAAATGAAGGTGCACCAAAGAAAAAATCTTTGCAGAATTTATTTTTCATACCTATGTAGGGGAGGCTCGACTATCTAACACGAGAGTTCAACAGCTCGCTTTTCTAAATACCCCAGTGGAGTAGTCAGCACTATAATAAGTGTAAACTGTAGATAAAGTCCGCACAACTCAAGATTAAAATGTAAAATGAATTTAAAAATATACACAAAAATAAAAAGTGAAGAGCTGCGGTCGTGATCGCAAGCAATAATTTCAAGTAGCAAAACTAAAATCAAAATGGCGGCCGCGGGCGTAGATCAGGTTATCTATGGCAACCGGGCGCTGCGAAATATATTCTGCGAAGTAAAAAGTGACGCACCTCATCCGTCCGCGGGCGCACTTGCGAGATGGCGCAAAAACCCGCAGCCCGCGGCCCGCGCCCCCGCCCGCCGTCTTATTTGTCTATGCGCTCATGAGATCCACTTTTTTAATAATTTGAATTGATGAGAGGAAAACATTGTCAATGAAGATATTTCAAATAATAGGTTTGGAGTCAAATTAGGGAGGTAATGACATCCGGTGATGATTTTGTGTCTAGATTTGTTCAACATTTAGAATACATTCAAGCTGCAAAGGATGTAATGAATATTAACCTTTCATTTAATGTAAAACTTACAACACAATAATTATAAAAAAGGTATATGTATTTAAATAACAAACATAGGTACTATAAGGTACTGTACTATACATATATCGGTCCATCAGCTATTATGTAAATAAAAATTGAACGCAACGAGCTGAATAAACCATGCGCGTACCGTTTAATATTTAATAAATTCTCTATACATTAAAGTTAATCGTCGCGGGCGCACCGAAAGCTACCGAACCTTCTCGCACAACCCACCAGGGTTGCCAGGAAAAACTTGCCTACATTACGGGTAATTTGATATATCTTGGCTAGCTAATTTTCCCTTTGATTAAGCTTTAAAAACTGAGGAATAATATTAAATGTAAACCTAATATTATTGAATTGGGAAAGGAATATTTTTTCAATACAATATGCCACAACGCAAAAATATCTGTCAAAAGCCGAAATTTATGAATTGTAACAATTCAAACCCCATTAATTTTTTCTTAATTAAATTAACACATTTTGTTATTTTGACGGATCTTGCATTTGCTCCCAAGACGCCTATGGTGCGCCGGCAGCCCTGCCCGCAAGAATCCAGTTACGGACCAGTTTCAAACGTCATACGGCAGAGTTATGTTTTATATGAACGCACTTATTACGTATTATATACGTGTGTATTTAGTTTGTGCGCGGCTAAAAAACAAAATAAATGTCGGGTGAATGAACGCACGTTGGTCGCGGTTGAGGCAGGGCAGGTTCTCGACGTGGCCGGGCAGTTTGACAGCTTTTGAGGAGCGTTCGCTTTTTGAATTGTGGGCGTACAACTTTTTTGCGCGTTCTTTTTTTAAATTGGCTCCGGTTGCCAGTTTTGGTTTCGCTGATTCGTAGTTTTTTAAATGCGCTCGCAACACTCGCGCTGTCAGATTTAATTTTTGTTGCAGTCGCGGTTTATGATGCGGCCAGTGATAACGTTTTCTTTATTCCTCGCTTGTTGTTTTTTTATCGGCCCCGACTGCCAGTCTTTGTTTGCATTATATTACTTTGGACGGAGCCTTGAATTTGATAGTTCTTTCGAATTTCATTAGCTTGGTCCGGTTTTCTTTCGGTTTCTTGAGGCAGAAAGGTTGCTGTAAGACTAATTACTGCTTTATGTTGAAAATAAGTACTACAAATTGACCCATTATCGTAATGGTATTTTTAAGTATCTCGATAAACACGTCATAGCGTCCATTATTTTTTATTAAGCATGAAATGTCGTCCAACCACCACTGTTTGTAGACATCGGATAAATGACGAAACTGTGATGAAAATTGGAGACTGCAAAACAACGCGTCGTTAAAGTACTTTCTATAAAATTTATGGACATGTTTACAACATTTAATGTTATTTTTTTATGATTAATTTTGAAATATGTGATTATTTGTGTGCGTCGAGAGCAACAACCGCAATAATTCATCAATAATCATTTTCAATAGTTGGATACGTACACAGACGCGCGGCTGAGTCATAAAAAGTGTATTGAACTGATAAAACTGACTGCATGACCTTAAACGCACTGCAGCCACGACCAAAACACGTCGTTAATTTATTTATTGTAGTTCTCGTGTGGCATACGGGCGGGAATTTAAACGCTTTTATAGGCGGCTTTTGTAAGCAGCTTTGGGGTGTGAATTCATATTATAGATAACTTAGATGGTCAACATTTTAAAACGTATTTTACAGATTGTATAGTCTTATTTGAACAATAATCCTTTAGAACGTTCGTTCAATTTAACATTTTTGGATTTTAAAATGATACAAAATGATTTTACAAAACTTATAGTAGACGAAGAACATTATATTCAGATAATAAGGATAACATTATAGGTTTATGAAGATATTTTAATATAGTATATATGATATGAAGGGTCCGAGAAATGATTTCAACGTTTAAAAAACCGCTCGTCTGCAAAATCCAAAGGAGATGGAAAATAAACGTGTTTGTTACATAAAAACTAGCAAATAGTGTGTGAACGACATATAAGAAAACATTGGTGCCAGCTGCCAATGTTTGCTCTGGTACTGAAAACAAACAACGAAGTGTCACTTTAACAAAACAAACTACTCGTAGATCAAAAAGTAAGACCCATTTATAGGTGTTATTTTATAACAAATCAATATGTAATATGATTAATATTACAATTGAAGTTTGTAATTTTGAAAGATTTAAGAATAATAGCCTGAATATTTATATATTTTGTTCCATTTATTTTTTATTTCAGGGAACATTATTTTAAAACAGGAAAAAATATGCGCCAAATCAATTTTGAATTTTAATAATTTAAACATTCAAAAATGAGGATTCGAGTTCTTAAATCCTTATTTTAATTTCGTTAAATATTATGCAATGTTCAAATTATATGAATTTATTGATTGAATTTTCTGCGCCCATGCTATTATATCTATTAACTATTAATAAAAGTTTAGTAGGTTATCGATGATGACGTCATAGGTATTCAATGTCAACGGACCCTATTTGTACTTAGCTTAATATCTGTTGAATATTATTCCGCTAATAAACTTCGCAAAATATAATTATACATGAATCTTAATAATATCATTTATTTAAATTAAATTGATCAAGTAATTACGCGAATAATCCGGTTTTTTTATTACTCCTTTCGCTTATTTATATAAATTTAAAGCAGGCTCCGAAAAGGATGGCGGGACCATCTCGCCAGATAAAGGGACAGGACGAAAATTACTTTCAATAGAGAAGTAATATGGTAGAGGTTAGGGGGTCGTTTGCCCAGCAGTGGGATTTTGTAGCCTATTATAATATACAAAAAATATATTCCAAAACTAAAAAAAAAAAAACACGCATTATCTTAACATTCTTTTTCTGATCTGTAAGCATTTTTACCAAGTTATTTACGCTGATAGTTATAAATGTTTTATTTGTTAAACTTTACGAGCACGTTAGCCGGCAAAAAAATAAGAAACAAATAAAATTGCTAATCTGTTAAATCTCTTTAAATTGTTACTGATGATGGTCGGCATTGTTTGAATTTTCAGAAATCCTTATCTAACGTTAAAGACCTATTATATACTTCCATCGGTTCTTTTTACTACTGACACAAATCTCTTTAAACATGCTGTGTGGGGTTAACAGACCAAGGTAATAGGTATCAAAGCTTAAGTTAAATTAAATTATTATGTTATGCAAAGTCCGTCTGAAGATTACAAAGGAAATCTTCAACTAAAGATATCCTAGGATTTAGTTGGAATAGCGTTTGACCAGGCAATTGTCCTAAACGGCACAATAGACAAAACATGGCAGTGCTTTCGTGTGATATCTTGGAAGTAGCCGCTGTCTGTCTGTACGTACATCGATATTTGGAATGTCAGTGCGACGACCCCGACGCCAAAGGTTACGGAATGGTTTTAAAGACAATTTTCCTACAAGTACTATTAAGTTTATCAAAATTATCTCTTTTTATTAAAACATCGAAATATATATTAATTTATGAACGGCGCTGTAGTTAATCGTTATTGTAGCCACTTCGTCGTGCTGCATAGCTAAATGGGAAAAATAATTATAAAAATAAAACAATAAAATAACCGTCGCAATTACAATTAAATCGTTCTTAATTTGAAATTGTAATAATTACACAATAACTGTAATAATTGTATACACGCGTAATTTGCCAATTATTTAATTTTTGAATTTCATGTTTTAAATATTGTTTTTCAAGCAGCTATTATAAATGGGGCTGCGTGGGAATCGTGTCGCGATTATTACAAAGAACATACTGAACTAAACTATTACCGAGCTGACAAACTGCACTTGTCGTAATTAACTTTGGAACTTAAATAGAGTTAATAAATTTAACAGATGTTCATTCCTTTAAAATTTTAAGTTCTATTATTTTCGACTGTGAAATAAAGGGAAATATTATATTAGTCAGCGAGGATATGCTACAGTGAATGAATGTTGACGAATACCTAAGCTTTTAAGACTCAAATCACAAATAGACATAAATTTAGTTTGTTAATAATCTTTCATTAGTAATTCATTAAGTTACTCCAATTAAATATATATATTTATTTGCCAGGAACATAAAATATAAAACACCGAACAAAGCTTTTCTTGTGTTATTTTCTATAAGAAACTAATGCTTTAGCGTACCTTACAGCCGATAACAAGAGCCTATTTCAGGGCTTTATTTGTAATCAATTTAATTCATTGCATTTGACTCTTAACCCTTAGCAATTAAAAACACCCTCATCAAATACCCACCTTATCCCCAATCAAAAAACATCAAAGTATCCACCCTTAATTATAAAACATTCACAAAATCCATTAAAAACCCGCAATCCCCAATAATAAGCCAACATAATGAAAGATTTCCAATGACAATGCATCAAGGGAGATGCGTTATGGGTTATGGTATGTAAGGCAGTAGACGACAAAGGCCGACGTCCAAGGATCGATACCCGGGCACCGGACTCCACGGCGACCTATAAAACTGCTAAGACGATGCGCCTGGCTGCGATGTGCGAATACACGCACTTGTGGATGTGGTTCATGGAGAATTAAATGGACTTCATATTTTTTTATATAGATTATTGTGTAATGTCGAGGATGTGTGTATGTATTTTTAACCGACTTCAAAAGAAGGAGAAGATTCTCAATACGTCGGAATGTTTTTTTTTTTAATATGTCTGTTTAAAAAATGCATGTGATGTCTAATTTAGTAAAACTTTGAGAAATTAAAATCTGGCGTGATATACCATGATCTTTGATTCATTTATAAGTTAGGTTTTATTTCTTATATATATTTTTAATTTGATATTGCTTTTAAAATAGATAACAGATATTTTAAATCTTAAAGCTGACATCTTCTAATTGAAATTGTCCGTTTTTATATTATCATACACGTGTAATTCTCATATGCACTATAAT
The DNA here is from genome assembly GCA_033459515.1 of Theretra japonica. NCBI lineage: Eukaryota > Metazoa > Arthropoda > Insecta > Lepidoptera > Sphingidae > Theretra > Theretra japonica. Next base: position 2,126,083 of record CM065928.1, read on the forward strand.
ATTTTGTTTACTGAATTCTTTACGTACAAATATTGTAAATTCTTGTGAAAATTATGAAAATATGTGTCATTAATTTCATAACAACATAATTTAAAAATAACTCAACAAAATTGCCGAGTTTTACAATTTTAAAATTACTTCGAGGTTGTTGCTACAATATGCGTACACATGTAGACTATGATTTTGTTTTTTACATACCCAATTCTCCATAATGTGGTATCCTGGATGTATGTTTTCTCAATAACGAAGAATTTTAATGTAATAAAAGAAGAACTCAGAATGAAGAACACTTCATTCAGATAAATTTCAACAGATTGTCTACTAAAAAAGAAACGAATTAAAATTTTGATAGTAGTTTAAAAGTCCACACGCCGTCGCCACATCCATGAGCGCAGTGTTTCGTGAATGGCGGCTGTTATCTAGACGGTCAAAGATCCCGGCGGGGGAATGTGTCTCCCGGTTTAGCTCGAACTTCACACACCCGGCTGCTCTCTACTCATTAGTACTCTATTAATGCTAAATAAAATAATTAATACCTATTTCAATATATAAAATTTATCCATCAAGAAAATTTTATATAACTCAATATAAAAGTGAGACAAATGAAAGTTTCTATCAATACAAGTTTTATTGTTATTGGTCACATGTATTTTACAGTGACGAATAATACTCGCTTGAAAATGAAATTACATATGGATAAAATTAAATAGGAAAAATAAAATAAATGCGTTTAAATAATGTTTTATTCTGATCAACTATGAAAAGATTGAGTTATTTGAAGTATTACTCGTAGTTAATTTTTTACATTTAATTTAGTTATTTGTGTCTTGGATAAAGTTTACTGTACTGTATCAGGCAAGATATGTCCCACTGCAGGGCACGAGCCTCCTCTACAATCCTAAATACGATTGAGAGGTAACCGGCCATAAAAAAAGATAAACTGTAACTAAATTCATATCTTCTTAATACTTTATTATACTGACTGGAAGTAGTGTCTGCAATACAATTATTGACTTGTCATAACAGCTATTTAATTGCCTACGTGAACAATAAACGAATTTCATTTCAAATAAAGTATGATTCGACGGAAGATGGTTATCTTCCTGCTCGACACAATTATGCCGGCGCGGCCGAAACCGGTTGTACGTTGTCTGAACCCGAAACGCGACACATTGCGAGGGTCAGTTCGACCGGTTACTTAAAATCTTAAAATATTTTGTTGATGATATATTTTGTGTGTATTTAAAACTCTTATTCTATAGAAGTTATAGCTATAGAAGAATAATATAAATGTTACATACATACATAAACACACGCCTTTTTCCCAGAAGGGGTAAGCAGAGGTGCTACCAAAACACCCACGTTTCTCCTGTATATTCCGTCCCACGATGTGATAGGGGGCGAGCCTATCGCCATATCGGGCACAAATTCCTGACTCCGGGCTGATAATGAATAGAAAAATCCAATATCACTTTGCCCGACCCGGGATTCGAACCCGAGACCTCAGCTTTGCAATCATACCGTAGTACCACTACGCCACCGAGGCAGTTTAAATGTTACAATTTATGTATTATTATTTTATCGTTATTAAATTATTGTTATTATCGAAATAGACTTGATAACCGGTAATACAACAATTTTAAATTACTCTTGCGGATATGCACATACGAGTATATTGCTTTAGCACGGTTAGTTAAAAAACCGGTTGTGAAAATGGAGGCTGCAGATTTGATCCCCATTCAGAGACAAATGCTTATGAGACCTAAGGGTAGGTGTTTTAAGACTCTGAAATATCTGGTAGTTAATGATTACCATGGGACAGGACTTAATGTGGCCAGAACTTACTAATTTAAGTGGTTTTAAATACAAATACATTTTTAATTTTGTTTTACCCAGTGTCATTTTCATGATTAAGACGAATCTATTGACACTACTCACATAAAAATACGACAAGCCGTTTAGGCTCTAGGGCGTGACAAAGAAATTTACTTACGATCGAAAAACATAACCCTCCCTCATCGCAGTCGGGTAAAAACACAAATTCACCTACATTACCAATTAACTATCGATCGAACCGATGAGCTTTTTGTATAATGTATTTAATCGTCGACATTACATAACAGATCAACAGGTACGCGAGGTTACGTGTGACAGACAAACAAACAGAGTGCTAATAGTAACAAATTAGAGTTGGCGGCCGGCCAACAGATGCTGGAGAGTGAAATCTGTGCGAGAGTGAAACCGCGCGTCGGCAGATAACCACGTGGCACAAGTTTTAGAGTTTCACTAAATATATTTTAATTTATTTGATGTTGACAGTCTCCGTGGCGCAGGTGGTTAGACGCTGTGAAACTTGAAGCTGCGGGTTCGATCCCCGCATTGAAATAAATATTTGTGTGATCTACAGGTATTTGTTTTGGGTCTGGGTGTTTGAGACCGAAAAGTCTCTCGTAGTTTCTGATACCCACGATACAAGGTTCGATCTTAGTGTAGGTCAGGACTATGTATGTGACTGTTGGGTGTATTTATTTATTTTTTAAGCATTTACAATGTTTTACAGAAATAGTCGATTTATCTTGAAACGTGGTCGTGGTTTAAAAATATATTTCAGTATTGGTCTTTCACACACCTTCTTTGTAAAGTAAATTTAGAGTGTCAAGGGAAAATCTTATTTTGCTTAAATATTGTTCAGTATTTAAAATTCCAAAATAATTCATCTTATTATATTAATTCATCTTTTAACATTGCTAAATTTAAAATAAACTTTTTTAACAATAATTTTCTATAAAACAATTACATGTTCAGTTTGATGTTTCCAAATTTAAATTCTGTCACATTTATTAGATACATTTTGGCGCGTATTACTTCATGTCGTATAATTTCCGCTTGTATTTTTTTTTGGAGCTTGTACAATCTTCCCTGTCCATACTTTTAAGTCGCGTATTAGTATCTTTCCGTTCCTTTTAAGTCCTTCCTTGCCTTTTCGTCTAGATCTGTTCCTTATCACGTCTAGAACATAGAACGTGCTTGTGTCCACCACGTGCGAATGCCACGTGAATCACTTTATTGTTTTAATTATTTATCTATGAGTTATTTTTATGACACGTGGCTATCAAATTATTTGTAGTTTAAATATTTACTTTGTTTTAGTTTGATTTTTGTTATAATACTGGGTTCTTTGGTGGTAGAATAATTATATTAATAGCAGAAGGTGACGTTCTGTTAATAGTTATTCCATTGAGACGACATTAATCTTACCACCAGGTGAAGTACCCACACCGTTACCGAGCCTCGATAAAAAAAATATAATAATATTATGAAATTGTTTGTCCTTTCGTTATTTTGTAGATATTGTAAAACTTGTCTACACTTGGCAATGATATGGCAGGTGAAAATTATTCCTAACCTTGGGGGACCCTTATTGAATGTAAACGCTTTTGCGCTAATGTAGAACTCTGTTTATTGCAAACTATTAGATTGTGTTTAACCTGATTTAAAATGGTTTAGCGGGATACATAGCTTACATCCTAAATAAAAGGAAATAAATAAATTCCGTCAATACACGAAGTAGCTAACATTGAATTCAAAACATCTAATCTATTATTTATTGAAAAACAGTAACCAAATACTTAAGTTATGGAAAAAGAAACTTTTCGAATCAATACACCATTCTCCCATCCTTATTCATTATACTATTACCACATAATATTATATTAAATAATCAAATTCAATAATTACAGCGGCGTGTACCAATAGTTAAAATAGACATACCTAAACTAGCACTTGTGTGATAATGTGCCGAATCAATGCGGTGCTGGTGTGCGTACGTCACTGATAGTGCGCCGGCCCACTATTGGTGTAACCCTGAAGGTTCTTATCACACGCACTTATCTATTCCGCGCCGTTAGCCATGCCCCGCGTACTTGACACTATGAATTTTTACATACCGACATAGTTGTACCGATAGAATAGCAAAATCACTCGAAAACATCTACTTTTACGCAAAAATTGCAGTTAATCGATATTTAAAAACATCGATGGTTGTAGATATCGATTACAATCGATGAAATAATCGATAGTCGAGAGCTCAAGACTGCGTCGTAACTAATGGCAACTTGTTTTAAGTTTAGGGTCAATTGGGGATTTAAACTAATCGACTGTTTTACTTCACGATGACGAATGGTTTTGACATATCGATTAATAACTATGACACCTCTAATGGAGGCTATAAATCTTGAGCTATCGATTTATAATATGTTAGTTATAAGTAGGTTACTGATATGCTAGTCTTTGCTCAAGTAATGACATAATGGATTATGGCGTCCTCAGCTTTGAAGTAACAAATGAAGGCGTGACAAGGAAGTGACTAAAACAGTAGCTTGGCTGTTCACTAAATTTCCTTTACCACGACTATTAAGTAAATGGTTGACAGCTCTTGTAGGTCAAGTTCATAAAGACAGTTGTGGGTAGACCATAATGATTTATGGTAAACGCTTTACTGTGCGAAATTAAATTTACTTTGAAAGCAGATAAATCAAATTTAATCTTTAATAGCCAAGAGGTTAGAGAATAGAATAAAATTAGCTAGAAAATATCGGTTTGAAAAAATATTAAGAACTAATTAAATAAAAATAATAGACCATTACATTATTATCATTGGCATTGTTAATTTGAATTTCAATCAGAATTCTAGCGAACACTGGCCGAAACTATTGTCACTGGTACAGCAATGACAATTAAAATTCCAATTTCAAAATCGGAACGCGTCATTCGCAATTTAAAATTCAAAGTCGATAGGAACAATGCAGCGCGCGAGTCTAGCGTTCTATAAACAAATAGTTGCGAGCCGCCATTTTGGCTCGTGAAAAACATTTTAGAAGGCGGAACTAGGTTGGGGTTTTTGTTCAAATTTCGAACAGCGGCCCTCCAATGGCGTGCGCGGGCGGGGCCTGTCAATTCCGCTGACTTGATGTGGACAATGACCTTTTTGTTATTTTTTTAAGCAGCCAGTTTGATGATTCGGAACTCGAGACGTTTTTAGGTTAACCTTTTTGTGTTAATCTGTGACAATGCTCCACGCTTCGGTAGTCTGTGGCTGATGTTGGCAAGATTGTATTGGATTTTTTTTATATGGGTCTTTTGTTGGTGATATTCAGTGCTGAGCCTGCTGTGACAATCTGTGTTAAATATTAACGATTTTATCACATATTTCGTAAGATTATATATTTTCAAATTAATAAATTTACTGTAATCTTTGTTTGATCATAAAATATATTCCTACTTATACTGCAGAGAAATATAAAATATTTAATGCACTAAATACGTCCCAACTGGTGGCACAGTTTTATCTCTGCGTTAATGAAAGTAGATAAAATGTGCAATTGTTATTATTTTGATAAATGATAAGTATGCATTTAACCTTCAACGTTATTAACAAAGAGGCTACAGCCGTCAGTATGAAATCATACATGTTTTTACTTAAAAGTTCGGTATAATAGAAACATGAATATACAAAATAATAAGTATTTTACTCACAACAATGTACATGAACGGTCATCGTCCGCTGTATTTTTGTTACATATCGGCAAAACGAGGTTTTCCTGTTTTCAATATGTGCTCCATTTTCTGCATTAAATTATTACTGCCAAAGTACCAATCTTGCTAAGTGTATGTAGGTACTCTTAAATATTGCGATCTACTTTATGACGTAAGTTTAATTTAGTGCATTTTAACGCCATCTATCGATGAAAATGGGCAACTTATGTCAACTTACAAAATTACAAAAATATATCGATATCTATTTACTAAACTACTCTTTACGTCTGAAATATTACTCACACTTCAAAATTACTTTATTAAATTTGTAAACAATATCTCTATTTTTCCCACTTTATATCACAATCATTAGCATACAGTTCAAATGACGAATATTCATTATTTTAGCTCCAAATCCATACACATCAATCAGTAACTGTCAAGCCAGCACATAAAAGTTGGCGAGCAGCAGTCGAGCGGTGCAAACGAGCGCGATGCAAATTCAATTGCATTACTTTAATGTGTTTGTCCGTGGTCGTGTCGGCCGCGTGTCGTGACCTACTGGACGGCCGCTCCCACCCCGGCCGGCGACCAGGTATAACATTATGGGATCAGCTGATCATTTTTGTAGTGGTGGGCAAGAAGTGGCTATCTCTCGACGGTTCTAGATAGGACATCTCACAAGATTGCTGTGTCGTTGGTCGACAAAATTATGCCGGTTTCGTATCTGGGGGGCTACTCTATGATCCGAAACGAAACTCGAATATTCGGACGTTCGACGTCTGCAGTATGTGTTTAATTTTCCACTTCTAAAAATCAACACTAATGTTACTACTATGTTACATATAATTCACTCCGAACTAAGTCTATAGTTAGGACGTGTGATAGACGATTCGAACATTTTGTGGAATACCGAGGCATTCGTACAGTGTTTACGTGTGACGTCCAAAGTTTCGAGTTTCGTTTCGGATCATAGATTAACCCCCCTGGATACTCTTATATATGTATAAATCGGAAACGCAACACATTTACGTGGGTGACTACGAGTATTTGTGGTGCTGTGAAACCGAAAAGACTAGTAATTTCTGATACCCACGACAATGTGGAGTCAGAACTGTGTGAGTGATTATTGGGTGTATTTATTTACATTTTAGAGCACTGATAGACGGGGTCTGCATTTTTCCGACAACAACCTGCAAGGGATTTGTCTCAACAAAACATAATTGAGTCTTCATAATTGTAGATAACTTTTATTATTGCTACTCTTTTCTTAAATCTATCAAAATTAGTACCTCCATAAGCAATATCATTAATACACTAAAAAAACCTACCCTACACCAAAAAAACACTGGTATATTCCAATACACAGTAATCTATGAATGCCTCAGTTATTATTAGATTTTTTAAATTGACCGTGATCGCTGTAAATCAAGGAAAGTTGTATCTCACTCGAAAAAACAAATTGCTTACGTGTGGATACTGTAAAAGATGATGTCATTCACGCCTGTTAACGAAATCACAACCTTAATTTAATCCCATCTCTTCAATTAATAAAACATCTAACCCAAACATCTGTGAAACACGTTCAAATTTAATAAAATCATGAAGTAGGCACCGAAAACTATCTACCCAAGCCGTACTTGCGCTAGCCGTGGCCACCCCATAATTTGTCGCTTAAATTAAATTTTAGTCCACGCATATGTTTTGTGATACCCATATGCCTCAATTGTTTGGTGACAACGAGGGGAGAAATGAATAGCACAAGATTCATACAATTTGTCTGTCTGTTCATACGTGGCGCAAGGACACCCATTATTCGTCCAATTAGTATTTTTCGTATACATTTTTAATCTCACATATTACTCGTAGTTCTATAGGAATGCAATTAGTCAAATATTTAATACGATTGTCTTCATGGCTAAAACAAAAGAAAACTGAGAAACGTGAAGACTGATTTCCCCTTTGGGATTGCATGATTAGGTAAATAACATTGATTTCTATCAGTTTTGAGTATTGAAATAAAACCAATTCTTACGGATTTTATCGAGAAATTAATTTAATTTTTACATTTAATAACTTCCCGACGTTTCGATCACTTTACAGTTCGTGGTCACGGGGCGGACGAATCGTAAATCTAAGAAACCATTGCATTGGAGTATTGTCAAAAAGTCACCCATATTTTCTACAATTTATCTTATTGTTGAGTCAAGGTTTGTAAAAATAGCATTTATATAAGAGAAACAGATAAATGTACTGTATTTTTTCATAATCTAAAATTATGTTCATAACTAAAACCAGATCCCATCGAATATTACCCCAAATCAAGCGCCATGAAACAAATTATCAACTTAACGTAACAATCAATCAAGGAGTGCGCGGGGTTTGAGGTACCACGGAGAGGGGAGGGGGAGGGATATAAAAAGTCCTCGTACACGCCGGATAGCGGATGCAAGATTTCTCGGACATCGTCGCCGGATCCGGCGCGGCGCTGTGTGCGTGTATTTCGCGGGATTATGTACATCTACATAATATATTATATTTATTTTATAGTAACAGAGTGGTATTTTAGCTTTAAAAGTTGCCAGCAGGAGCGTTTGGGTCACTTTGTCGTCTCAGTATACAAAAGTATATATAGACTTTCGAAAGGTGGCCATATCGTCGAAAAATGATGTCGATCTTTTCAATACTCGATGTATTTGATATGTCTGATTACGGATCGCGAAACAATTATTACAAAAGAGTCATATTATGAAACAACAGCTATGAGCTCTCCGGTGATCACACACACCGACCACTACTTACTTCACGACATTCTGTAAGACAGTGGCATCACCCCGGTAGAGTCGGCTCTACCTATAAGTACTTCACCTTTATCGATCTCTCTATCAGCTCTATCGTTTATTGAAATTAGTATTATTTAAACACTTTTGCCAATTTGCAATTGAAATTTTACAAGACTGCCTCGGTGGCTCAGTTGTCTTGCAGTGATATTGCAAAGCTGAGGTCTCGGGTTCGTATCCCGGATCGGGTAAAGTGATGTTGGATTTTTTTTTCATTATTTACCGGAGTTAGGAATTGCCCATTATGGCGATAGGTTCGCCCCCTATCATATCATAGGACTCTTATTACACAAATACTTTATTCTTAAGTAAGAATAATTTATATCTACTTCGATATAATAAATAAATATACTTAACAAAGACGGACACAATTCCGACCCCACCTAGATAAGCATCTCATATTAGGCATATCAATAACTACAGGGGTTTAGTACCACATATTTGACCCACGAATTATGTGTATCGAAATAAATATTTGTTTATAAAAAAATCAACTTCCAACAAGTCTCTAGGGAGAGGAATAAATTTAGCACACTACTTCTTGTGGTAAATGGATTTTGCGACAAATGCAGCCCAAATAATAACGACCTGAAAGAGAAAATATTATATTACCCACAAGTTCTACTTTTCCTATTTTCTTGGGTTATTTTAAGTCGATTAGAACAATCAAATACACAGGGTGAATATTTTTCTGGTGGCCCAATACTTTCTTAAAACAGCCTTATCTTAACCACTAGAGGCAACGTCCCTTTGCTAAACATAAAAATTGAAATCCAGAAAATATTTGGAAATTTCCAGTTTCCTCGCCTGGGTAACGAACCGGACACAGTGGTCGCGGGTTCAAATCCTAAGGCATATCTCTGACTTTTTTGCGTCATGTATGTATTGATAGTCAATAACCACGCGCTTTACCAGTGAATTGTTGAGGAGGCCCGTGCCTTCAGTGGAACGTGTATGGTATTATTAGTATTACGAACCCTGCCGCATCTCATACGAGCGTTGACTTGGGTTCTGGGTAGACAGGACACGCTCACTTCACCACGTCGAGACAATCTCGCCGCGACTGTTTCGACAATCACGGAATTAACAGCGGACAGACGCACCACTTGCACGCACTTGCCAGTACAAGTGGGGTGCTGACCCCCCGAACCCACAACCTCATAAAGATTTAAATTATGAAGTTAATGTAAAGCATTGTTAAGCCATTTTTACGAGTAGTTAAATTATTTATTTACCAATTATGTAGATAATTCTAATCGCCTTTAAAAGTATGTTCTGGAATAGTTTTAATACATACCTTATAATATTATTATTATACTGGCACTCTCCGTATGATAGTTTCAAATATACATCATACAATATTTGGTGAACATTTTTTAGTCATTTATATTTTCCGGATGAATGTAATACTGATATTTTTTTGGAGTAACATCATTGAAAACACTCGAAGCGTGTATGGTTAATACTGATATCCTGTCTATCCTATCCTATACCGCCAATCCTCTCTCGATATTTTTATTTCAATTACAAGTAAGCCTAATAACTTACTGATAACTAACTTAAGGTTAAACTATTTTTAAGGCTCCAAGGCACAGTAGGCTTGATTACAAGACTGAAGAAAATGTTTAAGTAACTCACTTTATTTTACTACGAAATAAAATGTCAGGTGAATTTTTCACCATAATTATTGCATCATTAAAATAAAAATATCTAAGAACAGCAACACTACAAATCCACTAAAGAGACAGCTCAAAAAAATAAAAGCGTACAAAACACGTTGAGATAACATATTCGGGTGCAGATGATGGCTCCTTCAGCCGGGGTGAAGTGCAGACGTGTTTTGGTTTTCGCCCCCTCGCGAACCCTCGGTCCGGCCGCGGCAGTAATCACTGAATTAAGAGAGCGCGCGACCCGGCGCACGCAACCCGCGACGCACCGCGCTCTAGGGTACCCAAGATACTTGGGACAAACCATTTGTATTAAAATAACTATAAAAAAATAAATTTAACTTTATTCATTATTTTAGATGGAGTTGATATGCATTGATGTAATTGATAATTTGACAAAAATGTTTCACAAAATTCTGACGTGAAATTCACTAAAAACATTGTCTGAACCGTCAAGTTCAGAACGTAGAAAAATAGCAATAAACCTCACCTAATTAAGTAAACATTTATAAAAAAATCTTAATAAAAATCTGCCAGATAAATTAGCCAGTGTAACATTTATTTCGTAAAATTAATTCTAAAACGCGCGTTTAGCGGGCAACGCTAATGAAAGGCAAGTAAGCACAGATTACCTAGGCACTAGGCAGCTATCTATCTAGCCGCATTCGTGTCCGGCCAGCCGTTATGACGTAATTTACCAATTAACGTCCAAACATATAGTTGCGTGGCTAGACTTGCACTTGCTCGTTTATTGTTAGTATATAGTTGAGGGAAATTTAATGGAAAACAGTAAATGCTTAAATTAAACACAGGCTCACACAAAAAAAAAATATTTTAGAATAAAGATTTTAATAAGGAAGTTATAATTTAAGACGATTTAATGATATATAATTCAGTAACCCTAATTGTAATTTTCACACAATTGTGCTTTATTTTTTTTTGAAAATCCTCTAAACTAAAGGGCATCACATTTAAATGAATTTGATGAAATGTTGGGTATAACGTTATTTTTCTGGAAATAATTTCCATCTATGCGAATTCATATATCGATCGGTGACGTCACTGAATAAACACACACACGCACACACAGATACGGAACCTGAAACTAAACTACAATTTGCACTATTATGTGATCAGAGTACAGGAAATTGTCTCGCGTACTCAACAATGTCCGAACTAGCACACCCTACACGTAGGTTGAACATATTCACGTATATTCACAGATATTAATTATTTAGGTCGAAATAACACTTGTAATACAATAATATTGTCCCAAAGAATAGGGATTTGGATCTCCCTATTATTAAAATAAATTTGCTATTTGTCTGTATAAAATCCTGAATTCCTGTAAATCACTGTAAATCAGATTTTCCAGTAAAGCCTAATATTTGCCTAAGAAAATCAATATTTGCCTTTTTGAAGAAAAAATTGATGTGTTCAAAGTCCTCCCCAGCCGCAGCTTAGCTCACAATGTAATATTAATATATGTGTTATGCTATAAATAGGCTCTGTCACAGCATCGATTATTGCCTCTGTAAGAAAACTGGATTCTCCAATATAATTTCCTTTAACTAAAACTGACGAGGGTTACAGTTGAAGCCAGAGCGGGATTTATCATATAAATATCAAACAAAATTTAATTTTGACTGTGTTTTGGCAACACATGCTTCTAACAAAATAAGTCTCATTCATGTCCACACATAAAAATATTGTTGGGTTACCAAAAGCAACAAAGTTCTTAAGTTCATTCGGAACGTCTCATCGTTTAAGTTTAAATGTAAATATACCCGAAAAAATACAAACAGCTGATGTTGTTTTGTTGTAGCAAACTTATAACAAGATATTATCATAATAATTTCTTAGATTTACGCGAATGTTAATAAAACTAATTTTTAAGGATTTTATCGCGATTTGGTTTGATTTTTACGTTGTACACGGTACTACCAGTATTGCTTGCGATAACTTCAAAGTATACATTGTTGGGTAATTACACAATTCCTCAATATTATATGCGATGGATTACTCTTCATAGTGACCCACACATATGTCGTGTTTCGGTCTCAGCCTGTGATTATCCGGTAAATGCTCTATTTGGATCGCACTGCGCGTACATTCAGAAGTGATATAGTTACTATAACGTGCCAATAAAACTAGTTGAAGATGGAAGCAGTAACAAATAGGCATTTTTTATAAAAACATATAGATTACTTAACCTACTTAGTAGATTGTTGCGTGTTGGTTCACTGGCACGATGAACTATATCGCCGAACCTTAGGGAGTTAGTCGCTTCTAACACAAAAACCTTTCTAGGTCCATTACACGAACTATGTGTAGGTTACATTTATCTGTGTCAGGGTTAATTCAATTGAATTCTGTGTTTGTGTTGATTACATGTTACATTGTAGTCTATAATAATACAAGTCCATATCCATCCTTAAGATTTAAAACAGTGAATCATGTCCAAATATGTGTAGTACGGAACCAGACTCGCAATCTCAATGCCCACCCGTCATATTTTTTGCGTGCGTGCATCGTGTTAACGCACTCAAAAGCATCCGCGTCACGCACACACGCACACACACACACGCGCAAAAATGCTGGAGCGAAAAATGGTCGCGGCCGCGCGCGGCGCTGCTGTGAGCGTGCGGCGCGGTGCGGCGCGGCGGCGGAGCTGCGTAGCCGCGGCCGACACGCACGCACCACGCACACGCGCCCGCCGAAGGACACGCCGCGAGGTCGACGACCCCCGGCTTTTTTTGCGAGCGACGCAGCCGCACCGCGCTGTGAGCCCCTCGCGCATTGCCCTGTGCGCTTTTTATTTTTTCTCGCAAGATATTGAGTTTCCAATTTTTGTTTAAGTATACTTTATATTTTTAATTCGTTCGGAACGCCTTATTGACCCCACCCTTTACAACATTGATGGATACAAAAAAAGCTAAAACTTATATTTGTGAACAGATCACTTCTTTAAAAATTGATGCCAACACAAAGTTTATAACAAGAAAAACACAAACATTTCCATACAATTCATACAAGAGACACCCTATTGAATAGCTCTTTAAAAACTCTACGAGTTTTATATGAAACATTTATATCTGCGAGCATTAGGCGGGCCACAATCTATGAAACAGCCAAGATTGAATACACCTTGCGCCGTCGACATAAGACCGGCACATAGTGAAATCTATCCGGCCGCCTGTATTGGCGTTTTTTGTTTTTTTCGTCGAAAAGATCGTTCACTCGTCGGTTGGGCCGGTTGATACAGCGACTATTCGCACTGTGGGAACAGGGATATGATGTCAGTGTTTTGTTTTATTCTATTTCGAGCGCGGCCGACGTTTCGAGCCGTCTCACTGTATGTACCGTTTGTTTTGATTGCATATTTAATTGTACAAAGTTGGATGACATTTTTATCGATTTGTTTCTGCTTTTTATTGTGTCGATGACTGGCGCGTACGATACGCTTTAAATTCTAGATATGCGTACTTGTGATTAACATTATAATGAAGTTGCTTTTGTTTTTTGTGCGTAAACTGCACACAGATGTCCGCACCGAAACTTTATGCTTATTTTCTGAGAAAGTATTTATCCTGTTAGTTCCAAACCACTCGGAATATCGCGAGATCTGCTTCAAATGACAGAGATAAAACATACGTGATTGATAAACACTAACAAGACATGCAGCAACAGCTTAACGATTTTTCTGGCACAACAAAGTTGCATAAACATGATTTATGAAGAATTACATGTGCGTGCGCGAAATTTCAATACATTAACATAAAGAATCTCGTTAGTATTTTAGTTTAGACGCGTTTTATCACATGTTAACCACGAGTAATGGTTTAATAGAGCGACCTGTTCCGGTCGGACCGGTGGCCGCCGGTTTTTATACCGTGCCGTTAACTCCTGTCGATAACTTATGGCGTTTATGTATGAGCTTATCAAACCTAGATACTCATTTGCATGTACCCATTTATCTGGCAGCACTTGGGGTTTATTTAGTTTCAGTAAAATATGTGGATAAAGTTGCGTATACGCTATACTTGCGTTTGAGAAATGAAGACTATTTTGTATTAGTTAGATTAATGGATAATACAATTACAATGTCTCAAATAATATCAATAAGTATGTTTTTATTTTTATCCCGACCTTACGCGTGGTCAACCCAACACGATTTATGATATAACATATTACAGAAACATTTAATTTATGGTTTCTTAACCAACTTGGCTGTGGTCCAAGCTTTTTGAATAGAATCAAGAAATTAACGGAACATCCTGTCTAAAACCTAACAAACCTGAGTACATTGTCGCAAAGTCAACGAGACAAAATGTTTAGGAATAGACATATGTCCTACTCTTAAAGTGAACACTTATAAAGTGTTTCTCGTATACAGCATTTAATTACTTAATAATTTCTTTGTAATTCATCGTGATGGTTGGTTTTGCTAATGTACATGAGCGGTTGTATCGTTTACCATCAGACAAATGGCATGCTCGTCTCGCCATTCACTGCGATAAAAAAAAAACTTATCCTTATTTTTGGTAGTAGGTTATCACATTTTACCTTATGATAACAAGTCCACGTATAAACATTGTAAGCGGCGACTTTGAATAGAAGTTTTGTTATGTCAGCCCCGAGACCCCAACGCCAGCAAAATAAGCGCTGACTTGATATCGTCAAGACAGATATGAAGACCAATAGTCTTACTCTATAATATGTAAAAGTACCTACCTAATACTGTAGATTGAGTGAGAAAGCGGCCCAGGCAGCGGGATGACGCTAAGTAGAAAGAAAGAAAATAATGTTTTGTTTTTCTTCCATCGCCTATTACCTAAGTCCAGGACGCGCCGATTGAGAGATCCTTGTCTATCCACTTAAGTGGAAAAAAAACGTAAACATGCAGTGTGTTATTTGAATAAGAAATAAGAAAGAAACCGTCGGGTGAACGAACTTATGAGAGCTATCGGAAAATGGCATCGCAGTTTCGATGTTCGCTAGAATACGTGGAATATTAAATGAATATTTTTTGTTTTTATATATTAAATGCAACACAATAAGGATTTCGTTTGTACGGAATGTACTTCGATATAGGTTAACGTTCGTTTTAGTGTTTGTTCTTTTGTTTACAATACCTTGATAACGCAGACAACTTAATAACATCCTTTACTTGTTCTTTTTCAAAAGCGTGTCATTACCGTCGTGTCATTGTTACTTTTTGAGGGTTTGTTAATTGAAACAAATGTTATTTATAAATGCTGAAAAACATTCTGATAACCCACATACCAGTTCTATCGCATAAAAACGCTATTAAAACAGCCTCTAACAAAGTTAAAACAGATTATTTTACATCAAATCTAATTACATAATAAGCCATCTAAATGAATTCTAAAACACTCCCAAAGGCCAATACACAATGGATGGGGTATATTATTAACAACCTAGGCCAACATTCGGCGCGGGCCAGCCCACCCCAATTCCCTAACCTACCCCAAGCGAACGCACCCGCGGTGCTAGTGTGCGCGTGTGCGTGACACACACTACGCCGCTCACGCGCTCCCGGGTCTGTGTGCGTGTGCGTGCGCCTTACGACCTACGATCATCAGATTTACACTCTTTATCGCTTTGATTGATAACACATTTTCGGATTCTTTTTTTGAATTTAACCTGCCACTATATTACAACATCCTTGATTATAAGTCTTTAAGACAGAGTTACAATAAGGAGGTCACTCATACGTTTACACGCTGATTAAAAACAAAATTCGCAGCTTTAAATAATGACAAAAACATGTGCTTTGTTATAAAGTATTACTTACCTTCTATTTAATTTCATGCAAAATGTTTCCTCGACATATTTTATCACTTTTACATTGTTGCTTTATATACGTCAATTCAATGGGTCAAAGGTTTCGTTTAAAAATATTATGCAGCTGCACTGTTTGCATATTTTGAGACGTTTTTGCACGGACACGAATGCCAGTAGGCGGTTGATTAGTCATGTTATTGTCAATTACACCGACAAGCCATTTATTTATTTTTGGTTTTAAGATGATATCTCGTTCCGTTTCATTAAACCTACAAGAGAAGTGAGTCGCTTGCACGCACAATGGCCCGTTGCATAACAAATAATGAAAAAAACTCGCAAAGGTTACGTGAAACGAAACATAATGTCAAACAGGATAATCCGATACAAATGTGATGTATAATATCTTTCAAATTACGTTCCATATTTAGAGGCGCGTTCGAACGCACGGCTGTGAGCCGACCTATATAAGAGGCGGTGGTGTGCGTCTGTCCCACATAAATACTATATGAACCAGCGAGAGACGGTGTGCGTGCGCGGCGCTGTGTGCGTGGCTTCTTCGCACGGAATTCCAAGTTTGAAATTGGAATGAATGACGGTTAGGTTACTGACCTACGCCAATGGCAGCGTTCCTTTTTTGAAATTTAAAAAAGTTTAACTGGCGAGCGAAATGTGCGTAATGGCGGCGGTGGTTCGAAATTTGAATTTTATTCTTTTTTTATATTTGTCGGGTACCTTGTGCTTTTCGTTCGGGGATTGCGACTGTTTCGTTCGTTAATCTGACGTTCAATTACTTAGAGTTTTCAAGTATGGAGGAGGGTTTCATTTGTAAATTACTACGTTTTCAAGTGTAAATTTAAAATGTATTTGAAGTAGGAAGTCGGTAGAGATTAATGAACGACAGCTTATTGCAGTTTAGTAATATTAAGCTAATAACTATTTTAAAGGGCTGTAATTTTACATTTTTCTCTGCACCTCGTTTATATGTGCAATGTTTATGTATTAAAAGGAGTCAAAGGAATATTTGGCGATTCAATATGAATGTATAAGCGAGGAGAGAGTTAAAAGTTGGTTCACAATGCTGGCTCTATGCAGGTCAGTGGACGATGTTAGACTAATGATCAGTCTAGTGTTAGAATTCTTCGCTCATTACAATTCAGACTTAGTTTAGAGACATTAGCTGGCCGACTGACGGATTTACTTGCTCTCCGGGCTGACGCTCGATTTCTCCTGACTAAAATATTCTCACATTTTTAAGACATACCAATGAATTATCAGTATTTATAATAGATCTACGTTTGTATAAGTTACAAGAAAAAAAAACAATATTTATTGACACTGGAGCTAGCAGTCGTGCCTAGCCGAAATTAATAAAAGATTATCTGAAAAGACGTCGGCTCAAAATATATAATTTGACTTCTCTTGATTGATTGTTTTGGAGATTATCTATTTTTTGGATTGGAGTGTTATCTATATTATGATAATTATCAGTTCAGACATCGAACGGATCACCCATCATGTTCAAACAAGTCCTACGTGTCAGTACGTTCACACAATTGTAACAGATCGTACAGCTGTGCTTCCATGACCCACTGTCGAAATCCCGGGCCGGAATATTGTTCGCTACGCAGGCTTAGTACTGCGGATTATGCCGGGCTCGTGGACGCACCAAACCATAACTACCGAAATATGTTACTGTTTGTTGTGAATGTGAAGTCTGTTTTGGTTGGATTGGTGTGGTGGCGTGTATAACACATTTGTTCAGGTGTGGTTTTGGGTTCGTTTCCTAGATAAGACAATCAATTCAGTGCTAGTTTTTTAAAAATTTAATCCGGAACTGGAATGTCTTTCCAGCGAGGCGATTGCTGGTACATTATGACATTTTGGGATGCAAATTCGGTGATAAGTATTTGGAGCTTATGGGGATGATGTTTGGGGTCGCGGTGTAGAAACCGAGCGCATGATTGTGACTAGAATGACACGAGTTGACAATAGAATAAGTCGAAATGACATTGTTTACTAAATTGTTTACGATTTTAAAGATAGGCGCTTTAGAAATAATGCGATTTAGAAAAAGTTTTTATTTAGTTTTCGTACACATAGTTATGACATCTGACCTGTATGTCTCAAATTGTGTAGTATGCGAGAGGTTTAAAAAAAGACACTGAACGGGTTCGAAGTAAATCCTTGCATCATAAACCGAGACTTCGATTCAAAGGGCTCAAACGTAGCTCACCACGCTGGCCTAGTTCGGATTCACAGACTTTACATATTAGATGTAGTAAAACCTAATGGTAACTCGCTTAAATAAAGTCAATATTTATAATCTATACCAAATAAAATACAGGATAAAACCACCTCTGTGACTTCTCGTCGTTTTTCCTTACAAAATCAGCTTTGCGTTGCACAAATAACGTTGATTTTAAACTTCCAACGTTTTTTTTTTCAATTCATTTGCCCCTTGTATTCGATACCCCAACTTTACAGCAGTAATTAATGGAAAAAAATCGCAAAATAGTTTCCAAAATCCCGAGTTCCGGTTAAAATAAGAGGCATTTCCTTGACAGGGCTCTGTAGGTTGTTTCCCTATCTAAGAGGGAGGGGGACAGAGGATGCGCGCATTGTGACGTCAGACAAGGAGAGTGCGAGGGCGACGACCTTTAAAACAAATCGTTGGTGTAAAGGGTTCGGTTTCAGTACGGTCAGCATCCTAAATAGTTCTAATTAGTTTTAAAATGTTAAAAAATAAAAAATAAAAAAGAAAAAAATGACGGAGTAGCCAGGGTAGTTTTGTCAAAAATATCGATAATGGTTTGCCATTGGTTTCCTAAACCAGTATTAATAGATACAAAAATAGATAGTAATGTTTTAATGTACTGGTAAAGGAGATGTCGACAGGCTGTAAAATATTTTAATGGTGGAGTCAGGCGTTTGGTCGTTAAAATATTTCTTTTGCCAACAATGCTATTACATAAAAATATGCTGGAATCGTGCAAGGGTATATAATTAATGTACGTAAATTAAATAATTGCCAGTTATTTTGACATGCGTTGAGCCAGTAACTGATAAGAATGACGTAAGAAAAAAACAATAAACTCTGCGCTAGTAACGTCTTATACTCGTACACTGGCGGCCTTATTCATAGACAGTTTTAAAACATATTTTATTCATCAAATGTTCTGTTATTTTCGAACGAGTTTTGAATTCAGTTTGAGCGAAGAAGGCAAAACATTCGAAAGCTAAAATGGATTTATAATATGAATAAGGTAGAGACAATAAAGTCAGGCAGGAAGTCGCTGGATGCAGGCCGCTTCCAACAGGTCTATGTGGCGATCCATGGAGGCCTAATTTCAACAGTGGACTTCCTGTGGCTGAAGAGAGAGAGAGAAGCAATAAAAAGTGACTACAATAGTAGTGAACGCTGATACAAATACAGTCGCCACCGACAAGAGATTGAAGATTAATCGTCAATCGATACGATAATAATATGACTACTTTGTTAGATCTATGACAACCATGCTTACTTAGTCTAACCGTGGTTTTCATAAATATATTTTTGGGATTTTTTCAGATATTCAGGTTTTCTCTAGATGTTTTCTCCACAGCTAAAGTGGAACAAATTAACATATTACTTTTCACATGCTTTTTATTTAATGGATTTCATTGAAGTTATTGAAGAAGTACCATGGAATGTGGTGCGAGTCAAATATAGAATGATTTTGCTGCGTTTCTAGTCTCAAGTGAATGGTGTGTTTTCATCCCATATGTTAATATTGACATGACGATACAAAAAAATTGAATACTTAAATTGAGCCAATTTATTCATTTGTACAATAAAAAAAAATATACAAATCAATAGTGATAAAAAATAATTCAATAAAACATATTTGTTGACTATTGCGCGTGCTGTCGGTACATTTATCTAGGCGCACCCTGTACCCTAGGCTCGTTACGAACATAGACAGGGACCTAGGCAAAAATTACTAGGGTGCACTATCACACACAATGCGTGTGTGCGTGCCGCGCTAGTGTGGCGATTTTCAAAAGGTTATACAGATGTATCCGTCTGGGGTATGTGCGAAAATTCAGATCTGGCAATCGCTAAAGCATCCCATTGTTCCGTTTTCGTCAATCACTGTAATGCTTGAGAGATTTTTTAGGGATATTTTGCAAGGCGAATTTTTCCATGGCGTTTTTTAATTTGCTCCTAATGTGATGGAAATTAAACAGGAAGCTTAATTTAATTAGTTTTTAAATCAATTCCAAATACGTGCGGAAACTAGTCTAAAATTCATCCTTCACAAATTCTTAATTTTTATTTTAATATCGATCGTTATTTGCATGTCAACGACGCCCGGTCAAGTTTACAATACGGAGCAAATGCACGCTCAATTACTACTACATTGTCTCCTGGACAAAATAAACTTATCGAGGTACAATATGAATTCAGCTTTGTATAAAAAAACTGTGACAAAAACCTAATTTCAGATTCATGTTGTGTTTATCTGAATAAATTGTTCACATCAGTGGGTTCGACGGAGGTCGATACCCTTCGAGCAGTTGGAAGTAATCCATTTTAACATTTCATCGATTGACATTTTCGTCCAACTGTCAATGGAATACCTCAAGGTTTTCGACCTATTTTGACTGTTATATTGTAGTAATGACACTCTTAAATCTGTTGCGAATCATTGTGCAAGATCGAAACAAGATATTAACTGTTTACTGACTGCCTCGGTGGCGTAGTGGTACTACGGTATGATTGCAAAGCTGAGGTCTCGGGTTCGAATCCCGGGTCGAGCAAAGTGATATTGGATTTTTCTATTCATTATCAGCCCGGAGTCAGGAATTTGTGCCCGATATGGCGATAGGCTCGCCCCCTATCACATCGTGGGACGGAATATACAAGGCGAAACGTGGGTGTTCTAGTAGCACCTCTGCCTACCCCTTCTGGGAAAAAGGCGTGTGGTTATGTATGTATGTATGTATTTACTGTTTAGTGCTGTAAAATTTGAGAGCATTATTCCCAGCTGTGGACCGAAATATGCTGACCTCTCATACAGCGCCGTACCAACAAAATATTCAATCGCCTTTGTATTAAAACACTGAAAATCTATTACAACATAATTATAACCATCAACTCATGGGCTTTAGCACCCTCACGGCTGCTACAGCACCAAGGCTGCGGATTAACCAGCCGGGATTCAGGTCCAGGTTTTCAATCTGTAATTGTGAGTATAAAAACTGCATGTGGAGTAATCCTGGTCGGATGCGAAGGGGCACGCACCCGCGCCGCGCTGTAAACAAGCGGCTCAAAATATTATACCAAACTATAGTGTGGGGAATTTTGGTCGGACAAACGGATAACCGGGTCATCGATTTTTATATGGGCCCGACGGAATTAATACGGTGTAACTGCTGGCTCGTTTTGAGTTGTGGGAATTGATGAATATTTTGCAAGAGATGCATCCTCTGAAACATCGATTTAACTATTGCGACTGATATGTGAGACCTTAGCAAATTAGATGAAAAGTTTCCCCCTTCCAATTCATTGGCGGGGAAGTAATCTTTACATCTTTCAATGACTCGTCATGCTATCATTTAGTACAACTCCAAGGGTCGTCAACACGGTAACATGTTAGCTTGTCTGTTGCTCCTACATTCGGTAGACCTATATTTTGCCCTTTCATGGGTTTGACCTTTAATACTTGATTAAACATCGCTGCATTGCCCGAATTGATTTCACCGTCTGCCCAAAGCGTGAAAGGGCACATTACTTTAAAATTTAAATGAACAAACCACATCCAACATTCACTTATCCTTTACGAGACGATGTAAAGAGTTCTATAGAACATAATATGTATTCTTTAATACTATCTATACATCTATTTCAAACATATGCCCATATGTGTCCCGCTGCAGAACACGGGCCCCCTCTACAATCGAGAGTACGATTGAGTGGGACAAAGATACCACATTACACGGAACCGAAATACCTCGGCTAGTAAGTGAACCCACGGTTTAACATATTCATTACAGTGAGTGAATGATCTGGCGGAGCACGAAGGTCGTCAACAAGTCCACAGATGTTTAACCTTTTCTCTTCATTTCCAATTAAATTGACTTTTGTACGGGCTCTGCGGAGAGAGCATTATCGTGCCGGAACAACGGCGTCAATGGAGATTTCCGCAGTTGTACACCGAAAATATTATGAATAATTAAGGTAAAAAATTAAAAGCGGTACAGCCACACTGTAGCTAAATTAACTATTGAAGGAATGCTTGTGGAGGCATTCCATCGGAAGTAACCCTGTCCTACAAAAAACCTGAAGTAAAGTAGTAGATTTGCTGTCGTGTTTCGATCGATGATTGGGAAGGTTGTTGAGCTAATATTTCTTTGGTCGCCTCGTCATTTTTCCTTCCATTTTGAGACTGCGATAAACACCCTTACTCCAAGTGTTGTAGTTGTTCATGAATTGCATTGATTAATTAATTATCACTCAATCGCGCTCATAAGGTGAGCCGTTTTCATCGTTTGCAGGCCCTATGCAATAAAATAAATATGCAACCAACATTTGCACATGCAATTCTGAGAGATGCATGTCTTATTTTTCGAGTAACAAAAGCTACGTTGATCTTCCAGTTCCTTAAAACTAATACTTAAAAAAAATCATATCACAAACATTTTATAGATGTTAGTGACACAGGGTGTCATATAAGTAGTATCAAAAATTATTTTCCGCGAATATGATGTAACCAAGAACGTAACTTGTAATATGTTACCTACCACTTAAATTTTAGTCGTTTATAAAATTATAATTAGTGGAGCGTCATTGATTATTATTTTGCTCTAATATACTTTTCCACTTTGTAGTTTTAGCCTTGCGCTATATCACTGTAACAACTCTATTGTAATTAGGCTTCCTTGTTCTATAATAAAATTATATTTACTTATTTTAAATAAAAATACTTTCCAAACATTTCGTCTCCATACCCTCCCGCGTTCCAATTCTGTTGACTAAATTGGCATTTGTTAATTAGATCACAACGGGGTTAATAATTGAACGCGAGTGCGAAAGGGACAGCGTATCGCAGGGGCCGCCTGCTAGACAAGGGCAGACTATATTTGTGAAAGCTAAAAAACGTGGTTTTGTTTTGACGAGGCACGTATGACGTTATAAGATATCCCCATTACCGTGTGTCTGGGGTTTCCATTGTTTTAGCAAAACATTTCGTAGTTGGCGTGTAATTTACTATTAGAGATGAGATACTAGGCTTTTTAGTTTCATAGTAGGGATGTTTAGATTTTTTGCGGACATTTTTGAGTTTAGAAAGTTAAATTACCTTCTAAACTCAAAAATGTTTTGTAACTTAACACTCGTTTTGTAACTTATTAAGCTTGGTTATTTTGGTTCCAAACTACATATCTAGGTTAATGCTTTCACAAACTTTGTCATGTAAGATTTAAACTTAGCTTCCACTGCCTTTACAAAGTTCATATATGCTAAAAAACCACAGAGTGTCCAAAACTGATAATTTCCGAACCTTAAGTTACTCCAAACATCCTCTATCCATTTACCGTGGCTCTACCGTCTGAACAAAACAAATTCGGTACTACAAAGTGTTCACACAGTGAAAAATCTTAGACAGTAACACAATATCTCGTGAATGGGCCCACACAAAGGCGACGACCCAAAAAGCAAGCGAACGTAATCCAACGATTGTGTTTCTGAGCTCACAAAACATTGGCAACACTGTGAAACTTTGTCTGATTTTTCCGTTATGAATGTGTTTAGGTTCTGAAAGCGGATACTGTTGTGCGACAAGCTTAATGAACTCGATAATGCTTTTGTTTCTTTAAAGTTATAATGTAATCCTTTCGCATCTTTGATGCTAAAACAAAACATCTTGAGGTAATGTGTATGCAATAGAGATTTCACTGTGTCTGTATCTGTATCAGCTCATATTCTCCCCTCTGCAGGGCACGAGTCTCTTCCATAATCGAGAGTACGATTGAGAGGGATTAGGCCAGTGAGTGGTTTTACAATCAAATCTATGATTGAAGTCCGCCAATCCATACTAAGCCAGATTGATAGACTCTGATCTTTCAATCGAATTCTAGATTGTAGAGAAGGTCCGTGCCATACAGTGGGCGTCATGTAATTAATAATGATGATGACGATAAAGGTTCTTGTACTTGTGTAACGCATTTCCCTACGTGCGTTGAAAGACGTGGGTTCGAATCCAAATAGTGATCGATTATCGTAGTTGACAAAAATGTTAAAACTGTATCTTTTCAGAATATATTTGGCAATAGTTTAGTTTTATCATCATTACTTTCTGTCAAAGGACTGCAATATTAAACATAGATTGACTTCATGAAATTATTGACGATACATTGCTTACTAATATACCGAAATCTTCCTTTTTGAACAATTTAGGTTGACTAGATCCAACGTCACACGGGGCCATAGCTAAGAAACCCACATATAAGTTAATCCAGATTTACAAAAACCACATTGTATTTTCGATAATGCTCCAAAGCATCCGAAACTAGATAAAATGCAGCGAGTGTGCTCCGTACCATGCATTCTAATAGTCTTGTTGTATACAGTAACCCGTTTACCGCGAACTCGATTAGCGTTCATATGTTTTGAACATTACTATAGTTCTGATACTTATAAGTACATTTTTTTGCGACTTGATAATTAATATAGAGATAATTATCGCTTGCCATTGGATACAATTATATTGGGCTTCTAATTTACTTGTGATAATTTTTTTATCCTAGTCTATTTTATTATATAGTAATGTCAGACATATACGACCTATAGTAAGATATGGGCAAATTCTATGATGAAAGCGTGCACTTGACTGTAATCGATGTCATATATGTATGTTATGAATAGACGCTGAGTTAGATAGTATAAAGCTAAATTAGGTTTTGTTTTACTGCCTAACTTTATAAAATTTCTTAACAAAGGTGCGTTATTTTGAGACCTATTTCAATTATTTTGACACTATATGTATCAGTGACATGACATATTGGTGTTTATTAGTAGTTTGTTTGTGTCACGCAACGTGACCACAAATTCAGGGTGAAGCGCGTGCGGTGCACGGGTGTAGCTATATCTCGAGTGGGCCCGGCTCGATACGGGCTGCCAAACAGAAGCAACAGTTGCAACTAAACGCCGCGTCACCGTCGCACCTACAACACTACTCGCACAGCTACATTAAACGACTACAACAAAATATGGAATTTATAAGAACAAGCCAACAAGAAAAAAGCACTTCCTTCTTCGGAAATCCTTTCCATGCATACAGAAACTAAAGAAATTACAAAGGGCCCGCTAATCAGCCTCATTGAAGTGAGCGTAAAATTTTTCACTCCTTATTAATCCCACCACAATCCCGCGGTTCAAAGTAATCCATCTCATTAACCCGGCAAATGTTCTCGCCGGAGCTCAAAAACCCCATTGCCCCAATCGATTGGCACTGGGCGAGACAAGACCGAAGTCACTTTGCAAAACAAAAGGCTAAGTCCCAAGAAAAAGTCCCAATTACGTTTCCCAGTGAGCAGCCCCCCGCACTCCCCCCGGGCCGCTGCACCCCCCTCCTCCTCCCACAGCCCCCTGGCGACCGCACCCCGCCCACACCCGCCGTACCCTTGTTCTCCCGTTTTGAGGTGTGGTGCGAGTTGCAACGGGCGCACGTGATTTATGCGTGACAAGTTTTCAATATTGCAGTTTAAGTGTGTAAATGTGATTTGTTTTGTGGATGCGGATTATGGAACTTTTCCAAGTATAATTTGAACAAAACTGAAAGACAAATATTATTAACAGCCTATCTATAGTGTCCTCGGTTATAAACTACTTTAAGAATAAAAATATAAAACCCAAAACTAAAATCTTCTATCGCTTCACGTGAAAAGTTTTGGAATATGTGTTCCATCTATGTCACTATCTTGGTACGGAAATTCGTACCCGTCTTAATAATAATTAATTCTTGGTAATAAATATTTTTAACCTAGTATGTATTAATTTATATGTTGTTTGTGGGATATTCTTTTAAAGTATAAAATTGGTTACATCAGTTCTGTGAGGACCCATAAATAACGGCTCTTAACGGTAAATGGTCGCCGTAGCCGTATTCGACTGGGATTGGATTGGATTCACTCATAAAATTCAATGGGGTAGATCTGTATATGTATCTGTATATAGGCTGGCTATATGCAGGACACGGGTCATACAATCGCGAGTACGATTGTACTCGTACCCATGTACGATTCATTGGGCTAGAGATATCCTTTTATTTAATTCTGCGAATATTTCTTTTTTCACGGAAATGGCAGATTAGCAGGTAAATTATTTACCATTTACGGTTATTTACCATTCAAATAGAGTATTGTGATAATCATATACTATATGCCACAACATATTATTTATACAATAAAAGACATAGTTTATCAGGAAAAGTTTATCTATGATTGTGAATCTTCTTCCTTCCTTCCTTTATCGGAATCTTATAAAATACTAGATATTTATCCGTCGCAGATAATAATTATACCCGACCTGTATAACTATTTTGGATGTATTTTTGCGGCGACCACCGTTGTGCGGTTTTTTAATAAAATATTGTGGAAACCGACAAAAGTGAACAAATTGCAGTGTTTCTATTCATCATTTCCATATTTTAATCTTGGTATTAAAATGTTGTGCGACGTTGTAAAAACTAAAAAACAGAAGCGGCTCCTCCGCTGCGCATTGGACCCCGCCTTTTCCCCAAAGAGTTTTATTGCGCTGTCCGAAGGAAGTAATTTTGTAGGTCCGACTTTTAGTTTTTAAGAAAGTTCATTTTCCTTAGCCCAGACACTTTCCTTCCATAGCGTACCTATATCCTAATCTGTTCTCTTGAATGTCTTTATTCGCGCCAACTAGAAAGGGGATTTTAAAAATTAAGTTTGTTCGGCGGAGTTGCAAACTACTTTTTGGAAGTATGTACCTACATATCGGCGGTTAGAAAATTTCCGGCTGCTTAAGGAAACTAGGAAGATGGGAGAATGGAGTATTAGTAAAACAACAAAGTTTTGAATGGAATAAGTTTGGGCTTAGTTGAGGCAGCGTATGAAGCCAAGATTCATCCCTTTACACACTACATCTGATTCTTATTATACCTAGCATTAATTGGTAAACCTTTAAGATTTAGAAAACGGTTTGATTTACAGATTGTCGAGTAAAAATTTTGTGGATCCTAATTGGATGTTAGAATGAAAATGTTTCTTGATTTGAGTAAGTACAAACTTTTTAATTTTGTACAGTTCTTATCAATATTTTTTATAGATAAAGTTTTCTATGTGTTTATAGCTCACAGGTCAATGCAGTTTACAAGTTTTTTAAAGTTTTGATCAGTGTCGAACGACACGTTCTCCAACACACGGACTTTCAAATTGCCCCAAAACAAACATCCACTTAACAGTTACATCAGTAAAATTTACCCAATAACTTCGATTTAGGACAATTACCGTATTTCGTTAAACACGAGTGATATCCGTCGTAGGTTATGTCAATAATGGTATTGCCGAATTATTCAATGTCGGTGACCCAGTTCCAGTGATCGGTTCGGTTCATGGCCGCGACGTTTCAACGAAGCCTCAGCGCACTGTGATGAGAGGAGAGGGTAGCAAGAGAGGAGGCGGATAGCGTTTTGTAAAACAGAATAAATTGATTGATTTTCTTGATGTGTTAGTAGTAGTTGAACAAAGATGCTTCGTAGTATTTTAAAAATGATTTATTACGGTAGAGATTAATATGATTTATTTTGCTATACAAAATGTTCCGTTTTAATGAACGACCGAAGTTTCTAAGAATAACATTTAGCCATTTATCCTGGGAATTTTCATCTAGATAGCGGCAATATTTCTGCAATCCGGTAGGAAATATGAATTGCTCTAAATATACTTTATTGATACGATATTATTTTAAAAGAAACAGACACTGATTACATTCACCTTGTATTAAAATACAGATTGAAGTAGATCTCAAAGATTTTCTTGGAACGTTGTACTATCGGCAAAACATTTTAGTGGGGACCGCAGTAAATCCACGTTTCTCCAATCCTTAAATGTTATGTTTCTTATTACTTCTTTGCTATGAAATTTTTCATTAACTTAATGTTGAGCACACAAGTTGTAATCTGATCTAAGCAATTGCTTGGACGCAAGTTAAATTACACTTTACACTTAAGAGCCAGTACTTATTAGTCCAATACAATTATTAATTCATGACCACGTTTAACGTCAGCTGTAGCTATTGCTATACTTCACACTTAATCACAATCACTAACACTTGTTAATATCTAATTATGATTAAAAATAAATACATTTAACCCGCTCCCTCGCTCGCTCAGCTCGTGCAACGCAACCACACCGCTACTTTGTTGGCAACAAGCTTTATTCTCGTTCAGAACGTATTATGAATTCGGCCGGTCATTTTGTCGTATTTCCCCTGATTTGTACTCGTACTACTAATGAATATTACTGTTGTCATGTTTTCGCTTTCAATGACAGCTGTTTTTGAGCGTAACTTATGGATTTTAGAACATTTACGCATGCTTGTACGAGTGTACATTTTATTCCATTCGCAAGTATTATGCTACAGCCTCAATGGTGCAGTTGGTTACGTCGCCTGTGAAACGAGAGGCCACGGGTTCGATCTCCGCACTGAGTAAATGTTTGTGATCCACACTTATTTTTTTCGTTCTTCGTGATTGTAAGACGTAAAAGTCTCCCATATTTTCTGATATTCAAGATTAAATATTTCATGTAGAATCAAGGCAACTTATATGGCCTAACCCTTTTCAATCGTACCTACGATTGTACAGGAGCGGCGTGCCAATGGAACGTATCTGGGCTGATACAGTACAGTACAGTACAAGACAACTTGTGTGACTTTTGGTTGTATATTGAAATTAACTCGTGTGCATCATTTAAGTATAGGCCTCAAGAATAGGGGGAGGGTGTGTGCTGATCGGTGGGTAATTATAGGCTTATACACAATACGTAGTAGCCAGTGATTACAGGGAGATTTAACTTCTAATGTCTCGGGGTGACTAGTGGAGTGTACTACGCAGCTTAACACTGAGTTTGCAGCGGTGTTGCTTCAAGCAGTCGACCGGTTTGTCTCGTCATTCTCGCCAATACAGAAACTAAAATATTTCTATTTACTGTCATATTAAGAATAAGATCGATAAATACGTTACAAGGCTTGACGGCTATCTCGTTGGATGAGAATTTCTGTTCTAAGTTCCATCTTTGGGTTTGAGATTTGTGTTTACATTTGTAAAATGCTTAACACTATTAACTCACATCGGTATAGAAATTATGCAGGTGCTTTTTTATTGCACACAACGCAAGTCTACTCTAAACAGGGCATACATTTTTATAGCATAGGTCCGGCAAACGAGCAAACACGCATTTGCCTAGATCATAATGAAGAGTTTTCCAACCCTGAACATTGCAATTACTATCCAGATTAGTTACAACGTACGGGAGGAAGGTGAATGCTTGATCTAGCGGGCTAGTGTATGCCCAGCAGTGGGCTATAAATAAGGTGTAGGTATACAGGCCACATCGGCATAACAACGGAAGTAGTTCAAGAGCGACAGTGATAGCTTATCAGAGGACGTGTTTACAGCACACGCACGCGCTAATCTTAGATCATTAGCTCAATTAGATTTGTTTAGTTAACATATACACGAAAAGATCAATACTCACAAACTCACGCCTTCTTCCCAGAAGGGGTAGGCAAAGGTACTACCAGGACATCCACGTTTAGTTTAGTGTTCCGTCTCATGATGTGATAGGGGGCGAGCCTATCGCCATTTTTTGTATTGTATCAGCCCATATACGACCCACTGCAGGGCACGGGCCTCCTCTACAACCGAGAGTACGATTGAGAGTGGTTAGGCCATATAGTCCACCACGCTGGCCTAATGCGGGTTGGCGGACTTTTACATAGCATAGAAATTTATACAAATCGCTATGGTATGCAGGTTTCCTCAAGATGTTTTCCTTCACCGTTATAGTGCCATATCTAGCAAAAATTCCTGAGTCCGTGCTAATATAGGTAATGCATTGAAAAATCACTTTGCCCGACCCGGGACTCGAACCCGAGACCTCACCTTTGTAATCATACCGTAGTACAACTACGCCACCGAGGCAGTCTACACTCATCTAATAAAAATATGGTAATATAACAATTGAACTTTTTTACTGTTAGAAAGAATACTACGATACTATAAGTTGCTGAGTATTGCCGTTTTCGTCTCGAACGTATGTTATTGTTACGTTTTCTAATATTTATCATTGTACCTTTGCTCGTCACAAATAAAAGCTTTTTTTTCTTTCAGTGTAGACTAAATAGAGTATACACAGGCAGGAGAAGGTTATCTATCCTATTTGTTATAGTAATGCATACAATATAGTAAGGGAGACGTGGAAGATCGACCTTCACACACCTGATAACCAGAGATATATTTTTTATCAAATATTATTGATTAATATACGTATGATAACTTGCCTATCGAAAAGTGTTCATGGCTATTTTAATTGAATTAATTTTTATTAAATTTTCTTACTCACCTTCACTCTTTTGTTAAACGAATTAATTTCATCTCAACTGATAGTTTTTAACACTGAGCATATGCCTAGGTAGGCCTGCCTACTTATTTCTGTAAATGGCTACCTAGCAAGCAGATGAACTGGTAAGTCAAATTATGGGTAATTACACCGATCTGACAATCAATCCAAATTGGTATTATAAGAAAGATAATTTAATTACAATAATGCCTGCAAAAATAAAAATAAAACATTATAAAAAATAGTCATTAACACTTTTCTATACGCAAGTTATCATAGGCATGTTTTTTAATCAAAATATTTGATGAAAATCCGTCTCATCTGCTTATCAGACGGGTTAAGGTCGATCTTCAGCGGCTCTTAGATCAGTAGTGTCAGGTTTTGGGTTCAGCTTATGTATGTCTAATTTCAAACTCTCTTGCATGTTTATATGGACGGGATGAGGATAGCTATCCCTCATCGCTGAATGGTCTATTTCGTTTGTTGCAATTGGCAGTGTACTTGCCATCAGGATCTTGTAGTTCCTTCATTGTGCACTTATAAAGAAATTTCAAAATGTAGCTCTCCTTGTTATAAATATTTTCATTAGACATTTTTCTTGGAAATGTCCAGACATATTATTGTTTGCTTCTTTGTTTATATTTCATCGTAGAATCATTTTCAGTGGAATAAAATAATTTGTTATTCTGCTCTACAAGCGTTTCTGAAAACCAATACATCTGTAATTATATTTAGCGCGGTGTTCTCTGTGAACTAGAGCAATATTATTTTTATTTACATACTTAGAAAGACTAGTCTTGTATTATAGAATAATTATAGTAAATAAAAGACTCAAGGAACTACTCAATTGTTTCTTTCCATTTATTAAAAATATTAAAAGAACTAGTAAAAGTTCTTTACATGAGCCTCTTCTTTACAAGAGCATAGATAGTACTCCGGCCATATATGCTCAACAATTGCGAGTCCCTTTGAGGGGGGATAGGCCACAGGGCATAACCCAGCGCTGGCCTAGTGCTAGTTGGCAATTAAATAACATAATTATTAATAACAAGTTCTCATTTGCGTAAAGACCGTGTATGTTCTTCATTAGCCTGAGGAAATCCATTACTACATAGGTCTCCCTCAATTATTTCCACAGGGACATGCAGGACTCAGCAACCAGCGGCTTTCTGTAAACTTTATTAGTGTCGTACTCTATGGGCTGATAACCCAGGTCTTTTTTCACATTGTCACTGCAGTGAGTAAGTTTTTCGGCTAGAGATAAAAAAATGTAACGGAGTTAAGGTCGGCCAAATGTGGTTGCTACTAGTTGGACCTCTGCCTGTCCTCTCGGGAACAAATTACATTATCTACATACATACATAAACACACGCCTTTTTCCCAGAAGGGGTAGGCAGAGGTGCTACCAGAACACCCACGTTTCGCCTTGTATATTCCGTCCCACGATGTGTGATAGGGGGCGAGCCTATCGCCATATCGGGCACAAATTCCTGACTCCGGGCTGATAATGAATAGAAAAATCCAATATCACTTTGCCCGACCCGGGATTCGAACCCGAGACCTCAGCTTTGCAATCGTACCGTAGTACCACTACGCCACCGAGGCAGTCAGAATTACATTATCTATAATAATAAAATGCTTTAAGACAGTTATGGTTAAGGTGGCAGGAAGCCGCTGGATGCAGGCCGCTTCCAACAGGTCAATGTGGAGATACTAGGGGGACGCCTATGTTTACCAGTGGACTTCCTATGGCTGAAGAGAGTGAGAGGAGACAGTCATATTCATCATTATCATTCATAGTTTGATTATAACTCTCACATTATGCGTTTCAGACTTATCAAGTGTTGTCTGGTTTCCACCTAATACTTTTACCATGTTGTAAAAACACTCTCCACCAATTATGTTTAGACAATTCGTCAAATCCATCCATTTCCCCTCCCACAAATTAATTCCCGGGTCCGCCTTTGTAGATAAGGTAAGTAAAGCGTGTTATCACAGCTGATAACGCTACATTGCCACTCAAGTGCGTATGTTTGATGCGAGCCGATTTTCACGAATACTGAAAAACTTGGAACATGAAGTACAAATTAAATAATAAACATATATAATATGGATAAATATACACCCAACAGTCACATACATAGACCTGAACCCACATTACGATCAATTGAGTCTTGTGTCGTGACACGTGGGTATCAGAAACTACAAGAGTACTGCAAGACTACTTTGTGTCGGTGCGGAGATCGAGCCTGCGGCCTCTTGTTTCACAGCCGGTCTCTAACCAACTGCGCCACTTATGCTGTCGAATTACATATTAAACACTGAGAAATAGTTTATTTTTAATTCTGGCACGACAAAAACTGACTACAACGTACCCGGTGGTAAATTCAACGCATTTATCGGCGAGACGATGATCTCTCGTCGGCGACTCAATAATAGCGTTGACAATACTCGTACAAAGGACGAATTGAAAACCTGATACAGTTGCGTGGGCTTCTTATCATCGCTTACAATGTTATGCGGATATGTACATCCTACCCCCAATTTAAAATGATTTGGCGCTGCATTTTCAACCACAAAGTTTTCTCTATACAGGGTATATCAAGACTGCTACCGAAATCCCCGTGGTAGTTTTAATGACTTTAGACGCAATGCAACAAATTTTTTTTGCAAAAAAAGGGAAGTTATTTTTCTTGTATTTTTTTCCTATCATTTCAAACACAATGATATTTAAAACATTACAAAAGAATCGTCGCGTTTTTTCTTAAAGTTTTCAGTTGCATCGTGTCTGTAGTCACTAGAACTACCATCTAGCTTCGTTTTCAGTAGCACTCTTGATGTACCCTGTAGAATATTTTATTTTCAAACTCCTTGAAGTCCTAATCATTCGAGTAGTTAAAATGACACGCGCCCTACAGTATGACACGTCGCGGTTCTTAATTCACCGTCATGATAAGATAACGACTGATAAGACCTCGTCGCACACCAAGGTTCCGTGGCAATCACACACATGTATACGCATCCGGCATGAAGCTAGTAAAACCATTGTCATCAGACTACAGCAGCCCACTGTTGGGCATAATTAAGTAGGTTCGTTGGGCTTCTACAGTTGTGTAGTGAATTGGATGTTAAAGGACCTCTTATTGTAATTTTATTTGCCCATTTTGGTTTAAACTCACGCCTTTTTACCTAGGATTAGGCAGAGGTGCAACCAGGACATCCACGTTTAGCCGTATGCGTTCCGTCCCATAATGTGATAGGGGGCGAGCCTATCGAAATATCGGGCACAAATTCATGACTCCGGGCTGATAATTAATAGAAAAATCCTACCATAGTACAACTGAGCCACCGAAGCAGTTGGTTTTTATATCAAGGGATAATATTCCTTTCAGTCCCGTGTTCCTTATTCCTCACCGTACTATGGACACAGCCATTTCACTTTTATGTGGCAGACCCCCAACAAATATTAATTTGAATTGATTTTTGAACTGCTTATAAATTATTTTCTTAGACTTTACTGCCTCGGTGGCGTCGTTGTACTACGGTATGATTGCACAGTTGAGGTCTCTCGTTCGAATCCGGGTCGGGCAAAGTGATATTGGATTTTTCTATTCATTATCAGCCCGGAGTCAGGAATTTGTGCTCGATATGGCGATAGACTTGCCCCCTATCACATCCTGGGACGAAACAGACAAGGCGAAACGTGGGTGCCTGGTTAGTGGTTACTACCAGGAGAACCCCTACCCTTCTGGAAAAAACGCGTGAGTTTATGTATGTATGTATTTTCTTAGTGATTCAATAGAATTCGACATTGAATCCACTGATAGCTTTATTTATATTTAAAGTTTTATTTATTTATTTTGAAGGATGACTTATAAACAATTCTTAAACAAAACAATATTTATCACAGCTCGGTTAATTCAAAGCTATCAGTAAGCCTAATGTTCAGTAAAACTACAACGGTGTGGGATGTCATTATTGATTAATAACTCGTTATCTGTAAACCTTGAGCGGTGCATTTGAATCTACTAACATAAGGCTGCAGATTACATATTGTTCATTATTGTCTTGCTGTTTAGTGGCTGCGAGTTCTAAAACGCGAGGATTTGGGTTCGAATTCTAATTGATAATCGAATTTATCTGAGTTCTCAGTTTTGGTTATTGATATTCTGGGACTGGAATTACGAATAGTACCTGGTATAGCGATAGGTACGCCATCTATCGAAATTTTACAATGGGAATAAACTCACTGCCTGTTGTACTAGAGGCAGCTCTACCTACCCCTTTACGAATACAAGTGTGAACTTTATTATCAAGTAAAGTATTCCATGTGTATGTAATGTTTATCATCAGCTCTCCTGCCCCACTAGAGGGAAAAGATTTCTGGCCCTTTCTTCCCAAGTTGTGGTGATTTATTTATTTTCTACTATTTTTTGCTACGCTTAGGTATGTCACGACGTAAGTACGGCTGCTCTCACGGAATAGAAAAAAACTAAAACTTGTTTTCTCTCTTCCGTGCCTGCTCTCTTAGGTTCTGTTTATATATCCCTTTCTCTCTTATTCCCTTTCTATTTCTCAGCTCGTACCGCAGTTAAAACTTAAAAACAGTAAAACGCGTCTTTATATTACGTAGACGTGACTGCCTCGGTGGCGTAGTGGTACTACGGTATGATTGCAAAAGCTGAGGTCTTGGGTTCGAATCCCGGGTCGGGCAAAGTGATATTGGATTTTTCTATTCATTATCAGCCCGGAGTCAGGAATTTGTGCCCGATATGGCGATAGGCTCGCCCCCTATCACATCGTGGGACGGAATATACAAGGCGAAACGTGGGTGTTCTAGTAGCACCTCTGCCTACCCCTTCTGGGAAAAAGGCGTGTGGTTATGTATGTATATTACGTAGAATTTATTTGTCATCGGAAAGCCCAATATGCAACATTCTGGCAGTAATTTGTTCGCTTAATAAATCCTACATTGGTTTCTAGGAAATATTCATGTTGTTAATCATATAATGACGGTTTGTTACGTCTCCTAGTACTGTAGTTTGCTCACTATGGATTGTGGTAGAATAAATGAATTAATGGTGAAGTGTTCTTCTGTATTTTGATAAGTCTTCTCTATCTGTCCATATAGGTACGTCTGAGTATAGGGCACGAGTCTCCCCTACAACCGAGAACACGTTTGAGAATTTTTATTTATTTTTATAAATAAATAAAAAAATCATAAATACACCCAACAGTCACATGCATAGTCCTGCCCCCACATCAAGAACTATAAGTCTTGTGTCAATTAACAGCGAACGGGAAGGTGCTGGTTCAATTCTCAATTGAGGTGATATATTAAATTATCCAAAATTATTTGTTCAGTATTGTAAATCTTCTATTTAACATCAAATATACGATTCTTCACTTGTTCAACAAACAAAAAAGTCTAGTATGTTAGACAATATTAAAATAAAAATAATTCGTAGCAAAATAATGACATGCATAGTGTTATCAAATAGAAAATGAATTAATATTGTAACGGCATTTAGTACAAGTTCATTATATATTATTTTATATGTGTTTCTGTTTGTTTCCTGCGTTTAAATATCGCGCTGACCCTACACAGGGATAAAGGCGATAACACAAGCTATAATAATAACGGTATGACCTATGTAGGTATGTATGTATTTTTGTTATAATTAAAAGCTTTATATAAACACTGCGATATTTATTTAAATGAGTCAACATATATGCCTATATTTGATTACGTATTGAAATATTAAATACGACTTTGAAATGTATTTGATACGTTTTAATGCCTTTTTATGAAGGTTTCGTAATTATTTTTCTTTGTGTAGATAAAAAAATCTATGGTTTTTAATATGTCCCATTTTTGGACCGGGGACATTGTTACTATAAATGATAGAGGTCATATCACTATGCTGGCCCAATAAATGACTGATAGACTCCAAAAGCTTTGAAAAATTCTTGAGGAACTAAAGTAAATTTTCTTGAAAACTCCTATGTTTGTAGAATTTACTCATGGTTTCTCTCTTATATTAAAGAATCTTTTTTTTCTTTTTTTTATTCCAGATCTCTACTTATAAATTATGACTAAATCTTACTTGTTCCATAAAAATTAAAAAATATATTTGCAAAATCATTAAGTAACAGTTTTGATAAATCTTAACGTTGGTTAAATATTATATAATTTGCATACACCATGCAGTAATGTTGCATAATTCACTAAAGTTCAATACACTATTATGTAAATGTCATCTAAGACACACTTGACTTCCAACAAAAACGAGCAGCGGTCACCACTAATGACCGTCCTCGAAGTTCACCAGGCGAGTGGCGAGTGGTGAGTGCTCACTTGCATCGCTGTCTCCAACATTTACCATAATAACAGCTATAATGTCCCGTTGTTTGTCATCCGCGGCACAAAAGCCGGTGTGTTAATTAAATGTCCATCAATATTATTTGTCCACGCAAACATTAATATATTAAACTTCCTCGCACTGCCGACATAAAGGAATGGCGCACAAACATTTTCAAACAAAACAATCCATGATAGAAGCAATTAATATAATAAAACCTTCATTTAGGCCAAACTACCGAGCGGTGACGGCGAACGCACAAAAATCTCTCTTTCTCTGTCGGTCGTGCGGCGATCCCGCTATCTGTCCTCGTCGCACGTTCGAAATACCGTAAGCGAGAGGCATGGTGGGCGGGCGCGGTGGGTATTTTTTCACGGTTAGATAACGGCCCAAACGGTTCGCATCTAGGCGCCTTTCCGCATAACGATGTTGACTTTTGGCGACTATAAAGAACCTTGTCATGTTTTTTTTACAATCCAACATGGCGATTAGTCTGATTGGAAATTTAATTAGTTTAATCTGCTGATATAAATGCAATCGTCCCTGTTTTTTCTAAACGAGGTAATGAATTCTTGTTTTAAATGAAAAATCCATTACAACTCGCATAATATTTTATGATAAAGATTAGATGAACGTTTTTATGCAGCCAGTCGCTGTAAGTTAATTTATTTTAGTCTGTGGCTATATGTAGCCCTCTTATTTCCATTTTCAATTAGTGCAGACGAATGACAAAAATGGCAACACTGCATTTTAATATCACAAAAGTTATCTGACATCTGCTATTCCACAACAGAAAACAAACATTAGAAATTTTCTTTAACTTATTTTGATTTCTTATTGTAACATTTACAATCTGAATAAAACAATTCCACTAAGAGCACAGATAAAAAATGCCCCACTGACATTTCAATTGGCGGGAATGGAACACAACAATGATTTATAAAGAGGCGTGTAAATCAAGTAGATGCGGTTTGCAATATGTAAAAAAACCGCGAGTATCAAATTAAAAACCTACAACGCAATACTAAAAACAATACCTACCGCGTTATTTCCTCAAACGCGCCATTTTAGTTGTTTTTTGCTAAGCGCATTAATCATCGCCACTTGACCGTGGTTGGCTGGCTATTATTCGTCACATAACATAATTGGTCGGTTTTTGAATTAATTTTTTGCTTAGATACCTACTCGGTTACCGCCTCGTGACCTTCGTTATTTAATCGCGCCAACATCCTGTTAAAACTAATGTTTTACATTTAAATTGTGTTACACTATCCGCATGTACAATTAAGCTGAATGTTAACATTTCCGTATAGGTACATTTAGAACTATAAACTATACCATTTGCAAGTTTAACGAATCAATAGACTATACTATAATCAGTCTGCAAATGAACAGACTATGCTATCATTAATTTGTCTATGATATTCTAAATTCAAAAACACATTTTAAAAATAATGCAGCAGAGATTTTAATAGCAAATAAGAGATAAGCGTCCACCACGCAAGTTTGTCCAGCAGTTGTGTATAGTTTGCGTGGTGCAGGTGTGTCTCGCTGCGCGGACGGTTGTACAGCAGAAACCCAATCCGCGAGACAAGGCCGCGCCCTTGTTCCAATAGTCCGGTGCGCCAATACCTTCAAATGTATGTAATTACATATCTAATTTACATTGTTCGCATTGATGTTGATGAATTTATCGCAGACGCACTGCTGCCGAGATACTGCTGATTGACGTTATTTACACCATTCTAAGAGACTATTGGCTCGATTAAGCTTAGATTTATGCCAACAGTTTTCGAATTGAAAGTCAAGTTAATTTTGAAGGACTGGGACTGAATCTCAAATGATTTTGTTGGCATACACTGCACATTCTTAAGTTATTAAGATAAATCACATTATGGAAGTCGTACACGTGAAAGAGACAGAAAGAATGTGCTGCCAGTCTCGCGGTATTGAGAGCACAATCTTTGTGTTTCTTTCTTACCAAGTGGTCAATTTGTGAGGCAATTGGAGTCCATCATATGTGTAGTTGGATAAAGACTTGTCATAGTAAACCACTACATTAATACCGTTTGGGTTTCTGTCTAATGCTAGGCTTACTGAAGTTTCACACATCTATCTGGTCAACAATAAAAATACATAAAACTAATATTTAACAGTTTCAGGTGAATAACATATTTAGGGATATTAATTTTTACATTTCTAAAATATTCGCAAATCTTTTGTAAACTGTGGGATTCTGTCTAGAACTATCTGTCTACTCTCTCATATTAAAAAAATTAAATGATTCTATTTATAATAATTAAGGTTATAGATATTTATGACGTTAAAGAACGCATACATTCCGGACAACATCACTAACTCAACCGTCAGAATAAGATAAGGGAGGTACCAAGAATGATAATTAATGATGAGTATTTAATTCAAATTTGAATTTTGAACTAAGAATCAATATAGAAATCGTTTTCAAATTTTAATTAAGAATCGCAATCGAATCAATTCCAAGGTTTATGTTGATTAATGCCTTCTGTGGAAATTGTTCTTCTAACGTCTTTCGGATAACTATAGCAGAGCCTTAGATAGTCTACGCAGAATCCAGAATAGACGCTACCTTCAATATTATTGATTAAAGCATAACAAATAATTGAGTATATAGGCAACGAAAGTAATGCGACTGTTTTATTGAAAACGGTCCATTTAAAGATTTGTTATGACGATCCCTTAGGTCAGCGAGGGTATCAAAACAATAACTACATTTAAACACACATTTCTTATATTATCCATCTTTTAAGGACAGAAAAACAAGTATCAATTACAAGGTATTGTCTGCGATTGAATGTGATCAGCTTACTCCTATTTAAGACTAGAAAAACTAAATATTGGAATATCTAGAATGAAATATAAAAATTATGTTTTAGTACGTGTTCGGGCGTGTTCAGCGTGGGACGTCCACCCTCTAGATAGTCAGACGACCTGGTGAAGGTCGCGTTGTGTGTGACTTGTTGTGTGACAGTGGACTTCATTTGGCTGATGGATTGGATTGCATTGGAAATGTTCTGGTAGTCAGGTATTCGTATCCATCCGGGTATCGACATCGAAAACTACCAAATAGAGCCGCGCAAGTATTTCATATTTTGCGTTGTATTTTTACACCCGTTTTCTCGCAGGTCGGTCATAATTTTGTCGATCGATACTTTGAATTGCATTGCACCTACCATCACTGTAGTTATTTTGTCGGCTAGTGTGAAAATAGGTTACTTTAACCGAAGTCCCAGTTTAATATCCACAACCGATCCACAATCGGGCTCATGTACCAGGGTATTATAAGTTTTAAGATATACACGTACAATTTAATGCGTGTGTTGCGGTGGGTTTTCTCTAGCCGTCGGGTCCGGTTTGTGCGGAAACAGGTGCTTGCAATACACTCCGTATACATACATACATCTACAGATAAGCGATAAGCGCTATTAATAATTGAAGTTTTAATTAAAATTGTTTTGTGCCAGCGAGTGCATGTGAATTTGTTTGATAATGTTCGCTTAATTAATGGAGGAAACGATCTCTAGGGAACTGTTGTGCTCATTTTTATTTCAATGAGTTCGCTAAATGCTTTTGTTGACCTCGTAACGGTTAGATTGTTATGGTCACTACCTGCACCAGCGCTAAGATATTTGCCAGCCCTTGTCAAGACTTGTCAGCTACACTATCAAGTTGTGAGAGAATTCGCTTGTCGTTTGAACCTTTCTTCGCAATAACGTAGAATCCTTCATGCAAATCCTGAAGATGCAATTTTATTCTCCTGCACAAGTTTCAAATGTCTGGGAATAATCTATTGCAAGTAAGTCCCCTATCTGGATATTATACTCACCACATTAAGTCTAGTACCGTGCTTTGCCATCATTCAAAATGTTAAAAACCAAGCATTCACATGCTTCATTCGTGACAAACAATTCCACTTACGGCTTGTGACCCACAACAGCACCGTATGCCGTATAATATTTTATCTCTCTATCTACCCCGCAACGAGCATGCGCCACTTTGAGCAATAATCTAGGTGTCGGGCCGGCTATCACAAAACAGCGTGATAAAAAGCTTAACAGTGTGTGTACGAACTGATAACTGAGTGAGGGGATTAGTGCATTTCATGTTTAGACTACCTAGGTACACACGCCGTGGCCTTGTGTGCACACAGAATTGGAAGGTCTATCTATAATATAATATTAAAGTAGGTAGGCATGTGTGGAGTAGTCCGATATCATTGTAACATGTAAAAACGAATACAAATATGTCAGGGATTTAAACTATATTTTATAAAATATAACATATTATGTTTATGCGCCTACCTTGATTCCTCCTAACAACCCAAAAGTTGACTGGGAGAGAATGCCCCAGGAATTAAGTCCGCCTGTATATTATGTATATAAAGCGTTAATAAATAATAAATAAATAAAAATGTACAGAATTGTAGTTAAAAATAGAATTTATAATTTAACAAGGTATGTGAATCTACAAAATTTGGAAATAACCAAATAAAGCAGGAAATCGCTGGATGAATGCTTATCTTCAGCAACAAGCTAAACATGACAATGATACGAGTCTAAGGCGTGGTCTCATAATTTTTAGGCTGTCCACGCTAAAATTTATCAATTATTCACGAGTTAAGTATTATTAGAAATGAACATCATCACTTTCCAAACCTTTATCCAATTCAAGTAACAACATTACCGCATTAAACCACCAGTTCACCTCGAATAAATTAATTGTGAATAAAACTGCAAAGATATTTAGTATTCGCGTCGCGTTGCGTCCGGAAAGATCAGGTAATGTCTAATGCTGATGATCCAAGGTCTAGGCGAGGACGCATCAGCTTCCGCGTTTTAAACCTGTCTTAAATCGCATTTTATTGATCAACTTAATACTTGAAATATAACGGATTCCTACGGATTTTATCGCGAATTTGATTTAATTTTTAATTTTTTTTAATTTCCATACGTTTCGATCACTATATAGTTTTCGTGGTTACGGGACGGACTCCCGTTTTATTTCAATGTGTAATATTTGCGTAAATCTAAGATACCATTAGTAAACTTTATACTTATAGGCATAATATGAAGACTATTTAGGTGCGATTTTTCACTGTATGACAAAAGTAATTCTCCTAACTTTAAGTCGACTGAATATAAAAATTACTGTCGGATAAAAAAAAAAAGAATTAAAGCGCCTTGGAAATTGTAATAAAAAGAGAGAAATAAAACTAATATTTTAATACATCTAAAATACCTAAATATGCCAAAAAAAATTTGAGGTCGGTGCCAGCTGGCATAAATAAGCAATAGGTATAACATCACGCTGTAAACTAAGCGGGTAAAACCGCGGGGCATAGACAGTCGGCGGTCATAAGTTTATGTTTGTTATAAGATGGCATAAAAACTGCTGTCAAATGACAACAAGCGGGATGAACACAACATGAAAACCAATGACTTTATAATGTTAGTATCACGTGCTCTACTAACCAACAACTCATAATTGTATTTATTTAATTACCTTTCATTACCTTACCACGACGTTATAGGACTCTCACACCATTAATTACTTTTCATAACACAATCCAGCTCATATAAGTCCACTGCAGGGCCCAGGCCTCCCCTACCATCTGGAGTTTGAGAGAGATTACCGCAAGACCGCGAGTCCACCGCGCTGGCCTAGTGCGGGTCGGCGGTCTTCACTCACGGAATTTTATTAAGAAGATGGTGTTCGGGTTTCCTCACGATGTTTTCCTATAGCATAGAAGAGGTGATTGTCTATCAATACACATGGCAAGCTGAAGTGGCAGTGGACTGGCCACGTCTGTCGAAGAACCTATGACTGCTGGGGTAAACGTGTTCTTGAGTAGAGACCGTGTCTTGGCTAGCGTAGTGTATGACGCGCTCCAGCTAGGTGGAGTGATGATTTGCGAAAGGTCGCTGGCAGATGCTGGATGCGACAAGCCGAAGACAGGGTGAAATGACGCAATTTGGATATCTACGTCCAGCAGTGGACTATAAAAGGCTGATGATGAGGATGAGACATGACACCGAAAATTCAGACCTTTGCCCCGGGATTTCAATCCGCAACCGCCATCATTTACAAGTACTTTACTAGTAAAAAATACACCAAATTCTTTACCAACACCCTAATCACAGCCTGTAAAAAGTACAAAACGAACCACCCAAATTGGCCTGGATTTCGTTGTCAGTGCTAAGTTGTCGCGCAGCCAATACCACGTCAGCGCTAACGAGCAGGATAAGATTAACGATCGCTAATTATTGCACACACACATAGACACACACACACACACACACAACACATGATAATGGGGCTTTTTGTCACCCGCCTGTAAAAATGGTGTGTGGGACTTATTGAGCTGTTCGGTTGTCTTATTAATGTCCTCACTATACTACATCATGTGGCGACAGTATCTGCACACTATAACGTGGCGTGCCATGACAGTGCTATGAACGTGTAAGTAATGTATGACGTACAATGGACACCTCATCGGTCGGTGACGGAACGGTCTACGGCAGCGTTCCATACAAATACAAAGCATTTTTGATACGTTGTATCCATCGAGAGTACGATTGAGAGTGGTTAGGCGATATAGTCCACCACGCTGGCCTAGTGCGTGTTGGCGGACCTTTACATACCATAGAAATGTATACAAATCGCTATGGTATGCAGGTTTCCTCACGATGTTTTCCTTCACCGTTATAGTGCGTGGTGATTGACTAACAATACACACATGTCTACAAAAGGTCAGAAGTGTGCCCTGGGATTCAAACCCGCGACCACCGTGAACATGTAGGCAGCCGCGTCTGGTCCTTTACCAACTGACCACCACGCACTCTACAAATATGAAACAATAAACCACATCTTTAATCCCCAAAATAAATAATCATATGATGGTCAACCAATATTTATTTCGGGTTCTTGTTTTGTAAATACAAACGGCCTTATTCATAGACAATTTCAAAACCTATTTTAGTCATCGAATGTTTTGTCCCTTTCGAACGACTTTTGAATTCAGTTTGAGCGAAGAAGACGAAACAATCGATAGCAAAAATTGGTTTTAAAACTGCCTATGAATAAGGCCAAAAATCTTTGCGCAGTACACATCATTATAGACATTATCTTACTATGAGATCTGTATTCCGTTTATAACTCTTAATTATCAGCCCTTTATTACAGTAAATATTAATTAACAGTACCCCTACTCAATGTCAGTCTCGTAAACAATTACAATAACCGGCCAGTTTAACAAAGGTTTAACTACTCGTTAGTTGGTTAGC
Source organism: Theretra japonica (assembly GCA_033459515.1). NCBI lineage: Eukaryota > Metazoa > Arthropoda > Insecta > Lepidoptera > Sphingidae > Theretra > Theretra japonica. The sequence goes on from CM065928.1 coordinate 2,170,248, forward strand.
ACGTCGTAAAGATGGAGACGGTTGACCACTGTTATTTGTTTCGCCAATAACCTGAGGTAAAATCATTGACAACTGTTTCGATCGTTTACGTCAACTTTATTCCTATTGAAAAGATTTAATGTTCGCAGATTTGTATATAAACTCACGCCTTTTTCCCAGAAGGGCTAGGCAGAGGTGTAACCAGAACACCCACGTTTCGCCTTATATTTTCCATACCACGATGTGATAGATGGTGAGCCTATTACCAAATCAGGCACAAATTCCTGACTTCGGTCTGGTGATAAATAAAAATATCCAATATCACTGCCCAACCCGGGATTCGAACCCGAGACCTCCACTTTGCTCATCCTGCAGTAATACAAATGCGCCATCAAGGCAGTTTTTTTTAAATTAAATGTATATAAGTTCATTTATTACGAATATACACGCTACCCGATATAACAAAGTCGTTTTATCCAGATTAGTCTCGTGGAATTATAAAACATAATTATCCACCCATCATGCCCGAACACCCGCTTATAAACATAGGCTTCCTATAAAAAACATTAACAGGGTCTTAACAGAAACCATCCAACATTCTCATGCAGCCTATAACATATCATTTGTCCATCTTTACACTAAACAAAACTATAATACGAGTATATTAACGCCAAAAACACTTAAAACACGCAAATGCATTTGCATTATTTTAAATCATTCAAAAAACGAAACACCGCACGCCAACGCCATCTATGGCCGTCTCTCCACAACGTATCCTAGACAGCTTAGGCCAGCATCCGCGCCTGCGACAGGTCCCGTACAAGCTGGACGCAGTCTAGGCCACGCGAGCGTACAAGGCCACTAGCGCGCTGGGACCACGCGTTGTGATTTGTTAGGACAATTCCCGGTGTATTTATTAGGGCTATTTAAATTTTACAAATTGTAATTAAGGGGTTGATTGTAAGCGATCTCTGTTATCCCGTAAACCCAGTATTTCAGGATAGTTAGTGCGTGGAAGTTTTTCGTAAATTAATGGTATATAAGTCTATCTGTTTTTCAAAGATGTCATGATTGGTTTTATGGGATCAGCTTACAACTAGCAGTGCAAGATTTAGATCCTAGAGTTTTTAAACGTGCGTTGACTAATCTATAATATCCATTAAATTATTTTTGATGATCTCAAACAAAAGAACGCATTAAACTTATTTGATAACTTTAAGATTTAAACTGTTTTTTAAATATTTTTAGAAATTATCATGAAATATGCTGCGGTGTAATCAGTTAAGAGCAGACTGAAAAACTATTTTAACATTATGACTATGTTTTTAAACAAAAAATGCTTGTTTTTAATGCCAACATTTTAGTATAGATTGTAAAATTCTGTCATGACTGAAATTGTAATCATAACGTAGGCAATGTCAGTTAAATTTCTGATTATTACGACTGGTGCGGTGTATATAGTAATTATCACCTATACATGTAAGACGGAAAATACACACAATACAATCCAACAAGGAATGATATCATAAACTAAACAGGGAATATGTAATCCCCATAATTTTCCACGGACTGGTTTTAGTCCCACAATACCTATATTTTAAATAAAACTGATATTTTATCTATAGATCACATATAGCTAATATGGAACGTATTTATTTATGACTAAATCATGGTATCCTCAATTAATTCTACGTGATAAAGATTCAACCTGACTATTTATGAGATCTTGAAAAGGCTTACATGAATAAAAATATGTTGGTTTTGACGTCAACTGGGCTGCATTATAAAAGTCCTTATATGGGTATTAAGTGACAGTCGCCTTATAAAATGCAACTTTGTTGTATTCATTAGGTTTGCTTGATATGTTACTAGTGTACTCGATTTATTGGTAGCAAAATTGTATTAAATTGACTGCTTAGTTTCGTAGTAAATATGACGGCTTGTGGTTCAGTTGCAATATAATCCCTTCATCAGTCAAGAATGGTTGTTGTATCAAAGGAAAAGCGTATTTTGTACTAACGCTGATTGATGAAGAAAAGAAGAATGGTTGTCTGGTAGATTGACTTAGTGCAATAACCCAGCCATTTGAACTTTGTTGTCCTGTTATCTCTTCATACTTTTATGTTTAGAGTGTACAATAAAGAATAAAAAAAATGAAGAAATTTGACGAGGAATCTTAAAATATTTTTGATAGTAAAATTCCACTGTAGATTGGATGTCGAAATAGTAATTGTAGCAAAAGTAAATTCCATAAAATTATTCGTTTTATTACAATAATTTCTTACATTTACGACACTTGGTAGATGTACTATAAAATCATAGTATAAGTTACAGTCATTTAAATTCTACCGTCCTTTATTACTTTAACCTGGATATCCGTAGTGTAACATATTAATAGACTATTTTTAAATACCAAGTTACGTTTGGATTTAATATGCCTATAAAAACCTTTTACTGGTTCCTCCCTTACGTTATTTCGGAATATAACAGCCACACGCAAGTTTTCATAGAGATATACCAGCTCGTCTGTGTAATATTTAAATGGATGCTACATGTTTGCATGTTTTCAGCATGTGCGGGCTAATTCGCCTAGGGCGGTACTACTGTCTCGCAGAAAAATGACTTTTTATAAGAATTTTAAACTTGCGTTTTTCATTCAAGTATATAACTAGTGGTCAATGAATCTTTCCTTAGCCTGACTTCCAATATCTTACATTATTAAAAGCCTGTAATGCAATTACAACTCCCTAAATAACTAAATGGTATGACTTATGAGTATTCTTTTGTTGCAGTAATTAATTTTATTCAGATAAGCCGCTAATTCATTCGCCCCTCCATTACTATAGACACAATTTATGTACACGTAGACAATATCTCCATTTGCTTATTATATGCTGTATTTAAGAGTTATTATTTTTAATTTGAAATTTATTCCAGAAATGGCAGTAGACTTTCCCTCTGTCACATAATTGGGCGGGAATATATTTCATTCAATGTCACATTTAATAAAATAATACATCCCCGCTATATTGACGCTAGTACCATCTCTGCCTACCCCTTGAGAATAAATACGAGCATATATGTAAATAAGTTTAACTCATATTGAACTATAATAGTATAATAACGCAAATACGTTAGGAAAGTTCTAGAAATGCGGCGGCATGGGCACCAGAGCTGCGCGTGCGCTCGTTCTAACCTACAAACTGGTTAGATTTCGTGACACCCGTGTCTACGCGTGTGTGTACCCATTCACAACTGTGTTGGTTTATTCAACAGCCGGCCACCTCGTGTTTACTCCCACGTAACACGCAGCCACGCGATTATCAACTCTATTGCAATGGTATAAAACATTCTGGGAACACGCGAGATGTAGTGTCGAGTTGTAACGTCACTTGTCATGGCATTGGTCCGTTTTGGAATGATAAAATGGGCGTTGTGCGTCGGTATTACAGCTTGTGTTTAGATTTTTGTTACACAGTGTCCGGGTGTTGGGTTATGTGTGCGTGCTGGAAAACTTATGGCGGTGTGTGAGTGTCAGTTTTATCTGTGAATTTTGTAGATAACTTCGAGTTTGAGGTAGTATACTATATTTATATACTTACTTATTTACCGGCTTGTACAAGGTCACTAACATGAGGCATGTAGTGTGTGTACTTCATCGAAACTTCATGAAATAATATTATTAATTTACTGCATCCCATAATGCATTTAACGAATATGTATTAGTGTTCATGTTTGTCTCATCAACTCAGTACAACCTCCTTCATTAGCATTACTTCATTGTTACTAACGCGAAAAGCTTGTAGTAGCAGTTACATCACATTTACTCATACTAATGCATAGGAATTATGTGGGTACATTTTTGACATTGTAAACCTTTTAGGTTTATGGGAAAAAATGTTTGAACCTACTTCAAATTCATCTCAGTATTACTGTCTCTCTCACACAATATAACAATATATAATATGATTGAAAACCGTAGTCTTACAAAATCCACTATACTATACTGTATAAATCCATAATTGCTATTAATAAGCACGAGATTCCCCTAAAACCGAGAAATTTAATAAAAAATCTTCTAGCATATGTAAAAACATATCGTGAGTGCGTGGTGGCCTCGTGGTATCGGACCAGACTCGGCTGCCTACATGTTCACGGTGGTCGCGGGTTCAAATCCCAGGGCACACCTCTGACTTTTCGGAGTTATGTGTGTATTGATAGTCAATCACCACGCACTTTAACGGTGAAGGAAAACATCGTGAGGAAACCTGCATACCGTAGCGATTTTAAAAAAATTCTACGGTGTGTAAGTCCGCCAACCCGCACTAGGCCAGCGTGGTAGACTATATGGCCTAACCACTCTCAATCGTACTCTCGATTGTAGAGGAGGCCCGTGCCCTGCAGTGGGTCGTATATGGGCTGATACAATACAATACAATATGTAAAAATCTCTTTAAATTGAATTGCGCGATAACTACATAACCAGTTTTTCAATCTAACTATGAGCTCAGTACTTAAAGATTATTTCCCTATTTACAAATAAGAATTAAATAGCTGACTATTTGGAGATGTTAATATATTATTTGGCCTGGTGCGTATTTCCATAATATAAGGTAAATTTAATGTCCGTCAAGAGTACATACAAGGTAATACAGATTTAATAACACGGCTATAAATCATGTCATATTTATTTATTAGTTATGTTACATTACTTAACTGTAACTAAGTAACGTATCATTATCAAGTTTATATTTATGAAACAGAACTATATCATAATATATTTTAATCTTTTCATAATTTCGCTGTTTGAGGGATTTCATTTTACTTTTTGACGTCACGAATAACCTCCTCTACGTTAAAATATAGATTTTGACCCTTAATCAATTTAGCCAAGACCTTTTTTAGCGTGTATTTTTTCAATATTGGGCAGTTGGATCCGATATAAAGCCAAAAAGGCTGTATCCAAAATGATGTAGGTATATTGAATAACATATGATAGATAATTACCTACAATAAATTATTTTCATTTCAATTTTATACTTAGGTACCTATATAAATATTTTTTCAACTTGTTCTTCTATAAGTAAAACAATGGAATATTGCTGCACTTTGTTTCAATACATTACGTCATACAGCCGATCCACTACAGTTAATAATAGTTATACTATTGCAATTAATATTTTACGAAAAGTATCCTTGTAGCTAACTGAGGCAAGACATCCTCTTTCCGTTGCACCCAAAGTTATTGATGCGGTTGAAAAAGTAAGGTTTTAATAAAAGCTCTTATGAACGATGTTCCACCATAAATTGTCGCCACGTCACCGTGATAACTAAGACACGCCATAATATCGAAGCATTTCACAATACTAATAGACAAATAATAAGGTCTGAACTCTAAGCGATTTGGAGCCACCTGACTTAATAGAGACCAAATACTGGCGTAGTTAGAGCGATAAACTTACTCGCAAACATATACAGTAACATTATAAACGTTACGAAGCTGACATGATAGATTCCTACATAAAAATTTTCAGCGATTTTTGAAATAAATCTAATAAACAATATTACGTTATATAAAGTCTTAGTATTCTAAAACAACCCCGAAGCTAACTCTGCTTATCCTCAAAGAACAAAGCGCATTAGTTCATCAGATACTTGTAAACAACACAAAATTCCAACAGTTTTGTACCGGAAAAATACTAGCTTAGCGCTGAGCCGTGACTAAGCTAGGCATCCTAGACATTTTATAGATTACCTATAGCGCACGTTCCGCGAAACCGAATAAACATCATCCGTCACGGAAAAGGAAAATAAAATTATATTTACAAAACAACTTAATATTGTTGAAAATGTTGTTTCAAATTGTGGTTAAAGATCTTTATTTGTATTGTATTGTATTGTATCAGCCCATATACGACCCACTGCAGGGCACGGGCCTCCTCTATAATCGAGAGTACGATTATTTATTATTTCTTTATTTACTCAAAAGAAATTAACATTTCACTTCATGAGTTATGTACAATATAATAACTAAAGCCAACATCAGAACATTAATCAAACTATAAACGTATTTGTTAATTCTAATTACAAAACAAATTATGTTTTTTTGTAAAAAAATACATGTTTTTATCTATCTATGCTCAATAAGTCACAATAATAAGCCCCAATGAATTCGGTGAAGATGAAGTGTTGTATGGAAGAAACTAGACACACAAAGAGATGGCATACTTGATTGCTTCCCTGCTGAGTAATTGGTTATTTAGCAGCATAGAAATACACGATACTATTTTAGTACAATCCAATAGCGATGCTCAATAAACTGCACCTTATACTCTCTGCTACTGCGTTTTCTATCGCTTTACGAAAGAAAATTACAGACTAAAGACACAATGTAACTAAAATTTTTGCAAAACATGCGATGATTTTTTTTCCTATCATCGTATTTGGGTGTTAAATACATCCATTTTCCTAAAAAAAAAAAATGTACACACTTTTATTTTTCAATACGCTATAGTACGCAAGGTTTTAAATTATAATTTTAGCAAAAGCTATGGAATTACCACCCAAACAAACAAATTTAAAATCGTCGCGTTTTTTCGCCAAATTTTTTGTTGCATCGTGTCTGTTGTCACTAATACTACCACCCGGCTTCGTTTTCGGTAGCAGTCTTGATACCCTGTATAGTTCTTTTCCATAATTCTGACCCAATGTAGGTAATTTCAGTAGTTAAATAATATTTAGAATAATTTGTCACCCCCAAATAGTGAATAGTAGATGCGTCAGCTGCTAGATAAGTGGTCGGCGCGGCCGTGACACACAAACGCGCCACGCCGCGGCGCACATGTCCTAACGCGCAAGGTCGGACTCATTTCGCACTGTTAACGCATTATGCGTCTTGCACTCGGAGCTGGCTGTATTCACGTGTTTGGGGGACTGGCGTGAGATGTCTTTCGCCTGCCACTTCGATTAGGTGAAGTAGAGAAGGCTGTGCTTTGTATTTTTCTAAGAGATCAATTCAGGAATGAGAGTCTTGAGAGTCTGTTTGCAGCGGTTGTGAAGGCTCTTGTAAAAGCCTATCCATTACTAGAAAACTCTGATATTAGCCTCATCAAATTGTCCAACATCTGTCCATCTATCTATAGACTAACCCTTACTTAGCGAGGTAGAGTAAGGACCTAAATCTCCTTTATACTTACAACCCAATAAAATTACTTATATCAGCTGATATAGATAGATAGAACTTCTAAAATACACCACAATCCCCGCTTCAATCATACCAAGAACATCTTACATTAACGACTGACACGACTCGTATATCACAGAAAGGTATTAAAAGTTTCTAAACTGCGCAAAACTTTTTCGTCCCGACTCCACTCACATCCAAAGCAAATATTTGCAAATCAAACATATTTCAATAAGAACAAAACTTGCAGCCCGTTATTACATAGCCCGTTTCTCGACCATATAGATACAAATCAAGGCATTTTGTAATCCCCATACACACAGTTCATAACTGCATCGTCGATGGCAAATTAAATTTACTTATTTGGTATCCCCGTACAACGAGCGGAAAAGAACTGCGCGTATGGATTTTTAATTACCATTTACCAATAAGCGTTTTCCGGTAATATCTCGAACTGGTATTCCTTTTAAATGTAAACAATTATAATTAATTGTTTAGTTTACGTTATTTAACAGTGGTTGGGTTGAAGAGTTAAAGCTGGGATGTGGAGACGAATTTTATTTGTATGTTTCCTTTATGCGCCACCATAATTAAAATACAACAAAATAGTAAGTACACTAAAAATGTATATATTCTGTATACAATAATGAATACACGACACTCAAAGTTATGTGTTTAAATCGGTAGAGTTGCCATTATTGACGATTGCTTCAGAAAACTTTAAATTGGAATGGATTTTTAGAATACCTACTCGTAAATAATTTCGCGAATCAAACAATACCCGAACTCATTTTTTCTTTCATCACAGGTATTAAAGGGTAATCAAGAATTTGTCAGCATTAGATCAAATAGAAAGCTAATAATAAGCCAAAGTCTAGACGGAATTAATATAACCGGGATCTCCATGTTTCTCGATGCATAAATACCTCAAAACCAATGGGATAATCCATAAATCTTGTAGCTAGAATTTAGAATAATTCTGCGTCTATATTGCAATTGAAATCACATTTGATCGAAGGAAATCTCTTAATTAGAATAAACAGAATTAAACATAATTAATTAATAGTCAACATGTACATTTCAAGAAGCAGGTCATTAATTACAGGAGAACAAATACATCCTATGATTTACTTATTTATTAATATTTGAACTCAACTCTATTTACTTTAAAGTTAAAAGTAAAGAATCGAACCGGCTTAATCAAAGTTATAACTATAGTCTTTCAAACAAAACTAAGACCATTAGGCAGTCACATTGCATACAAGTTGTAATAGCGAAGTTTTCTAAACGTTTACAATGAGCGAGGGAAGAAAGCGCGACCCGCCGAACTCTAATCTTTGACCGCGCCACGTACCACGAGAACATTGCTAGTCATACTTTTTTAATTTCAAAAATATACTTAAAGTATAGCCATAAAAAATAAAGGATACTGGAAAAACTAATCACTGGGTGCTACTGCTTTATTTTTCTAAATTTTCTGTACTATCATGACCAAATTAAAGAAAAAGAAATTAATTCTTCAAATGTCGTTTCCTGGATCAAGTTCACATAACATTTTCACACCTATCGGTTTAGTTTTAGATCGTATGTGACAATTGCTATATATTAATATATTAAATTATTCCATGAACCCTCGGTATCATAATCTTTTAAGTAAGCATTTTCGTTGTGTTTAGTGGGCTTATCATCAGCCATTTTAACCTGCATGTAATTTGCATGGCCGTCCCAAAGTTTGATAGCCTATACTTAGACAAAATGATCAGCGAGAAAAGTTAAAAGTTCCATTGTTCTAAAATAACCCTCTGAAATGTAACACAAAATAATTCACAATTACCCCAAGAATGTCTCAAAGTAAGAATGTCGAGTACTAATTTAGTCTCAAGTTCCATCTTGCGGTAGAAAAAGGCCCGTTTCGTGAAATGTAATAATTTCCACAAATGGCCGTGGATGTGTGGCTCGCCATATTTTTTCTCCACAATAGTCGGCATTAGAGCTCAAAGAAAATTTCCCCGCCATTTTACGAGTTCACGTTAACAAAAGAAGTTAATTTGTGTGATTCGAAACGCACCATCATTTTGTTATTGCGTCCGCCATTTTTGTGTTTGCGCGCGTTTCTATCTAGGGTTACCAGCTGAAGAAATTCAAGAAAGCTGCGTAGAAATTTGTATGGTCTTAACAATCGTACAACTTCAAAAACAAATTTGTTCAACTTCTAGCAATTCATTGTATAATTTCTTTATTTTTGGTTAATACACATAGCATTACGGTAATATTGTTCAACAGAATAGAGTGTTCCTCAAAGCTCAAATTTGCTTTGTCTTCATAATTGCACTTTTTAACCTCTGCAAAGGTAAACGGCATTTAAAATTAAGTAGTTCCGCTGGTATACAATTTTAATTATTTACCGAGCAAAATACAGTCTCTAGCTATTATGAACCTATTCAAAAGAACGCACTAGGCGGCATTTTCGGCTCGCCTCATCCAATTACCGCGGCGGTCTGAAATAAAAGCTATAAAAATATTAATGTCCTTTTCGTGAGCAACACTGCGAAATTATACATTACTAGACGCAAAACCGAAAATCATGTTCCATCATGTTTTCCCATGATGGCAACCCTGTTTTCTACTGTCATTAGGCAGTGGTACCAACTTTGTGAAATTACGTGCTACGGCTGCGTTCAAGTATTAAATTATGGGTTTTTATGGTTTACGTGTGTGCGTGTTTGTGTCTGTGTGTGCCGCGGCTAATTGTATCGATTATGATGATATTTCTTACGATTATCGATTTAGGATGCGATTTAAAAATATATTCGAATCATCTGTTGATCGACCATTAAATGGTAGTTTTTTCGTATCATCCCTTACTTATTACTCTTATTAGTTTGCTTCTTGATACCATCTTCAATAAATATCCCAGGAAATAATGGGAACACATACACCGCTGACATTATTTTACGTCTAAGTTTATAGTTTACTTATAACAATTTTGGAAGATTAACCGTAGACAACTAAAGGATATTCTTGTGATACTTCACTTATGAGGATCATAATATGGTAACCAGGTTTAGAATTGAAGCTCTGATATTAGTCTTTAAAAAAAGACCATAATAATGCTATATTTTGGCAACATCCCATATCACCTCACACACGTCCCACTATCAATCCTCTCCCACTGTGAAAAGCGCTTTGAACTTACCACAGTACCCCAACACAGGTATCAAGTTTTTAGACAATATAATTACCAATACCAGGAAATATGAAGGAATTTTCAATTAACCCTAATCGCGCACGAAGCCTGCATATCGGGGCCTGTAATACCCGTCATTAGAAGCTGTAAACAAAGAGCAGTGCGAAGTTGGATGAAGTCGACCCCACAACAATTTTTACCGCAGACCCAATAACCGATGTCCGAGCTCAGCTAAATACCGAAAGTGTTTAAATGAAAATAGTTCGACCATAGTTCCGTTGTCAATGGACAGCGTATGATCGAGCGGGAGAACAGTATGCAAGGTGGAAGTTTTGTGAATAATTAATGGGAATCTGAAGGCAAGGCTTGGCGAATTTGATGAATTTCAACTAGTTGTGCCTTGAATTTATTAGAGTGTTGAGCATTTTTTGTGGATAGCAAGTCTCATATAAAGACAAATTGGGATGAAGTATGGATGTATGAAATCCAAAAGCCAAAACTACAAAATGTACTTGTGAATTTTAGCTGAATAAAATTAGAGCATTTTTTGTCAATTCTCCACTTCATCCTAAGTTCTTCAGACACATCAGAACTCTTTGTAATGACAACATTTTTGACATAAAATGATAATTTTATCAGACTAACTCCAGGGCTTCCATAGCACAGGTGCATATCAGCAGTACTGGGATAATAAGCTGATTAATACGTGTTATAAGTTGTCTCACTGTTCTCCACGCGCGGCGTCACCACCAGTACAATGGTTATATTAAAATAGTTGATAGGCGTTGCACAACGCACACCTGCGCCACACTCATCTATTTAATATATTTACATTCGCACGTATCAATGTTATTGAATTTACATTATGTAACTTATGTTTTTACTAAAATCGTTTCTACAAATGATGTCAGCCGAATTGTTTTTAATTGTTCAATTTATTACACCTTTCAATTGTTTTATACCCCTGCTAGTGAAACACGTGTGTGCTTAATGCTTTAACGTTTGTCTTTTGACATGAGTTTTGCGTGAAAATAATTTAGGTGGCTGTAGTCAAATGTATAGTACAATATAGAATGGTATTTATAGTTGCATTATATCAGTTTGATCTTACCATTTTGGAGTGATTTTTAAGCAGAGCTATTTTTGAATACCGACACCCATATGTCTTTTTTATTACCTCACTAAATAGTTTTCTTTATAATAATCTTAAACTTCTTCAAGCAACCTATCTATAGCTCCTCACATATTTTCTACTGCAGGGCTCACCAATTTAGAACAGTCTTCAATATCATGTTCATCTTTGGGCTAAGTATTTCCATTGCTGACCATAAACCCCTCCCCCCCAAAGGATCTCTACAGGGACCCTTCAAAAGCGGCCAATACAACTTCCTGCAACCTTCATATCCAAAAGCATTTAAAGTAATACAGTTTTTACTAGACCACCTGCACGAAGGTTTTACAAAAGCTATTATTTAAAACTCATCATAACTATAATCCATGTATAAACACGTTTTAACCTGTCTTAACACTTGACAATTATTGTTTGAGATAACGACAATAAATGATTTTAAAATTGCACCTCTCGTGTAATTTGTGAAAACAATCGCGTACGTTAATTTGCACGTCCGTTTATATCGGAGTTAATCTATTGTGATACAATGAGCCGTGTAATAAAACTGATGGGTTGCTTTCTGTGCGTTATAATAATAATGTTATTTGTCGTGGTTATTATATTTTACTGTCAAAAACAATATTTTATGCATGATTATTTTTTAGCAAATGGCAGTCGAATTCTGAATATTCGTCACCCAAAGCTCTTTTTGTGATGGTTTGCATAAAGAATTATTTTTAAATATTTCTTATGTATCAATTAATCATCCAATTTATAATAAATAAATCTTCATTTTAATACTATAATTGCATCTCATTTTACAAAACTCAACATACCAGTTTTACAGCTACATTTCATACAAAGAAAATTAATCACAAAAGTTATTATATTGGTAATTAATTAACCGTATATCAACCCTACAATGAACACGCATAAGTAAAAAGCCATGTAATCAAAATGTATATAATTTAAAAGAATTAAAAGCACCTCGCTTCAGTTTGCCATGTAAATGATCGAGTTAAAATCCCACGGCCGCTTCTATCACATTAAATATGCCATTACGCAACTGCATCTGCCAATAAAACGATATAGAAAACTAATATTACATTATAAGAGCTGGTCCCTTCAAACAAACGGGCCTTATAAGGTACCCATTCGACAAGATGTATTAAAAAAAATTGAAATAACTTGCGTGCAACGACCGGCCGATAGATAGTTAAAAAAAGAATCTAACCCTTTGACAATTGCAAATTAGATCTTAACTCAATAAATTTAAAGTACCATTTCGTATAAACATTACCATGGCAGATGTTCGAAATGAAGATTAGGGGAACTAAGGCATAAAAAGCGATCGGCCAATGGGAGCGCGCGTTCGTTGTTTATCCCCCTCGCACGCTCGTCACTCTCTTTCTAATGGTCATATTTTTTGCCATCTTCTAATTCCTCATTCAAATGACGTTCGATTCCAGAGGCGCGTAACCTTTTATGTCACAAGAAACGGTTGTTTTTTGTAATTATTTCGAGAAACGGTTATACGGTTCAAAAAAAGTTATATCATAGATTATGATCGATGGTTTTTGTTTTTTTCCGTGTTCGCCGTTGCGTGAGCGATGGGAACTGATAAACAATGTTTTATGTTAATTTATTTTTTTGTTCCGTTTCATTATGTCATACAATTGTGGACATATTTGGTTAAACGGTTGTATAATGTACGAGGAAATATAGACGTATTGCAATATTTAATTAGCACTTTAGTATTGCAAATAGAAGTATAATATTCTAGCTAGTGTTTAGTATTTATCGCTGTTTGGTGCATTTCAAACGTCATGGTTCAAGGTTTTCATTTGTGTACTACGCAGAACATTAATTCTAGCCTTCAAACGAAGCTTTTATGGTGTTTAAGAATTTATTACGTGTTATTAAATATTTTATAATTCAAGCGTATCCATTGTATGAAAATGCGATGAACACATTGCTAAATAATAGTGAGTCTTCAAATCCCAGGGCACACCTCTGACTTTTCGGAGTCTTGTGTGTATTGTTCGTCAATTGCTACACACTTACGTAGACAGAAAACATCGCAATGAAAACTGTATACCTTAGAGATCTTTACAAGAATTGAACCTGAATAGGCCAACGTGTTTAATGGCCTAAGCCTTCTCAATCGAATTCTCAATTGTATCAAATACTTAACAGAGAGCAAATATGCGCTGGTATATTATTAGTGTCTTCATTTTTTCTTTCCATCCACAGCGTTTTCCATGCTCCGACAGGCTGTAATTAAGTTTGCACCTATCATTAAAGGCTTGAACGCTAACCGTAGGGTAACGATCACTGTCTAATGTCTTTGCCAAATGTCATTAACCGAGACCACGACGTAACGTGCTCTCTGAAGCAAGAACTCTAGAGCTTTGCTACTGAAGGTGTTTGCTCTATGTTGCGGATTCGAACCCACATTGCTTGTAGCGTAGTAACACCACAACTATGATTATCACATTAGTCGTGTTCACATCGAGTAGGATGTACACACATTTGTTACTTTTAGAAACAATATTTCCTTTGATGTTGCTTTTCGTGTATGTCCAGTTTTGTGAACCAAATAAAAAAAATGTCCTTATCTTATTGATTCTTGTTTATCGATTTACTCTAAAAACTAAGCTTTTTTTTGCATCGTTAAATCAAGCTCAAAATAATTAATTATAAATTAAATTAAACTACATCATACATGACAGTCAAATTTGTGCGTTAAAAAATCGAACCAGCAACCTCTGTCTCAGCAGCTCCTTCCACTCAGACCAGACCAGATCACTCCCAAACTATCGGTAATTTATGAATTCACTTTTGCGGTAGTTTACGTAACTTAAACGCGATTAATAAATATAAAATTCAACAATATTTATTTTTTATTTAACACACAGAACATTGTCAACTATTTGGAGACTATAATTTAAGTTGTCTGCCGGTCCTTCCTTCAAGGTTGTACAAACAGGCCGCGTGGCAGATGGAGGTCGACACAGCATCCTGCATTGTCTCATTTAACGACTGTGTCAGATCACTTGCTCCTTTTGCACTGTACTTTGATTCTTCTTGTATATTCGATTTTTTCTTTATTTTCACACTTGGGTTTTGAATTCTGTTAATACATTTCTTGTCTTGGTCTATTTTAACCTACTTTTTGACAAAGACTTTCTTGGTTTAGAAAACGTTGTCCTTATGCTAGGATCAAAAATAATTCCATTTTTAGGGCAAATTTCACACGCACAATTCCCAGAAATTGACATCTGTAGACCATCAAGATATTTTATTGGCGCGGGAATCAAACCCAGAACCTACAACAACGAAAACTAATTTTTGCCTCTATGCTATTTTGTCCTTAATTGTAGTCTTCATTTCTTCTCATAAAGTTACATATCTCAGTGCTTACAATTAAATATAATTGATTGACGATGTCCTCCTAACCGATTTCGACTATGGCGACTATGCAGGGCCAGATGAATTTAATTATTTATTAATAACTAACCAAGAGAATATTGTAGTTAGAAAACTGGTTTTTGTGTAAGATCGTAGATATTAATGCATTCCAGTTATAGGAGTAATGAACTTGGACCAACTTTCACACGACGGAAAACGACGAGAGGAATATTAATATTATTAAAATCATCAAAACACTTATAGAATGTTTTAACATTCAATGTTGCCTCAATGTTTGTTGTTCAGAAATTCTTCTGCAACAAATCTACACTGATTTACGATTACGAACCCTGGAACAGCAATTTCTTTACTGCTTATCTATACGATTTTCATTACAATAAACCCATGGGGAATATAATAAAACTCACATGTCTTTATCTTTCACTAGATCTGTCATAAGATTTTTCGCAAAACAATTCATAACTTAACAGTAATACCAGGGATAAATTGTAGCAAATAGCAATCCTCAAATTGGACAACATTTAATTCAAGATAACCCCAAAACTCCAACTATAGAAAATTTGTTTAATATTAAAAATATATCAAAAATATATCAGCTCATACAAGTCTCAAAGGTACTACGTACCTTAAAAGAGGTTAAATGATTAAGTGATTCTGAAAGAGGCTTCTAATAACATTATAATGGAAGCAGAGAAATGGATTCATTCAGCCTAATGGCCTTGCGATGTAAATGTTTTGTTATCTTAGGATTATATTCAGATCTTAGATAAGTTTTATTGACAGTATTGTAGATAAAATGTTATTCCTTATTCATGACTGGATTGTTAATTGTGTTATTAACTCCAAACGCGTGTAGCCTTGTGTGCTGATAAAAATATACTCATCTCTTCCTTTATTGCATTTTTTCTAAATAAATTAGGAATATCTTCTTTAAAGAACCTTTTTTTTAGGAGTTCTCATTTTTCTAAGATCGTTTTCTGCTCTACCAAATTTCTGTAAAAAATATGAAGGTGTTTTCATCTAACATGTTTATGTTTTAAGTATTGATATTGCCATTAAGGAGAGAAGATTGTTTATTCCATACGTTGACATTAAAATTATCCCATTATACGTAGTGATATTGCCTTTTTTGTGAATCAATGTTTTCAAGACTCCTTCCTAAATTATTATAAAAATCTTGGATTTGGTAATATCATATATTTTTTTCGATTATTAGTTCGAGTCTTTACTTCTTATTACAAAGAACAGTACCAAGCTTCAGTTGTTTTATTTTTCAGGAGTTACTAAATGCTTCATTTATTTATTAAATAACATTTTACATTAGAAGTTATAGTATAGTTTTCTAAAATAATTTAACACGGAAAGTACTCGTGCCGCAAGCGGGGAATGTTTTGGGTCGACCCGCATAATATTCATGACTAATCCAAATCATTTGACTAATAAATGAGTAATGCAATACGCCGAAGTAATTATCTGTGATACCGGTTGTTTATGGTTCAGAGAGTGCTTACTCTATGCCCAAATCACAAGTGTAAACAATATCAAATTACAGTTTTGTAGGCCACAATGTGGCCGATTTCATTAATAAGCATTTTAAATAGACACGATGCATAAATACGAGATTTTGGATCCGTAAAGAAGGCATACAAGTAATATATAGTAATTTAAATTTAAAACAGATTTTGTATACTGTGCTCTAAGTTTGTTGAAGAAAACCAACGAAAGTCGAAATCGATCATCTAATGATGAATTATCGTTGTTGCCCGTGGACTTCTGTTTGCCTTCTTCCAAGTTGTTGAGTCCGAGCTACAATGCAGCTGTCAAGTTGTTACATTACCATAGCTTCCAGTTAGAAGGAAGGAATTTTTTTCGGCACATATATCTACCACCATAGAATTTGCATCTATAACTTGGCAATAGCTTTAACTGTATCTTAAATATTCTTACACAAGACTATGAAGTTCATAAGATTCATCGTATATTTTCGTAGACATTCACCTCCTTTAGAACTTTGTCTTCAGTCGGTCCTTCATTATTAAGGATTGACACTCTCAATTATATCGATGACGTCTGACCACCGGGTTCAGTCTTCTGCAGCCTGCTTGATTAAGTGTTTTGTAGTGTTCTTTTAGCACAATGGAATAATATTGAGTCTTCTCAAGTAACGAGACGGGAAGTTGGTGCCGAGTTGTATATGGGCCATTACACATATGTAAGTCAAGATGAATCTGTCGCAAGCTATGCACATCGCAGAAGGATATAACAGCGTGATGATAATTAAAAGGCAATAATGTCGGCTATTCCACACGCATATTCGCGACGCTCCAAACAAGGACATCGGACGTTTCCGCGTTGATTCACTTGTTTTGCCGCCCAAGTTATGTACTGGCAGCGGGTAGAATGATATCAATTTGTTTGTGAAGAGTAACAATAGATGGCATTAAATACGAAAGTTTTGGTCGATGAAAGAGGAGTACAAGTCAAGAGTTGTTAGTAAAATGACTATTTCTTGGCGTAATTGGTTCAGTGACGCTATATAGACGGTATAGTTTCTATTATTTTACATTCAATTCCCACGTCGGGTAACATTTTCTTTGGTTCGAATTATAATTCCTCTACGTAGCGACTTTCTGAAACAATTGATGGCAAACAAGGTGCTAGTGGCAGTTGTAAAATGGCAAGTCAGTATTCAATAACATCCAGAATTAAAGTTGACGCAGAACAATTATAGTAGACATCAGAAGAACATAAGCCATGTTCTGTTCCTTGCCTCGTCACAGAATATTGACAAATTCATTGTTTGCCTGTTGGTGATATGTATTATAGCGATGTAGAGTGGTGCATCATATCGCTGTCGCTCATACCACGTGTCGAACCTTCAAACATGCATATACAAATGCATTGTGAGTCAGCAGCGCCGCGACCTTGCCACAGACCGGTCTAATCGCTGTTTTAGCCAATCAGTACCCGACGCACGCGCCGCAACCACCATCCTTTGTTTATCACAACACACAATTTTTTAAACAAAATCACCTTTTGTTTTTCATTAATTGACAATTTATTTATGTCCAGTGATAGATTATTTGTCATAGGGATTGAACAGTCTCACTTTTCGTTATGCCCTGTTTCATAGTTAATTATCGCTTGTTTAATATATAATATTACATACACACTCAAGTTTGTATCCCTAAAGGGCTAAGCAGAGATGTTGCTGGTGAACTAGTGTTACAACAGTTTAAAGATTTTACGTACATCCCATAATATGATAGGAGGAAAGCATATCGTCATGCTGTATAAAGAAGGAAAAAGGTGTAAGAAAACCTAGTCGGGGTAGGATAGTGGTACCATGTTAAGCTATAGATAAAACTCTCTAAGCCTTTTGTTTTTCTTTTATTTATACGGCATAATGACTGCACTGCCTGATGGTAAGCGCAAATGTCGTCCGGAGTATCGAATGGCATCAGACGCGGTCCCATGCCATTCGGTACAATTATGCCGGCCTGCTAAGATGCTTCTTCACAATACGGAAGGACCCAGGATTATAGAAAGGAGGGAACACGTGTGACGGCACACAATTCCACAGCTTGACGGTGCAGCATTAAAAAGAATTTACGACCCGAAATCGTAGAAGTCACTGGCGTATCATGCCTGCGTGTGAAACATGTTTATTAAAACTGATATCGCACATAATTTGAGTCGTCATTACTCATACAATTCTTTGTCCCTTTTGATACTCGCATCGATGTTTCTAGACTCAATTTATTAAAATGTTTGTTTTAGAAGCGAGTGACGCGGGTCATTATGTCGCGGAACTGTTCTATAGCCTATTGTTGGGAAATTCATGATACGTTAATTGTTTTCTTATTGTCTTGTCGCAAATGTTATTAATACGCAACTAGTCTCAATCTAGATTCGCTTTTTCTCGACAAAAGTCTAAAGTTTGAGAGCAGGATTTTCTAATTTTGTGACTATGGGTATCTATCAATTTATTAGGTAACAAATCTTTACTAATATAAAAAGGAGAAGAGTTTTTTTGTTTCAACGCGGTAGCGTCTATAACTACTGGTTCATACTGAAACAATATTTTAGTTTCGGATAGTCCATTTTTCGAGGAAGACTATAGGGTATTTTGATCCCAGAACAAAATTTAAACGTGAGCAAATCCGTGAGCGCTGCTAGTACAACATAAAAACAGGTTCTTATAGAGTAAAGTTCAGTGTGGTTTCGTGCGTGATAAGTTAGTGATAATGGACAACAAACTGGTTGTAATTAGTCATTATGTCGCGGAGTAAAGCGTTGTAATCGTTCACCAACATGCCAGCTGATTTTAAATTCCCTGACGACTTTATGAGATACAAATTGGTAGCCACAATGCAATTAGCTTACACTATTGTAAAACTACGTTTACGTTATTCGACAGGGCTGCTACAACTGTTGCAAAGAAAGACAATTGTTTTAAAGATAAGTGGAACTCCGTCAGGGCTGCTACAACTGTTGCCAAGAAAGACATTTTTTTTAAGTTAGGTGGTAGAGCTACATTGCAATTACCTTGGGCTGCAGTAGGAATGGGCCGGCTTGACAATCTGATACACTGTCTTAAAAGAATCTACGTGAAGCGACAGCATAACTTTCGTACATACATATGTCTTTCGGCAATTTAGATTAGCGGAGGTCATTATTAATCTTCTTTTCCCATCCTTTTTCCTACACTTTATCATTTTAAGAGGCCAGCTACATATCTACCATCCAAATGTGGTAGATGTTGAAGGGCAGCGGTAATTTTACCACCAAGTAAACTGCTCGTTAGTCGGCCTACGCATTTGGTGTGTCAGAATGCGTATGCATTAATGATCACTGTGTTTTACGAGTTGTAATGATAAATCGGGCAAAAACGGCGAGTTTTAGTGCAAGATTTATATTTACTCTAATACCAATTCGATTGGCATTGGAAACTCGTTTTTGATTTATTTAGTCGTTCTACAATCAATCAGTGGGCTGACTATTTGTTGACATCGTTATAACTTGCCATAATTAAAGAAATTACTTATTGATTAATTAGGAATTTTAAAAACTATACATGTTCATAAATCGGACTTAAATATGAATATAACTGAAACGTTAACTTAAAATATTTGCATTCCATAAATCATTTCGTGTTTTTATTTTAAGCGCGAGGAGTAAATGCATTTTTCATTTGTATTTTAATCTAAAACAGATTCCCAAAGCAACGTTACTCTTTGATTATTCACAAGACCTTACGAAAGACGTGAATAAAGTATATTTTGATTTAAAGCACTAATGATGAATGAGATAACATCGCCATACATTCGCGCGGCATTGGCTCGAGTCAGTGTTCTCACAATCAATGGATTGTGCATTAGGCGGCAGGAAGTCATTCACATACTTGCATAACACTAGTGATTAAGAGAAACCATACGAGCTGTTGTAGAATTTTGTACAATTTTATATAATAAAGCGTAGATACTTTTGAAGCCACAGTTTTCTTGTATGACAGAAAGCTGATTATCTGAAAAATACCACTCATAAGTGAAATCTTGACACCACAATAATTACGAAAGAAAATATACCAAGTCCTATCGTAAAAATATGTTAGAACATCTATATATCTTTAGATTTGCAATCGTCAAATACGGGAAACAGTCGTTTTTAAGAACTATTAGGTTTTGTCAAGAAAGATTTGTTCATATTCACACAAGCTGACCAGACGGGCAGGTAAGCGCAGTACTAGAATGCTCTCTATCGGAGGCGCTGCTGACCACCTGTATTTAATATTTATGATAGCAACTTTTGCGTTCTATATTTTCAACAATCGAGAGATGCCGTCGGCTTAACGTGATTTCCGAGAAACGAAGAGATTCCAGAGTTTAGCCACCAAAACGTGGGATTAAATTACATTGGAACTCTAGCCAAGAGAATAGATGTTCCTCCACTCTCCAGCATAAAGAACTGGTGAGTCTCAAGGCATCCAAGTACTTATAGCGTTGCTAAAAACAGCAAATTATTCACGGCACCGAACAACAGTTTCTTAGCAAACGGTACGAAAAATTACAGCAGTTTTCAAAACACATTAGCTGTTCCGATTTACTTGGAAGTCAATGTAATGTGTAATTATTTTTTTATTACACCCCGAGTGAGGTCCGGAGCCATCGCTTTAATTACAATACGGAGGTGCGCGGGACACGCTTCAGTAACCCGACTTGCTTAAATTTACCTTTAGATTGTGCTAAATTATATGTTCCGCATTTAAACCTGCCGTATTAAAATATATTTAACGAAAAAAATATTTCCTACCGGTGTTGAAAATGTAATATGTTTTTAATGGCGAAACTCTGCAAATATAAGTAATAGTTATTTAAAAAAAAGTTATAAATGTATGCACTATTCTTAGCAATGCGTTAATAATATTTGGTGTAATTTAAAAATAAACTTTATGCACCAACTCACTGCTGTCGCTACCGCGTTTTTGGGTCTGAATTTGAGATATCTTAATCATATTGTTTTTCATAATTCATATCCTAATTCATACTTTTCTCAGGACTAATAAATGTTGAAAATTACTTTATTCCATTCTAGTTCGTTATGTACGTACGTGGCTTGTTTGTACCTTTATCATTTATTTATTTCGACTAGCCCATTTACGTTTTCGACATAACCGAGCATGATTTTTATTTACCAATTTTTATTGATAAGTCCAAATACTTGTGTCGGCATTTTATGCTCTTCTCCAATCTCTAAAAGTGTAAGTAATAACAGCTTTGTTAGTACAACAAAAAAATATTGTATTTATTCTTCTCATATACTCGTAGAAGTATTCTTAGTTGTTATAATTCCTTTACTTTCGCTGTACGGTACTCGAAGATGCTAAGATACGACATGAGAGTACATAAAAATGAATGGTTAATTTACCAAGTCAGTTCATACGGTCGGTTACCATGTAGCGAAATTATAATTCAAATTATTAACACGCGTCTGCGCAAATTAAATAATGTGCCGAGTTTATTGCGTAGTAAACATTTATAACAGCGTCGTATCTAGAATTCTAGGCATTACATTATTACACTACTTGAGCGTATGTTAGTCTGTATTACAATAAAAATACCAAAATTTTAGTGAAATAGAGAGGCTTGTGCAGGCGGACCCTGGCACCACCCAGTATAGTGCTTGTACCTAAATATTTTTAGTTACAGATATTTTTACTAGTGGCAGGTCTCTCATAAGTGAGAGGCTGCCTGGGTAGGTACCTCCGCAATGTCTATTTCTCGCCAAACAGCATTGTAAATGCACTGTTGTGTTCCGGTTGGCAGTGCATTGTTACACTGGCAACTACTGGACATAATGAGAATTAACATCTTATATCTCAGGATGGCGAGAGCAGTGGAAAGCCAATATTTGCTTTGTAATTTACCGTGTTATTTGGTTTTACTTCTGTCTACGAGGACAGGCGTATAGTTTACCATCAGGCGAATTGCATGCTCGTTTCGCCAGCTCCAGTCATTCATTCCATTCCATTCTTCCATTCATTGCAATTGCCAACCCGCACTAGGCCAGCGTGGTGGACTATATGGCCTAACCACTCTCAATCGATTCTCTTGATTGTAGAGTAGACCCGTGCCCAGCAGTGGGACGTACATGGGCTGATGAAAAAAAATCATTGCAATAATAAAAAAACTTAATTGTAGGAGATGCCTAATGCATATAGTAACCTAAATCAGTCAGCGCTTAAATATTTGTTTCGAGCTTGGGTGTTGGGAAAGCGAGGTCTCTCATTAGCTCATTAACCCCATAAGATTTTGAGAATCGAAAATAATCATTTATTGCTACTGCTTTTCATCCTTGCTCCTATGTTTTATTTTTCCCATTATGTGACACGCACGTCGCATGACCTGTAAACTGCAAGATTCTGTTTTCTCATTAACAATCATAGACCTGACCGCATTTTGCGGCCGATTGTAGAATCACGTCGAACTTTTTTGATATCCCCCTATAGTTTGTGATATATTTTATTATTTGACTTAGATCTCAAGGTCTGAGCTGTTTTTCGTTCATTGATAGTATTAATTACAATATGTGACACGAAAGCACCATTGATGTCGAGTGGCGATCTGCAGGAAGCGTTTCTCTCAAATCGTCGGCATAGGAAACGTCCGCGGGTCATTATAAAGTGATTTCTAATACATTTGTGACTTGCTATTACCTCTGTGATAATGCTGGATCTCTTGGTAATTGAAATTACTGTTCATTCCGCGCACTTCTCATAGTTTCTAAACATTACTCCCAACTTATTCTACTTTTGGGATATTCACTGATATAAATAACACCATTGTATTTTTTTTACACGATACAAACACTATCACCGGCACAAAATATTGTCTTATTGGGGTAGGCAGAGAGTATAGAGGGCCAAGTGCTGCTTCATACATAAATGTTTTATTGATTCGTGGATATCTTGTTTTACAGCTGGCTCGTCGATTACTGAGTGACAGGCTGTCTAAACTAATGAACTTTTTTCTATTAAGACATTTATTAAGTATAGCCCCTTATTAGTTGTGAAGCGAAATGCTTTGCCGTTTATGGATTCATCTATTGAATAAAGAACATAATTTCGTTGAGATAGAAGTCTCCCATCGCACTAGACAAGTGCAGTGGACTATATCCATCATTGGAACATACATACAGGGTATATCCAGACTGCGACCGAAAACCAAGCTGGTGGTAGTATTAGTGACTTCAGATACAACGCAACTAAAAATTTCGCAAAAAAAATCGTCAATTTTTTACTTATCCGTCGTATTTGGGTAGTAAATACATCATTTTCCCAAAATAATAATGTATACCTTGTTATTTTTGAGGATACAATGGTACGCAAGTGTTTGAATTATAATTTTAGCAGAAACTAGGGATTTACCATCGAAACACGATAATATTAAAAAAATTGCAAAAATACCTGTCGCTTTATTTGAGAAATGTTTAGTTGCATTATGTCTGTAATCACTAAAACTACCACCTGACTTCATTTTCGGTCGCAGTCTAGATATACTCGTATATGTACAGACTTAATTAATAATATAAAGAATCACAAGCTTGATAAATCTGCATACATACATACATAAACACACGCCTTTTTTCCCAGAAGGGGTAGACAGAGGTGCTACTAGAACACCCACGTTTCGCCTTGTATATTCCGTCCCACGATGTGATAGGGGGCGAGCCTATCGCCATATCGGGCACAAATTCCTGGCTCCGGGCTGATAATGAATAGAAAAATCCAATATCACTTTGCCCGACCCGGGATTCGAACCCGAGACCTCAGCTTTGCAATCATACCGTAATACCACTACGCCACCGAGGCAGTCGGATAAATCTGCATACAGCTACACAATTAATCATTTTCGCACATTATAAAATAACACGTTATAACCGAACCTAATACAAATAAAGTTTTTATTGCTACAAAAAGTTGCCGATCATAACGGACGGCATAGACAACAAGCTTTTCTTTGCTGTCTATGCTAATTTGAACGATTTTATGATTGCAATTCAAATGTTAACTGGTTTATGGCGTTTTATTTATTTTTCTACGCTTTTTACGATTAATCTTCGATGAAGTACTGCCAATGCGGTGAATGTTCGATATAGTTATGTAGATTTTTGTTTTAATTTTTTTCATTGGTTTGTTTAATTGCCTTGCTATGGAGGGTGGTGGAATAATTGATACTGGTAACCATTATAGTAGTGTTTAACCATTTGTTGCATGTTTGTAACCTCAGATTAAATAAAATATTAATAAAAAGTTGTCAGATCAGGCTCAAAAACATCGTAAGCTTCCTAAATTATATTTACTTAAATTAAAATACAGATAATATGTCCTTGAAAATGGTTGTATAAAATAAAAAGCTATTGGTCTCTCACACATTTTTATACATTTCGTTTCGAAACAGTCTGATGGTACTCGAATACGTATCAACCTGTTCCAACAACATTACCTACAATGAAGGCATTAAACAAACCGATGTCCAATAAAAACGTATGACGAACAAGTTTTATCTCAAAAACTCGATAAAAATGTTCACACTGTGGAGTTAATGACGCGGCAACGCAGGACAAAAACTGGTCTCGCTAGAGATGTAATCCATCGATATCGATGCGTTGCAGACTATCGATAAACAAGCTTTCCATGCTGGCAACTTTTTCTCTTCCTTTTATTTTGTGGCGGTAGGATGTTTTAGTTATGTAGCTCTGAAATCGAAAATGCGTGGTGGCTTGTTGGTTAACGGACCAGGCGCGACTGCCAACATGTTCACGGTAGTCCCGGGCTCACATCCCAGGGCAAACCACTGACTTCGGATTCATGTCTGTATAGATAATTATGAATCACTACGCGTTATAACGGTAGCGATTTGTAATAATTTATATGGTATGTAAAGTCCGTCATCCCACACTAGGTCAGCGTGGTGGACTTTATGGCTTTATCCCTCTCCATTGTACCCTCAATTGTAGAGAAGGCTCGTGCCCTGAAGTGGGACGTATATGGGCTGACACAGTTAACTACGGTCTGATTTAGCTTATTCAAGTTGGATTCTAGGTCTACTCCAATATATCTGAAACTATTATGTTTAACAATAAAATTGTCTTTATGTTCACTACTCACGGTGTGCGGATCATAAATTCCTTCGTTACCTGTACCTCGTATTTGGGTTTTGAAAAATCTCATAATATGGGGTGAAGTGTTCTACACGGCGGGAGTATGAGCGCCTATTACATCTTGTGATGGAAACAAGCTGTTATACTGTTGGCACGGCGGCACTCTGCCCAGTGAGCTTATAACTTTTCAATGGAAATTAAATTTTCGAGAATCAATCTACATTATTCCAATACCGAAAAAGCAGGCAATAACCAGAAAGAAACAACAATGTGCATTTTATCGCAAGTACATTATGCTAACCAAGACCCATAAAAGTACATTGCGTTTGGCCCATACTGCGAGCCAACGCAAGGGAAAAAATGATTTTCAAACAGTTCTTATTAGTCCGATCAAACGTTAAAGTTCCATGCATCAATAATTCGAACCCGGGACCGCGCACTGGAAAGATCATTAGGTAACCGGCCAATAGAATCGATAGCGCGTGAAAAACCCCATTTGAATACTAAGTTGAAGCTTCTATGGTGTTTAGATGTATGGGGCGGGCTGGTTTTTATGCGTCCGTACGCAGGATGCGGTCCCACTGCCGGCGAGGAGCGATGGCCAATGAAGCAGGCTCCTGGCCGATGACCTCACGCAGCTGGTCGGGGTGGCCAGTAAATTTATATAATTTGCTTGATAATTGTTGCTTACATAACTAATATTTTATTGCTTTGTTGGGCAACTGACAGCGTACGTCAGCGGTAAAGTAAGTCGATTTGTTTTGGTCGAGGCAATTTAAACTTTTATTATACTTGTTCCTTGGGGTTGATACACCATGTTTTTATGCATTTATGCTTCACAAAGTCTTGATTTATGATGATGTCTGGCGAAATACGCATATATTTCTATCATCCATTGTATATTAGAATAAGTGACGCTCCTCGCTAGCAGTAGCGCCCCATCTCATTTCAAGTTATAGAGTTTAGAGTGGGTTTTATCGCTCGGCGAAATATCATCGGTAATTAATATTTTATAACTATTTATAATCTACCCGAAACACCAATGTACCATGTGATAGGTTCGCACTCGATTCTTTTAAGGGGGTTAAATTATGTTTTTGAAACAAATCAAGTATCTTAAAAAGAAATTTAATTTTTTTGTTGTACAAAATTATTTTATCGTTTGCTTTTCACTGTTAGTTAAGCTTATTATCATTTGTGTTTATCTGTTGTTAAAATTTATTTTTGCTTAGCATGCTAGTTTTACATTTACTAACAAAAAGTTTAAGCATTCTTTAGTAATTAGAATGTCAACTGACGACTGTAAAAATAGATGCATATTATGTGTAAAAAGCCACTGTTTCATGTTGCTTTTGTAGAACAAATAAAAACTGACAAGTTGTAAGCGAGTGAATGCTTGATGAATTATTACTGTTTACCAGCAACGCCATTAAACCTATTAAATTGGTATTTGGTATTCAAACCAAGGATAATGAAAACATTAAACTTCATCACTTAATCAAGATTACAGTTTCGTTTTATCAATTAATATTCACGAATTAGATTGCTAAATAAGCGTGGGCTGTATACGTAACAATCTAATAACCAGTTATTACTATAACCGGCCTAAAACCAATATAACAAAGACGTAAATTCCACGAATATGTGGGAACCAACAATTTAAGAATTAACTGTAGTTATCTTAACGCGGTGTAGGCGTGAAATCAGTAATGGTAAGATTGACGTAAGGGGGGCACGGACCCCCGCATATTCCGACTCCGCACCTGGCGCGCTTGGCCGACAATTTCGAAGTGTGAAAGTATGTTTTTATTAGTTTGTAAACTGGCCGCTGTAAACGTCTGAATTTCAATACAAGCGCTTTCTATAATAAAATATCAGCTTAAATTAAACGGACAACTTTCTAACACTAGAGATATTGATATTGTAATGAGGAATAGCCGGTGACTTTACGGGCTAGTTAAAATACTAAATGTGTTTTAAGTTTGGCTTGTATTGTGCAGAACGACAAAAGCTACTGTACTAAGCTTAGTGTTTTAGCCTCTTTTTACCAGCCTTTGTCTAGCAGGCAAAGAGATATGACACCCCCCGTTACAAACAAATCGCTTGCTTAGTATTCTTCAGCCGTAGGAAGTCAAAAGCCTCGATGAAAAATTTCCACAGCGACCTGTTGGAAGCGGCTTTCATTCAGCGATTTCCTGAAACTTTTAGTAACCGATTTCAATATTAACATTAGATGATCTGGATCGAAAAGCGATCCCCGTTTTTCTGACTTCGGCGCAAGCTGTGCATCCTAATTTAGAGTCAGAATATTGTGTGTATTTGGTTGTTTGGTGGCTACCTGTGTCGCATCAGATTGTTACACTTGCTAAAGTCAGGAATCTGTTGTCGAACCAATTAAGAGTTCGTTTTATTCTTTCCATATAAATTAGTTCATTAACATCGCTTTATTGGTTAGTAATATACGTGAGGTGTAATAAATTAAGTTTGCTTTAATTTACACAGACATACAGTCATAAAATTACAAGCCTAATTCTTCCTACGGCATTAAGTTGTGTAATAAAACATGACGTCGACTCCTGAGTCCTGACTAACATGATAAGGTCAAACAGAGGAATTATTTTAATACTTTTTGCTACACTTTTAACTATAATTCCCATCTGCCCGTTTTTATAGTTCTGTAAAGAAAATTAATGTTAGAATAAAAACAGGAGGTAACGATGTTACATTCGCTGTTTATGAGAACACATAAAAAGCCCTGTATTTAATTACCAGAATTTACGAGTAGTATATTTTATTCTAATATCGTTATTAGCTGAGGTTATTAGGAAAAGATTGGCTTTCCCCCGCTGGTTTGACCGCACGACAATATTTATTAGGTCGTGGGGAAGAACTTAGCGTTTAATGAATAAAAACCGTATTGAATCTTTACACTATAAGGTAATAGTTGTTCATCGATACTTTTGAAAGTATTTAGAAACCAAACATGCACATGTCATTTCTATGGTATGTAAAATCCGTCAACCCGCACTAGACCAGCGTGGTGGACTATGTCTAACGCCTCTCAATTGTAGAGGAGGCCCGTGCCCTGCAGTGGGACGTATATGGGCTGATACAGATAAAGATATGTCATTTGCAGTTGTTACGGGACATCATCGTGGATGAAACCACTGGATAAATTCTGTAAAAAAATTAATAATATTTAGAAAATTGAGATTGAATTAGAACAATTCAATTCGAAGCATCCTTATCATAAAAAAATCATCTGATATCCTTTAATACACTTTGTATTTTATTTATTTCATTTAGATGAAGTTGGCAGAACATATTTTTTGTGACCGTCGCAAAATGATATTCTTCATAATTTTATAACCGTCGCGTCGGCTGGCTGATCGAAACAAATAAAATCAGATTTATCTTTATTCAAACAGCCTCTTCCAAAGATCTTCTGAATCCTCAAGTATTAGAGAAAAAGCAAGACGTATTATTTACAGCTAAAAAACTGCGATATCGGTTTTCTTATCGCCTTAAGCGATTTCTTCTATAAAGTAATTATTTCTTAGAACGAAGAATTAATTCTTAGTAAAATAAAATTGTGTCCAAAGGCGAAAGATTATAATTATAACTTACGATAATTGTGTTAACATTTATTATTAAATTTTTTTCAATTGATATATTACAATTGACATACCCAAATGCGTCTTGCCGAAACCCATTGCCTAACATAAAACTCCTGAATAAAAAAAGATTTCGATTGCGAGGGGTTAGGCCATAATCTATCAAATTAAAAATTTGTATAGTAACTATATTAGTACGATGAAAAATCCAAGACACGCAAAAGAAGTGAAGACAAACAAAAAGTGAATGGTGATTTTTATATATCTGCATCTCTAGTGCAAACGTGGCGAGGCAAAACAAATTTCATTCTCAGAGTAAAAACTTTCACATTACGAATATTAATGGCCGCCCACTGAAACGCTGCGTTGCATAAGAAACCGCTTTTATGACGGATATTTTTATGTTTGAGATATAGAATAAATGTGTGCGCAAGGCACTAATAAATTAATCATTATTTATTCATGGTGGATGTGGGATAATTTATTTATTTTGGTTTTGTAGAAAAATATTTGTATATGAATTCTCTTCCAGCCGAACCTAAAACGATGATTACTAGTGGTAGGTCTCTCAAATGTGAGAGGCCGCCTATATAGGTACCATAGCAATGTCTATTTCTCCCGCCAGACAGCAGTGCACATGTACTGATGTCTTCCGGTTTGAAGGACATTGTAGCCAGAGCAACTACTGGAGATATTAAGACTTAACATCTAATGTCACATGAAACGTTTTTGCTGTGGTCACCCTAAAAAACAGTGCTGCTTTGAATTCGTCTTCAAAAAGACTGTTCCTACTTGCCAGTGTTGTATATTATGTTTCTAAAACTTGGGATTACAAGAAGACTGTTGACTTTGGTGTCTTTGTCTATCCATACACACTTACATTAAAGTTAAAAATTTGTGACGTCACTGCCAGTGCGTGTAATGCAACAGAGGCTTTGCCCTCAACACTAAACTACTCACTTCGCAAGTCTTTTCATCACGATAAATGAGATTTATCAAAATCTGCTGACATGAGGTTATTCATATTAGTTTCACAAGCCTTTGCGCAGTTGGTTAAGACGTTGGTTAATATAGTCCGCTACGCTGGTCTACTGCGGGTTCGCGGAATTTACATACCATAAAAATTCTTACAAATCGCTATGGTATGCAGGTTTCCTCACAATATTTTCCTTAACCGTTATAGTGCGTGGTGATTGACTATGTGATTGTGATTGACATACATGACTCCGAATCAGAGGTATGCCCTGGGATTGAATCCGCGACAGCCTTGAACATGTTGGCAGCTGCGTCCGATCCGTTTACCAACAGGCCACCACGCACTTATCAATACATATTTACTGTAAAATATCAACCACATTTCTACACTGTACAGAGCCCACTGTACATATTGTGTCGGCCTGTGTTGACTCAATATTGATATTTACATATATAAAAACTAGTAATTTGTGATAAAATCTCGCTAGTTACCACTCTATGTGGACGACACACTTGCCATCAAATGCATTGTGCTCAATATAAAACCTCGTTACGATGGCCTCTTAATATCGTGCGCATATTCGAAACCGGCGTGGATATGTTCATGTATTTCGCTTTTTAATTGTTTATCTCCTCCATTGTGCTGTGGGTCTAAGCGAAATTCCTGCAATTATTCTCGCGGGCTTTTTCCTTGCAGTTCTGCTAATTCTAGCCTCCGGAATTTGTTTCTTGTGAATAGAGTCTAAAAAGGCTTTGGAAAACGTGAATGTTGTAGTTTTTTAGTCGTACCAAATTTACGGAAAAACAAAGCGAATTTTAATTACTTATACAATGCAATATGTATTTAACAAAAGTAGCAATAATACACATGCTTCTTTTTTAATTTTTAAGCGATGTCCGCCATATAACCTTTTGATGGACAGAGACGTACCACACTTAAATAAGTGGGTTCCAATTGAATTGTGAATTAATATCCATTTTTCCTTCCTTCCAGGTCTAGAACGGGTGGCAGAGGAGTTGATGGGTCGAAGAAAATGGAAACTATACCAGGACGCGTTGATACCAAAACGGAACGAGCCGGAACCGTCGAGCGAGGACGAGTCCATGCCGTCCACCGACCCGCCGCCCGCTCTCAAAATCAAAACCATAGAGGAAATAAACGCGCCAGAAGACGAAAGACCGAAGGAGCAAGACTCCGACGAGGCCAAAGAGCGGCGGCCGGAGACCATCCTCGAGAGCCTCATCAAGCGGCCCGCGACGCAGCCCAAGCTGGAGCTGGACGAGCCGGCGGACTGGAAGCCGGCGGACAAGTGCTACTTCTGCGTGGATGGTGAGCGCGGCGAGGCGGCGCCGGACGGGGCCCCGGCCCCCACAGCGGGCGGCGCGACTGTGAGTACCGCCCTGTCCTGCCACCTTTGTGTGCTGTTTTGGAATACGACAAAACAACTCATATACATACATTACACTTTCAAGAGAAAATAATTACACGCATGGCATACTTAAACATTAGTACTAACTCTAACCTTAAAATGGAAACTGAAATTGAGCAGACATGATACCATCGAATAGCGACAAGCAAATTAATCAAATGCAGGACCGCACTTCACTGAGAGATTTAAAAAATATGTAAAATCACGCCCACAGCATTTCAAAAACCGCTTACTCAAATATATGTATCTACACCTTAAAAGTACAATATAGAGTAGTGATAAAAAACCCATGAACAACATGAATTCACACTTCTGATTACACGTGCAGAACGTTTCAACCACAAGCTGTCATGCAATTTTTGCATTACATTTGAGTGCAGTTTTTGTGGAAACGCTTTGAGTGGCTAACATAAAAATGTTATTAAAATGTTTGAATTGTAACGCAAGTGCAATACTTTGAGATTACTTAAATAGTATTAGCTAGTGAGTGTTAAAACGTGGATACTAGAAAAATATTGAACTGTTAGTCTAGTCTTAAATAATAACTTGGAATTGAGGTCCTCATTTGACTGTTTTTAGTGAACAAAATATTAATTCTATAGGTCAGACGGTTAAAGAGAGCCTACAGTTTTGCTAATCTTACTTCATATCAAGTCTTTACAAAAGGTTGATCAAAGAGCTAAAATCTTTGATAAAAGTCATTATAAAACGTTTGGTAAAACTACATGGTACATTATATTAAATTTTTGGTACAAATGGCTGTAAAACTATCCTTTAAAATCCTGTAAAATTCCCTTAACTATTTACAAAAGACTAAAAGGTTTTCATTATTAGAAACATTTTAAAAAATGATTTTTACTGGCCTTAATGTATAAATATCTAATTGGCACTATTCCAACGCGGTGACGTATTTAAACCTATTATTACAGTCAGGGAAAAACCAGTTAGAATTTTTAAAAGCAAGGAAAATTATGATCAAACGTATTTCAAACGTCAATAATTTTCTGTACTATCCGCTGGTTTAGTAAAATCGATAGCAGTTTTATTTACTAATTCATATTGAACGTCGATTGCGACTTAAGTTAGGCCCTAGGCCATCCACTTAGGCCCTATGCATTACAAACAGGTATAATTGTGACCAATGGCTTAAGATTGAGATTGTGACTAATCAGTACTATTTTTGGTCACCTCTTAACTTACGAGTTGTAGGTGCAGATTAATCTCTTTTCCATTGCGACGTCTTCTCATCCAAAATACCTCAGTGCCTCAAATCGAAAGTCTTCAATAGTTGTGTGTTGCCAGTGATGACATACGGCACCGAGACGTGGTCTCTTACTATGGGCCTTATTAGGAGACTCAAAGTCACTCAACAAACTATGGAGAGGGTTTCCTTACGAGATCGAATCAGAAATGAGGAGATCCGTAGGAGAACTAAAGTAATCGACATAGCCCATACATAGCCCATCGACATGCCCCATCGGATGACCAAGTTGAAGTAGCAATTCCAATGCTAAAAAATGTATATTTCTTGATGATACAAGACATCAAAAGATGCAAAATTTGTACATAAATCTTGTATATTTAGAACTCTTACACGTACATTTCTCAACCAAGAATCATACTCTACATTTCTTGATTCAATTGATATACTCTATAATAATATTAGCACCATAAATTCCGGTATGATTCAAAAAGTTGTTCTCAACTCGCCTTGAACCTTGACCCGTTGATCAGCGCGCTGACTCATCGCTCAGCATTGTTATTTGATGATGTGTTATCTCGCATTATGCCTGTCAATTTGAAAATTGTTCGCAACTCAATGACTGCAAAACACTCGCAATTAATCGTCATTTGTTATGTTGGCAATGTCTTTAAACGTAGGGTGTTTTGTCAAATATGGTAGATAGCATGCTAGGTTTAGTATTTTAGTATAATTATAGTAATTAGTATCTACCCTTTAATCGAACTCTCGGATTCAGAAGACTTAAGACTTTGCTTATCATAGGGTGATTTTTTTGTGCAATAGGTCCGACAAACGAGCAAACAGGTCGCCTGATGGTTAGTGATCACTGCCGCACATGAACATCCACAAACCTTGGATCATAGAAGTGTACCTGACCCATCAAATTATGGGCTAGTTTACAGGCTACAGTAAGAATATTTTAAGTCCAATAACAAACGGCTCAGGTTTGATGATCATTGCCAAGAACATTAAAATCACATGATCATAGATGCGTTGCAGGGTTCTCTACATCTAAGCAGAAGTGGAAGGAAAAAGACAAAGAGGATAGTGTATTGAGCCCCTGGAAATCTCACTCACCGAATGCCTGGGCAGCAAAACTATCACTTTCCATTGGTTTTCCGTAGTACCGGCCCATTCTTACTGCAGTCCAAAGTAACCACATTGTGGCTCTATTACTTTGCCATTTATGAGTTTTCTTCTTCCACATTCATACTCTTAATACTAATGAGACTCGCCGAGTTCCGTAGCTGGTTGTAGATTCTTTGCATATCGTTGATTCTGGCTGACAGGAGTTGCAGTGGTGGGTCTGTCTGTATCACTTATGTGGGTTCGATGTGAAATCATTTAATCATGTTTAAGAGAATCAGAATTCACTTTAATGGACTCAATGACAAGTGTAGTTCTACCAGTAGAGTATACACCAACTTTATTGTGATGGCTGTGGCATATAGGACGGAGCATTCAAAACTTAATTTCAAATAATTATCAATATCAATAAGCATTGAATAAAAACTGATGTTTGGATATAATATTGATCGTTTATGTTAACTCTTCACTGAAGAAATCTGACTCAAAACTCCGTCAAAAAGTTAAAACTACGTGATCATGTTGTGAATCTGATTTTCTTCATCTGAATTCAGAGTGTCCACTGTGGGTTATCACGGATTTAATTATCAAACAGCAAATTATTCATCAATTGAATTATTTTGTTCTATTATTGTATTCTAATAACCTAGAGTCCTTTAAATAAGTAGTCCGTCAAACATGTATTTTACTGCGAAAATATTCAAGATAGATGAATCGGTACCTTTACCATCAGATGTCGCTGATATGCTGTTGCAAGATAAAAAATTGTCTGTCAATTAATAGAACTGAATTTAACCCTAATTTTTTCTATAAAAATAAGGGTAAGACGGACAACCGAGTCCCCCTAAGTGAGTGCACAAAACCTACAGTATTATATAATAAGTGTCAAACAAAAGACTGTAGACATCCATGCATTAGCAGTGGGCTTAATAAACGCGCCGAGACAAAGTCTATCATTGTCCTATAATTGTGCTTATTGTAAATCCTTTAGGAGCCTCGGGCAATTATGAGCCGTCTGTGGCAGGCCCGGGCGACCAGCCGGCCTGAGCCGCGACGACCAATGACGGTGTACCGGGAAGGAACCCCCTCAGGGCTCTTTCCGTTTGGTTGTCGACCCTTTTCTAGTCTTCTAGTAGTTCTGTCTATGGGTTTGCTTGCTTTATTAATTAATTTAATAGTCTCGTTGTTCATTAAATTTAATTGTGTGGTTTTTTGTGCTATTAAATTACGTTTTGTGGGTTTATTGTGGCAAAAAGATCGTATAAATTTAATTCAGTTGAGTGATTGTTTTTGTAAATTTTAAACTCTAGAAGAATTACAGACTCTAGAAGATATCGTTTTATGATCGTAATTTATTTTATGTGTAGGTGATAAAATGGTCATTAACCATGTTTATTGTTTTAGAAATTAATTTCCTTAATATATTAGATATGATGATAAGCCAAGCACCATGTTGTCCCAACATAGTCAAATATAAATGCTACAAAAAAATAAACAGTCTGGAAAGAGAGGTTTTGCTGGATCCCCATACTTAATTTTTTTATTACATAATCAATATAATATTGTATTTATTTTTTGATATTAGGTGGAATAGAACCTCGTATTTATTAAGGAAAAAATCATAATCGCAATATATATGCGAATGCTCAGTATTTATTACAAACTTTAAATATGTTTAATACGTTGTTGCTGAGCAAATGTTAATTACAGTGATATAAAAATAAGTCCAATTAGCGAAAACAATATTTTTTGTGATATCTAAATGTTTCAATGGACGAACAGAAGACTATCAAGTTAATCATAGAGATATTTTCCTGTATTTTATTTTACTAAAGATTTTAATTTGTAACGTCTCGTCAGTCTAGTAGTAGTGCAGATTTTATGTCCCTAAGGTCCCAGGTTCAATTCTCAGTGCCTGATTAGTTTTCTTTGTTCATTTTGGTTGCCTGTTTTTTTTTATAGACGGTTAAGTTTAAAATTATGCGGAAAATATGCAACCATTTTTTTAATATCACCCTAAAATATTTTTTATATGTACAATTCGAAAATTAACAAAAAAATTGTTATGAAATATAAAATGAGTCCTACTAGTGTCCTGTATATATTGCAGATTTTTATGTAACTTAAACAAAAATACATAGTTAAGATATTTACATATAGGAATATGTTTTCTGTTTTTTAGTATCAATGTGTTAAGATACATATTTTTTATAAAGTAAGTAACATAGAAATAATCACGAATTTTAAAATGATAAGCAGATATTATAATCTTAATTAATTATGTAAACAAATTATATAATTATATTTATGTATATTGGGCCAAATTTGAGGGTTTTAACCTAATGTTTATATGTCAATCGGGACCCTATTATTTTGAAGTACATTCGATCCCGTAGTCAGGGATCAAACAATACTGGATAGGCAACACAGGCAACCATCGTTCCAATTTACAATACAATGCCTTATCCATTTTCTGCGTTTCCACGTCAAAGTTGAAAAACTCGTATTTTGATTAATACGCGCGACAGAGACGGGGTGCGTGCCACGGCGTCGCCACAGGTAATTCTGAGCTTTATCCTATGAATAGTAAGGTCGGGTTTACCGTTGGCAGTGTTTGTTGTTACTGAAATAGTGGATACGTGTAGGCGTAGGGCATGAAAAGTAGGCAGTGTTCGCACAGCGCAATGAATGGAGTGGCCATTGTGGCCAGCGCTTAAATACAGAATATAACTTGGAATTAAAACCAAGTGTTCCAATTTTAAATTTGAATAGTTTTTTGTTTGTTCTTTTTGTTGGCTTTATCTTTGGAGCCAAAGGAATGTTTAATATTTTTTTACGAATATTAAAGTGGATTATATTTTGAGCATTAGGGAATAAATATAATATAATGGACAAATAACTTATTTATTTATTCAATGAATAATTCAATTATTTTTTTATGATGATTTCTGTATATTTCCTAAATACAGAATTTAATATAAAACTCGATAAACACCTTAAAGATAATCGACATGTTTTGCAGCATTTTACCCACGCAAAAAATTGACAAATCATTTTGGAATGAAGTAAAAAAAACGGGTAAAAAATTATAAAGTCAGCGACCAAACGAGTAATATTAACATTTAGCTGTTGTATAAAATGGCAACAAGTAGCAATTGTTTAGCAGTTAAAACTATAAAGGAGTGGCGTGTAATTGCATACCGAAAATGGTTGATGCATGAAATGAATTCCACTCACCGCCATGGGTTTTTATAGTGCTGTTGTTATCTTCCGCAAGCGCATGTAAGGGATACTTACATCAGGGCCTTTTATTTTCTATTATGCGAACCATAGACAAAATATTTTTTGTGTGATGACAAACCTTTTTCACGCATATGACATTTTTTATTTCGACCATAGACAAAACATGTGGAAAGAGAAAGTAGGCTGCATTTTTATAGTTTCTATTATAAGGAAGTTACGTCTCGAGATGGTATTTATAGATTTATATTATTACAAGTACGATTTCCGCTAGATATGATTGTATTCCGAAGTGAAGCGTCAAGGGCTACTAGTAATATCTGCATTCAATGCGCTCAATTGTTGTGTCTATTAACATTATCTAATATTTAGAATATCATCCAATGCAGGATAGCCAAAGGAACTTTAAATAATTTATTATCACTGTTTTTATTTTCAGTTATTATTCTTCTATTACATAACTAACGTAGAATAAATTGCAATTATGGAACAAAGAAAAAATATGCAAAAAGCATGTTTTACAATACAAACATAGAATATTTCTCTGTGTGTTTAATTATATTCCCTCGCTCAAGTGTAAGTAACCATAACAAATTTCGTATATTTCTATGCCGGCGCGTTTTTATCTTAATATTTAATTCTCACAATAACTGTAGTGTGTGCGGTGTCAAAGACCTTCTGGTAATTATGTTTTATATAAGAACGCTCCATGTGCTTGCACAATGGAGAACCAATTAGAAACTACGTGGCCAGCAAAACGTTACATATTTTGTTCGTGTTTTTATATTTTTTCACGTGTACTTGGAATTTGGCATTTATTTAATAATTTTAAAAAGGAAATGTTATAGTACAATTTTAAATATGCACGCTTTCACAAAAAAAAAAATGCTTTTAGAGCTGAAAAATAAGGTTACTTTTCAAATATTAAATGGTTATTAATTTTCTACGAATAGGTGCCTGAATATTTCTAATATTTTACAATATTACTTTCTTCCCCGCTACTCGTTGGGTCCTGTTTAAGTAAACAAGCTATATAAAACAATTTTAACAAGGCCAAAATAACATTTATAAAGCATAATTTCCTGCACAGTTTTATTGTATGTTTGTATTGTAAATTAAATCTTTGCAGATGGCACTCTATACCCAAGTTTATTTTAAACTACTCATTTAATACAATTTATTATATAATTTCTACGATATATATTTTTTTAATTTTGCCAATTTTACACGCCATAACAAATAAAATAATATTAATTATCTCTTATAAGAATTGTATGTGTTATAATTAAATTAAACAGCTTGTATGTTATTGTAATATTTTCTGGTGCGTTACTGGCCAAACCTAAAAATACTCATAAATACAAAACTGCTTTGTATATAAATTAATTAAATATTCACAGATGTCAAAATTTCAGTAGTTACGGTATAAATTCGTGTTGCGCAATTGTTTTAAATTCTTGATAAAGTATGTAAAAATATCCACATAACATAATTTACATACATTATGATCCACAGTCACGTTAAAAATATGTTTTACTCCCTCATTATAAACCTTTTATATCGGACGTAATATTTTGCATATAAATAACGGACGCAAGGTAGGCGCGTAAAGTCGACTCCACAGCCGGCCCAAGCCGATCGGTTAAACAGCATAGGCCGGACAGAAAAGCCTATAGGGGCGGTCCGTGGAGGGTGGAAACCTCGGAAAATTCACGTGCCAGGCCCCACCCTCGGCGCGGAACACGTGCGGACAAATAGCCCCAGTACGTACGCGCTCGCTAATCATCGCCGTGCGCGAAAAAAACACGAAAAAATACCCTTACGAGAATTTTTTGTGTCCGGTACTTAGTGTTGACGGTTCCCAAATTACGTGCGCCGGACGCGGACTGTTGTTCCACCGATGCTCAAATCTCGATTTGTTGTGATATTAAAGTGAATTCCAAATTTAAAAAGTGGCGGGTGATTATTTTTAGGACTTGTGCGACATTCCGAATTTAAAAATAGTGATTTTCGAGTACAAAATTATTCTAAATTTAAAAAGTGGCGGATCTTTTATTCGCGTTTGACAGTTCCAAAATCAAAATTGGCGCGAGTGTTTTTATTTTTGTGTTTTCAAAATTCGCGGCAATTTTTTTTTCATTACGTGCGCGTATTTTTTTTAATTCGCACGTTCCGTTTCAAGCAGCGGTAATGTTGGAAAGCGCCGGCTTTGTGATTTGAGTGCGCTTTGTTGCTTTTTTTTTATAGTGTGAAATGGAAAACGCAACATGAGCCGATTTCATGGTTAGTTGGTGTTATTAGTTCGAAACATGAAATACTACTGAGTGTGATTCATGCTTCAAATGCACCTTTTTTATTTGGTGAACATTTCTTTCTGTATTTTCTTTCGCCGTTTTTATGCGGCCGGCGATATCGAGTTTATCAAAAACTTCTCACGCCAATTCAGTATTATTCCGAGTGCAAAATACCCATTACCCATAGCATGTTTTTTTCTTGTGATTTTTTCATACACTTTAACATCTTAAAATATTTAGCACACAAAATCGGGACATAAAGGTCCATAGAGAATAATTTGAGCGCGACAAATGTTGTTTTTCCGTGAGTACATGTAAAGTAGTGGTAATTTGTGTGGTGTGCAGCCGCGTTATATAATGCGGTACAAAGCTTGGTATAATGAGCACATGATCACAGACAAGGGCCGTGTTTGGGGAACTCCACGCCGAGTTTGTCACTGTCAACTTGGCTTGTTTTTTAATCTGCACGCTTTTGAGATTTGCTTTTTTGTGTTTTAAAATTGTGCGAAATTGCGTTATTGTTGGTGTTTTTTTTGTGGTTTTACATAGCTATTATGCTCATTGTAATCTAATATTTTAAATAAATCCAATTGTGAATTAAACAAATAACAAGACAACGTAGAAATAGTATATATATTTTCTTAATTAATGTTTCTCAAATGAGATTATTTAGATATTTTATAAAATGTCACAAATAACCTGCATAAAAATGAAATAATTTCTCTAGTCATCAAAACATCAGCGCATCTGCTGGATGTAGACCAAATTCAAAGATTCAACACTAGATTCCTACTTCTAAGGAAACTTCAATTCATAAACATCAATGCCAGCAAACGTCTAATTAAGAACAAAATAATCCCGTTCCGATAAATATAAAATATAATATCTAGAATCTAGATGGCAGAGAGAGCTTGTCCATCACTAGAACTTACATCTTATCTAAACACTATTTTAATATCCGGACAAATCAATACAAAATGATGATACAGAATTTTCTTAAACCAGTAACAATTTC
Source organism: Theretra japonica (assembly GCA_033459515.1). NCBI lineage: Eukaryota > Metazoa > Arthropoda > Insecta > Lepidoptera > Sphingidae > Theretra > Theretra japonica. Next base: position 2,210,699 of record CM065928.1, read on the forward strand.
AAATCAAGTTTTTATATATTCTCAGACATTTATCAGAAATACATCACGAATAAATAAAAAAAAAAAAAACAAAATGAAATAAATAAGTAAAACACACTTCAAATAGAAATATTAAAAAGATAATATTGTCATCTAGCCCTGCCACAATTTCTCCATTACTTTAAAAATATTATAAAACAAATAATTTTAAAAACACAAGCCGAACCTCCTAAAAATATATTTAAAGTAATGCTTAACAAAATAAATTAACAGCAACAAATCAGGCACGCACATTACATAACATGACGTCTGTTCACAAGATGTGTGTGTGTCAATGCATGCTAGTTTGTGTGTGTGTGTGCAGCACAGAAACCTTGGCACACAACGCCGAGGGTTATCTACCAAACTGAACGCACTTGCATTTATGTTCAACATCGAATTAATTAGAAAAATAATAAAACGAAATAAAACGACTGCACCTCATAAATGTAAAAATATACTAAAGCAAAAATCGTCATAGTTTTTACACAAAGTAATAAATGCAATAAAGATTAGGTTTCGTCAAATTCCCAATAAAGAAAAATCAAGTTTTTATTGATCTAATGTCGATAGAACAAAAAAGTAAAAATGGCAAGATTATTTTGGTATTATTGTTGGAACCAGCAATTAGTATTGTCAATCGATATTAAAACGGTAATTACGAAAAAACTAAAATGCAACCGCTCAAATGGATTTTAATTCGATGAGATCACAATTTTATAAACATAATTCAAATGCCCTAGAACAAGGCTTAAATAATCAAAACTAAAACCTGTCCATAACCTTGCAATAAAACGAATAACATTACACTTTATGACGGCCTGGTAATGACTAGCCGATAGACAAACAGAACAGGAATTCAACAAAACAAGAACCGGTCCCCTATAAAAATATATCGTTAACAATACAAGGTAAAAATTATATGTGGGGCCACGTGTACAAATGTACATGATATAATTTTCCTATACGCAGATAAGAGTCACGGAATAAACTCCGCTAATAACCTACTTGAATTGTAAATTGAGACAACTGAAGTTTTAAAAACGTCGCCATGACATACTATGACGGAAAATAACGACTAAAATAAACAACAATCTCAAAATAACTAGGAGTAGTTGCAAAACAAACAGATAACAGATTGAGCAACAAAAAACTACGATCAGCTAGCAGCCTTTAAAAAACATAATCAATAGACGTCGATTTAATAGGAACAAATGACAATCAATCACTGCACACTTTAAATTATAATTAAACAAGCAATTTCGAATTCAAATCAATTATTTATGTACTAAAACAATTCAACCCGCCGACCTTATTCAAATTTAAACAAAATTTATTTATGTATTCACCGAACGCAAAATGGTTTGAGAATTAGAAAAGGAAAAAACACCAATTGTTCTCGAACACATTAATAAAAATACTATTCTAAATTCAAACGGCCCATTAACCGGTTCCCACGAGCGCCATGTTGGCTCGTCCTCGCCCGCTATTGGTCGAGGCCGCGAGTTTAGAATTAGAATGTGTAGACCCCACCATTTGGCGAGCGGCAAATTATGTTGCCAGTATTTTTTTTCCGATTTCGGATAATGGGAGCAGCTGTTCGGCGCGGCTTGTCATCACCGGCTCTACTTGATGTATTAGTAGGCTGCGTCCATAATTGGTGTTTGCTATTAGAAAAAAATGTTAGCGTTCCAAGTTCAAATATTCAGTTAACAGTTTTTTTTATGTAGTTAACTTGTTGCTAAGTGAAATTAAAAAAGAACGCTACACCTTTAAATGTCCGGTATATTGCTACATAATTGTCTGACATTTTTTGCTTCGCTTATTAAGTCTTTCAATTGTGATATTTGTAGTAGTTTATAGGAAGAATAAAACTTCAACCATAAGTTATAAACATACCAGTAAACTGAATATTACATAAACTATGAGATCTAACAAGCCACATACTTTTATACTGGTTTAAAATGGTCTTTTAAACTTGTCAACTTTCAAAGTGCCTTAAACAACGTTGTAGAATATTTTTCTATTAAATCATTTTAATTATTCACATATTACATGTTATTTTATACGTAGTACCTATGGATTATTTTAGACCTCTTGTCATTGTCATGTGCGTGCTCCTTATAATGACAGTTGTACCGATGTTAATTTTTGTTTTTAAATTAGGATAACATAGTAAGTGAATTTGTTCGTAACCTTAACCATTAATATTTGCATTTTCGAAATTGAAGATACAAAGTAATCTGTTTAATCTTAAACTATAGATTATGAATCCAACTAAGAAAGCCAAATAAATTACCTTAAATTACAATTGAACATTGCCACAATACGATAATTAAATAAACAATAAAATCAGAATATTCATAATCGGCGGCCTTATTTAATTAATTTATACTAAAATTAAAAGCTACCATTACCTTGTGTCAGTATGGTAATAATTAGAATCAATGCGTTGGCATCCCGGCGACAAGGCTGGCAAGCCATCTCGTTAGACCGTTTGAAACGAATCAGATGGCGGGTTTACCGCTCAATTTAGTTGTAATTGCCCGCATTCCACATATTAATTGGCTAGTTGAAGAGATTCATGTTCTATAATTAAACATTAAGCGTGCATATTGCTAAATAATGCCATTATTACACTGTGAAAAATGGCGGGAGCATTTAGTCTTGTTATTGTCATTGTGTCATTTAGTCTTCAATTTGTTTTTAAATTATTCATTCGATTTTGTCTAATAAAGCCGAACTACCAACAGTACAAACAAAAAAATATCTACGTTTTTTAAGACGCAAAAGTATGACAGTGTTCCCTGTATAATAAAAATACTACTAATAGAGATTATCGAAATAAATATCGTACAGAAGCTTGCTTATCTGTAAGGTTTCCATAAGGATTTCAAGTTTAGTGACACAAGCGGCGTACACCCAGCAAGGTGGGCCTAGTCCGTCATACTCGTAAAGAGTCATTGCATTTAAGCGTAGTTTAAACTACTTAGATAGATACTTTGTTAGATACTTTGACAGCAAAAATACTTCTAAAATTAAATATAATATTATATCCTTTGCTAAAATGTTCAAGACTCAATTTATCCTGTTTTGTATTCCGTTTTTTGACCGACTTTAAAAAAGGAAGAGGTTCTCAATTCGGAATGTTTGTTTTTTTCATACATTCTCTTATTACAATCGCAGACCTTCGAAGTAATAAATTTCATGGCGTAGTTTGCTAAATCATGCATCATGAAAATCGGTTCTATTTACTGAGCTGCGAGGCCTTGTGGAATCAACTTATTATTAACAATTTATGCGATTTAGCCGAGGAGATATCACTTATACATTCTTAAAATATAAGAGAGACAACAATTTTAATGCCAAGAATTATTAGATGTACTCGTATTGACAACATCGCATTGTTTACTAACTAACGTTCCTAATGACTGTATGAAGATATTAATTTTCAAAATAAATATTGTGACGTGGGAAAAATATTAGCAAAATGATTCGGTCACCGTGATGGATGCAAAATATCTTTATATTTAAATGAAAAATCTCTAATGTTTATTGTAATTATCATTTATTTATTATAAATAGTAATTATCATTTCTGTATAGTATAATTTGTGTTTTATTCAAATTGTTGTTCATAAAATAAAGAGTATATTTTAATTGGATAACGGAATAATGATGCAATGATCTATTTTAAGATATCTAATACTTTATTTAGCTTTTTCTGAATTTCTTAATAAGCTACAGAGCTGCTTTCAAGTCCGACTTTTTTTCGAAATATTCTCTTAACTTTCCTTGCATTTACACCATCATAGAATAAATCAGTATTCTGTGTCAATACGATATTGTTTGGATAAACCGCACACACGCCTTGAAAATGAATATCAGCTCGAAATTCCCGCCATGTTTTTGCTTGAGTTATATGTCGTATGTTGTGCTCGTGCTCAGATGACGTGTGCTGTGGCTAAACAATCCGTTAGTTAATATTCAAGGTGGACGCGATTAGCGAAACCTCAAGGTGAAACCGACCGGTCCGCGCCGCCCGCGCCACACGCCTCATGTACTCGCGTTTGCTGCCTTTTAATGCCTGAATTTACTATTAGAGGACAAAATGTAGCTCTTATATAATATGACTACATTCGGACGCCCGTCTACAAATGGAGGGACGAGCTAGATAAGGTTACAGGAAGACACTGGATGTAACCTACCAACAGGTCTCTATTAAATTTCAACTGACGCAAATGAGTGAAGTACTATTATAATATATTGCTGAGACACTACTAGCATTTCTGCCCTATGATGAGATAGGAGACGAGACTATACGTCTACATTCCAGTCCCGAGAACCTCATATAAAAATGGACATAAAAATTAATTAATATCATAAAGGCGAGGCTTGAAGCCCACTGCCTTATCGTTTAGCTTATAGTGTTGCTTTCATACTCTATAATTTTTAAAACTAAGCGATTTTTTTATTTAAATCTTCTTAGTTTCGTCTTATTGGACCAAATAAAAAGGCAATCGCTCAATAAACATGGTTGTGAAGTTTTTATTTACAATCAAGATTCTTGGTAGACGCTTTTTCTATGGACATTCGGAAATAAATATCTTTGAAAAGCCATTAACATTTATGTATTCAGTAGTAGATAACCTTATGTTTATCATCAATGACGGTGTAAATTAATCTATAGTTAAAACGAGAAGGCGTGAGATCAAACTTCACATATATTTCTTTGATTTCTAAATGACGTGGGACCGAAAAGTTTCTTTTTCTTTCTGATGACCATATTATCTATAGGACAGCTTCAAACCAGATCACTTTCAGTCTTGAATTCGTCTAGAAGATATTGCAAATAGTCAGTTAATACCATGCATTAACCTGTATTTCAAAAGAAACGGCACGAGAAATTTCCCCAGCAATACAAATTGTTAACATTTGAACATTACCATAAAATAGCGAAATTATACATTTTCAAAAAGCCTATTTTTAATTTTTCGTTTAAAAAGGCGTCTTATTTGACGTAGAAGTTTATTAAGAGCCTTAAAAGATTATATTATAAGACTTATAATTATTTATACAGGATTATAATATTATTGTTTTAGTATACGAAACTTTAAACGTCTTTTAACTTTAAACTTTAAACTCATGGGACGTCCACCCACTAGATGTTCAGACGACCTGGTAAACTGCCTCCAACAGGTCACTGTGAAAATCATTGGGAGAGGCCTATGTTCAGCAGTGGACTTCCTTTGGCTGATGGATGGACGGATGGATACGAAACTTTATCCATATGTGGCTTTAGATGTATTTATCTGATAACTAACTTGTGTACACGTGTGTGGCGGATTTATTTATTCAAATTAACCTATTAGATAATACATTATGTCAATTATCAAAACCTACGGTCAAAGTTACCCAATTTGAGCCATTAAACTCAAGTTTCGTAAACAGCTGTGGAGACCATAAATGAATTTGCATGTCGCTGTCCATTACAAAGGTTTAACTAAGCGTACATTGGTAAATGCCTAAATTTAAATATCTGGTACAAGGACTAGCAGCAGACCGAAAAGGCAGTGAATTGTTCATGGGATTTGTGATAAAATTCAGCGGTTTGCGCAAATAGTTAGCCAAATAAAGTTTAAAACGTGTAGTTGCAGATAATATTAAAACGTATTTAATTGGTGTACATTGACGTTAATTTCACCGCATTGGATATTTTTTTAGATAATCTTCGCGTTAACAGTAAGACTATTTAGTTTTAGTCAAGGATTCGATATCTGTAACTCTGACAAGGTGACAAGAAATAACACAACTTTGGATAAGAAAGAAGTATGCGCTGTCTAAATTAGTCTTTATACACTTCTGTATCAGCCCATATACGTCCCACTGCAGGGCACGGGCCTCCGCAACAATCGAGAGTACGATTGAGAGTGGTTAGGCCATTATAAACTACCTAAAACCGCGCTTTCCTGAAGAAAATCGCTTATTACAGCAAAATTTTAAAATATCCGTTTTTCCTTTGATTCTGTCTACATTAAGTAAATAATTATAGATTTGCATTGAATAAAAAACAACATTTTGAAGTTTCCTTGTTAGTCAATAGTAATTAATGTTAAATAAACGCGGTGCGGAAAGTGTCGGACGCGCGGCGAAGCGTCGGCCTTCGATGCCATGATCACAATTACTTTATAAGGTGACGCAAATGATTGAAATGTCATGTTTTCGTAACGATTAGCGATGGAGACACCTTGTTTTCATTGTTCATTGCAAGGACTTTGTTATAAACGTGTCCTTTTCCTGGATTGATAATATCCAATTTGATGGTATTAATTCCGTTTTTTATGTTCGTGTCATGGTTTCTGTTGGCTGTTTTACGACCAGGTCCGATTGCTCGGTTTTCTCTGAATCTTACCATAACCATACATCCAACAGTCACATACATAGTCCTGACCCCACACTAAGATCGAGTCTTGTGTCGTATCAGGAATTATGAGAGACTTTTCACAAACACCCAGACCCGAAACGAATACCTGTGCTTTACACAAACATATTTTGTCTCGGTGCAGGAATCAAAACCGCGGCCTATCGTTTCTCAGCCGGCGTCTAACCAACTGCGCCACGGAGGCTGTCAATCTATAAAAAACCTTTACATGTTGAACACCTCTATTTATGACCACCGACGTTTAAAAAATTAGCAGTATTCTGCCCTATTTTTGCATGTAACAATTAAATCTTTGGGACATTAACAATAGAAGTTATAGTCTATAAGAATATTATCTTTAAAACTGATTTAGCATAAGCGATGAGATCCTTGTGTTATATGTATTCCTTGACACTTATGTTCAGCAGTGGACTTCATATAGCTGAAAGTGATTAAGACGATAAGCAGGTTTAAATATGAAATAAATGACAAATAGTTATGCGGGCTTTCTGACGATAAGTAACTACAGCCCATAAATATTCACAAAATCAGAAGAACCTTCGTCCCTTTGCCGACGTTTAAGGAAAGTCAGCTATTTAATTTAAATAAAATACGTATAATCTTCAATATATATGATAATAAATTATATATCCTCAAAGAAATAAGCAAAGTTGTAAGAAATCAATTGCATACGAAGATTTCCCGGAAAACTTGTTCTTCGAATAAATGTTCTTACAACAAAGCGCCTTCGTAACTAGAAACCAAAATTAATACCAAAATACTCAAGTATTATGTGATGTGTAAAAATTAAAAGTCTTAAAAACGGAGAAAAAAAAATTGATATAAGTTAATTAAAAAAAAGAGTGACTTTAATTCTCGTTGTATTAAGGATTTTTTAAACTTATATTTTTGCGCATACAACAAAAATACGTCTCGTTCTTTAGTTATCTGTTTCCACAATAATTGCAATAACATTTAAGTACGAACCGTTGAGACTTGTCACGAATTTTATAAACCTCGTAGAACCTTCGAGATTAGACGTTAACCCAAATCGTAAATCAAAGTAAGTCACATTAAAGCCAAGTCGAATGTTATTGCCGAGATATTAACAATATTTAACAACAAATCTATTGCGTTTTGTGTAACTGAATTTGTTGAAAATAAACTTGCCTGTTTTTATAGGTTAATAACTACGTATCAATTTTTAAGAGTATTCTAGTTGATATTTATTTGTTACTTTGGCTTGTAGCGTCAAGATATATGGACTAGAATCTTGTTTCATAGACCGGCTGTCTAAAGCGACTGCAAATACTCAAATCAAAGTTTTTTCTCCTGACATTCCAACATTCAATCATGCAAACTATAATATGGTACTTAAGTATTAGTTGTAAAGCTCCTAAGCGTCCCTAATTCAAAACAATCTATAACAACTCTATAAAATATATCACAGTATTTCACAGGAACCGTCTATTATGTGAGAAAAGTCCTTGTAATAGTCTATGTAATTTGATTACTGACTTAATACATGAACATTTGCATACAGATATGTTATTGGCCAAACAGCTAAATAAGGCCTTTTTGTCACAATAAATGTGTTGGATTCGCTTGACCACCAGCTATAAATAATATAAAAAAAGATTCCGATGGATTGAGAACTTCCTCCTTATTTTGAAGTCGGTTACAATAGGGTTTGCGCTAAAGATGAGGCCGTAGTTTTTCAAGAAGGCAGTTAACTTAAAACTGTGGAAATTATGAAACAAATAATTCAAATAAAAAGTTTTATTACGCAGTGGTTTAAGCAATATACCGTCATCAGGCCCTACACAAAATGAACTAACAATAAAATAATATCTTCTAGTAAAATTGACTAATTTTTGATTGATCATCTTCACCTCATGGCCAGCGATCCTGAAAATACGTTGAATCATTTCGTGGCACTCAAGGAAATATTTTACACCGTTTCTTTTAACTACAACTTATAATAATTACACTAAAAATACCTAACTGTGATTACATCTTATGTCTCAGGATGGCGAGCGTTTTGGAATGCCAAGCATTGCATTGTAATTCATGGTGTGGTTTGGTTTTGCTACAGACTATTGTCCATGAGCGGTCGTATCGCTTACTATCAGGCGAATGGCATAATCGTCTCGCCATTCATCGCAATAAAAAAAAAATCTAACTACTGCCCATAAATAAATATGTAATGTTTTTTTCCTTGTTGCAGAGTCCAGCGTCAGAGTCGGACAGCAGTTCTGTGTCGGGGGCCAAGAGTCCCTCGGCAGCACCCCCGCTGCTGCAACACCTGCTACAGTTGCAGGTTCAAAACCCGCAGACCATCGCACAGGTAACAAACAAATCACCTATAAGTCAAAGGAGCAGTTACCATTTTGTATCGTTTTGACAGCCTTCGTGGCGCAGTTGGTTACACGCCCGCCGGCTGTAAAACGTATGGCGGCGGGCTCGATCCCCACTCGAGACAAATATTTGTATGATCCACAGGTATTTGTTTCGGGTCTGGGTGTTTTGAGACCTATAAGTCTCTCGAATATTCTGATTCCCAGGACACTAGACTCGAGTGTTAACTAGTCCTAGGACTAAGATAAGAACTATATTGTATCTGATTTTTAGGTTCATTTTATGTATTTATTTTAGTTTTTTTTTGTCGTTTTCATAGTCAGTTATACCTATACACTTCAGAAACACCTTCCTTCGATCGCTTAAAGAGAAGGTTCAGTAATCTGTTTATATACCCGCCACTGCAACTCTTGTAATCCAGAATTGGTATAAACACGCATTTTAATGACACCGAGCACTGAAACTCAGCGAGTCTCAGGGACAAATAGGGTCTCAAGGTTAAATAGTCATAAGGAATAAAATTAAAACATATAATTGCTCCCTTTAATTATTTAAAATCCGAATAACCGATGCCAAATATCAAATATAAAGAGGATTCACACCAGGATGTACCACTTGTCTATGAAAATTATTGAGGTCAGTAAGGTACTGGAAGGCTCAAAGTTGTTGCCTGGTAAAATATAAATAAAGTAACCTTGATGCTGTGGAAATTGTGAGTTTGTTTTCCAAGGGTTTGGTTCAACTATACATTTTGATACATGGATAGGACAAAAACGCTTTGATACAACATATAGATGATATTTTAAAACCATACGTTAGGTTTGGAAAGAACAAATTTTAAAGCGATAATTGCTTTATTAATTGAATAATATTATTTATTGTTTAATTAGAAATATTCTGTTCAAAGAATGTTAATACTTTCGATGTTGATAAGCTATGCATCTTAAAAAAAAAAGAGTGTATGCAAATTCTTGCCTTAATTTAACTATGTGTATTATGCATTAATGTATAAAGTTCTAAATACGACGATTACAAAGAATAAAAAAAAATGTAAGACTTTCCAGTCTCTTTCTCGGAAAAGTGCCTTTTACTGGCTATATCTAGAAATAAGCGGAATTATATAAAGGCATTTACATAATAAAAAAATCTAATAGCCCCACAAAAGATTCAAGAAAAGGACAATTCAAATATCTTATTATAGTCCGATGATGAAGCCTGTAGGAATTTCAGCGGCAGGATCTAGGATGTCCGTAAACCGATATACTCTGATGATACAGCTATAAATAGTATTTATACCGCAATAACATTTAAATATAACGATTCACAAAAACAAATAAAAGCCCCCACGCTCCCATACACGAGGCAGAAACAATTAGTTTCAGTAATTATATACGCGTAAAATATTCATTAAGAATTTTAAAGATAAGTAAAATGAAGTAATTAAAAATGCCGCTTATTAACGCAACTCGCAATGATATCAGTTTTAATTTTATAGTAACGGCTTTTTAATAAAATGTCACGAGTAAACAAACAATCTGCCTAATTGAGGATACTGAAACTGGCCGAATTACAATTTTCGCCTAAAATTAATAATTAAAAATATATCGCTTTAAAATTAAAAAGAGAGATACAATCTTTATGGCCAGTGTGTTCAATGACAAGGAGTTTTGGCGGGAAGTCTGACAGCTTTGTATTCTATTTATTTTTCGAATTTGTTTGCCAGTTGTTTTATAAATGTTAATTACTTGTAAAAAGGTTTCATAAAGCGCATTAAAGTAGACATATCTTACCGGTAAGAATTGAGCTTAAACTCCTTTATGACACACGCATCAAAAGATACGTAAGTACTTATTTGTTTATAAAATACATTGAAATGTTCATATAATACGCACATTGTATGTAGCCATAGAATACAAATCATAAAGAAACAATTCAATATTAATGAAAGAATCTGGAATATTTCATAAACTGCAGTTATTTGCTTTTCCGAGAACTTCTCTTGTAACAGTTCAAGCGGTGTACGAGTATTACTCTCAAATCCATATCTCTGAGAAATATTTAAGATATCATTTCTATTGCATTTGAATATTGATGCGAGTTTTATTGTCGATACAAACGGTATTATTTCAAACATTCCTTCAGTTAATAAAGTCTTATACGTTGTATCAAAGCCATATTAAACATTTTGTTTAGGAAACAAAGCGACGCTAATCTCAAACTTTTCTTGTAACGTTATGTAATTATTATTGACGTCACAAATTGATTAAGAACTTCATTATTAAATGAATATTGTTGAAGTAATCAGTTTAATTATTAGAAGTAAAAATCACCATAGTTGGAAAAGATAACCTCTGCGTGTTATCAAGACATGAATTCAGATATGTACGTTGAAATTTGGCATTGTTTACGTTCATTAAATCGCGACTGAAATTCAAAATTAAAACTATAATAACAACTTATGTAAATGCATCTATTTACGAAATTTTGGTATGGTAAGTATAAGCGATTAGTTATGAAAACTTATAAGCCTAACATTTAATATGATTGATATAATAAATTGCTGATGTTCCCCCTCCTTTGTTGGGTCAGCAGTCCCCACTCATGATCACCCACGAAAACCGAAGGTTATAAATACAGTACCAGAGTTTAAAAGTAAGCGGGGAAGAGAACAGATGATTGAAATTCAATGTGTAAGATTCTTTGCAGTTCGTGAAAAGCGAAAGCAAGACTTTTACATTTGATCTTGCACTGCTTTATCCGAAGATGTACGATAAGATACCTGATGCTTTACATCTGGCTTCTCCCGTTGTACATCTTTGGATAATACATCTTACTTCGATATTTAATTGGAGAAAGCAGACAGTTATCTGTTTCAAACTCTTCGTATTACGTTCTTTTTACAAAAAAAAACTTGCGGGGTAAAGACAAGCTAGTACACATACATATAACTCGCCAAACTTCAGCGCTTCGTGTCAATTGTTTGCAAGTTGTTGATCCTTGCTGACAGGAGTTGCAGTGGTGGGTGTTTGAGTGCGATAGGTTAAGGCTCCTGCAACACTATGCGTCTATTTTATCGAGGTTCTTTTCCTTAAAATAGGTATGCAATAAACATTAAACATCATAAAAGTCAACTCTAATATTAATGTTATAAATAGAAAGCTTTATTTTCGGGGTATAAACTCTAATGGCCTAATTCATAGACAGTTTTAAAAACAATTTTAGTTATCGAACGTTTTGACTTCTTCGCTCAAACTGAATTTCAAAATCATTCGAAAGGGACAAATTATAGCTAAAATGGGTTTAAAAACTGTCTATGAATAAGGCCGTAAGACTACTGAACGGATTTTAATTATTCCCTCACCATAACAAAACTAAATATTTATTTATAATTTGTCGAAGTAACATAGGCAATATTTTATACGACTGTTTTTACAATAGTCCGATATAGGTTATCCATCAAATAATTTACCACCAGGCTGAATATAAAATGACACAATTTTATTAACACAACTGTCATTTATTTTTACCGTGTATTTTCTCATACGAATATCTGACTGCTTGCGTAGCGCAGCACGCCCTAATTTCTAAATTACCATGGCTAGGCTTACAGCACGATGTGTGTGCAGTTCCAGCAGATGTTGGCGGCACTGGCGGCGCTGGGCACGGGTTTGGTGCCCGCGTCGCACCCCCTCACGCAAGCCTGGATGATGCAGAGGCTGGCGCAGCAGCGGCATCATACTGACAGGTAAATACACTTTTATTAACTTTATAGATGACATAGATTCTATTGGAAGAGCCCTCTAGGGTTGAGAGACCGTAGGAGGTTAGATCATCGTGGTCAACAAGTGTCTAAGCTCTTTCAAAGGATCTCTCCATTGCAGAGGAATCCTGTGTTCCACATTGGCTTTCGAATATGGGAAGATACTTTGTAGAATTAATATTTAATAAATCGATCTTTCTTGGACAGTATTACAAGCCTGGAATGTGTGCTCGTCATGATGATAAGTTAATCCATTCCCACATAAGACTATATGGTTGTTAAACCCTAGTTGGAACTACTAACTAGTGGCACTTCCGAGTATTATTAGCTTATTTTGTGTACTATTTAATGAAAACGTGAGGAAACCTAAATACCTGAGAGTTTTAAATAAATATAACGAAGGCTTTAGATATTATTTAGTTAAAATAAGGTCTAAAGTGTAATCGCGGTTGAACTTCATAGTTAGTAGTCATGGGTCGGAACACAAGGCGAAACGTGGGTATCCTGGTAGCCCCTCTGCCAACCCCTTCTGGGTAAGAGGCGTGAGTTTATGTATGTATGTACAAAGGTTGAGTATAAACAGCCGGATCTAGTAATAAGTGATTTTTCACTATAGCATGCATATAAACTGCGATAGTGTCGGATAAAGTGTGCAGCCACACGCAAGGCGAGGAATTCATCATCGCCCATCACCACGCTCATTAACTCATTATGGCGGCCTGGTCGATAAGCCATCTTTATGAAGTAAAAGTTATCAGCAATTATCTTACGCTTTGATTTAGAATTGTTTGTTGTAATTTCATTAAAGTCGGAATAAATCATATTGGAAGATGCTTAGTGGGTCTTATGATATGAGTGAGTTTCGTGATTCTAGGTTCGGTTCCCAGGGTGTGTAATTTAGTTGTAAGGTGATTAAAATCCATTTTGAGCATCTTTAAATTGAATTAACTTGAGTTGATGTAATCGTATCACATTTAAAACATTAACATAAGTAATTTGATAAATACATAAGTTGGATGTCGCAAATCTCTCAAAAAACAATATAGTATGATTTTTGAACGTAATTAACGTAGATTTGAATCCTGGTTTATAAACAGACCCTTAGCCTTCAAAATACATACACTCCTCCTATATCTTTTTTCACGATAAATTCCACGGCAACCAAAAAGCTAGTTCAAATATTACTATACCTAAAACCCCTAACATTTGACGACCTTAACCCAGTCTTAGTCCGCATCCAATAATATAAGCGAATAATATGAAAACGTCGAGACACAGTACACACGCACATATTCCAGTCACGTCAAGGGTATGTATTTATGGACGGCTGTACATGATAAATAATCGTGTTTTCTACCTATGTACTTCCGCTAATGCAATACAAAACTTTGTTTACATGCGTTTGATTATGTAAAATCTTCATCGCAAGATTACCTATTTATCATCATCTTAAGTCTGCTGTTCAAGATAGGCTTCCAACAAGGATATCCACAACGAACTGTTGGAAGCGGTTTGGACTCAGCAACTTCCTGCAAGCTTTACTTTTGAGTATTAAGTCTGAATTCCAAAAATAAATACAAGACAATTTTTAGTTTATTTAGTTTAGATTTCAGTAATATAATGAACAGAAATATAAAAATATATATACTATTTTGTGTTCTAATCAAAGTGTGGAAACCGTCAGTTTTTACAACACCTGTTTTTTTTTTTACTTTTATGATGACTCCTAAAATCACAATAAAAATACATTAAGTCGTTTCGATTTATCACTGTAATAGAGCAGTAGGAAGAATTGTATTACCTTAAGTTAGACCTTATAGTATTATCTGATATAAGACCATAAGTAACACTGACGTGACACGACGTAGAGCCGTTTCCATATCCTTGACAAATATTACGATATCTTCAAACTTTAATCAAATATAATTTTACCAGTGTTATAGAATCAAAGCTGAATTTTATATGTTCCTTAGGGAAAGAATCAAAAGGTGTTTTCTTGGCAGCCTGATACTTTTAATGGTTTTTTCAACTTGACAAACACATGTAATCTGATTACTTCCAAAGCCACCACGATCCAAACTTCATAATTGCTGATCGTGTGATGCGTATGTTAGAGACTTTCGCAAACTTTCAGCACTTATAAAATGACGAAGGTCTCACGGCCACGGGCTCTTGGTCTATAGCTAACTTACTTACGATTATCTTTAACCAATATACAAATTACGAATCATTAGTTACATAAGTCTCAGAAGACAGTATAATAAAACCATTCTATATAGGTCTCTAACAGGTCACTGTAGAAATCATTAGGAGAGGCCTATGTTCAGCAGTGGACTTCCTTTGGCTGATGGATGGATGGATGGATATCTAGTCGGCCTGTTAATTTTAAACTTCCCGCCAGCCACTTAAACATCAGAATCCTTAACCGCCACATTGAAAGTGGCGTCAGATATTTCGCCTTAAACTTTGTGTCAATGCCATTAGAGCGGCGCCATTCAGCAAGGAGTAATTTAGCCGAGATAGATCGTAGGCCGGCGGCCTTGCTTGGTTAGGTAACTTGATGCCTCGTACAGGAACTATGTTAGATGTTTTGATCGTATGCAAGGACGCACTGATGTGTACTTATAGGTTTTATGTCAAGAATTTGAGGTTAAGGATTTAAGTAGGATGTAGGAAGGCCCTAAGCAAAAGTTGTATTTTGAGATGAATTAAAAAATGTAGTTAGTGAAATGGATCAAAGGAACGTTGGTTTGTTAAATATTTTACCAGTTTAAATAAATTTTGCAATAGTATAGTCAGTGATCTTATAATTTCTCGGATTTTTCTGAAAATTTAATACTCTCGCCAATCAAACAGGCCATCTCCGTGGCGCAGTATTGCCATAGTTAGTCACCTACTGCCTCACAAACAAGACGGTAGTACCTGGTAGGATCGTGGTCAAAATGCAAATTGTTTAAACCCAAGGCATCAGTTTTCCATACAATAGAAGCTCTATGTATTCAAGGTCTAAAAACGAAAAACATATATGACCAGTCCTATAATGTTGGTAGGATATTTGAGTACGGCCGAATGGTGATCACCGTACATGATGGGGGAAAGCACATCATACTTTTTATGGTACAGAGCTATCCTAGTAAGAGCACCAGCCATTTCATTGCTATTATAACTTGGCCTAAGCACTAAGGCCTAAATAAGTTTTCCTCGTAGCCTAGGTTAAGGAAATAATTTAATAAACAATCGCCAACCCACACTAGGCCAGCGTGGTGCACTATATGGCCTAACCCCTCTCAATCGTGCTCTCGATTGTAGAGGAGGCTTGTGCTTTGCAGAGGGACGTATATGGGCTGATACAGTACAGTTCAGTATCCAAAAAAGATTATTCGGCCTCAAATAGGCCTATCATTGTCAAAATTATGTCGATCCTCATTGGCAATACACTTACACGCAGTACTGACATCAAGTTTATTGGAATCATTGTCGTGCTAGTAAAAATACATAATTAAACCAACTAAACTTTGCTCATTCGGTCCTCGCAGAGACACCACTGCATATGGAAGTGTTATTTCGAAATAATGGAGTACCAATTTGCATATCTCACGCTACTGGACATACACCTTCTTTTTCTTACACGAGGAAATCCCTTAACGGATTCACATAGGTATGTGATACTCACCGTTCTAATACAAATAAGAACGTACTACCGACTAAAACCCCGTGATATACTGCTATCTCCTTTAAAATAGGGGACGCGGGTTACGCGTGAACAACTCCCTAGAAATTGGATAGGACATACACCTGGCCAATTTACCAAATAATTGAAAAAATCTCTTTAATGTCGAGAAATGTCCCAACAGCCGGCACGCCCTTACGAGTACAACAAGGCCGCTAAAGAGGCGTCCGCATTGATTTGTTATTGTCCTTACCGGCATTGTCTCCCACTAGGTCAGTTGCAACAGTCACTCGTTATGTCACCGTCTTTGTTCCAATAGAAATTGCCGGACTGTACTAGAAATATTTTTGTTACAACTATGAAATTAGTAGTTGGATCAACTATCAATGTAAAATGGATATTAAATTGTGCTAGTATGCTCTGAAAAAAAAGGTGTTTGCCATTTTAATCCCTGCTCAAAATTAGGTAATAATTAAGTTTTAGTAATGATAAATATTTCGCAGTTTTGTATTTGCGTTTGAAGCAGTGATGAAAAATCCACCCAATGTTATGTTGGAAAATATATGAGGATTTTTTTCTTTTTCTACTTCTCTTTTTCTGTAAGTACGTTTTTAATTAAAAATTAATATTATATTCTATTTTATAATCTCAACAATGCGTTAATAGAGTCCACCTTGTATTACTTGTAATGTAGTGAGTCTCTTATTGACTTTTATTTGTAGATAAAATTTGACATAGCTGTTTTTGTATAAGCTGTTGAGTTTCCTTTCCTAATAAATAAGGGACCAAGAAAGGAGAGAAGAGATAAAATTGATAACCGTTCAGTGACCTAACGAAGTACTGTCTTTTTACATCAACTTTCTATAACATAGCAATCCTTCTCGAGCCTATCCACCTAAGTCTTAACCGTTTTTATGTTTTTATTAGACCCAATATATTGTCTCAAAACACTCAAGATATTCCAAGTAAACATTAAGCGAAGTAAACACTAGAAAACCTAAAACCGAGGCACATCCGCGGCCCGCATCCAGTGCAATCGGCGAGCCGCGCCGGATGCGCCGCCGACAATCCCCAGTTCCGCTACATTTCGCCGCCATCGCGTTCGCTTTCCACGCGGAGACACTCGCTAAACTTCACTCATTTCCTAACATTGCAGAAGAGTTATTGGCGAACATGAAATGAAAAATGAAAAACTGCAAGTCTGATTAGCAACGGACTTGAAAACGTAAAAAAGTTAAAACCTCTAGTCTAATAAAAACGAATACTTTCTTCTTTCGTTCTCTATCTTTAACATCACTCAGTGAATGATCCTTTTCCTTCAAGTTCATCGCCAATGTTTCATTTGTCGTTTGATATAATTTAAAATATAAAATAGGTTTCTTAACTAAAGAACACTATTTCTTAATTAACCATCTTCTTCTAAAAGCATTGCTATTCGTATTACATGCCTCCTTAATTTGTATTTCTCACTTAATTATTATCTTCCGAAAAACCAGTGTCTATTACTATTATCTAAACATTTATGGCCTATTCATAGATAGTTTTAAAACCTATTTTAGTAAACGAATGTTTTGTCATCTTCGCTCATATTGAATTCATAAGTCTTTCGAAAGGGACAAAACATTCGCAAAAAAAATTAAATAGGTTTTACAACTGTCTATGAATAAGGCCTACAGCAATAAGCTTAACCCATTAAACTACTAAACTAACCTATCAATAGCTAAACAACAAAAATATTGGCTATTCAGTCCCATGTGGAGTGAGCAAGTCGCGACAATGGCGTCACAGCGCCTTTTGTGACGGCGCGGCGCGTCGCGTCATCGCGATACCATTGACTCAAACATCACTAAATGCGCACTTAAATGTACAAACATCACAGATACACACTAACAAATGAACTAATCTTAAGAGTCTTGGTTATTAGATAAATAGGGCTACTATGGCAGAATAGAAGAATTGTCTGTAAACTTCGCGATTTTATAGCGATAAGAGACAAAAGAAAATTACGCAGTTACATTAAGAATTACCTATAAAAGATAGAACTAACATATTATTTCAACAATGACATTCGAATGCTTTGTATTTCCACTCAACATTAGTAATATCGTTGACGATCATATGATCGCTAGATGTTTAAGCTACTATTTTTATGCTAAAAGATGCAGCTATACCGCCAATTGGGTAAGCTAAGAATGTCAAGCTAAATTATAAGCTACAAATGAGCTACGAGCCTTAAGCTATGTTATATAAAACTAGCCCATCCAAAAGATACAGACGAGAGATGTGTCATGTTAATTAGGTAGCTATCGCACCAATGAGCTACAGACTAGCTACGAATCTCAAGCTAAATTTTAATCAGCTGTACTTATAAATGTAAGCTACGGAAGTTAAGCTAAATTTTATCGGTTTTAAATCAGTTTGAGCAAAGAAGACAAAACGTTCTATAAATAAAATCAATTTTAAAACTGTTCATAGCCAGTTTAATAAGGCCTTAAGTAGCCACACCGTCAATAAAATACGAGCATTGAGCTATCTTTGTTAGCTACTTTCGTGTATATTAAAGGCCTATGTACGTACACGTGTGCCGATGTTAAGCGACAAAATAAAATGCATCAAATACGAATATTTGTAACACAGCTTACAAAGCCACACGTCGTGTGAGCGAACAAGTTGCGGCGCACAATGCCATCACGCCGCGCCTTTTGTGAGGCCAACACGGCCGTCAGCGTCGATACCCATTGAGACAGTTTTCGTTTATATAAACGTTGTTAATGTTCGAGATATTCGATTCGGTAATATAACGATATTGAAACGATATGGATAGATACGGTAGTTAGTTTGTACTTTGTAGTGATGAATGATTTAAGTGAATGTTTGTGTGAAGCTGTTTTACAAATACTGTTAGCAAATATGATTATTGTGTACATAAATGTTTATAATAGAGTCTAATTAAACGATAAGTAGCGCATACAAGGCGCAAACTTAACATCTATCTGCAGCAATAGTTTAATAACCACGTACATACAATTAAATGAATTCTCGATAAAAAGACTTTATGTTAATTATGTTTGTTTAAAAATCATGAAATATTCATTGAATATAAACGCAATATATTTATAGCGTAATTGGTCGCGTACAATACAAAAACCCACTGGCAATATCAAAGGTGTAAAGTCAACATTTGCCCGTTGATAAAGTAATTCAAATAATAACACCACATGTCCTGTACGCCTAACCTGCCAATAATGAACATGAAACATTACGAAAACATTTTTTTTCGCGAACCGCTCTATCCATTAGACATAAATATTTCATTAATAGTTCTAGGACAGATCTTAATCACCAAGTAATAACAGCAAAAACGACATGACGTGAAATTGTCAAATAAATAAGGGTTTTATTAAGTCCAGGTGCGTGAAGCTAGTTCTATTAGCATATCGTTGTAGAATCGGTGTGGGCATAGCGCATGTCAGCTGCCGCGCCGACGCGTCCCCGTTCATTACTATTGAGACGGCGAGTGACTTGAAAATACTGAAGACATTCTGCAACAGCCTTCTGCGGGAATAATACGCCATTGTTGGCGTGGCTAAATGTATTAAAACGCTTGTCTGCGCGAGTAACTCGTCCATATTCGTAGATAGGAGCTACTGTATTGTACTGTACCAGCCCATATACGTCCATCTGGATACGGGCCTCCTCTACAATCGAGAGTACGATTGAGAGTGGTTAGACCATATAGTCCACCACGCTGGCCTAGTGCGGGTTGGCGAACTTACATACCGTAGAAATTTATACAAATCGCTATGGTAATATGCAGGTTTCCTCGCGATGTTTTCTTTCACCGTTATAATGCGTGATGATTGACTATCAATACACACATGACTCCGAAAAGTCAGAGGTGTGCCCTGGGATTTGAACCCGCGACCACCGTGAACATGTAGGCAGCCGCGTCTGGTCGTTATCAACCGGCCACCACGCACTAGGAGCCACTGCGGGACATTAACTGCGGCGGCTTTGCGTCAACCATGCTTATTATGTAATGCTCGGATAACGAAACAAGTGGCACTGGGAATGAAGTTAATTACAGCCAAAAAACCTGACTAGGGCAGAGTGAAGGATATTCACAACGTCCAGATAGCTTGTTGTTTGTATATGTGGTGAAAATATGTTGTCATGTTGTTTCAAAAGTTATAATAAGTGTCGTGGTTTCCTGAAATTCTAAGAATTGACTCAGGCTTTGAGGTTTCAAAAAAAGATTATAAGTGAATAATAAAACAACGCATTTAACATTAATTTAAAATATTTTCGATGTTTTGTTTACATAAAAGTGGTGATTTCATAATAACTACGCGTGCAGGTTTTACCAACAGTTAAATCCCTTTATAATCAGCGCGTATTTTTCCTCCAAAATTCCTTCACCTACAAAACCCAAAACTGACCTACGAAGCGCACTCGCTCCAATAAATTGACACTGTTTAAACACTTAACAAATTATGGGACAATAGTTTTTCATTTCGAACAATAGGTTGACGCATTCTGCGCTGTTTGCCGAAGTAAATAAATACGTACATGCAAACAGGTTGAAAGGACATCCCAAAAACATTTCAACCATATGTAGGTCGAATAGCGAAAAACAATGCCTTTAACTAGTATGTAACCACCCGGACAGCGACATACAAAATGGTGAAAATATATTGTAATAAGAAATTGTAGGTAAGTCATGTTCCAGTGGTCGCGGGTTCAAATCCCATGGTACACCTCTGACTTTCGGGGTCATGTGTGTATTGATAGTCCATCAACCCGCACTTTAACGATGAAGCAAACATCGTGAGGAAACCTGCATACCGGAGCGATTTTAAAGATTTTTTTATTTATGTAAGTCCGCCAACCCGCACTAAGCCAGCGTGGTGGACTATATGGTCTAACCACTCTCAATCGTACTCTCGATTGTAGAGGAGGCCCGTGCCCTGCAGTGAGACGTATATCGGCTGATAAAGTATAGTACAGTAAGTCGTGTTCAGGTTCAGCCTGTTGATATCCGGTTTTAAATAGACTGGTATAGTTGTGTCAAGCAGAGGCCTCCATTTTTGAAAAGACCTACGTCCTGCTGGTATTTGATTTGGATATAAATACATACATAAACTCGCGACTTTTTTCCCAGAAGGGGTAGGCAGAGGTGCAACCAGGATACCCACGTTTAGCGTTGTATTTTCCGTCCCAGGGTGTGATAGGGGGCGAGTCTGTCGCTGTATTGGACGCGAATTCCTGACTCCGGGCTGATAATGAATAGAAAAATCTAATATCACTGCCCGATCCGGGATTCGAACCCGAGACCTCAGCTTTGCAATCAGAATATACAGTATCGGAGTATCAGAGAGCACGTCAATTATATCTGTTTTTGACGATGAAGGCAATTAATTTAATATTTTGGTAGCATGTTGATCAATCCGCATTAGGCCCGAATGGCGGTAGACTAAAACAAGAAACGAAAGGAGTTATTGTACTTACATAAAATAGTCGATACTAGCATAAACTGTTTTCTGTAGATTTTTTTCCTTCAGGGCTCATATAGATGGACAAGTTCAGTGCCTTTAGAGTTCTCTTATCGGTCATTTTTAAATTATCATTCAAACAAATAAAACTTGAGTAATGGTAATTAAATAACGTGGAAAATATTGTTTATAAAACGAATCAGATTAATTAAACATGAACATTATTTTTAACCGACTTCATTAAATTGATTCTTATCCACTGCCGCTTCCTAAGGGTATTTGAAAGGTTTTGTACAAAGAAATAGAGATACAAAAATAACTAACGTTTGAAAAATCGCTGATCTTAAGCTAGTTTGGAAAAGGGAGTACCATGCTTCTGCTGGCAAGTAATTTAAATCGAAATATATTGTTCTCATAACAAAAATACTTTTTATGTGACATAATATTGTTAGTACAAAACATTTGTATCGTTTCATAATTTGCACCGGTCGACATTCTATTGAAAATATTTCCGCATGTCTTATGGCTTAATTAAAATTTATTTGAATTTGCTTTTATAATAATTGTACATTGTTTCGGGTGTTTGTTCTGCTCAAGATGTGCAAATTACGTAAATTCACAATAGTAGCGTTTCACTAACCCCCCTCCCCCTCTCCTTAGTCAACCCCTCTTCTCACGCACGCCACCTGTGCAAATGACAACTGATCAATTTAACATAATCCAACTGGCGTGTAACATAACATAAAGACTGTTAAAATATTTTTATAATTCTTAAGTGTGTGCTATTCTGTTACAAAAATATTTTTAAATTGTTTAAATGTTACTAAACCAACCTTACTTCAACATGGTTATAGGCTCTTACGACAAATAAAAAAAAACAAAATCGCAGTTTGTCACACGCCGGCTATGAAAAGGCTGCGGGTTCGATCCCCGCAGCGTTTTCAATACAAATATTTGTGTGAACCACAGGTATTTGTTTCGGTTCTGGGTGATTGTGAGACCGAAAAGCGTCTCGGGGTTTCTGATTCCCACGACACAAATGTTGGGTGTATTATTTATTTATTTATTTCTTAGGTACTAAACCGACCCTACTTTCGGCATGATTTCAGGCTCTTACGTCAAAGTATAAAAAAGCAACATCGAAATATTCTTTATTCCAATAATACTTCACAAAATATTTCGAATCTTTGTGTGGAACATATCTATTATAAGTGATTCCAAATATGTTATAGCTGTAAAGAAGAACCTGAGCTTAAATTCACTCAACGGCACGTGTATTTTTCCTCTTCTTTGTATACTAAATACGCATTGCAAGATAATATTTTTGATGTGAGTCATAAATATTTTAAGGTTAGTCCACAAAACACTCAAGATTATATCAAATATTGTTATCATAGACAAAGATCTATTTCTCTATGTACAATGTTACTACAAACATAATTCCACTTAATTGCGAAATAAATAGGATTACTACCATCTTTTTATAGTGGGATAATTCACAAAGTTATCATTTTACCGGTCACTTGTATAACTGCATAAACTCTTAAAGAAATTCAATTCAGAGCAATGATTTCGCGGAGTTCTATTACAAAAGTATTTATTTATTCAACATACTACTGTTTAGAGGTTACCCTAATACAGTAAGGACATTATAATAGTATACTCAAAATTTCAAAATCTCACGACTCAAAAATTTTACTTGCTAAACAAACAATGTCTTTATTATTTTATCAGTAAGGAGCTAACGACCCTTCCGACAATCATATTTCGACGAGTCAATCAAACTACTGCTAAGCCGCTTATATACAGCTGCCTAGTAAATAGTACAGAATAACCCAATCCATAACTTTTATATAAAAATATGGTTCGAGCACCGAATTTCTCAGTCTGTTACGGCATTCGCGCAGGAAACATTTAGTAAAAAGTATTAAAATGTGTCTGCCATTGTGCGCCAGTTTTTATTACTGTAGTTACTACCCGTGGATTCTGTTGAGGTAATACTTTCACGTGTTTTGTGTCGAAAATACGGAAAAATATATATGAAAACAACGGTTTGCCGGAACTCACGTGCTTTGTTTTCACGAATTTCAGCTGAAATGTTTTTATTGTTTGGTTTAACAGTATTTTTGTGTCATATTTTTTATTTCATATGAGTGAGCATCGCATTTGGATTTTATTGATATTTTTTTCGTACATATAAACAATATTTACGTTGAATCGACATAATCTGACTTTACAGTCATAATGCAGAATTTCACTTAAAATTTTCCTCAAAGTGATCCTCGGCCTCACTCAACACTTTTGGCCTATTAATGTATCACACCTATTGCGGTTAATATACTTTAGGTACCTTCGAAATTTTCGTAGAACCAAGTACGCAAGTTCCTAACGCATATAGCCTTTAAATAGCTACTGAAAACTGGAGTTGTTGCTTGCGGCATAATATTACTTATAGCAAAATTCACCGGTTCCCCTTTTTCAAATTTCTTTGACTGATCTTAGACTTTATTTCCGGGTAAAATGTAATTATACGAGTACCAATTTCCTGATTTTGCCAGTAGTTTTCTTTTTAACACAGCACAGTCCGGACACCCCTAAATCTTAGTAATTTTTCTGGCTCCTACTTTTAATGTCTTACATGTAATTAAACGTCTAAATACACACTGGAGTACAAATTTAGTATATCTCCTTTGAATTGTTTGCAATTGAAGCTCTAAGTGGCTTCTCAGCGCATCTATTCAGCACAAAGGTATAAGCTAATGTTTGGAACTTTGAAGCGGTAATTTCGGCTCGACGATGTTGACTGACACTCATACGCCAAGTCTAACACCGCCACTGGTTATTTGTGTTAATAATAGTTTCAAAGCGGTATTCGCAACCCCGTGTATCGATATTTACCACTATTCAACTCTATGCGCATAACTGTTAGAAACTTTAGAGGATATAATTTTCACGGACATTAATTATAAAAAATATTATATCAATAATGATATTGGGAACCAAAACAAAAGCATTAATCTAACAGCTAGCTAATATTACCCATTATTATTATAAACTGCAGGATCAACTAAGTAGATATTTTCCGTCGAATCAAAATACCGTCAAAGAGGAAGAGCTTCTACCAAAATACTAAACTACAACATGTGAATTTCATATCAAAAACAATTATATTTAGTAGACCTATCCTTAAGTGGAGACCGTGATACAAATCGAAAACAACAGCACCCAGCAGATGAACAGACAATATGGTAGTAATGGATACAGGCGGTTTCCAACACATTGCTGTGGAGATCTTCTGGTCTCTTGAGACTCGACTTCATATAATTCCACAAAACCATCTAGAATCTAAATCAAGTAAAATAAAGCACAATAGTGGGCCTGATTCTATATTAATAGAACGTAGGGTACCCAAAGACGACTTTTTGATCCAACTAAAATCGAATGGCACGAGTAACTTTCAAGCCAGAGTTCAGTAGGAAGGTTACTACTGAACTCTGGCTTGAAAGTTAGAAGGTTCTTATCCTACTTCCTACTAATATTATTCTTCACCCTCAAACGGCTGGACCAATTTTGATGAAATTTGGTATGGAAGTATCTGAAACCCTGGATTAGTACTTAAGCTACTTCTTATCCCGAAAATTTAGGTTCCCCGTGCGTTGAGAAAGAAATTCAAATATGTAAATTTGTTACTCTTTCAAACTCAAAGGGATGGTTTGAGATATAATATAGGGTGGATGAAATTGGATATAAAAGGATAGGATTATATACCATGAAACAGGTTGAGACGAGACAGGACGGGATGTAGCTGGGACAGGACGAGAAAAACAGTATAAAGGGCGGCAGTCACGTTGAGTTAAAATATAAAACAGTACGCCAAATAATATGTGTCTGATGTGGACTGGACTCAAAAAGTGTCTGCACTCAGGCGAAGTCGGGTCGGGCCGCTAGTGGTTCATATAACTGTTCGAATGTTGTAGAAGCATCGATTACAAAGCATGTGTTGTTGCAGGCTAGGCGAGGGTGGCGACAAGGCGCCGGCGCTGTCGTCGCCCAGCCCGGCGGAGCAGCCGCTCGACCTCAGCGCCAAGTCTACCTCCAGCACCAGCGGCACGCCGCCGCCGGACTCCAAGCTCCTCGACAACAGGTAACAACTATGTGCCACTGTTTTATACAACCATGGTGTTAGACCATTATGCGATGTTCTCAAGAATGCCATTCGATGCTTTATCTAGACAGCATCGCGCTTACCATCAGGTGCAATGCAGTCAGTCTACAAGAATAAAGAAAAAAATCAAATTCTCGGTTGTAGCAATGTTTGCTCAGTAGTGGACAATTATGGGTTGTTACAGATATTTTTATACTATCACAACGTAGTCATTCAAAATTAAAATATCATTGATGAGAAATGCAGTATGTTCTAACTTAACTAGCCACGGTTGAAACAACTTTTGTATTTTTATCCTGTCGCAAAACTATATTGTGCTCTTTTAGCATCAAAATCTACGAATGATTTTAATATAAACCAGACCCGGAATAAGGTGATTAATTGTACAAAAATGTTTGCGAAGTTTGAAACCACTGCTCTACGTCTAAAACTACTTTTTGTACCGGCGTTTGCGTAATAATTAAGTTGAAAAAGAAATATTCAAATATTATTTTCAAAGTAAGTACCTACATATTGAAATACAATATAATATGTAGTCCTATGAATGTGGACGAAGCGAAAGCGATTTGTTATGATCATTACATTTTAAGCAGATGTTTCCGTAATAAAATATTTAAAGACAAATCCGTCGTTTTCAAATCACATGTTGACGGATATTATATAAATGCATGAAGACTGTTAGTTGTAGGTGAACCGAATATACGAGTAAATTTCAAATCCATAAACTCTGTCTACTCTTATAAGATACAGTCGTATTAAGTATTTTCAAGACTGGTACAAAGATACAGCCGTTTTTAAAACGAAATATACCGTATAAATTACTCTGAATAAAGCATCATATTTTTCAGTAATTAGATTTTGTATCCAACGCATGGTTTTTACGTGATGCGCGCAAACGAACAAACAAACCGACTAACAGACAACATTTTCAAAAATAGCTTTTTACGTCCATTACTCGCGTTCCCCGCTACTTATTTCATTAATTTTTCTCTCTTACGCCCGAAAACTCAAATGCCATTTAAATAACTGCCTAGTCAGTAAATTTAAGCGGGACTTGCATAGTTAAGTGTAACATAATATTGAATTAGCATTTCAGTATTCGAGTGTTAGACTTTAAAATACAAGATGTAGAACTATAGATTATAATTTGTAAATAAAGCGGACAATCCCATGACCGAATCCTCGCATATATTAGAAGGTGGCTGAAAGCCGTCCACGAGTCGCCAATGAAATTAGCATTGTGTTGATGGTACTGCGGCATCGAGGCCGCGGCCAGCGCTAATCCCATTTAGTACCACTTGAGATAATTGTGTTTATAAAAGTATATTAATCAGCTTTTAGCCGAGCTAATGGCCGACGGTATTGTGTGTTCATGTCGTTTGATGTCATCGATTTGATGGTGGGGCATGATCTAGAAAATTCTATTGTGAAACGGGAAGCGAATGTTCGATTCCCTAAGTTTTGATTTTAGATAATTTAAGACCTAAAAGTGGTTTATAGATTCTGATACAGTAGGGTCGGCACTGCAGTATGTAGATCACAGAGTACTGAGGTCTTGTAAAAATGACGACAGTTGAATAACAAAACAAAATATAAAAGAGTAAGTAGCTATGGCCTCCCTATTTTTTCGTATCTGCTCGGTAAGTAACCACCGTACATGATAATAGGAAGCTCATGTAGTGGCGTAACGAAACGAATCGCTTTTTGAGTTCAGCCTATACATCCGGTTTCTAACAAGGCGGCATAATTGTTTCATCCGAGATTATTCTCAATAGATAGATACTCTAATGGGATAGCGATGATATTACCCGTAGTAAGATGACTGGTAGTGATTGGAGGCGATGGGCTGAAGATCGCGCCATAGGAGAGGCCTATGTCCAGCAGTGGACTCGTTAGAGCTGATGATGATGAATTGCATAGCAGTGCACTTACAGGTAAATTATTTTGTGTTACAAAACCCAGTACCCAGCAACAAGTTTAGGTACATAAATTCCCGGGAGCCAGGGCGTCGACAATAAGGCGAACATTTGCAACGGACGGTTCACATAATGGCACTTCCTAGTAACTCAGATTACAAAAACAATAGTAATGTGAACGCACTCGTAAAACTATGAAAACTAAACTGATCGGCCACGCGGGTCGACGAACTTTTGACACACGATGCCTTGATAGTGCCGGGGTATTGTATCAAGCGTGGAACGTTCTAGAAGGTGTGTTTTGATCGGAATGCTTTGGACAGACTGATACAGAAAATATTGGAGAATCCTAACTAGGTCTTCCTTCCACCTTGTAGGCAGGCGTGCGACACTGACGTCAGGTCAATGTGGAGATCCTTGGGGGAGGCATATGTTCAGCTGCGGACTTCTTGTGGTTGAAGAGATACAGAGAGATTGGATTGATTGATAAGTGTAGTGTAGTACATAGACACTGGAATATATCTGGACTATGAATTCTCTCAGAGATTGAACCCGAAACGCGACACACTTACGTAGGTCACCAAGCAGGTTTTCCAGTAGCATTTACAGCTGAAGTAAGAAACTGTTATATCGAACCAAATAAAGTCCCATTTACACGGGGAGAGTTTCTCCCGGCGAGAATCGTATGCGATTATCGCATGACATAACCGCCATAGAAGATTGTGTTTTGACAAATGTTTACACGATGCAACTCTTTTATATCCTTACGATAATCGTATCTTCCAGGCGAGAAACTATTCCCGTGTAAATAGGGCTTTATGTATAGAAAAAACGCACTCTATCTCTAGTTTATAACTTCCTCTAATACTCGTATGTACGATACGTCCAATTTCAAGCATCTAATATCAACAACCAAAAAGTTTTGGGGCCAAAAAGTTCTCGAATGGAGGCCACGAAGCGGAAAGCGCAGCGTGGGACGTCCACCCACTAGGTGGTCAGACGACCTGGTAAAGGTCGCGGGACGTCGCTGGATGCAGGCTGCCTGCAGCAGGTCACTGTGGAAATCGTTGGGAGAGGCCTATGTTCAGCAGTGGACTTCTTTTGGCTGATGGATGGATGATGCATGAATATCAACAACAGTTCTAAGATTGAACCCCAAATTTCATAGTTGCTAATTTAATGCTGTTTCTTTAGAAATAAACACAAACTCATGCCTTTTTCCCGGATGGGCTAGGCAGAGGTTTTCTTGGTAGAGACCAGGACACTCCCGTTTTGCCTCATGTGTTTCATCCCACAATGTGTGCAACTATCGCCATATCGGGCACAAATTCCTGACTCCGAATTTATAATGAATAGAAAAATCCAATATGACTTTGCCCAACCCGGGATTCGAACCCGAGAGCTCAGCTTTGTAGTACGTGGTACAACTACGCCAACGAGGCAGTCAAACACCCTGAAATAAACAAGTCACATATAATGTCGATCTTGTTACATATTTATCATAAGGTATGCCAATTTTGGTGCAACAAAATCGAAAAAAAAAACTATTAAATCCGCGTCACCAGTTACAAAGCTTCCCTCTACAAATTGCATTAAACAAATAGTTTGGTACATTTGCGCAAACATTTTTATCGTTCATAAAATGATTTCTAAATCATGTCCTCAGCGAGTCAAAGACCCCGTATCGCACGTCAACGCACGTTAATGACGAATTGCAAAAGAAATACTTTATCATGCGAACAACGCGGCCCTTGTACTGAATCATGCGAATTATCTCAATATAGTGCAGTTTTTATGACGAAATTCTTGCAGTTTGTTGCACTTTTACGATTAGATAAGGATATGATGTTTTGAGGAGCGGTGTTCAGTTGTTCACAATGGTTTCCCTGTTTGCTGAACGTTCTTTGGCGAATTCAAAATTGTAAACGAGTGATGAAAATAACGGTTCATAGTAGTTTTTGGATTACAAACATTTATTACTAATGCTATAAGAAAAATTTATATGCAATAATTGACCTAAGTACATGATGTAGGAAGAGAAAGTCTCGTCCAAATTAAATTAGAATTTGAGAATCAACCACGATGAAAATGGCTGGGTACAAGTTCATAAGTATGTCAGTAGTATAGAAAAAGCTTCGTATCTGTGGCATTAAGGGACTAGAACACCTTTCCTCTCGATTTAGTGAGAGTAATATGTACACAACAACAGTTCGTATATAAAACTTGTCTTGTATGAAGCCAAGCCGAGTGCGTTTTCATAAAGAAGCCAATGTCTCTGATATTATACACAATGGCCAATCGATATCAGAATAAATTCATTCGGTCCGTCGAGATGTGGGTCGCACGACTCGGCCAAAACAAATAAAAATGCACCGATAGACTGGCGGTGCATCGACCTTGCATCCTCACAGATCGCTCCCGCCCTGCACAACCCGATAACGACCCTAAACAAACAGCTTTAAAGTTCAAAACAACTTGCCACACTCTACGAAAAACAAGAACTTAAAAGATGAAATCGAAGACGACAATCGAACTCGCTGAATTGTGAACTTTAGTAAAATGGAACAGAATTGCTTTTTGCAAACATAAGCACGATGTAAAGACGCGTCCACAGCCGTTATCTGGCGCACGCAAATAATTCCTTATCTAGAATTAAATACGGTTTCGAAATGTTTGGTGTTGAGCGATTGTCGTGTTTGCCGTGATGTTGACCTGAATGGCGAAAAATGCACCGGGGTGACGCACGGTTTACTTGCACTGAATTATTTGCACGTTTTTATCTTCGCGAAAGAGTTATTATTAACTTATTGCGAAGAGTTACATTTATTTGAATATTAGGGAAGTCATTTGAATGAAACATCCCTGAAAGATATATCTTAGACGAGCAAGACTAGAGATGACCAAAAGAGCGCGTGGACTCGTATTCGCCGTGAACGCGTATACCTTATACCTTTAACGGGCATTCAATTACTAGTGGGGGGCATCTGTAACCTCCAAAATAAAAGGAATGATAAAACAAAATAAAGCAGATAAAACAAGTGGCGCTCCTCGCCCTGGAATATCCGGTGCCGCCCAAATGCGTGTGACAGTCACCGAGGAATTTTAGCATGTGTCCTGGCGCGCAATTTATTAGGGAACTGGTTCAGCCGAAATATCTGCAACGTTACTAGGCGGCCTTTCAGCCTTCCTAGGGAGAAACGGATCGGGCCCGTAACTTGCCCCCGGTAAGTTAGTGAACAGTGGCTGCAAGTATCTGTACGGTGGTGTGTTGTTCGCAGGTTGAAGCGCACGTGCGGTGAGAGCGCGTCGCCGGCGTCCAACAGCGCGGTGCGGCGCGCCTACACCGAGGACGAGCTGCAGTCCGCGCTGCGCGACATCCAGGCGGGCCGGCTGGGCACGCGCCGCGCCGCCGCGCTCTACGGCATCCCGCGCTCCACGCTGCGCAACAAGGTCACCAAGTTCGGTCCTGTCGACCCGCCCGACTCCGAGCCCGACAGCGACGCCGAGCGCGCTGACTCGCCACCCTCCGTCATCCTCAAGATCCCCACCTTCCCGCCGCCAGACGACAAGAGCCCCTCGCCCGCGGCCGCCGCGCCCATCGCGCCCGTCACGCCGCTGCTGGCTCCGCCGCAGCAGCTGCAGCCCTCGCCCAGCCTGCTGCTGCCCGCCGTGTACGCCGACCCGCCCGCCACGCAGCACATCTTCACCTCGCTCAACGACGTCATCGCCAAGAGCATTAGCCAGAAGTTCCAGCAGCCGCTCGACCGCTCGCACCAGCCCGACCTGCCCTTCCTGCGCGGGCCCGACGCGCGCCACGTGTCCGTCATCAAGACGCAGCCCGACAACCAGCGCAACTATGCCATGCCCAGCAACTCCAAGGCCACCGCCAACAACAACGGCCAGCCCGCCACCGGCGGCAAGGGCACGCGGCCCAAGCGCGGCAAGTACCGCAACTACGACAGAGACAGCCTCGTGGAGGCCGTGAAGGCCGTGCAGCGCGGAGAGATGTCCGTGCACCGTGCCGGCTCCTACTACGGCGTGCCGCACTCCACGCTCGAGTACAAGGTCAAGGAGCGCCACCTCATGCGCCCGCGCAAGCGCGAGCCAAAGCCGCCGCAGGACACCAAGCCGCAGCCGCCCAAGCCGCCGCCGCCCAAGCCGCAGGCCAAGCCCTTCTCCAACGGCCTCAACGGGCCCGACGCGCCCGGCTACCCGCCCGGCTACCCGTTCTGGCCCGCGCCGGGGTTCGCGCCGCCGCCCGCGCCCGACCTGTACGCCTCGCACATGATGCGGCGCCTGCGCGACGAGGCCCCGCCGCCCGCCAACGGCTCCTTCCTCGAGGGCATCATCCGGTCCAGCCTGGAGCGGCCGGGCGCGGCGCTGCTGCAGCGCCTCACGGAGCCGCGCGCGCCGGCCGCCGAGGCGCCCAGCCTGCTGCGGCGGCTGGCGGGCGAGCCGGACGAGCCGCCCGCGCGCCGCCCGCGCATCGACTCCTCCGACCACCAGCTGGCGGCCGAGATGCGCGAGGCGGTGCAGCGGCTGCGCGCCGACAAGCTGCGGCCGCGCAACAGCACGCCGACGCCGCCCGCGCCCGCGCCGCTGTCGCCGCCCGCGCCGCCCGCCGCGCCGCCCGACCGCGCCTAGTGCGCCCGCCCGCCGCGCCTCCGCCCCCCATACTGAACGCGAGACGTTCCGATCTCCTCGCTCTATGTGATAATATTATGTAAAGTACATTCCGTTGTGCGGCGCGGCCGGGCCCCGAGCGGCGCCGCCGACGCCGACGCCTCACCGCGCCTACACTCACCTACTGACAATAAACCGACACGATCCCAGTTCCGCCGGCTTCATTTCCTTCGTTCCCGCGTTATCTCCACCTCACACAGTACTCACGCAACATACTCTGCGTCCAGGTTCATTTTCGGCTTCCTCGCGCCGGCCCCCGGCGGGCTGCGCGCACCACACAACACACACACACACACACAACACACAATATGTATCACCAAATATCACAATAGTTACCTAAAAGTCACAACCAGTTCAATATATCACAGCTTTACTAATGCAATATCACAATATAGTAGTGTTTAGTATCCCATGACGGTGTCGGCTGCGTCCGTGTGCGACGCTCAGTGCTGTTCTCGTGACACGCGACAATTTTAACAACTCTATTTATATAAAGAATCGGTTAAAATAATTCTGCGTTGTCTATGATGTAATTCGTTTCAAAAGTGTATTCGCTTTGTATTACAAAATTTGAAAAACAATCATTACATTATACTCGTATTAGATACCAATTTTTTTCAAAATTAGAACGATGCTGGGCGTCACAAACGACGCTAGGGTTGTCCAAAACTCACGTTAATCCGGAGAGCCTCGACGTTCGACTTGTTTTTTAAGTAAAAGACAACCAAAAGTTAATGTTATAAAATTAACTATTTAAAGTAATTTTTAATTAACTAAAAAGTTAAAAAAAACATTGCAACAAATTAATAATAAAGCTAGCTATGAGTGTAAATGTTATCGATTTTTAAGTGAACTATTGCAGATTTTGTGCAGTGTTTTTATAATTAGATAGGTAATATATTGAATGAAATTATTAGCGCTAATGGCGGGTAGTGCGGTTGTGGTACTGTCTTTTTGTATCGAGAGATAAACGAAAAAAGGCACTAGTTGTAGAGGCGGGGCGCGCCTCCGGTCTCCGGCCGTGCGGGGTCGGCGCGCGCGACCACGCTCGGACTTATGTGCAATTATTATTTTGTATAAAATAATGGTAATTTAAACTGTGTGTAAGCTAACACGTGGATTTCCATATTACTGAATGTGATATTTAGGTATTACGAGTGCGGTTTGAGTGACGACCCGCGGGGGCCCGCGCGGTCCCCCATCATTTATATACACACGTACGTACATTAAATACATCTAGTGAACTTATATATTTTATGTACTATTATTGTATCTTAAGAAGATATATTCTTATTTTTCATGGTCCAAGTTTTAAATGTTTTATCGACTATACAAAAATGTGGATAATCATTATTATATTCTTGTCGACTTTAAAAAATATAATTAGCCCAAAAATCCTCAAAAAAAATACTAAATGATATCTTGAAATTTTTTGGTGTTCAATCAAAAGTATATTATTGAAGTACGAGATGGAAAAAATGTATACGCTCTCCCAGAATAAATGTAGGTAAAACTATTGGATATAAAATTATCATACGACATTTATTGTAAGTTATGTGTAAATGTGCGCCTCATGGAAATTAAGAAATCTTTGTATTATGTATGTAACTAAATATATACATAATTATATTATATACAAGTTAAACATCGTGCATTTTCTTCGGAGACCACGGATGTGCAAAATAGGACTGTTGGAGTGTGGACTCGACGTTTCGACATGCATTGCATACTATTTACCCGCGGACCGATTATTATATAACAAACAATATCCAAATCAAAATACATATCCCCAGTGCCGAGATGTCGAATGCATTCTCTGTTAATGAAAAAAAAAATACAAAAATTTTTATATTCAAAATTTACTAGTCGATAGCATACTTTCACCTTTGTTTCTCTCTGTGCATAATTTTCGACGTATTTTTAGCGTTTAGTGTTTTAAAAATCTAAAAAACGTTACGTGCATTTATCTCATTGAGTACTTTTTATACATTGAATAAAATATTTACCGTCGTGTTGACAACCCTACCAGACCGCATTTCGAATTTATTCGAAAAAAAAATACAAATTTAAAATTCGAATTATTTTATTACAACACTACCAGACCGCATTTCGATGTTATTCAGGAAAAATAAAAAAATAAGCTGGGTTGATTGTTTTTTCCTCACTTCGTTACTACACATACTACCAGACCCGCATTTCGAATTGATTCGACAAAGAAACATTTTTTTTTAACTCGAACAAGTTGTTTATAAATACGTACACGGACCTGTGTGTTATGCCTGACATTTGTTGATAGCTTAAAAAGGTTATTTTGTGTAAGTTTGTACAGAAATAGGATGGGACAATTTGCAAAGAGAATTTAGATAATAATCAACATTCCGATTAGAATGTTACTAGATTTTTTTAATTATAATATAAATATTTTTTTGCATCGGGAACAAATCATTATGTTGTTTAATCTTATTTTGTAACGTTAGTTAATTTTAAGTGGCTTTATTTTAAATAACCCTATATATTAATTATATTGAGATGTTAAACATGTCATTGTTTTATGTGAAAGCGTACGGGGTTCCCTATTCCCGGGACACAAAGAGAGTTCGCGACTGATATGTAGTAGAAAATGGCGACGTGGCTCACACTCGCTCGGTCTGTACAAATGGTATACGCCGCCTTAACACTTAAAATGTTATTTACAGCGATGCACCGAGAATTTAAAATAATCAACACCACGCGCGTGACAGTTAATTCCAAAGGAACGCCAGCGCGGGTTGATTACTTTACGTCCCGGCTGGAGCCGACTGTTGTCTGAGTCCACTCGAAACAAAAATATTATATCTGCCTCCTTTCAAATACCTCAATAGCAACAATGGAGTTTACTTCAATGGTAAAATTAAAATGTCGGCTGACCGTGCACCTGACAACACTCGGCCGGCCCGTGCGAGATCGCTGGTTTATTAGTGAATCATTTTTATTGTATATTGTTCGATCATTTTTTTCCACATAGTTTAAGCATTTTAGTTAATACTGTAGTGTAATTTTTCAATTAATAGGTAGCCGGTAGTAATTCTTTAATATTTTGTTAATTTTTTTTTCGTAAATATAATAAATTCTCCGTAAGGATTAGGTTAGAGTCTTG
This sequence comes from Theretra japonica, assembly GCA_033459515.1. Taxonomy (NCBI): domain Eukaryota; kingdom Metazoa; phylum Arthropoda; class Insecta; order Lepidoptera; family Sphingidae; genus Theretra; species Theretra japonica. The sequence continues at coordinate 2,246,317 of CM065928.1, forward strand.
AACGGTCCTCGATCGCTCCAGGAACAAAAAGACAACGGATGGAAGTTGCATTTTTAATTAAACAAAATATGATAATATAGGAATCCGCGAGACGCGAAGGAACTATGTGCATACAGCCAGATACAGTCAGCGCGCGCGCTCCAACTTTCAACGGAGACGAACGCGTTGTTCTCTTTTTGAATTTTTAAAATTCGACCGTCGCATCGTGAAGTTCGAATTTTGAATTTAAAACGAGACGTGTCAGTCGAGGTGGGATTTCGCGGGGAACTCGTAAAAGACATTGCCAGATCTTATTTGTAAGCATTTTGAACACAAGTTGTTTGTTTGTGTGTCTGTACCTAACTGTGTATGCGCGGTGGGCGCGGGCGCGGGCCGGGCGCCGCCGGCCGGCTGCGCAGTCTGTTGCACTTGTTGGCGCGCGGCCCCGGCGGCGCCCGTCCGGCGCGGTGCGTGCGCCTCACCCGATTATGTTTCTATAAATGTAAGATTCACGTTTATTGTCACTTATTGTTTCCCTTTTTACATCTCGTATGTATTTTCTAGAAGATTAATTTTTAATGATTATTGTACTATTATTACAATAATTCGACTTATTATTATTGACATGTAGAATTATCGTGGAAAGGTATAATAGTGTAACGGACGTTCTTAAAGGATCAAGTCGCGGCGCGCGTCGCCACATTATTTTGTTTAAGTATAAAAAGAATATGTACAACACGAAGCATTTAATTTTAGACATATTAAATATAATGTTATGTTTATGAAACGGTACGGAGTTGATTGGACTAGAAAATGTTTTAAAATGTAATATATACGAGTAAATTGAACGCTTAAGCGATTAGCGAGGTAACACGGAGTAACATCACATTGCTGGGGACGCCTCACGCCACTTCCTTGCGAGTAGACGCCGCGCAGGCCGCGCCGGCCGCGCCGGGCCGGGCCGGGCCGTCGCCGGCCGCCGCGGACTCGTCGCTGGCTTCCATTCGGCTTATCATTTCGTCATCCCAAACAAGCGAACAGGCAAAGGACCAATGCGTAAGAGTAGAAATGTTATCGATTTAATGTAAAACGCTCACATTTCATTTTAAATAATATATAAACTGCGGAAAGAGCTAATGAGATCAAATTATAAATATTGTTATTTAATTATTGAGTACAAGTTTATATGAAATATTTTTTTTCAATATACCCTCACTCGCCTTTATATTTTTTTTGTTATTTTGTTCCTTTAGTTTTTTATTACAATTGTTTAAATGTCATTAATAGAAATCGCCTTAATTTAAGCGACTCATTAATGATTATTTTTTATTACACTTTATATAAATAAAGCTATTATATATGTTTCATTTCCTCAGTAAGTCAAGTGATGTTTGTCGCCCCCGCGCCCCGCGCGCCGCGCCGGGGCCGGCCCAGAATGATCAATTGGCGAATACGATTGGCCCAAACATTATTGTAATTTAAAAAAAATCTAGTCAAATTTTTAGGGTGGGAAAAATTTCGACAATGTTTCGACTGAAATTTTTGAAAGTTGAGAGATAAAAAAATGGCAAATTTTTAAAACGTCCAGAAAATTCGAAGTCGCCAGGCGACTTTAAAGTTGATTGAAAGAGACCGATTTGACATTGTGGAATTGTAGATAATATATTAAAATTGTTTCTTACGTACTTTGTAACTTTGGATGGGACAATTTTTAATGAAAAAATCTGTTTTTTTTCAACGTGTATTGTCCCGTGTCTATATGGTGTTTATAACTTACGTTAAATATATTAACGAGATGGCTGGTTAGGCAGGTGTGAGAATGCGAAAATATTTAAAAACCTGTATACAATAAATTTCTTTCATTTGTTGATGTTTACTTGTTTTATTTATATTTAATCACCCTTTACACAAACCGAATTGAATAAATAACAAACACAAATCTCACTAATACACTAAAATATAACACCTACAAAGTGATAAAAGCTACAGGAATAAGAAAAGAAAACACCAAGACATGAAACACAAACACACAGTACAACATTAACAGCATTTGGCTTAATGCCAACAAAGAAAAATCTAACTAATGGCTCTGTCGCAAACTATAAGTACCTACTGCACTTAAGTTACACGGGTTCGAGTCCCGGGAGCCGTCAGAATGTCCCATTTCTGGACACAGACCTTCTTTACTGTCAATAATGCCTCAGAAAACCATGCTGGCACAGTTTGGTAAACTGTTCTCAAACCGAAATAATTATACAAAGTAGAGTTTGACCTGGCATCAAACCCATAAACTTTTCAGTTTACAACCGAATCACCCTGTCGGCAGTCACTAGGCCAAATATGGGACATAATATGTAGTTACACAACTGTTCATCGCTGGCATTCACGAATCCCATTCTGGCTACAAAATTTATGATCAGGAAACCTCGAGACAAGACCAGTCAAGACAGTTGCTACCTATTAATAAATACCCTTTAAACAAACCGCATTTAAAAACATACAAAATTACCGAAAACCCTGTAATCATAGGGCTGATTGGACTCCGGCGAAGATAAACCGGGCCTCAACAAAAACTGGCGAGTTGTTGTACTTTAACAATTTATTCCTGAGTGACTTGAAGCGAACACAACGTGCCAAGTTCGGTTGCATTCACATTTGTCAAGTAGCTTTTGCTAACGAATTCGTATGCTGAGAATTAATTACACATCTTACAAATAATTGTATTTTACGAGATAATTAGTACTCACTACCGAAAAGTAATATTGAATTTAAAATTTATTAGGTAAAATCCCTTAAGAAGAAAGTTCTTGACTATAAAACTCGCCTAATTTTTTTTTAACATCCCATCTTAATTTTTTTAAACCGTGCGTGTTATAATCAATCTAAATATTTTGAATTGATAACTAGCGGTTAAACAGAAAATCAGAAAACACCATCATTATATTTAAAATTCGTAAAACATCCTTAGTCAATCCATACAAAACAAAACAAAACGTGTTGCTAATTTGACAGCGCTCGTCAGCCAAATGTCACGTGTCATTGTGGAAGAAGAATCGACAATGACGGGCCGGTAGAGATAATGTCGACCGCAAACAACATGCGAGAATAGCGCCGGGCGGACAGAATAGCCGCCGGCGCCGGGACACTTGGCCGCAAGGTCGGACGGAAATATGGGCATTTTGTATTGTAATGCACCTGCCTTAATTATAAAATAAATCGGACCGTACACGTCCCGTTACAGCGCACGGAATTATCTACGAACGAGAGGGGTAAGGCTGTAGTCTACGTCGGCCTAGTGCGGTTTGGCGGACTTCACTTGTCATAAAAGTAGTTAGTTTTTTTTATTGGCGTTTTGCATTCGGCCCGCCCGATAGTAAGTGGTCACCCCCGCTCACGGACCTTCGCAATGCCAAGGATCTAGCACAGACAGGTCGCTGCCTACCTTAAGGAGAAGCAGCTAGAAGTAGGTAGTTGGAAGAAGTTGGTTGCGGTTAAGTACATAGTGGGTAGATTGGTTTTTATAGTCGCATGATAAAGCGTATTGTGTTTAGTGTCTGTAAGTCATAGTAAATGCAAGCAATCCAAATAAAGTATCCATCTGCGAGAAATGGAAATTATGGTGGCCTGATCAATACCTGATGTGCACAGCCTAAATCCATATGACGACGCCCTTGCATGTGTCACTGTACGGGTTTCCCACCATGTGTTTTAATGAAACTTAACAACTTATGTCTCAGGATGGCGAGCGCAGTGGAATGCCAAGCCATGCTTTTTAATTCATGGTGTTTGGTTTTGCTATTGTCCATGAGCGGTCGTATCGCTTACCATCAGGCGAATGACATGCTCGTCTTGCCATTCATTGCAATAAAAAAATGTATAGGAGTCAATCTCAATAAAACTGAACGATATATTACGACAAAGCTGGCACTTCACGTCGTTTGCCTAAAGCAGTAGAACTACATCGGTCAAACCGACCTGTTTTACATTGTATCTCTTGATGACTACAAAAAGGCTATCACTTCTTGAAGTATACATGTCCTCTTTCTTGCGTCGACTCCCCAAAGCTGGGGGTCATGAGTCACCAGGAAAACAATTAGAAAAAAAATTCCCTCGCGATCTTACGCCATCTAGTCTAGTTTTTGGTGACATATAACACCACTTTAACAAAAACAACATAACGGCCGCCCACCGCCAGAGTGATGATGAGGGTAGTCTGTCTCCAAGTCAATAATTAGCAATAAGTGACGCAACACACGTATGTACTCTCTTCTCGGAAGCCAAGAGTGATGCTGAGCTGACGGTGTTATTTATAAAATTTACATCAATCCGAGCCTACATGTGTGGGATAAGATAAGATCAAATTACATTTCGACTGCCTCGGTGGCGCAGTTATACTACAGGACGATTGAAAAGTTTACGTCTCGGGTTCGAATCCCGGGTCGGGCAAAGTAATATAGGATTTCTATTTTTTTCAGGATTTCTATTTATTTAAAAAGTGCGTGGTGGCCGGTTGGTAACGGACCAGACGCGGCTACGTACTATATTCACGGTGGTCGCGGGTTCAAATCCCACGGCACACCTCTGACTTTTCGGAGTCGTGTGAACTACTCTCAATCGTACTTTCGATTTTAGAAGAGGCCCGTGTCCTGCAGTGGGACGTATTATGGGCTGATACATAATTTATTTTCAGCCCGGTGTCAGGAATTTGTGCCCGATATGGCGATAGGCTCGCCCTCTATCACATCGTGGGACGGAACATACAAGGCTAAACGTGGGTGTCCTTATAGCACTTCTGCCTACTCCTGGGAAAAAGGCGTGAGTTTATGTATGTATGAATTATTACATTTATACATTTGCAAGAAATATCACTGTGAACGCACTCCGTATTTAGTTTACATTAGCAAAATTACATGTTATTATTGTATTAATAGATACACAATCATGTGATGCCCCTAATTTAACCTTGATGACTGTTGACCTCTGAGGAATCCTTATCTAAAATGCATGAAGTATTGCACTGCTAATCATGACTCCTTCGATTGCTTACGACGTGATAATCGTTTTGTCGGCATCCTCGATACAACTTAGTAGCATATGCCATATCGGTAACTAATTACTTTGAATTTGACAAAAAAAAAGTTGTTTTACAATTTCAAAAGGATATGATGTCCACCAACACACTAAGGCCTAGGGCAGGATAGACTAATACGGTTTTAATTACAAATGGGCCGGTAAAGTTATTTTGTTTTATTCATCTAGTACCTAAATTAAAAGTTGAAAAAACATAACCCAATCAAGATTCATGCCTTGGGTAGTAATCAGATTATTATTTAAGGGGGAAGTCCATCGACACATAAACTAAATACAAACATCTGTAAATAATAAGTAATTACAATGTTAACATTTATCTCAATGTGGGAATCGAAGCCACGGCTCGCGATTCACAACCGGTATCATATGCACTGTCAAATAAAATAACCCACGTAACAAATGTAATACTTACTAACAATGCAAATAAAAACGATAACATAATTTGACAAACATGAATGCGAACCAATCTTATTTATTATGCAATAAACAATCTGTATATATTCAATCTACAGTCGATATAAGTAATGACTAGTGACTACATAATGCATACAGGCGTAGCACAATGCCCCGGACGGCAAGCAATCACGAGCGCTGCGCGGGCGCACCCGAACGCCGCCGAAAACAGCCGAAAAGATCCGAATCCGCGCCGAAAGCGCAGCCATGACCTTACTCCCTTGCTCTTGACTTACTTGCGCCTTTGTGTGTGTATGCAATTCGGGTACTTGATACGGTTTTTTTGGCGCGCAAAGAGTAAGTACTTGGCCGAGGTTAATGTCGCTTTCTGGAAGACAGGACACTCACACAACACAGATTTTCGACGACCTTACTAGACTAAAAATTATACCATCAAACATCAAAATATGTAACTGGAGCATTAGTGGCAGAATAAATATTTTCATTGTTAATAACCAAAAAAGTTTTGCAGATTTCCCATTGGTAACTGACTTATTCTGATGACCTCCTATGAACATTAATAAGCTAATAGTCAGTTCATTTTATAGATTGACGACATGTCCAACCCAAAGGCTTTGTAGATTTCTAATATGATGTAAATAATATTCATTCAAAGGCCAACGAATTCACCTCAACCATAGTCCACTGTATGAAAATCAAAGGATCTCCCAAACGGATCTTTGGGTAACAGCAGCGGTCCCGTATATTTCTCGCTAAACTTTTTAGCATACAACAGCGGCTTTCTTAGAAAGTGAATATACTAAGGCAACTCTCCCGCATCTTATCCATTGCATTAGCGATAAAACACCTGCGCGTTCATTCGGGACAATTGAGTGCAAATCCACGGGCTTATAAATGTAGATGGTCAAGGCTGGACAGAGAAAGATTGTTACGTTGTGCTTGGGCTCATTGTATCGAATAGTTAGAATTTTTAGCCCGATATTTAATTGAATCAAGCATTTTACTGTCTTATTCGTAGGAGATATGATTAAATTTTCAAAGCATTTACAGATAGTATGCAGACTTTTAATACTGTCGTGATAAATTGCCAATAAATGCAGACGACTTCATAGTTATTGGTCGTCATGGATTGATATTGTGACCATTCAAGAAAAGTGGGTCGAAATTTTCGTTATTCCCAAATCTTACTGTTCATAAGGGACTTAGAAGATCTTCATTAATGTTGCCAGATTTTCCTCAGTTTTTGAATTTAAAGGGTCATCCAGCATCTTATGAATAGTAAAGTGTTGCTAAAATTATTAACATATCTACTAATCTATTAGATGAATTTCCTAAAACTTAAGAGAGTGATAAAATTAACCGTATCCAAATTCGGCATACATCTTGTATAACATTTATTTTAGCTCAATTCGAAAACAGACATTAGGTATAATATAATAATGTGTCACCTGTCTACACAGTACTTAGTCATTGCGGTGCAATTCGGATACTTTTTGTGTGGAGTGGTGCACTCACACCGTGTCGTGAAATCTTATGTGTGCGACGGCGCGCGTGTGTGTGTGCGTGTATTTTTCGCTTGCAGCCTTTGGGCAATGCACTCGCGAAGCACAATGGCACTGACCTTGGTCAACGCGCAGCTGCGTACGAGGGACGGGGGACACGATTTTTGTTCGTCGGCGTTCCAAATTTGAATTTTTGTTTATTTATTTTCGTGAGGTTGGTAGGCGTGCGTGATTTTATAATGTTATGTGCTCGGGTTTGCGTTTTGTTGTTCGTTTTTATGTAATGCCTTTCAAATGTTAGGTATATTTTTATGGGTTCTTTTAATCCGTGTGCTCCTTCTAAGCTTTATATTGAATTGAGAGTTATATTAACGTTGAAGCATGTAGTTGGTTTTGCCAATTATAGTTTTAGATACAAATTAAAACAAATGAGTTTTCACAAACATAGATGCTATCTTAAAATCGTGTTTTAATTGATATCCAAGAAGATTCTATGCACGTACATGTAAAGAAAGGCAAAACATTAAACTTGAAAATAAGCGTTATAACAGAAATGCCATTATGATGAAATCATATTATACAAAATAAATGACCTAGCATTTATTTAAAGATCAAAGTTGTATAAGCATGTGAATTTTGACCGGTCAATTTAGCACGCTAATGAAACTCTTAGCATATGTTTGCAATTATAATAATTAATATTGCAATGTTGCAGACGATTTCGGCGAGATACCATTTAAAATTGTACTACTTTCAATATTTCGATGTTATGAGGTGGGGATCCTCATATAAATAAGAAAACATGAGAAAGTTCCCTTGAAAACAGTTTATTCACTTTACTGACGAGTAACAACTAAGAACACATACAAATAGTGAACGGTAGTTTGTACATCGTAGGTTCGTGGAGCGCGCGTGCTACCGTGTCGCTATGAGAGATATCCCGGGACGACTGCTTATGCGCAGGAAGTCACGCCACCGCTAGGCGACGCCGAACGAGGTGTGAGCGAGACGGTTGCACACCTACTCCTCTATTCTCGGAAACGCGCGGGAACACGGCCGCGAGAGGCACGGGGTAGCAACGTTGAGACGTTGCCAGAACGGTTTACTATATACTCCCCCTCTAGTCCAGGGGAACGACCTCGCTCCTGGACTAGGACTTTAGCAGATACAGCTGGGCGTCCTCGCTTTCTTTTAGGAATAACTGGGTTAGGCAGTGAAGTATCGTTACCTTTGTATAGAGAAAGGTCCTGGAGATGATATTTGCCAAGTTTTTCACTAGGATTGTTTACATTAGACAAGACATATGTTGTTGGACTTATCTTTTCCGAAATTTGGTACGGCCCGTCACGCTTTGGCGCAAATTTCGCAGTTACATTCTTGCGAGCGCTGCTTAGTACGTGGGATTTCAACAATACCAAATCACCTACCTGAAAGGTTTGAGCTGCAGGACGGCGAGACTGGTCGGCATATTCTTTAGTCTTGTCCTGTTGTTTTTCCACGCGTTCACGGATTGCCGAAAGTGAATTAATAAACTTCCTTAGGTAAGGAGTTATTTGTGGTACAAAATTATCTTTGTTCAGAATAGCGCGAACATCGTGTGTGACGTCAGTAGGAGTCCTCATTTCTCGGGCAAAAGTCAAATAAGCCGGTGACATACCTGTTGTTCGACATTTGGAACCGTTTAGGGCAAAGCGAACGAATGGCAGCATCTTTGGCCAAGATGTGTGGTCTTCTTCCACCAGGTATGCTAACATCGCCTTTAAGTCCCGATTCTTACGTTCTGCCGGGTTTGCCTGCGGGTGGAAAAGAGGCACGAAATTGTGCTTTACGTTCAGGACAGACATGCACTGACGCATGACGGCAGAGACAAATTGGACCCCGTTGTCGGATATTATTCGACGAGGCAAGCCAAAACGCATAAAGTATTGTTCAATTAGGACACGGGCACAGGCTTCTGCTGTAGCGTCTTGGAGGGCGAACAATTCAACCCACCTGGTCGCAGTGTCCTCAATGAGAAAAACCCAACGCTCCCCCTGGTCTCCTTCTGGTAGAGGGCCGAAAAGATCTATGGCGAGCACCTCATTCCGTTGACTCATGACCGGAGTTTGTAAGAGGCCAGTAGGTTTGGTGTTGGATGCTTTGTATCTTTGACAATGAACGCAGGCTCCAACATAGTCAGTTATTACTCTTCGCATGCCTGTAAAATAAAATGACTGCGCCACCTTTTGGTATGTACGGTCAATTCCCGGATGGCCTGCTAACGAAGAGTCATGTAGTTCTTTAAGAATACTTACCACTTGACCAGCAGGAATCACCAGTTGAGGGGACTCGCTGTCTGAATCCGGATTGTATCTATATAGCACACCCTGATTCATAAGGTATCCACGGTCATACCATCTCTGGGATGCGACTTCATCAGTACCTTCAAGATCTTTAATAATTTTTGTGAGTTCGGGATCGGATACTTGCTCTTGTCGTAACTCATTAGGAGACTTCGTAGGAAGATCGCAGACTATAGAGCAAATACCGCAATCGTGGACAGTTTCGCTTGAACAGATTGGTCTGCTGAGTGTGTCTGCTACGACGTTTGCTTTCCCCGGAGTGTACTCGAACTTGATGTCGAAGGACTGGAGTTTTAACGCCCAACGGATTAACCTACCTGTTGGCGATTTTAAAGAGAGCAGCCAACGCAGTGGTTGGTGATCACTTCCTATGATTACTGGCTGACCATCGAGATATGATCTAAAACGTTCGACTGCCCAAACCACGGCGAGCGCCTCCCGTTCTGTGGTCGAGTAATTGCGCTCTGCGTCGTTTAAGAGTCGACTAGCATACTCGATAGGACGTTCCTGCTTGCCTTCTCCTTGTAACAAAACTGCGCCCAAAGCGTAGTTGCTTGCGTCTGTACGCAGAATAAAGGGAATTTTGAAGTCAGGTTGAACCAGTATCGGTGCAGAGGTGAGTAACCGTTTTAGCTCGTTAAAAGCTTTGGATTGTTCTTCGTTCCAGATCCAAATTTGACTTTTTCTAGTTAATCGTGTTAACGGCTCGGCGACTTTAGAGAAGTTTGGAATAAACTTCCGAAACCACGAACATGTTTGAAGAAAAGTTCGCAAATGTTTTAAATTGGCAGGTTCAACCATGTCTAGTACTGCGCTTACCTTTTTAGGATCAGTGGAGATACCTTCCTGGGTGATTATGTGTCCCAGATATCTTACGCTTTCTCTCGCAAAAGCACACTTTTTACGGTTTACCTGCAGGTTAAATTCTTCCAGGCGTTTCATTACCAAATCCAGGTCTTCCAGGTGTTGTTCAAATCCCTCAGAAATGACGAGAATATCATCAAGATAAGCTAGAATACTTACCTCTTTGAGAGCTGCGCTGGAACGGAGTCGGTCAATTAAACGTTGGAAGGTTGCCGGTGCATTTTTAAGACCAAACGGCATTCTTTTGAATCGGTAAGTGCCGAGAGGAGATATAAAGGCAGTTTTGTCTTTATCGGACTCTCTGACTCTGACCTGATGATAAGAGGAACGAAGGTCTAAAGAACTCATATAGCAGTTCCTCTTTGTTGATTGTAGAAGCTCATCGATGCGTGGCATCGGGTAGTTGTCAGACATGGTGATTGCGTTAAGACGTCTGTAGTCAACGCAGAACCTAATTGTACCATCAGGCTTTGGCACCATTAATGCTGGAGAACACCATGCTGACTCGCACTCCTCAATTATTTCTTCATCAAGCAATTTATTTATTTCCTGCTTCATCAACTCCTTTTTCGCAGGATTGAGACGATACGGAGGCACGGCTATCGGTGGGTGATTACCTGTCTCGATGCAGTGCTCGGCGAATGGAGTTGGACCTCCCCCTGCTTCGAAAATATTCGCGTGTCTGACGAGGACTTCAGCGAGAGCATTACGCTCTGCCGGAATTAGATGCACACCTTCATCATCACGAAGAACATTTGCAGAGGAGCAGCTTATTTGTCGTGTGACAGGCTCGAAAAGCAGTTTATGTTTGATGCTGTTATTTTTACTGAAATACCATATTTCTTTATAAAAGTCTATGACAACTCCTGCAGCAGTAATGAAATCGATGCCCAGGAGCGTTTCATTGTTGTCAGAATCCGGAAAAATCAGAAATGGGACCGTAATGACTTTGTGGTCTAAACTTACCTCTAATGTAGTTGTAAGTACTTCCCTGTTCCGTATATGACCATCGGCAAGCTTAATTTGACGCGTCGAGGAAACTAGGGGTTGACCCTTTCGTAGAAGGAGAGCATACAGTGTGTAACCTGCAATACAATGCTTCGAGCCGGTATCTACTAAGGCTGTACCACTAACACCCAAAATTTCGATTTTGAAAATCGGACGAATTTCGCGGCATGCAAGGGGCCTCTCACGACTGTTCCCGGACGTTAAAACATCTCTTCTACATATACCGTCATCACAAATACTATTCATAGACAACATATTTACATAATTATTTTTTTTAGGCAAATTCCAAGATTTTTGAATTTTACAGTTACGTGCTTTTTTTATGACACCCCCGTTACAAAACATGCTTTGACATGAACACATACTCTGGGGTGATTTTTCTTTGGATTTCGCACTATAACGTGTCACGTCATCGATTTTATGACAAAAATGTTTTGGCTCGACATAACATGCGCACTTAGTATCAATGTTTTTATGTGAGCGAGTACATGCACATGCGTTATTATGCGGGACCCAATTTCGATAACACACATTACTACTGTTTTGAATGTTGCAGGCAACAATGTCCGATGGACATGTCGATTGTGATTTTGATTCAAAAACAGGCACATCCCTAAATGATTTGCAAAGATCGGAATTGCGGGATTTAGAACTATTTTGCAGATAGTTACTTGCATCATTCGCAACACACAAACTTGAACACAAAGCATGGTTATGATTTTTGTCACTATTTCTAGTACTATTATTACTAGTGTTCATTACGTACAAATTATTATTTGACCCAGCACCAAGGTTAGAACGTACGTATTTCTTTCGCGAATTTACGCACTTATTGTTGTTACGCGAACTACGAAGTTCGACACTATAAAAGCTCTCTTTGCCCTTATATCCACTATCACACACTTCCGCGGAAAAGTTATTTGAGTTGGACTCACCTCGACTTGCCAACTTACGGCACTGATCCCGGGTGTGATTGTATCGTTTGCAGTACGAACACTGTGGCCGTAGCTTTTTGGCACCCGAAGAGTCGGTGTTTGCAGCCGGCGATGTAGCACCGGGTGGCGATGAAGCGGTGAAGCGGCGTTGCAGCTTATGCGCGGCACGGGGCGGGAGCGGCGCGGGGGCAGGAACAACGGGCGACAGGCGGTTTCGCGCGGTATGCGCGACCGGCGTGTTCGATGACTTGACAGCGGGCGGAGGAGCGCGCGTGCTCTGATCGTTTCGCGCCGTTTTCCGCTCTTCTTCACAGGAGTCTTCTATGTCCCTCGCTAAATGTAACAGCTGGCCAAATGACGAGAATTCTTCCCTTCGGAGCTTTACTTTTATTCTCGTGTGTAGAAGGCCGTATGTTATGTCCAATTTGGCATTTTCAGATACATCGTGTTTTGGAAGTTTCGCGAACAATGCTCGAACTTTCGACACGAATAAGTCCGTATTCTCGGTACTTTGTGGGTTGTTAAAAATATCAATGTAGATCTTGTGGGGCGGTCGGCGGTCTCCAAAGGCACTAATTAAGTTTTCCTTCGCCTCGGCCCAGTCAGTTATTTGTTCTTTCAAACCTTGCCACCAGATTGCTGCGTCACCTTGCAGCAGCATGGACAGGCCTTTTAACACATTCGCGTCTGAGACTTTACAGCAGTCGATGTAGCTGTCCACGCTGTCGATAAAAGCGGTCACGGATTCCGACGTAGAACCACTGAAGCTGGCTCGGCACCGAGCTAAGGTTTGCGAGTCACTGACTACAGGAGGTGGTCTTATCATCGATTCTATGATATCTCGGAAGGCTTCGGTTTGTGATCTTTGTAATGCAGTTAGAAGAGCTGATACACTGGCCTGCGAAAACGTCGCCTCGGAGTTAATCGGAGTCGATGTTACTGGCACGCTATCGTCCGGCACGCGGCGCGGGCGCTGCGGTGTCGGCTCGTCGTTGCGACCGGGTGCGGCGGTGTTGTCTTCTGGAGTCAGGGTTTGGGCGGCCGGATCGGTAGGCATCGGATTGTCCGTACCGACGTTGGCGTCATACGCGCCCCGTTGGCTCCTTGTTTGCATTATGGATCACACAGGACACTTCTCTCACACTCAAAATACACAATTTGTGTGTATACTGACACGAACGTTGCGCGGGCGTTATTTTAATGTTGGGCGCCACATATGAGGTGGGGATCCTCATATAAATAAGAAAACATGAGAAAGTTCCCTTGAAAACAGTTTATTCACTTTACTGACGAGTAACAACTAAGAACACATACAAATAGTGAACGGTAGTTTGTACATCGTAGGTTCGTGGAGCGCGCGTGCTACCGTGTCGCTATGAGAGATATCCCGGGACGACTGCTTATGCGCAGGAAGTCACGCCACCGCTAGGCGACGCCGAACGAGGTGTGAGCGAGACGGTTGCACACCTACTCCTCTATTCTCGGAAACGCGCGGGAACACGGCCGCGAGAGGCACGGGGTAGCAACGTTGAGACGTTGCCAGAACGGTTTACTATAATGTTTTTTTTTCCAACGTAGCAAGCAAGTGGGTAGTTAAAATTATAAGTTTCACAAATTACAGAATATCCTCTTTTTAAAGAGATGTCGGTTCTGTTACCAGCCAGGAGAGTCTATAAATGGTTTATTCTTAAGGATTGAATAAGACGTGGTGGTTGATCGTGAATTGATATTCTTTTTTTTTATTAAAGACTACAATGCATCCGAAACTCGACACTTACGCGGGCCTTTAACAAAATATCCACCATTGCAAGGGTTGGTTGCTACCCGAGCGTACACGAATACATTCTGACGGGGTTTTTCATTAATGTATTTGGTTGTAGGTCGCCATCCGAGCGAGCAAGAAGCGGACTTAAATAATTAATTAAATCATCGATGGTAAGTTGGCTGTGCCGTGTCCCTGACATTGCGAAGGTCCACGGCGGTCATCAGTTACCGGTAGCCTACTAGCATACCCACAACAGCGAAAAAAGAAAATTTTAATTTACTTTTTTTGTTTATCTCGTGGTTTTAAAAGGCGTCTTTAATGATGTTAAAGATGATTAAAGATTAAATTAATTTATGTATCGAGTTATTTTTATTCTTACTTATTTAATTGTTGAGTAAAAATTTAATTTACGTACTTGATTAAAGTTTTTTGCTTCCATTTTCCAATTCGATAAAGAGACATGCTCCAACCATTCTTCCATAATTACTTCTATATTCACAAACATATTCAAATCTCACAAACACTGACAAATCACTCCACAATTTTACAGTTTTTATGTGAAAACAAATTCTAACAAGCTTAACATTTTATAAATAATTGCCAGTAATTAGGCAATTACTTAAAAATTAAAGTTAAAAAAGTCTGGTTATCGCAATCACGTAGAATGCCGAACGTTTGCACGCGAACCCCGCGGGCCGCCATAATTCGCGAAATTACAGGCAGGTGGGATTTCGGCTTTTTTGTTTATAGACAAATTATTAATTTTAAATAAAAAAATTATGGCTCATATTTTTTTCGTTGGCAACACTGTCAGGTGCGGGTTAATTATGAGTTGACATGAACTTTGCCTACATTCGGTGGGAATTTGGACGCGAATTTCGGAAGGTTTTATTTCTTTTTATAAATGGCCATATAGATAGCCTAAATGATATTCCTCATGCCTGCTTATAAACAGGAGAAAACCAGCCACAAACTCAGCACTACATGCCACATGATATTGCACTGCGCTCATCACCTCGAGACATTACTAAAGTGACAACTGACAACTTAATGCCTTTGCCCAGTAAAAACTGCCTACAATATCCTTCAAACCATAGTGTTTTCACACTGCTGCGAACAGAAATAAGTGTAAAAGTTTAAATTAAGAATACGAAACCACCCGTGACTCCATCAGGAACCAGCTTTAATCTATTAATTTCCTAAGAACTTTTTGACTCGAAAACCATAATTTAGATATTCTTATCTTGTATTCAAAGTTATATAACTGCAACTTAATACCACGAAAATATTTTTACCTGGGCTACAAAGCCTTGAATGCATTAATAAACGTACTTAGATTGTGAAAACTTTTAGGGCGTTTTTTATAATTCCGAAAACTGAATGTTTCTTTAAATGTTGTCATTGCATGTGTAATGAACATTATTTAGTTGGAAATGCGAACATTTTCGTTGGAAACCGCTCCGGTTTGTTTATATGTTAATAGTTAAGCATTGTGCTTGACGATGTGAAGTTATTTTTAGTGTTTGGTTATTTATCCTTAAATTCAGACTTAATTTTGTCTTCTTATGTTTTGAAGTATTGTTACTATAGTTATGTAACTTTAAAACATACCCTGTTGTCAGTGACTTGATTAGGATATAATACGAATTCCATGACCTGTTTTCAGGCTTGGATTGAACTAACAGTTCGTTACGTTGTTAGGACCTATGTTTAAAAAAATACATAGGTACGTCAACCCAGATTTTCTACCCGTTTATTTTACATAGTTACCTACTGTGTTGGATTGGAAGCTATGTCCTTCTGTTATCACATATAGAGTGTACGTACAATAAGCTGCAGTTTTCCTACGAACTACTACTGAATTATTCATCCTTCAAAGTAAATCCACAACAAAACTCGTGCATAACCTAATCTACATACAATTTTAAATCGCCAAATTGCAAAAAGCCAATTTGGCAGTACCAAAAAATAGTGAATTTTCGGCGTGCTCCCGCTATCAGGAATCGAACCGGGACGGAGCGGCGCACGCGAGACGCGCATTAGCTGCTGCGGCTATCAATATCACGAAGCTCAAGTAGCTAGGGGACGGACTGCGAAATAACTTTATGGCAACTCGTTTCTTGTTAGAGTTAAGAAAAGGAATTAAATAAAAGGTTGTAATAATAAATAATCTTGTTTGAGATAATTATATTTATTTGTGTAAGTGAGAAATAATTATCGAAATAATTTTTAATGTATATCCCTGTTATGACAAAGTAACTACAAGTAAGTAAGTGCCGTTAAGATCCAAGTTCAAGACAGTTAATTAAGCATCTCGCAGCGATCGCCAAAACAAAAAGAACCTGGCCTTTTCCGGATACATTAAGACCGAATGGATATATTCAATATGTTGGGTTTCACCAACGTCTACGTTGGTCACTATCCGGGCATGTCATCCTACCCACCACACACAACAGCAATGTATGGGGGAGACCAGAGACTAAAGTAAATGAATTAGTGAAAAAAAAAATTGTTATCTACACTGATATACTGTTACAAATAATAATAGGCGAAGGGATGATTGTGAAAAATTCCACTGTTTGAATTTGACATTTTGCTCAAAATCTGTGTTAGCGGTTGCAATCAAGTTGGTGTTAATTGATAGCCAAAAGAATAATTTATTATGTCTAGTAATTATTATTTTGTTATCAAATAAGGTGTGTGAGATATTACAAGAATATTGAAAACCCCGGTCTCTCCTATTTTTGGGACGAACCGAGACCAAAGTTTTTCATTATTGGCCTTGGGTTCGAGATAAAAAAATAACCGCATGTTTGTATCAGCCCTCGAGAGCACGATTGAGAGTGGTTTGACCATATAGTCCACCACGCTGGCCTAGTGCGGGTTGGCGGACTTATATTATAAAATTTTTTTAATCGCTACGGTATGCAAGTTTCCTCACGATGTTTTCCCTCGCCGTTAAAGTTTGTACATTAGACTTTAAATAATTGTCATCGGGCGTTTTAAATACAATGGGTTGTTGCTGAAAATAATTAAGAAAGAAACGTTTCTGGTTACTTTGCAATGTTTCGTTAATCCGGCGTGCGCTGAGTCAGCGTCTTCATAGCCATCGCAATTAGTGTGTCCTAGACTTTACTTTGGCTGCGTCAAACTACAATACACAAAAATACACAAATACAGACATTGTACCTGAACTGAATTAGTTTATGATCATTTAGATGTTAGGTAGGTATTTAGCAATTATAAGAATTCTGTACAAAAATAGAGACTGTGAATCTACTATTGGAATTACATATCTTTATGTAAGAGCCCATATACGTCCCACTGCAGGCCTCCTCTACAATCGAGAGTACGATTGAGAAAGGTTAGGCTAGATAGTCTACTACGTTGTCCAAGTACTTACGTGTTGGCGAACTTTACATACCATTTTTTTTTCATAAATCGCATTCCACGTGATGTTTTCCTTCACCGTGTAGTGCGTGGTGGAGCTATCAATACACACATAGCTAAGAAAAGTCAGAGGTGTGCACGGGGATTTGAACCTGCGACCACCGTGAACATGTTAGCAGCCGCGTCTGGTCCCTTACCAACAGTCCGCCACGCATTTTAATTTACATATATTATTGAGAATGTAGTTTGACATGATAATATAATTAATTGCCATTGATATATACACAACCTAATAAATAAATCTTAAACAAATATACGACAAAATGTAAGACTCAATAAACAGAGTGTTTAAAAAAACAAATCAATGGTTTTACAAAACTGCGTAAACCTTATATGCACAATCGTACATTATAATAAGGCCTTAGAGAGCCGTTTCACCGCCTACGTACAGACAGATCTGCACGTGGATCTCTCACGTGTTCTAGGAAAACAACTAAAAACATTGCCTGCATTTTAATATAACATACCTTTTTACATTCAAACTTCATAGATTTATTTTTATTAGGCTGTATGGTTTGTTGCCTTTATTCCGTTAAGATTTTTTTATGTCTAAATTGTTTTAATTTAGTAGGGCCGCAGATTAATTTTGATTAGGTCGAATGATTTGTTTCTTAATTCTACTATTTTTTATATCTTTCTTATTGGGAATTAGTAGAGCAGCACTGTTTATTGTTGTTATATTGATTTCAGTAGGAAATAGGAATTGACCAGATTGATAGGGGTGGAACAAACATCCAACTTTACTATTAGCTCAATAACTACCGGTTTCGTTCTGCATTTTTCCATCACTTGCCCATATATATCATTTTGACAAATTTGTAATGCGTCATCGAAGTGTAGATGTCCATGAATAGCAATATTCCTAAGCATCTATTAATCTGTGCGGTCGTTTGTCAGGCCTATGCAATAAAAAAAAAACTCGCAAAATAATGGTATGTGAAAAGTTCCATGAAGTTGACCATTCTCTGAGGAGATAGTTCATGCTATCAATGTCGCAAAATAATCAATAGCCGTAAACTTATGTTGTCTCTTTGTTTACTTAAGGTGTAGTTTTACTCGACAACTTCAAAGGTCCATAATCATAAAAACAACTGCTTCGGTGGCGTAACTACGCCACTACTGTATGATTACAAAGCTGACATCTCGGGTTCGAATCCCGGGTCAGGCAAAGTGATATTCGTTTTTTCTCTTCATTATCGAATCAACGGAACGTGGGTGTCCTGGCTACACCTCTGCCTACCCCTTCTGGGATAAGGGCGTGATGTTTATATATGTATATGTATGTATAAATATTTTACTTAAAATAAGCTTATAAAACGTAAAAACCTCTAATTAAGACATAATAAATGACAACTGAATTAAATCAATGTTTCATTTCCAGTAACATTAAGAAAAATTAAAGAACAAAGATTTTTTCTGATAATGAATGAAATGAAAAATAAATAAAATTAATTACATCCTGTTCTGAGAAAGAAGGCCAATAAAATGTATTATAAATCAAAATTAATATTTCGCGTGATGTGAGATATCAAAAAAACAAACACATTTTATTTGAGCTACATGTTAAAAGATATTTAGTAGGTACCAACGTTGAGCAAATAGCGGAATTCGTTAAGATAAAACAAACTGAACAAAAGAATAATGAAGTAATTTCAAGGAATCGTTCGCGCTCTCAACAATGCTTTTCTTCTAGACGGCTTTCGAATAATGAAGATTTCGAGAAAAAATGTATGCATCATACGCCTTTGTACATAGGTAGCGAGCGTAAAATTAAATTTTACTTCTGTTTCTTTGTTGTATGTAAAATTTACAGTTGATAAGATAATGCTTTTAATAAATTATAGCTTAATGATATAAAAACACTTTATTGTCCTGGCAGTAATTTCCAAGACACGAATACTACTTATAAGAAACATAAATTAACTTCGGGCGTGTAGTGCCATCTACCGAGATTTTTTTAAACAATTGTGTTATGAATAGTTGTGTTATATGACAAAAGATGTCGCTACTTTTTGAAACCATTATGTAATCAGTAATAGTAAAGCAAAATAAAATTTTTTTTATGTTCATATATATAATTTAATATCTTGGTAATGTAAATTAAAAAAGAATGTTGTAACAAAATTAATGTTTGATCATAAATATATAATCTGTTGCAAATGCCATGGCATATTTAACCTATGGCAGCACATATAAGATAATGTCAAGTAAGTGTGACCAATTTATATAATTAGCCGGTAGTTTATTAATATTTTTGTATAAAGTTCCGGATTTATAGTACCTATTTTTGTTTCGGTTACAATATTATTTTTAAATGTTCAATAAAAATGATCAACGGCCGGATTCCCATGGCGGGAAAAAGTTGAATGAGGACTGCCCTGGACAAAACAACCTGGCGTGCATCACAAGAGGCCTACATTCAGCATTGGGTGAATATATAGGCTGAAGAAGAAGAGATTATATGTTAAATTTAAAATTAAAATACGTTTTGAGCGAGACCGAAGATTGTTAAACCATGAATAGCTTTTTTATTTTTAAATTCATATTTATTCAATTTATTATGAACATGTTTTTTAAATCTCAATCTCAATCAATAATTAAGGTATAGATAATGTATTAAAGGCAGGAGTCTCCTACTAGGAGATGTATTGTTGCATTTACAACTATATCAAAAGTGACAACAATTAACAAAAAAGCTCGTTTATTTTGTACAAACGCTGACAACCCCAAATTTAGTACCGTACGAAACTACGCGACGTCGGAACCGCTTATACGTCCGCGATATAACAAAACTCGATGAAAATGCATACACCAAAATGGTAGAATCTCTACAAATGTTCTTATTCCTGTTCAAATCAAAATACAGACGAAAATGTCGGTGGTTGTCGCCATTTCTTTGTTCAGTACTCATAGTGTTATTGTTTTGTCAGTGTGTTCATACCAAGTGCAGTGAACATAACTGTATAAATGGTGTTTGTAAAAACGATACATGCGTATGTTACGAGGGCTGGCAGGGTCCCGAGTGTCAATACTGCGGCGGGAAAGTCAAGTAAGTATGCAGATTGTGGTGACACTCCCAAAAAATGCGTTTGGAAAGATCAGTTCAGTGACCCCTTTCACGGCGCGATGTGTATGAAATTGGCAAGAGAAAGCAGACAGAGGATTATCCAATTATACACTTTGGCTTCTTCACTTCCTGCCGAAGGTCACGTCGATATTGCGATGTCACACACTATTACAATACTAGCATTCTTTATAATGTTTTTGATATGCAAATTAGTTTGTACGTAGGCTGTAAACAGTATTTTTGAGTTGAATACACCGTTATACGGTGTCCAAAGAAGTATGTCTTACAAATCCTAGATAATACTAAGTTTGACATGGATTAAAGTGACACATATATTATTCCTCTAGTTGGATGACCTGAATGTCAGTGTCCCCACATCAGGCAGATAACTGGACATTTCGAAATAGTTATTGATTACAGCATTCCTGAATATTTTTAGCTGGGGCAATACTTATTTGCACTACAAGTAACTTGATTTGTATAAATGAGTCATATAGATGCAACAAATGGTGCATAATGCCAGCATCTGTGTTGTAATATTTTTACCTATACTTTTTTTAAATGCTTCTTGTGTTAATCTACCTTATTTTTGGAGAACATGTTATGTTTAACAGGTGTTTCTATAGTCTGTGAATTCTGCAACTTACAATATGATGGTGTGTTGGATTATGGCCTGAACCCTCTAATTGATAAAGTTCCGTCTCCTGAAGTGGAATGTCCATGGGCTAATATGTCTATTTAGTTGTTTGCTTATATTTTCCTTTAATTGTTTCATCTATGTATGAACAAAAATTATGATAACTAATTATGGCATGCATGATATCTTATGGTCACTTATAATTGACTCCTGATACAACTACATTATTTTCGCTCTATACCATCTGAAGGTTTACTAGCTAAGAATGCTCCTGACATCTTCATGTGACCACTTTATGGAATATAAAACGTAAATGAATTTTTAATATACTATGCAAGGAACAATAACACATTATAAAGTAAAGAATAACAATAGAAGACATGTTTTTGTATACAATATGGAGTTTCTATAAAACTGAACAATAATATTGACAATATATCAGCCCATATACACTCACTGAACAAGGGAATCCTATTCAATCTGAATACAACTGAAAACGCTGAATCCACAAGGCCTTAATGTAGAGTTTTAAAACCTATTTAGTTATTAAATGTTTTGTCCCTTTTGAATGACTTTCGAATTCAGTTAGGGCGAAGAAGACTTGAATATGTGATAACTAAAATAGATTTTAAAACTGTCTATGAATAAGGCCATAAGTGTAGTACATGGGGCTTTTGAGGGTTAATGGACATCACATTCCATAGAAATTATTGTAAATATCTTCATGACATTATATACTTTTCATTGTTTTTCTTATTGTGATAAGCTGCATGATCATTGACTAATATTGTTGTGTGTTAAGTAGTTCAAAAATGTTTCCAATGCAATAGCTGCAATATTTTATTTAAAAAATATATGTGCCTTACATACAGAATGGACTGAATCAAATTGTCTGAACCAGTCTAAGAAACAGAACTGTGTTAGCATCCTTGGGGATAAAATTGGCAGGAAAAAAATAATTTAAATGGTTCGCATTAGGTCACTGTAAAAATGTTTTTAAGAGGCTAATGGTAAAGCACTGTGTCTTATAAAAAAGAAAAGAACCTTTTTTTTATTTGCAATGAATGTTGAGACAAGCATGCCATTCTCCTGCTGATAAGCTATACAACTGCTCATGGACAGTTGCAACACCAAACAACACCATGAATTATAAAGCAATTCTTGGCATTCCACTGCGCTCGCCATCCTGAGACATGAGTTGTTAAGTCTCATTATGTCCAGTAGTTGCTCTGGCTACAATGTCCTTCAAACCGAAACACCATGATGAATTTACACTGTTGTTTCACGGGAGAAATGGACATTAGACCTACCCAGGCGGCCTCCTACAGATGAGAGACCTACCACCAGTAAAATTTTTATGTGTGTCTAGCAAAGGTTGAATGGAAAATGTTAAGAAACATAACAATAACATAATATGCTTATTTAAACACAATTGTGTTGCAATATTATTATATTCAGTGCCAGTCTTCAATATGGCTATTGAGTGACTTATGGCTATAGGTGCTGATGGAGGAAATAACAGACTTTTCTTATCTCAATAAGATGTCTGTTGATAAAAAAAATTATAGACTAATATGATTTTATAAGTGCGTGGAGGCCTCGTGGTATCGGACCAGACTCGGCTGCCTACATGTTCACGGTGGTCGCGGGTTCAAATCCCAGGGCACACCTCTGACTTTTCGGAGTTATGTGTGTATTGATAGTCAATCACCACGCACTTTAACGGTGAAGGAAAACATCGTGAGGAAACCTGCATACTGTAGCGATTAAAAAAAAAAAAAATCTACGGTGTGTAAGTCTGCCAACCCGCACTAGGCCAGCGTGGTGGACTATATGGCCTAACCACCCTCAATCGTACTCTCAATTGTAGAGGAGGCCCGTGCCCTGCAGTGGGTCGTATATGGGCTGATACAATACAATACAATACAAAAATATGATTTTATAGATTTTATGATTTTTTGAAATTGGACTCACGAGCCCAATTTTTATGTTATTCATTATTTCTTTTATAGGTTTATTCAATTTTATTGTCTTGCTATGTTTATGTTCTATTAGTGTTTTAAGTTTAGCTTGTTAGTGGTATAAATCAAATAGTTTTATATGCTGTATATGTATTTTTCAAGATATGTTGATGCTGTTTTTATGTCTCAGATAAGCAATAGCAATTTTAATTTTGTAATCTCCCTAAAAGATATGTTTGTGTGATCAAAACTTTTTTTGGTTAAGGTATAGCTGTTACGAGAATAGTCATAGTTTCCATAATACACATACATTAGTGCCAGGTCACAACAACTTAAATTATGCACACTTCTTCCCGAATGTTGTTGTCATTACTTTCTGGTTATTGTTATTGGCACTGGATGCATAATGCAGCAGACCAGGCTCTATGGCATACCTTGGGAGAGGTCTATGTCCAGCAGTAGACTGCAACGGGCTGATGATGATGATGATTATATTATTGATTTGGATTTAGTGTAAGCATTCTTCATAAATATCATATATTTTAATTCATAATAAATTGTTACAATAGCAATTAAAAGATTAATGGATCATATGGCTAAAGAAATAAGTAGGTACCTTAGCTTATGTCTGACTAATTGTTTAATTCAATTAGGACATATACTACTTATATAATTGGAAACTTATTGGATTTGTGTTCATTGAAACAATAAAAACATTGTTTTCCTGTTAGAATTTATTGGTAAATACTTTTTAGAAACTGCATTGTCATAACTGTATATAAAAACTGACATTACAAACCAATATTTTATCGACATATTTAATAAACACCATCATAACTTGGGTAAAGTAATATTGGATTTTTCTATTCATTATCAGCTTGGAGTCAGGAATTTCTGCACGATATGGCGATAGGCTCGCCCCCTATCACATTGTGGGACGAAACACACACGGCGAAACGTGGTTGTCTTGGTTTCTACCAAGGGAACTTCAGCCTACCTGTTTATGAGTTCATGCATAAATTAAGCCAGTGTTTTCCAAACTATAAGTCACGACTCACCAGTGGTTCGTGAACGTATATCAAGTGGGCCCTGAATAGATATAGATAAAAATCCTCCTCCCCTTTAGTACCTCATGTGAGGCTGGATTTTTGGCTATCATCAGCATTTAAAAATAAATAATCACTGAAAAGAATTGCATGAATCAAACTTACTGCAACTAAAAATTAGTAGGTATTTATGTATTTAACAATTTTATGTTGTTTTATAAAATTTTGAATTCCCCCTAATGGCTGAGGTGAGTCCTGAATTTGGCAGGTTTCGTTAGGTGGGTTGGATTACATTTTTAAAGCCCGATTTACACGGGGAGTTTCTAGTCTCGAAGATTCCATTATCGTAAGGATATGATAAAAAGTTGCATCATTTAAACTTTTGGCAGAATATGATTACCTTATAGTAAATATCGCATACGACAATGACATACGATTCACGCCTGATTTCAGGGGAGGAACTTTCCCCATGTAAATGGGGTTTAAAGCAGACGTTAAATTAAATATCTGTTGGTGTAAAAGCATTCCACTGCCTAGGTTTATATTTATGTTTTAACCTGTTGAGTTGGTTTTTTGTATCTTTTAATATAATTTGATTTATACATAGATAGTTTTTTTGGTTTTTAGCTATGATGGGCTTTTGCAAATGATAAAAACCCGATGGAGAATCAACTTTTCTGTTATTTTTCTTTTGGAAAAACCAACCGCATTCCAAAGTACTGTGGTAATGGTAGAATACTATTGTAATGATACAACATTATGAATTTCAAATTTAAATATGATTAATTTACTCAGTTGTAACATCAGCGGTAAGCATAAAATATATTTTGAATTATTAGCTAATAATTCAATACTATTATTAAAGTATTATGCACCTTGAGAATAACAAATTAGTTATTATGTTAATTAAGATGTCATTATGTATTATGTACCTATGTTTCAAACATTATTTCTATATTCCACTGATTAGTATGGGCCTTTTAACTCTGTGAATATAAACTTAGTATATCAGTCAGATTTAGTACACCAATGTCAATTTAAAAAAAATAACTAATCTTAAAGGCTACTTGTAGCTTTTTGCTTTGGACGTTTACACACAAGGTAGTCAGACGACCTGGTAAAGGTCGCGGGACGTCGCTGGATGCAGGCTGCCTCCAACAGTTCACTGTGGAAATCATTGGGGGAAGCCTATGTTCAGCAGTGGATTTCCTTTGGCTGATGGATGGATGTTGCTTTTTAGACCAGAGTTTTGAGTAATGGGATTCATATTACTTTTTCACTGAGACTAAAAAGTGAATAATTCCTCTGGTTCAGATAGAATCCAATCCTCAGCAGCGTGAGTCGATTTTTCTCGCCGGTTGACACTTTCCCTAGCCTGATTGTATCGGGATATACTCAGGTGAACTTGAAACGTGACACATTTACGTGAACCACTGTTTGCGGTGGTCCTATCCGTGCGGGTAGAAAACCCTTCTTCTTTCTCATCGTACCTTCACTTCCGAGGACCGTGACCACTAGTGATGTTTCTCCATCGTGTTCGGTCCTGAGTGGCATGGACCCTAGAAGATCCTACCATCACCAAAAATAAAATCTATTACAATAGGGTATTTGGCTTAATTTTTTGTTATTTTATTTATCAAAAGGTATCCATATCAAAAATCTAGCAAACAAAGAATTTTGCAAATCCATTCGCAATTAAACAAGTCAAAAACGTTTTGAATGTTGTAGTTGGAGTAAAGGAAAAGGGACGCAAAACAAAACTAGTGACGTCACTAGTCTTTATTATCCATTACACGCGTGTGAAAGAGACAGTAAGATTTCTGCACTACGCTCCCACTTTTTTAATATTGATATATTCGCCTTATGTTACAAACTCACAAGCTACTTTAATACTGTTTTCACAGAAATGTTTTATGATAATGGTATTTGTGTTTGTACGCAAAAAATTAAAAAAATCGACCATAGTCAAGTTCCCTATTGATAGATAACTAACCGAACGAAGTTCGAGAGTCACTTTTCTACGACCAGTTGTAACTTGTACCATCCCTGTGGTGGCCTTTGCTACGTTAATTTAAATTACTACAGTGATGTATAACAAGTCTAACAATGCAGTCTCGCGACTTAGCCCTTTATACACTTATACGACATGAGCGTATCGAGCGGACCTATTTTCGAGCCGCGAATCAGAGCAGATATTTACATCTGCTCCGAAATTAACGATTTGTCCAGCCTTCGTTGTATAATCAGAACCGGGCCTGAAAAAGAAAAGACATTAGATCCTTTTTTTTATCAGCCCATATACGTCCCACTGCTGGGCACGGGCCTACTCTACAATCGAGAGAATCGATTGAGAGTGGTTAGGCCATATAGTCCACTACGCTGGCCTAGTGCGGATTGGCGGACTTTTACATACCGTAGAAATTCTTTAAAATCGCTACGGTATGCAGGTTTCCCCACGATGTTTTCCTTCACCTAGATCCTTGCATCAAGAGATAATTGTATCAATTATGAACATGTATACCAGGGAACCGCAATTGAAGTGCCACCGCAGATGTATACATATGATTTGCAAAGGATTTCTATGTCTTTTTTGCCAAAGCTTGCATGGCAGATAGGTGGAGCATAAACCGTTTTTAATAGGGCGCTGGTAGTGTTAAATCCAGCACATTTATCCAATTACGTCCAGCATCCAGGCGAACGCGGGATGTATTTATTTATATTACATTTATTTATTTATTGGTCGACAGAAGGAAAGTATTCTAAAAAGTCTTCATTTCATAAATCGACATTCAATTAATAATTTATAACATTAATTTACATTGATTAATGATTAGAGCGTCTGCGAAAAATTACACAACTGTGGGGTGAATGGCATTATAATTGACAATACATTTCAATATTATTTTTAATACTCTGTTGGCGTTTTCAATTACGATGATTATTAGCGTAAATAATTTTATTGTATCAAATATGATGCTATCATATTTCACATTGGGTCTTTGAACGAGCTTAATTTGTTTTGTGATAAATTGTGCGATGTTTGTTGCAAGTATCTATTTGGTTATTTCAGAAGTAAAAAAGCACGAAGTCATAAAAATATTCACTCCTATTAAATTTAAGACAGCGAAACTGTCATATATGTTTTAATTTTTTCTCGTTTGTGGTATTAATATTTGCATATGAATCATCTAAATCTACTGTTAAAGATTGCGATCGCTTAAAGACAATATCTTCGAAATCGCTTAAAATTCCGAAAAAAAAAACTTTATTTGTGTTTTGATAATTAACTATAACATCCAAAAGAATACTCACAGGATTAACAATTAATTTAAAATTCTATTTTCCATTTTTTATTATGGCTCGATTAACTTACAAAGACTGTTATTAAGAAATAAATGAACACATGAACTTAAATTATTAACGCCATAATTGTCCATTGATAATGCACGCACGCATTGACCCTAAGCCTGGATTAAACATTCACACAAATCGCAAGTGTTAATTTGCGTTAATGAATCAGCTGGTGTTGCGAATGTCTATCATGCGGCGTTATCAGCGGTTATCAGCGTGTGACATCTGCTTCATTATTGTGTAATTATGCTCGAGCGTGACAGGGCGGGGGCACGGTCGCCGCTTTTACCAGCTTGCTGGTATATTTAGACGTTTCCGCTTGCTTTTATTTATGTGATCGATGGTGCCGTGTTTTATATTATGTAATATGTAGCAACTGGTGGTAGACTTGCCCCCAGCACCCCTTAACTGCTCCCGTATTTTTTTTTTCAATTTCCATTTATTCTGAGAGGCTAGAAAGTAGAAACGCATCTGCTGTCCAGTTTTAGATGTTCATGGGCAACGGTAATTTCACGTATCTTCAGGTGAACCGTTTGTTTGCCTGCCGGATTGTAGGCAATAATAAAAGATAATCTTGCATACACACCCCTGCGACTTCTGTGAACCATGATAACAGTGGCATCCAAAGGTTTGTAATTAAGCTCCAATTCACAATTAGTCTAGCACTGTCAATGTCAGTCCACGTTGACAAGAATGTATCGATTGACGAGTTACGTGCGTCCCTTGTCGTACGATACAATTTTGCTGGATTAATAGAAACTGGAGTATAGGACTTAGATTGCATGCTTGTCTAAACGAAGGCTGAACTGTGATTGCCAAGTAGATGGGAAAATGATGGGCAACACATTATTCTGTCTTATATCTGAGCGTTTAAATTAACGCACAAATATTTAGAAACGGGTGCGAAAGAAAAAATCTACATCATAGTAAACCTCGGTTCGGGTTGGTCTAAAAAGTCTCGGGTTGAGTACAAAATTAAAAATAACGGCTTTATTGAACGATTAATATAGACTTACGGCTTTATTCATAGACAGATTTAAACCCTATTTTATTTATCGAATGTTTTGCCCCTTTCAAATCACTTTTGAATTCAATTTGAGCGAAGAAGACAAAACATTTGATAACTAATATAGGGTTTAAAACTGTCTATGAATAAGGCCGTTAGAAATTGACTCGACAGATATCTTGATGGCTTGATAATGAGTAAACTATTTTGCGTTTAATGTAAGTTAATAAAATTCACACTTGTAACTTATAGATCCACATTTTCTAGATCATAATATGGGCCAAGAATAAATAATTCATTATGACAGAAAAGTTTGTTTTTCCTCAATTGGTAATATTTTTTTACGTTCATTTTTAATAGAGCGGCGCACCCTGTGTACTCCTCAAACTAGTTTTAAAAATTTAATTTATGCTTAAGATTTTTAATGCTTAACTATAAGGAAAACTATGTAATATCCTAAGACTTTTTATAATATAAGGGAAGCGGTGTCATACATTTGACCCTTCAAAATGTACATTTTTCTTATTTGTAATATTGGTAGCACTGCTATATTAATGAAAAATTAACTAATTAACAACAGATTGCTATACATTTCGTTGGTAACCGAAAGTATGTTTAGTTATTACCCGTCTAAAAGGCATTTGAGTGGAATTCAATAACCTTTTCTTTTATTTTTCAAATAATTTGTGCATGTTAGACAACCTGTTAAAGGTGAGCCAATAAGAGGGCAGAAAATGATGGCCCGGTACCACCATTATATATACGTTTTTGAAGTACCAGCGGTCCCTCTATATTATAAACACTCTTAAGTAATATCTTTATGAGACTGTGTTATCACTTTAATGATATATAGTAATTATGTTACCTAATGGCCTATGTGGCCTCTCACTATGGGCCTCATGAGACGGCTGAGGGTCACTCAACGCGCTAAAGAGAGGCTATGCTCGGTGTTTCCCTACGAGATCGAATCAGAAATGAGGAGATTCGTAGGAGAACAAAGGTTACCGACATAGCCCTTAGGATTAGCAATTTGAAGTGGCAGTGGGCCGGGCACATAGCTCGTAGAACTGATGGCCGCTGGGGCCGAAAGGTTTTAGAGTGGAGGCCACATACAAGCAAGCGAAGTGCTGGACGCCCACCCACAAGGTGGATGGGCGACCTGGTTAAGGCCGCAGGAAGTCGCTGGATGCAGGCTGCCTCCAACAGGTCACTGTGGATATAATTGGGAGAGGTCTATGGTCAGCAATGGACTTCCTTTGGCTGATGGATTGGATTGATATCCTTATGAGACAGTGTTATTACCTTAATGATATTAAGTAATTATGTAGCCCAAAGTCATGCACCTATTAAAGTATCAAATACTTCATACTTTGTAGTCATGCCGTTTTTGTATTGATCAGCTTATGCTGTTATTAGTAATTAGGCTTTTGACACACCTTCACGTAATTGGTAAATGAAAGCACCTTATAGTTTAATGAAATATGTTATCGCAATTTTTGATTCCCTATTGTCGTTCTCCATCCAATAAGTAATATTAACAATTAACTAATATATTAATGAATAGGGGTCAATACCCACTACAACGTCGCATTCTATCATTGTTCTGTGAATGTATCGGGTATAGAAATATTCTTACTATGAATTACTACTGAATGTCTCCACTGATGGAATGGTTGGTCTAAGAACTTGACTTTGACAGCCTACGTGGCGTAGTTGGTTAGACGCCGACTGTGAAACGAGAGGCCGCGGGTTCCATCTCCGCACCAACACAAATATTTGTGTGGCCCACAAATCTTTGTGTTGGGTCTGGGTGTTGTGAGTTCGAAAAGTCTCTCGTAGCTTCTGATTCCCACCACACAAGACTCAATCTTAGTGTGGAGTTAGGACTATGTATGTGACTATTGGGCGTATTTATTTATTATTACTTATATTTAAATCTTAGCAGTACAGCATTCGTTTGTAAATCTTACAAAATTATTTTTTCTCCTCATACATTCCCAACACGATCATGGTATGCATTATCTTGGGCAGGTACCACAATAATTCACATCACAAAAATCCAAACCAACAACACATATTCACCCTATTAAATTTTCAGTCTAACATCCCCTGTGGGGGTCATAACGGACGGCCCTGGCAACTACAGCGTGAGCACGCAGTGCACGTGGCTGGTGAGCCCCCCGCGCGTGGGGCCCTCTCTTCCCGTGGTCCGGATCAGGTTGGAGAGCTTCGCCACCGAGTGTGGGTGGGACCACCTGTATGTCTACGATGGGGACAGCGTCCGCGCTGAGAAACTGCTGGCTGTGTTCAGGTATCGACTGTTTAACCGTTAAATGTTAGTGTAGTAATGATGGTTAAAGAAGCTGTTATTAGAGGCCATTTTTCTATGAAATACTGGAATTACCCTGGCCATTACTGTAAGGGCTTGATGATGTCTAAGCTCTTTAAAGCAACAAGTGAGTTAGCATCACACAGAGGCTAATACAGGGAAAGGTATGAGGCTTTTTTAAGGCAAAGTTCATTGAGAGACCAAACCGCAAGGTATTATTTCATATTGCGATTCAGTGTGATGCTGGTACCACCTTTGTTAAGCCAGTCTAATCAAAGATAGACCTTTTATACTACTTATTCAATCCACTCTTAAATATATGTGGCATTAATTCCATTTTATTTTGATTCCTACATTGCAGTCACACCCAAACCCTTCCATCCACATTCATCAACTCCTTCAATTTAATGAGCCTATTTACCATTCTTAAATGCTTGTCTATTTTCCAGTGGCGTCCTAGAGCCGGGCGAGTCTGGCTGGACGCGGCAAGTGATCGCTCGCTCAGGCAGCGCGCTACTTCACTTCTTCTCCGACGACGCGTACGCAATGGAGGGGTTTAATGTTACGTACGCGGCGTACTCGTGCCCGTCTGACGATCACCGGACTAATTGTTCTAGTGAGTTAACAGTGATAGTGATGATGAGAAAGTGTTTCAGTAAATCAAAATAATTATACTACAGCTGCCATCAGGTGGCAGTGCGCTTATTTTGCCGTGTCTGTATAGAAAAAAGTGGATGCAATTAAGATAGCTATTTCAGTATTTATTTGAACAGTTGTTAGTGTTTTGTGATAGTGTATGAGCCATAACATGATTTGTTTTATTGTAACTGTGTGGTTTATAATTTCAGATCACGGTGAATGTGATGACGGCACGTGTAGGTGCGAGCCTTACTGGACAGGCGTGGCGTGTGATCAGCCCTTATGTCCAGGTAATATTTTACTTGTACTTCTTTATGTATAAAAAAAATTAAAATATTGTGTAAAGATTGTTTAATTTCGTAAATATTATTCATCAAATTTTTGTGGTGACCGACAATTATGTATATAGTCAAATAAAAAATTTGATTACATGATTGTGTGTTGTAAATCAATTGTATTTGAGTAATTATCAAGTTAACTGCGGCTCAAAAACACCTGACTTTTCGTGCGCGACATGGCTGTCAAATACATTCTAGATATATACTGGTATGAAACCTTTGTATTGATTTTCTTTGGCGGTTTCGATCCCCGCATCGAAATAAATGTTTGTTTGAACCACAAGTATTTGTTTCGAGTCTGGCTGCAAAAAGTCTCTCGTAGTTCCTGATACTCACTACACAAGTCTCGATGTCATTGTGGTGTCAGGACTATGTACTTGACTGTTGGGTATATTTATATATTTTACTTTTATTTTGATTAATGGGTAAATAATAACTCGTGTTGCAGAGGAGTGCAACGCGGCGTACAACGCGGGCACGTGCACGGCGTCGGGCTGCGTGTGCGTGGGCAACCGCACGGGCGCGGGCTGCGGGCGCGCGCGCCGCGTGGCGGGCTGGCGCTGGGCGTGGCGCGAGGCGGGCGAGGGCGCGCAGCCGCCCGGCCTGCCGCCCGCCGCCGCCGGGCACGCGCTGCTCGCGCACCACGCGCACCTGCTGCGGGTGGGCGGCGAGACCTTCTCCAATGCGCACTTTTTGTATAGGTCAGTGTTCTGTATCTGTATACATCACATTGCAGGCCATGGCATTACCTACAACCGAGAGTACGATTGAGAGTTGATATAGCCACCGCAGGTCATTGAGAAAAACCTAATTAATTAATTACAAATGGGAATGACGATTTAGAGATAAATTTTAGCGCTTTATAATTTTAAAACATACCATTTCAAGTACTACAGTCTCTTGTTTATGAAGGCCGGAATTTAGTAGTACAGTAGATTTCAGATCTATGAATAACAATATATTGTGCCAGCTTGCTAATCTGAAAAGAATTTTTAGATTATACACTGCCTACAACCGACATTGCAACTCCTGTCAGCTCGCAACACTGGTACGAAATGAATTACAACGTCGAGCCTAGAAAAATCTCGAGATATTTTCTAAGTAATCTTATCAATTTGCAGGTATAAGGTAGCAGAGAACGTGTGGGAGACGATAGACACGTACGGGGAGGGGCCGGCGCCGCGATTCGCGCACGCAGCCGTCATGTACGGGTCAGAACTCATCGTGTACGGAGGGGTTGTGGCGTCGGACGACCCTGAGAGAGGGTGAGTGGGGAGGGCACAATGTGGCTTAGTTCAAGACCAAAAGGCGTTAATGTTTTTGTGTGTGAATGATGTGGGGTACCATAAATGGTAGCAGAACGTACAGTATAACTAAAACACCAAAATCTTACTTAACGCAGAGTGGAGTTATTATACAAAACCGGTTGTCCTGTTGTAGAGGAATGAAGACTGATGGCTGGATGAATAAGGAGTGCGGTTGATCATATTTAATGTTTTATATTTTTAATTGTTTGTTATTTGCTTATTTCTTGATGTACTTTTTACTGTGTTACAGAGGGGGTCTGGCGGGTCTGGAGGGGCGGGCGGGGGAGGTGACGAACGAAGTGTGGCGCATACACTTGGATGTCGACAGGCCGCAGTGGAGGAACGCGACGCCTACCACCTGCTCGCCGCACAGACAGCCACCGCTTAAACATTGCGGTAATACTCCAGCATTTGTATAAGGACGTTATGCGCTCTACACATCAAACCCTATAAGACAATCAGGTCGGCGGCAAGTGTCCGCACGTGTTGCTCGCCGACATGACATTTCTACAACACAAGCGCACTGCTCGTCAACGTCATAAAATGTTCCTTATTATGTCAAGCCGCTGCCATGTCGCCGTCAACGTTTTCCGACTTGCAATGACAGAAGCCGCCGGCTAGCCCGCCGACAAAATGTTGCCGACATAAGTATGTATGCCGGCGGCCCGGCGGCTTTGGTGTGTAGTGCGCTTTATAATTATAACTTGCCTTTATCGATACGTCATTGTGGCGTCTTGAAAACAATGTCCATTTTATATCGAACATTGCCGGAGACATTAAAGTTGTTGATTGGATTGTAACCCGGACAACGAGCAGTGTATAGTATGGTCGATAACTCGTCCTAATGATATACGCAAGTTTGTCATGGACTTACCCTGTGAATATCCGTTTCCGAGCAGGCTGGCAAAATTATGTCGACCCGTGTGAAGTTGCATCTGTTATTGGCGGATTATTGGATATTTAGATTTTACTAAAATTATTGTTGTGGTAGATTTTTAGTCAACTCACACTAGCCGAGCGCGGTTTTAGATACGGCCTAACCCTTCTTAATGGTATCAGCCCATATACTACCCACTGCAGGGCACGGGCCTCCTCTACAATCGAGAGTACAATTGAGAGTGATTAGGCCATATAGTCCACCACGCTGGCCTAATGCGGGTTGGCGGACTTTTACATACCATAGAAATTTATACAAATCGCTATGGTATGCAGGTTTCCTCACGATGTTTTCCTTCACCGTTATAGTGCGTGGTGATGGACTATCAATTAATGATGCCACGAATAGTGAATTGGCCGAATACCGAATACCGAATATTCGGCAACGCTGTTGGCCGAAGCGCCGAATATTCGGCCGCCGAATATTGAATGAAAATGATAGGACTATTGAAATACACGACAGTTTCTGGAACTGCTTTGAGGAAGTCGCTACAGATAATACGCGAAATGCTAATAATAAGGAGGATGTGGAGAAGAATGCTCTGGCAAACGAGTTGGATTTCTATTTGAAAACAGTTCGCCTAGATCGGAAGGCCGATCCTTACAAGTGGTGGTTAGCAAACGAAAAACAATACCCAGAACTTTCGAAATTTGCTAAAGTTTATCTTTCTTCTCCTGGAAGTAGCGTGTATAGTGAGAGGTTATTTTCTGAGGCTGGTAACATTTACGATGAAAAGCGTAATCGTTTGCTACCAAAAAATGCTGAAAAGCTTGTTTTTATCCATCACAACTTACAACTGATAAATTTTAATTACTAAAGTGTTGTAATTTGGAAATAAATATATAATTTTGAGTAATATAACGTGTCTTTTTTACATGATTTGGTATTCGGTATTCGGCCGAATAGTACGTATTATTCGGCCGAATACCGAATAGCAAAAAAAGTGGCCGAATAGGCCGAATATCGAATAGTTGCCGAATATTCGTGACATCTCTACTATCAATACACACGTGACTCCGAAAAGTCAGAGGTGTGCCCTGGGATTTGAACCCGCGACCACCGTGAACATGTAGGCAGCCGCGTCTGGTCCGTTTACCACCAGGCCACCACGCACTTATGACTAACCTAACCCTTCTAAAGCGTACTCTGGATTGTAGAGGAGGCTCGTGCACTACAGTGGGGTATATATGAGCTGATTCAGATACAGATTTTTTACGTATTTGCATGGTGTAGTTTATCATTTGTTGGGTAATGTGTTTCCAGGTGGTCTGCACGTGTCTGGTCACACGGCGGTGCTGGTGTACCTGGGTGCTACTCGGAAGCCGGTGATGCTGGTCTTCTTCGGACACTCGCCGCACTATGGATACTTGCATTTAGTTCAGGTATGTTCATTTATATTTTTACTTCACCTCATTTTTTAAAGTAAAAAATGTAAAAATTTGAAAAATAACCATGAAAATGCATTTGCATTAATATTAATTTTGGCTTAAAGCCGAATAGATGGTCCGGTAGAATGTATGCTATCTGCAGGCGTTTTGAAAATCACCGGAAGTTGCTTGACCTGGACAATTCCAATAGCTCTATCTGGAAATATTATGATGGGAGCCTATATCCCTTTGATCAAGCTCTTCATTTAGTTCAGGGTGCCTGATGATGTTAATGACGATAAGTGTTTCTCCCTTCCAGGAGTACTACATAGACGAGGGGGTGTGGTCGGCGGCGGCGACGAAGGGGTGGCCGGCGCGCGCGGGGTTCGGACACTCGGCCGCGTGGGACGACCTCTCCAAGAAGGTGTACGTGCATGGAGGCCTGGTGTCCGAGTCTGAGGCTACTCAGGTCAGCTATTACCTACATACCTATATTATACGAGAGGGGAAACTGCGAACAACCTTTATTAACCGACTTAAAAAAAGGAGGAGGTTTTCAACTCGACTGTATGTTTTTTTTTCATACCAATCATCCAAACATCCATTTTCATCCTAGAATAGGCTAGTTCTCAATAGAATGTCATGGCATGAAACAAATGCGTGAAGTTGTATTTCACTTGTATTGGGGATCTTCTCGCTCTGCGGCATCCAGGACAGTCATTAGTGCCCCTGATCTTCATCGAGGGTTTTTGTCGCTGTTGGGGTGGGACTTTGTATGTATAACAAAATAATTGGTGAACATATATAAAAAAAAATCCGATGTATTGAGAATCACCTTCTTTTTTTAAGTCGTTTATAAATATAGTAAGGTTGCGTGTTTCTCTCGTTAAACAAAGAGTCCTTACGTTCGCACTATGCGATATTGATGAGAAATGCATATTTTGCATATTCCAGGCTCCCTCAGCGGCCCTGTTCGAGTACTCAGTGGAGAGTCGCGTGTGGCGCCCCCTGCCGTCCGCGCCCACGCCCAGGTACCTGCACACCGCCGTGTTCATCTCGCCAGGTAACATCATATTTTGTATGCGTTATTTGTACATAAATATTATTTACTATCTTCTATGGGGTCGCCTCTGTAATGCCCTATTTACACTGGGAGAGTTTTTCGCCTCTTAGATACGATTATCGTA
Source organism: Theretra japonica (assembly GCA_033459515.1). Classification (NCBI taxonomy): domain Eukaryota; kingdom Metazoa; phylum Arthropoda; class Insecta; order Lepidoptera; family Sphingidae; genus Theretra; species Theretra japonica. The sequence continues at coordinate 2,282,839 of CM065928.1, forward strand.
AGGATATAAAAAAGTTGTATCGTGTAAACGGTTGTCAGAACACGATAATCTATGGCGGTTACGTCATGCGATAATCGCATACAATTCTCGCCACGAGAAACTCCCCGTGTAAATGGCGCTTTATGATGGCCTGTTCGACAGAGTTAGTGTCAAGAAAACTTACAGTTTATCCATCGAAGATTAAGATAATGCTGAGTGGGAACATACAGTGGTATACAGGAGGGTATGAACATGTATATATGTGATGAGTTGGTTGTGTGGCAGGCGTGATGCTGGTGTTCGGTGGCAACGCGCACAACGACAGCGCGGCGGCCGCCGTGGCCAACCCCGCCGGCTCCCGCTGCTACTCCGCCGGCGCCATGCTCTACCACGTGCGGTGAGCACTGCTCAAACAATACATTATAAAATTAGTGACATCTGTGTAGTCGAAGCTGTATAATATCGTACAAGTGCAACATATAATCGTGGGTTAAGTGATGTCGATATACAGGGTGATATTACATATGGTATTTAATTTAGACCACATGTTCCTAAACACTCCGTGTAACATTGTACCATGTTTGAAAAAATACTTGATAGTTTTGACAAAAATCGCGATTTTAGTTCTCAAGGCTTTTTATCAAACCGTATAGGTACGAGTCTTTTTAAAGATCAGGTTAATTTCTGAACCGAACTGAAGTTCAACTAAGCGGTAAAATTACTTTAATCTGTTCGGAGTGGCCTAAAATCGTGAAAAATAAAATCACATGCTAATATAAATATACAGGTATTTATATTTTATATAGTCAAGTAAATTGTGGGAGTATTGCCTGCTTTTTGTGATTGAACATTTATAAATATTCTGTGCTGTTTATATGTAACATATTAATTGACATTTAGGAGTGTTTATATAAATATGAACGAATACACCAAACAGTCAAATACATTATCATAACTCCACTGAACATCAAAAACTGCGACTGATTTTTTTATTTCACTACACCCAGACCCGAAACAAATATTTTATGCCACACAAACATTCTTGTACACAGGTCTTTTGGTTCACAGTCGTCTCTCAACGAACTCGGAGTGTAATCACGTGACATTGTTGCTATGTGTGCAGGTGCGGCGCGTGGTTGGCGGCGGGCGAGGGAGGCGACAGTATGCGCGGGTGGGCGCGCGCGGCGCTGGCGGCGGCGCTGCTGCCCACACGCACGCCCGCCGCACTGCTGCACGCCGGGTACGTACGCACACGCACGTTACGTACGGACATCATTTACATACGTTTACTAAACTTTTATTTTCCTAGTTTGTACTGTCCCACTGCAGGGCAAAGACCTCCCTTTCCTTCTTCCACCTTTCTCTATCAAGGCTACTAAGCTTTTAGTTGTTAAAAATATATGTTTATGTTAAATTTGCATTAAAAATACTGGGTTGTAAAGTTTTACTTTGACGTAGTAATCGCAAAATAACTGGTCCGCTATGAGGTTGAATCAGTTGTAATATCTGGACAGTGCTGACAAAGGTCCACGCGGGCGGAGAGGAACGGTTTGAGACTCCGACATACTTTCTGATATCTCCCGGGGCACAGAAAAGGGAGGTTATGATCCCTCACGAAAAAATGGGGGCTCGTGCTGACATTTGTATTTGTTCACTTCACAACTATACGTCGATGTGGAGATCTTGGGGCAGGCCTATATTTAGGAGTGGACATCCTGTCATTAAAAAGGGGGAGAGAAAATAACAATACATCATTGGTTTACAGCGCACAAGTTGTTTTACGTTGCATCTATCTGTATCAGCCCATACACGTTTCACTGCAGGGCACGGGCCTCCTCTACAATCGAGGGGGATTGACTGACTGATTGTATCCATCCATCAGCCAAAGGAAGTCCACTGCTGAACATAGGCCTCTCCCAATGATTTTCACAGTGACCTGTTGGAGGCAGCCTGCATCCAGCGACGTCCCGCGACCTTTACCAGGTCGTCTGACCACCTAGTGGGTGGACGTCCCACGCTGCGCTTTCCGCTTCGTGGCCTCCATTCGAGAACTTTTTTTTTCATCGGCCATCAATTCTCCGTGCTATGTGCCCCGCCCATTGCCACTTCAACTTGCTAATCCGCTGATTGACTGATTGTATACAGTATTTAAATCATATAACGAATAAACAAATATATATGATGTAGTTTCGACGGGCGGCTCCGCTCGGACGCCCTTACGTTCGAGGCGGGCGCGACGTGCGACACGCACCGGAATGAGAGCTCCTGCCTGGACGCCGCGCGGACCACGGCGAGGGCCTGCGTGTGGAAACACAACGAGAAATGTGTGGCGGTGGGTATTACGATATTTTACCGGTTCTATATACAAATAAGATAAAAATAAAACACATTACGTCAAGATTACAATTTGTACTATGTCCACTGTGTACATTGTTTATCTTCTACTGGCCACACCCCAGCATGAAGCATAGAGGTTGCCTTAAAAAGCACCTTTTTGGTCCATTTAATTAGCTTAGAGGACAATTTAACTACCATAGTGATCAATGTGATTAATTTGGTGATCGAATGAATGATTTTGCTGATCTATTTAACTAACTTGATTATTGATTTAACTACACCAATTATCAATTTAACAATTTGTGGGTACACAGAGGAATGAAAAAGGATGGAGAATGTGAGAAAGAGTGAGTAGGAGAGAGAGATCAATATATTGTTTTTTTTTTATAATTATGGACTGAGGAGATATTACGAGTATGTACAAACAATTTGTAAAATTAAAATATTATTTATCCAATTATAGTTATAATAAGTTTATATAATTAATATATAAGTTGGTATTAAATGTTCCTTGTTAATCAGATTTTGTATTTATTCACAGATAGAAGATGTGGGATGGAAGGAATCACATAATGATTCCGTGAAAGCGTGTGCCGTCCCTCCTACTTTTGGTAAAAAAATTAATTTCCAAATTATCTGTTAAAGCGAAAATCGTACATTGCAAAAAAATTTCTAATTTATGAAAGTAAATAATGCACCATTTCAATCATAAAAAATTACAAAAGAATCTTGAAAAAATTTTTTTCGTTACTCAAGTTTCATTATGTCTTTTTTTGAACTATTGTTCATTGTTGCAAGTAGACTTTTTCGGATTGATCCCCATGGAAGGTGTTATTTCTATTTTCCATGTAAATATACCAAATTGGCATCGTTAAAAGCAAAGTTTGAAGTACTGAACATGTTAGAATGTCCCGTGTTTAGTATTGCCGGAGTAGAGTATATATTGTGATGTGTCCGTGTGCAGAGGAGGGGTGGTGCGCGGGCGCGGGGTGGTGCGGCGCGTGCGTGTCGGCGGGCTGCGCGTGGTGCGGACACTGCGCGCCCGCACACGCGTGCTCGCGACGTGCGCGCCCGCCGGTCTGACACCATACTATACTAGACTATACTTGTACCCATATTAGCTCCAACTTTAACATTACATTTGTAAATACTGAATTATACGATCTGATTCTTATAATTTAATTAGAACAGGAGCGATAAAAACATGTTCTATAAATTTACGTTTAGAATATAATTATAATTTTTCTCTTGATGATTGATAATAATTGTATCGATTTAATTGTGTAGGTTAATGTTTCAAAAGTTTTAATATCAAGCTCCCGAACATTTTTTTGACAATTCTATATTAAAATTACGACAGTTATAAAATTGTAGACTGTTTAGTGAAGCAGATCGTCGTGTTTCAGATAACGTCGCTAGAAGACTGCCACTCGAGCGAGGAGTCTCTGAAGGAGGTGTGCGGACGGTACCACTCGTGCGCCGCCTGCCACGCGCACCAGCACCACCACACGCATGTATATACGTTAATACCTACTTAGAAATGAATTTGAAAAAAATGTCATACTAGTCTAGAAACTTTAGACCCATTGATAGGTTAAGGCACCTCTCAACTAATAGTTTTTCTTCGGTTTAAAGAAAATTCTGATAATTTTTCGTTGCGCAAATCATCGCTTTTTGGAAAATCAGTATTATTTTTTTAACCCCCTTAACAGTAATAAGGATAAAAAGAAAATATTGCCATTGTAATTTTAATAACAATGTTTTTAAAATATACATTTTATATATATACATATATTTCAGGGCACGGAAGAGTTAAGTCAGCGAGCGTGTTACTGGGATTACGATACAATTAAATGTAAGGCGGCGAACACGTCGGAAGAAATGCGGTGAGTACTTTGCCACTGTGTATGATAGCTTTTAAAGATAGACAAAAATAATAAAATTTAATTTTTAAAAAAATGATTGGCGGTACTTCATCGTTGGTGATTCTAAAAAAATCGAACATAGATATTAGATTTAATTGTCGTTTGAAAATTGTAAATTAATATGCATTCACAAAAACGTGCTTGGATTATCATTTCGTTTAAAAAAAATCTAGTTGTTTTAGAGGATTTTTGTTACATCTTCCCAGCATCTCGTTGAGAGTTTGTGAATAGTGTTATGTGATATTGGTACTGATGCGAGGCCTTAATAAATAATAAATACACCCAACAGTCACATACATAGTCCTAATCCCACATTAAGATCAATTAAGTCTTGTGTCCTGGGTGGGTGTCGAGAGACTTTTCGGTCTCACAAACACCTAGACCCGAGACAAATAGTAGTGGGCCTCACGAACATTATGGTGTGCAGCGCGGGCGGCGGGTGCGCGGCCGCGTGCGCCACGCTGGCGAGCTGCGCCAACTGCACGGCCGAGGAGTGCATCTGGTGCGCCTCCGCCGCGCGCTGCGTCGACAAGGTACACTCACACTCCTGCTGATGAACTTTACTATTATACTAACTGCACGGCCGAGGAGTGCATCTGGTGCGCCTCCGCCGCGCGCTGCGTCGACAAGGTACACTCACACTCCTGCTGATGAACTTTACTATTATACTAACTGCACGGCCGAGGAGTGCATCTGGTGCGCCTCCGCCGCGCGCTGCGTCGACAAGGTACACTCACACTCCTGCTGATGAACTTTACTATTATACTAACTGCACGGCCGAGGAGTGCATCTGGTGCGCCTCCGCCGCGCGCTGCGTCGACAAGGTACACTCACACTCCTGCTGATGAACTTTACTATTATACTAACTGCACGGCCGAGGAGTGCATCTGGTGCGCCTCCGCCGCGCGCTGCGTCGACAAGGTACACTCACACTCCTGCTGATGAACTTTACTATTATACTAACTGCACGGCCGAGGAGTGCATCTGGTGCGCCTCCGCCGCGCGCTGCGTCGACAAGGTACACTCACACTCCTGCTGATGAACTTTACTATTATACTAACTGCACGGCCGAGGAGTGCATCTGGTGCGCCTCCGCCGCGCGCTGCGTCGACAAGGTACACTCACACTCCTGCTGATGAACTTTACTATTATACTAACTGCACGGCCGAGGAGTGCATCTGGTGCGCCTCCGCCGCGCGCTGCGTCGACAAGGTACACTCACACTCCTGCTGATGAACTTTACTATTATACTAACTGCACGGCCGAGGAGTGCATCTGGTGCGCCTCCGCCGCGCGCTGCGTCGACAAGGTACACTCACACTCCTGCTGATGAACTTTACTATTATACTAACTGCACGGCCGAGGAGTGCATCTGGTGCGCCTCCGCCGCGCGCTGCGTCGACAAGGTACACTCACACTCCTGCTGATGAACTTTACTATTATACTAACTGCACGGCCGAGGAGTGCATCTGGTGCGCCTCCGCCGCGCGCTGCGTCGACAAGGTACACTCACACTCCTGCTGATGAACTTTACTATTATACTAACTGCACGGCCGAGGAGTGCATCTGGTGCGCCTCCGCCGCGCGCTGCGTCGACAAGGTACACTCACACTCCTGCTGATGAACTTTACTATTATACTAACTGCACGGCCGAGGAGTGCATCTGGTGCGCCTCCGCCGCGCGCTGCGTCGACAAGGTACACTCACACTCCTGCTGATGAACTTTACTATTATACTAACTGCACGGCCGAGGAGTGCATCTGGTGCGCCTCCGCCGCGCGCTGCGTCGACAAGGTACACTCACACTCCTGCTGATGAACTTTACTATTATACTAACTGCACGGCCGAGGAGTGCATCTGGTGCGCCTCCGCCGCGCGCTGCGTCGACAAGGTACACTCACACTCCTGCTGATGAACTTTACTATTATACTAACTGCACGGCCGAGGAGTGCATCTGGTGCGCCTCCGCCGCGCGCTGCGTCGACAAGGTACACTCACACTCCTGCTGATGAACTTTACTATTATACTAACTGCACGGCCGAGGAGTGCATCTGGTGCGCCTCCGCCGCGCGCTGCGTCGACAAGGTACACTCACACTCCTGCTGATGAACTTTACTATTATACTAACTGCACGGCCGAGGAGTGCATCTGGTGCGCCTCCGCCGCGCGCTGCGTCGACAAGGTACACTCACACTCCTGCTGATGAACTTTACTATTATACTAACTGCACGGCCGAGGAGTGCATCTGGTGCGCCTCCGCCGCGCGCTGCGTCGACAAGGTACACTCACACTCCTGCTGATGAACTTTACTATTATACTAACTGCACGGCCGAGGAGTGCATCTGGTGCGCCTCCGCCGCGCGCTGCGTCGACAAGGTACACTCACACTCCTGCTGATGAACTTTACTATTATACTAACTGCACGGCCGAGGAGTGCATCTGGTGCGCCTCCGCCGCGCGCTGCGTCGACAAGGTACACTCACACTCCTGCTGATGAACTTTACTATTATACTAACTGCACGGCCGAGGAGTGCATCTGGTGCGCCTCCGCCGCGCGCTGCGTCGACAAGGTACACTCACACTCCTGCTGATGAACTTTACTATTATACTAACTGCACGGCCGAGGAGTGCATCTGGTGCGCCTCCGCCGCGCGCTGCGTCGACAAGGTACACTCACACTCCTGCTGATGAACTTTACTATTATACTAACTGCACGGCCGAGGAGTGCATCTGGTGCGCCTCCGCCGCGCGCTGCGTCGACAAGGTACACTCACACTCCTGCTGATGAACTTTACTATTATACTAACTGCACGGCCGAGGAGTGCATCTGGTGCGCCTCCGCCGCGCGCTGCGTCGACAAGGTACACTCACACTCCTGCTGATGAACTTTACTATTATACTAACTGCACGGCCGAGGAGTGCATCTGGTGCGCCTCCGCCGCGCGCTGCGTCGACAAGGTACACTCACACTCCTGCTGATGAACTTTACTATTATACTAACTGCACGGCCGAGGAGTGCATCTGGTGCGCCTCCGCCGCGCGCTGCGTCGACAAGGTACACTCACACTCCTGCTGATGAACTTTACTATTATACTAACTGCACGGCCGAGGAGTGCATCTGGTGCGCCTCCGCCGCGCGCTGCGTCGACAAGGTACACTCACACTCCTGCTGATGAACTTTACTATTATACTAACTGCACGGCCGAGGAGTGCATCTGGTGCGCCTCCGCCGCGCGCTGCGTCGACAAGGTACACTCACACTCCTGCTGATGAACTTTACTATTATACTAACTGCACGGCCGAGGAGTGCATCTGGTGCGCCTCCGCCGCGCGCTGCGTCGACAAGGTACACTCACACTCCTGCTGATGAACTTTACTATTATACTAACTGCACGGCCGAGGAGTGCATCTGGTGCGCCTCCGCCGCGCGCTGCGTCGACAAGGTACACTCACACTCCTGCTGATGAACTTTACTATTATACTAACTGCACGGCCGAGGAGTGCATCTGGTGCGCCTCCGCCGCGCGCTGCGTCGACAAGGTACACTCACACTCCTGCTGATGAACTTTACTATTATACTAACTGCACGGCCGAGGAGTGCATCTGGTGCGCCTCCGCCGCGCGCTGCGTCGACAAGGTACACTCACACTCCTGCTGATGAACTTTACTATTATACTAACTGCACGGCCGAGGAGTGCATCTGGTGCGCCTCCGCCGCGCGCTGCGTCGACAAGGTACACTCACACTCCTGCTGATGAACTTTACTATTATACTAACTGCACGGCCGAGGAGTGCATCTGGTGCGCCTCCGCCGCGCGCTGCGTCGACAAGGTACACTCACACTCCTGCTGATGAACTTTACTATTATACTAACTGCACGGCCGAGGAGTGCATCTGGTGCGCCTCCGCCGCGCGCTGCGTCGACAAGGTACACTCACACTCCTGCTGATGAACTTTACTATTATACTAACTGCACGGCCGAGGAGTGCATCTGGTGCGCCTCCGCCGCGCGCTGCGTCGACAAGGTACACTCACACTCCTGCTGATGAACTTTACTATTATACTAACTGCACGGCCGAGGAGTGCATCTGGTGCGCCTCCGCCGCGCGCTGCGTCGACAAGGTACACTCACACTCCTGCTGATGAACTTTACTATTATACTAACTGCACGGCCGAGGAGTGCATCTGGTGCGCCTCCGCCGCGCGCTGCGTCGACAAGGTACACTCACACTCCTGCTGATGAACTTTACTATTATACTAACTGCACGGCCGAGGAGTGCATCTGGTGCGCCTCCGCCGCGCGCTGCGTCGACAAGGTACACTCACACTCCTGCTGATGAACTTTACTATTATACTAACTGCACGGCCGAGGAGTGCATCTGGTGCGCCTCCGCCGCGCGCTGCGTCGACAAGGTACACTCACACTCCTGCTGATGAACTTTACTATTATACTAACTGCACGGCCGAGGAGTGCATCTGGTGCGCCTCCGCCGCGCGCTGCGTCGACAAGGTACACTCACACTCCTGCTGATGAACTTTACTATTATACTAACTGCACGGCCGAGGAGTGCATCTGGTGCGCCTCCGCCGCGCGCTGCGTCGACAAGGTACACTCACACTCCTGCTGATGAACTTTACTATTATACTAACTGCACGGCCGAGGAGTGCATCTGGTGCGCCTCCGCCGCGCGCTGCGTCGACAAGGTACACTCACACTCCTGCTGATGAACTTTACTATTATACTAACTGCACGGCCGAGGAGTGCATCTGGTGCGCCTCCGCCGCGCGCTGCGTCGACAAGGTACACTCACACTCCTGCTGATGAACTTTACTATTATACTAACTGCACGGCCGAGGAGTGCATCTGGTGCGCCTCCGCCGCGCGCTGCGTCGACAAGGTACACTCACACTCCTGCTGATGAACTTTACTATTATACTAACTGCACGGCCGAGGAGTGCATCTGGTGCGCCTCCGCCGCGCGCTGCGTCGACAAGGTACACTCACACTCCTGCTGATGAACTTTACTATTATACTAACTGCACGGCCGAGGAGTGCATCTGGTGCGCCTCCGCCGCGCGCTGCGTCGACAAGGTACACTCACACTCCTGCTGATGAACTTTACTATTATACTAACTGCACGGCCGAGGAGTGCATCTGGTGCGCCTCCGCCGCGCGCTGCGTCGACAAGGTACACTCACACTCCTGCTGATGAACTTTACTATTATACTAACTGCACGGCCGAGGAGTGCATCTGGTGCGCCTCCGCCGCGCGCTGCGTCGACAAGGTACACTCACACTCCTGCTGATGAACTTTACTATTATACTAACTGCACGGCCGAGGAGTGCATCTGGTGCGCCTCCGCCGCGCGCTGCGTCGACAAGGTACACTCACACTCCTGCTGATGAACTTTACTATTATACTAACTGCACGGCCGAGGAGTGCATCTGGTGCGCCTCCGCCGCGCGCTGCGTCGACAAGGTACACTCACACTCCTGCTGATGAACTTTACTATTATACTAACTGCACGGCCGAGGAGTGCATCTGGTGCGCCTCCGCCGCGCGCTGCGTCGACAAGGTACACTCACACTCCTGCTGATGAACTTTACTATTATACTAACTGCACGGCCGAGGAGTGCATCTGGTGCGCCTCCGCCGCGCGCTGCGTCGACAAGGTACACTCACACTCCTGCTGATGAACTTTACTATTATACTAACTGCACGGCCGAGGAGTGCATCTGGTGCGCCTCCGCCGCGCGCTGCGTCGACAAGGTACACTCACACTCCTGCTGATGAACTTTACTATTATACTAACTGCACGGCCGAGGAGTGCATCTGGTGCGCCTCCGCCGCGCGCTGCGTCGACAAGGTACACTCACACTCCTGCTGATGAACTTTACTATTATACTAACTGCACGGCCGAGGAGTGCATCTGGTGCGCCTCCGCCGCGCGCTGCGTCGACAAGGTACACTCACACTCCTGCTGATGAACTTTACTATTATACTAACTGCACGGCCGAGGAGTGCATCTGGTGCGCCTCCGCCGCGCGCTGCGTCGACAAGGTACACTCACACTCCTGCTGATGAACTTTACTATTATACTAACTGCACGGCCGAGGAGTGCATCTGGTGCGCCTCCGCCGCGCGCTGCGTCGACAAGGTACACTCACACTCCTGCTGATGAACTTTACTATTATACTAACTGCACGGCCGAGGAGTGCATCTGGTGCGCCTCCGCCGCGCGCTGCGTCGACAAGGTACACTCACACTCCTGCTGATGAACTTTACTATTATACTAACTGCACGGCCGAGGAGTGCATCTGGTGCGCCTCCGCCGCGCGCTGCGTCGACAAGGTACACTCACACTCCTGCTGATGAACTTTACTATTATACTAACTGCACGGCCGAGGAGTGCATCTGGTGCGCCTCCGCCGCGCGCTGCGTCGACAAGGTACACTCACACTCCTGCTGATGAACTTTACTATTATACTAACTGCACGGCCGAGGAGTGCATCTGGTGCGCCTCCGCCGCGCGCTGCGTCGACAAGGTACACTCACACTCCTGCTGATGAACTTTACTATTATACTAACTGCACGGCCGAGGAGTGCATCTGGTGCGCCTCCGCCGCGCGCTGCGTCGACAAGGTACACTCACACTCCTGCTGATGAACTTTACTATTATACTAACTGCACGGCCGAGGAGTGCATCTGGTGCGCCTCCGCCGCGCGCTGCGTCGACAAGGTACACTCACACTCCTGCTGATGAACTTTACTATTATACTAACTGCACGGCCGAGGAGTGCATCTGGTGCGCCTCCGCCGCGCGCTGCGTCGACAAGGTACACTCACACTCCTGCTGATGAACTTTACTATTATACTAACTGCACGGCCGAGGAGTGCATCTGGTGCGCCTCCGCCGCGCGCTGCGTCGACAAGGTACACTCACACTCCTGCTGATGAACTTTACTATTATACTAACTGCACGGCCGAGGAGTGCATCTGGTGCGCCTCCGCCGCGCGCTGCGTCGACAAGGTACACTCACACTCCTGCTGATGAACTTTACTATTATACTAACTGCACGGCCGAGGAGTGCATCTGGTGCGCCTCCGCCGCGCGCTGCGTCGACAAGGTACACTCACACTCCTGCTGATGAACTTTACTATTATACTAACTGCACGGCCGAGGAGTGCATCTGGTGCGCCTCCGCCGCGCGCTGCGTCGACAAGGTACACTCACACTCCTGCTGATGAACTTTACTATTATACTAACTGCACGGCCGAGGAGTGCATCTGGTGCGCCTCCGCCGCGCGCTGCGTCGACAAGGTACACTCACACTCCTGCTGATGAACTTTACTATTATACTAACTGCACGGCCGAGGAGTGCATCTGGTGCGCCTCCGCCGCGCGCTGCGTCGACAAGGTACACTCACACTCCTGCTGATGAACTTTACTATTATACTAACTGCACGGCCGAGGAGTGCATCTGGTGCGCCTCCGCCGCGCGCTGCGTCGACAAGGTACACTCACACTCCTGCTGATGAACTTTACTATTATACTAACTGCACGGCCGAGGAGTGCATCTGGTGCGCCTCCGCCGCGCGCTGCGTCGACAAGGTACACTCACACTCCTGCTGATGAACTTTACTATTATACTAACTGCACGGCCGAGGAGTGCATCTGGTGCGCCTCCGCCGCGCGCTGCGTCGACAAGGTACACTCACACTCCTGCTGATGAACTTTACTATTATACTAACTGCACGGCCGAGGAGTGCATCTGGTGCGCCTCCGCCGCGCGCTGCGTCGACAAGGTACACTCACACTCCTGCTGATGAACTTTACTATTATACTAACTGCACGGCCGAGGAGTGCATCTGGTGCGCCTCCGCCGCGCGCTGCGTCGACAAGGTACACTCACACTCCTGCTGATGAACTTTACTATTATACTAACTGCACGGCCGAGGAGTGCATCTGGTGCGCCTCCGCCGCGCGCTGCGTCGACAAGGTACACTCACACTCCTGCTGATGAACTTTACTATTATACTAACTGCACGGCCGAGGAGTGCATCTGGTGCGCCTCCGCCGCGCGCTGCGTCGACAAGGTACACTCACACTCCTGCTGATGAACTTTACTATTATACTAACTGCACGGCCGAGGAGTGCATCTGGTGCGCCTCCGCCGCGCGCTGCGTCGACAAGGTACACTCACACTCCTGCTGATGAACTTTACTATTATACTAACTGCACGGCCGAGGAGTGCATCTGGTGCGCCTCCGCCGCGCGCTGCGTCGACAAGGTACACTCACACTCCTGCTGATGAACTTTACTATTATACTAACTGCACGGCCGAGGAGTGCATCTGGTGCGCCTCCGCCGCGCGCTGCGTCGACAAGGTACACTCACACTCCTGCTGATGAACTTTACTATTATACTAACTGCACGGCCGAGGAGTGCATCTGGTGCGCCTCCGCCGCGCGCTGCGTCGACAAGGTACACTCACACTCCTGCTGATGAACTTTACTATTATACTAACTGCACGGCCGAGGAGTGCATCTGGTGCGCCTCCGCCGCGCGCTGCGTCGACAAGGTACACTCACACTCCTGCTGATGAACTTTACTATTATACTAACTGCACGGCCGAGGAGTGCATCTGGTGCGCCTCCGCCGCGCGCTGCGTCGACAAGGTACACTCACACTCCTGCTGATGAACTTTACTATTATACTAACTGCACGGCCGAGGAGTGCATCTGGTGCGCCTCCGCCGCGCGCTGCGTCGACAAGGTACACTCACACTCCTGCTGATGAACTTTACTATTATACTAACTGCACGGCCGAGGAGTGCATCTGGTGCGCCTCCGCCGCGCGCTGCGTCGACAAGGTACACTCACACTCCTGCTGATGAACTTTACTATTATACTAACTGCACGGCCGAGGAGTGCATCTGGTGCGCCTCCGCCGCGCGCTGCGTCGACAAGGTACACTCACACTCCTGCTGATGAACTTTACTATTATACTAACTGCACGGCCGAGGAGTGCATCTGGTGCGCCTCCGCCGCGCGCTGCGTCGACAAGGTACACTCACACTCCTGCTGATGAACTTTACTATTATACTAACTGCACGGCCGAGGAGTGCATCTGGTGCGCCTCCGCCGCGCGCTGCGTCGACAAGGTACACTCACACTCCTGCTGATGAACTTTACTATTATACTAACTGCACGGCCGAGGAGTGCATCTGGTGCGCCTCCGCCGCGCGCTGCGTCGACAAGGTACACTCACACTCCTGCTGATGAACTTTACTATTATACTAACTGCACGGCCGAGGAGTGCATCTGGTGCGCCTCCGCCGCGCGCTGCGTCGACAAGGTACACTCACACTCCTGCTGATGAACTTTACTATTATACTAACTGCACGGCCGAGGAGTGCATCTGGTGCGCCTCCGCCGCGCGCTGCGTCGACAAGGTACACTCACACTCCTGCTGATGAACTTTACTATTATACTAACTGCACGGCCGAGGAGTGCATCTGGTGCGCCTCCGCCGCGCGCTGCGTCGACAAGGTACACTCACACTCCTGCTGATGAACTTTACTATTATACTAACTGCACGGCCGAGGAGTGCATCTGGTGCGCCTCCGCCGCGCGCTGCGTCGACAAGGTACACTCACACTCCTGCTGATGAACTTTACTATTATACTAACTGCACGGCCGAGGAGTGCATCTGGTGCGCCTCCGCCGCGCGCTGCGTCGACAAGGTACACTCACACTCCTGCTGATGAACTTTACTATTATACTAACTGCACGGCCGAGGAGTGCATCTGGTGCGCCTCCGCCGCGCGCTGCGTCGACAAGGTACACTCACACTCCTGCTGATGAACTTTACTATTATACTAACTGCACGGCCGAGGAGTGCATCTGGTGCGCCTCCGCCGCGCGCTGCGTCGACAAGGTACACTCACACTCCTGCTGATGAACTTTACTATTATACTAACTGCACGGCCGAGGAGTGCATCTGGTGCGCCTCCGCCGCGCGCTGCGTCGACAAGGTACACTCACACTCCTGCTGATGAACTTTACTATTATACTAACTGCACGGCCGAGGAGTGCATCTGGTGCGCCTCCGCCGCGCGCTGCGTCGACAAGGTACACTCACACTCCTGCTGATGAACTTTACTATTATACTAACTGCACGGCCGAGGAGTGCATCTGGTGCGCCTCCGCCGCGCGCTGCGTCGACAAGGTACACTCACACTCCTGCTGATGAACTTTACTATTATACTAACTGCACGGCCGAGGAGTGCATCTGGTGCGCCTCCGCCGCGCGCTGCGTCGACAAGGTACACTCACACTCCTGCTGATGAACTTTACTATTATACTAACTGCACGGCCGAGGAGTGCATCTGGTGCGCCTCCGCCGCGCGCTGCGTCGACAAGGTACACTCACACTCCTGCTGATGAACTTTACTATTATACTAACATCAATTCCTCAAATATATGACCAAATATTGTTACCTAGGGAAAAAAACCCTATTTTTGCAACATTTTTCATTAATACTCCGGTCCTGTTGGTCATAACTTGAATTAAGTAGCCTATTACATTCTTCGCTAAATGGGCTTTTTATTTTTAAAATATTATTTGAATTCAAACAAATGGTTCTTTTGATTAACGTATTCTAACAAACATATTCTTTAACTTTATAATAGTATACATTGAGGAAACTTCCTATTTGTATAACAAAAAAGAGAGATACCGTACTGCTATTCTAGATTTTATCTCTGTCATTACTGTCTTTAGTTCACGCCAATGGGTTTCCTCGTGCTTGATACGTACTTCATTACATATGTATATTTTGTTTACAATGTCAGCTTCAATATAATATGTTATTGACTTGCTATAACAGAATATTGTTGTTACATCAGAACGCATACGGCGCGTCGTTCCCCCTGGGCGGGTGCCGCGCGTGGGCGACGAGCGGCGGGGGCGGGGGCGGCGCGGGCGGCGGGTCGTGGTGCGGGGGCGGGGGCGGCGCGGGGTGCGCGCTGCACCTGTCGTGCGGCGCGTGTCTGTCGGAGCCGGCGTGCGGGTGGTGCGACGACGGCGCGGGCGGGGGGCGCGGCGCGTGCCTGGCGGGGGGGGCGCGCCGCCCGCACGCGCCCGCAATCTGTCCGCACCACCGGTACGCACTCACCACTCATACCTATACAACTAACTCATATAAATAATATAAATAAATACACCCAACAGTCACATACATAGTTCTGACCCCAATTAAGATCAATTAAGCCTTGTGTCGTGGGTATCAGACACTACGAGAGACTTTTCGGTCTCACAAACACCCAGACCAAACACAGATATTTCTGGGCCACACAGACATTTGTGTTGGTGCGGGGATCGAACCCGCGGTCTCTCGTTTCACAGTCAGCGTCTAACCAACTACACCACAGAGGCTGTCATATGGAGAGAATTTGTAAACAATTTATTTTAAACTATTGATAATTATTTTATTAGATCATTATTGGCAATTTACGTCGTTGTCTACCCCCTTGAGGATACTACAAGCATGAAGTTATTAAATAAACAATTATTTTTTTTACTTCACTATTAATATGTAAGTGCACCCTCACTATCTATTAAATTATATAAACTAATTTACTCTGTAACGTGATAAAAAAATTATGTCTCGTTTTCTTGTTAGTATGGGATAGAGGCAGACAGAAGACTGACACACCGACTGCTTCAACAAATGATCAATTATTTTATAGTGCGGTTCGATGCATTATACATATTAATCTTACATGTCAAACAAACATACATACATCCAACAGGCCCATACATAATCCTAACCCCACACTAAGATCGAGTCTTGTGTCGTGGGCATCAAGAACTACGAGAGACTTTTCGGTCATACAAACACACAGCAACTACCTGTGGTTCACACAAACATTTATGTCGATGCGGGGGTCGAACCCGCGGCTTCTTGTTTCTAAGCCGGTGTCCAACCAACTGCGTCACGGAGGCCCTCAAACGTGATATAGCTGCCGTTGACTTAGTATTGAGTGTGTTTGTCCCCGCAGCTGGCACTTCACGCGCTGCCCGGCGTGCCAGTGCAACGGGCACGCGGTGTGCGACGCGCGCGCGCGCTGCGTGCAGCCGTGCGCGGGGCGCGCGCTGGGCGAGCACTGCCAGGCGTGCGCCGCGGGCCACTGGGGCAACCCGCTCAACGGCGGCGCCTGCCAGCCCTGCGACTGCAACGCGCGCGCGCTCGCCTGCGCGCCCGACTCCGGCCGCTGCTACTGCAGCACCAAGGGCCTGGCCGGCGACCGCTGCGACAAGTGCGACAACACCAACCACTACCACGCCGACCCCTACAACAAGGGCGCTTGCTACTGTGAGCCGCTGCCTTATTTCATTGTCATACTCGATAATAATCCACTCAAAATAAGTCATATTTAAAGGTGTCGATAAATTATTGACCCAGTGTGCTCATTGTAAAATTCAAAATTACGATCAAGATTATTTATTACTTTTGGCCGTAAGTAAACTATTTCGTATTAACAAATAAACTTTTCTTTCGATAGACGATCTAGCAGTAGACTACCAGTTCACATTCAACCTCTCCAAGAAGGAGGACCGTCACCTGTCGGCAATCAACTTCCGCAACGCGCCGGTGAAGCCGGACGTGGACGCGGACTTCAGCATCACGTGCTCGGCGCACGCGCGCATGAACCTCACCGTGCGCACGCGCACCGACCCCACCGAGCGCACGCTCTTTAGCGATGTTAACTGCACTAATTTTAAGTACAAGTACGTATCACACATCTTTATCATCATCCATAACATGATCAAAAGTCCCTTCAAAGATATTCTCAGCCACCTGTTCGATGCAGTCTTTTTGGGTCTACTACCTGTGACTATCGAATTATCGATCTCGACTACACATAGACTGAAAAGACTAAACTTGCCTAGTAGCATCTTAGACTTTGTGTGTAGTCCAGCGAAATTGTTAAAGGTTAAAGAGACTATTTCAAAGATCCATTTAAATCTGTAGATCATTTACCACGTTCTATGTTATAAAATATTTATTAATTATAATATAGTCTGTCTCAAGCGGCTATGCTTAATTTTATTTTTTGCAATAGATATTTAATATATAAATTTAATAGTATATTTCTGGTTTAATCCAAATTCTAACAGCTTTAATTACTTATTTATTACCTTCTAGATTCGCGAAGTCGGAGCACGCATTCGGCGTGGAGGACAACGTGACGCTGACCACGTTCTTCGTGTACGTGTACGACTTCCGGCCGCCGCTGTGGATCCAGATCTCGTTCTCACAGTATCCCAAGCTGAACCTGCAGCAGTTTTTCATCACCTTCTCCTCGTGCTTCCTGTTGCTGTTGCTGGTGGCGGCGGCGCTGTGGAAGATCAAACAGGTATTAAAAAACAATGATTTATAATACCTATATTGGATGCTATGGGAATTTTCTTTGTAGACTGAATATCCGGCTCGAAGGACTAGAAATAGTTTAATCGCAATGTATTTGAAAAATATACATGTAAAAAAATGTTGGTGGCAAAACAATGAACTATCTGCACGGTTTGTGCGTATTATGTAGATACATAACACTGTGGTAGCAATGTACCTGTTGCACACAAACACAAGTATGCGCACCGCAGTTATTGTAGTGATGGAGGCGTAGAAAAAAAAATAGATAGACGGCAAAAATTGTATCTAGACTCAGTTGATAGTAGTCCGGATATCAATTGTAGTCTTATTACTTTGCCATAAAAGCATAAAAAATCTATTTGATGATAATAAGAAGAATTTAGGTTCTACTTTAAAATTTTCCTAAGTATAATTATTATATTTTGTTCGTCAGAAATACGACATGTACAGAAGAAGGCAGCGGTTGTTCGTAGAGATGGAGCAGATGGCGTCCCGTCCATTCAGCCAAGTGTGCGTCGAGCTAGAGAAGGGGGGAGGAAGTGAGTAGCTCTACAATGTCTTATAACTTGTTTATGTTAGTCAATTGTTAATTTACTATTAGTTCTGAAAGTTATCAAGAGCGCCGCTTCAATGGTATGGTCGATCAAGAAACCTCGAATTGTTTTAACTTTTAACACAAAACTGTCCCCCCCATTCAAACAATAAATCGCTAGTGTAATGTACAATAATTACTAATGACAAGTGTTCAATCCAATTTGGGTGGATTGCGTTTGCATTCCCTATTGGAATGTAAATTCAGAACCTCCTAGTCTAGTTAGTTGAGTTTGTCGAGGCTACATGAGTGTGTGTGTGTGCGTGCAGGCGGGGGCGTGCCCGCGCCGGTGGCGCTGGAGCCGTGCGTGGGCGGGCGCGCGGCCGTGCTGTCGCTGCTGGTGCGCCTGCCCACGGGCGGCACGGGCCGCGCGCCGCCGCTGGGCGGGCTGGCCGTGGCCTCGGCGCTGGTCACGCTCGGCCACCACCACCAGCACCACCACGCGCACAACGACAAGCGACCGCGCCACCACTGACGGACTTGCAGCCCGCCGCAGGTAACTCATATTACAGATTTTATGGTAGGTGTGTAACACGACTGTGACATGAATGAAAGTTAGAAACTCCCTCAGTAACGCTGTGTTTTTATGTACTTTTTTAATGGACTAAGAGTTTACTTAATACAAAATTATTACATTATAAACAAGTTTTATAAACAGCATTTGTCTGTGGTGGGGATGAAATAATTAAATAGCAAAACAGTTATCATTTTGGGATCTCTTTTATAATTTATAATATGAATATAGTCAAGTATCATTTCAAAAAATCCTGCGTTGCTATATTTGTATTACTCGATACCCTTATGTAGCTTGAGTACAGCAAAATGAATATAAATGTTTCAAAATAATTTAAATTATAATATTACGATCGGTGCTCATCAAAGTGTACGGTAACAATTAGCATTAGGCCCTACTCTGCCAATACTAATCTAAAATATGTTTTGTTTCAGAATACAACACCAATGTACATAAATAGCTTATGTAATTATAAGTGCTGTACATAAACGTGTATAAAGTTGCTCAATGTGTGTGTGAACTGAATACTCGAACACAACACTACGAACACAACAGAACTGTTCACAAACTATCGATGTAAGTTCACAGTTAACTGAAATGTATCGATAATATGTCGAAATGTATCGATAGTCGGTCATAATCTCATATGTTTCCATAATGTTTACAGTCGGTTTTTTATCGATAATGTATCGAAGGATCAAAGTGATTGGATGTCTGCTTTCTGTAATGAATTCGAGAAAATCTGGTAAAAAGCGAAGAACAAAATAGTTATGAACTATATGGATATTTTATCGATTATTTATTACTTAATCGATTCGTACCAGATTTTGTTTTTATTGTTTGACCATATTGATTGTAATTTACTCTAAGGGCGATATTTGTCCTGTGATTATGTTTTTAAATGAGTGCATTAAAGTCGATATTTATTTATTGAATGAATTTGTGCTACTTATGTTATATATCAAATGTATTTGTTATATATTTATTGCAGCGTAAATATTGAATAGGTTTCCTAGCTTTGGAATCAATTTCTAGAACATAACACAAAATAATATTATCCTGCGGTTTTATGGTTACGAGTAAAAGATTGCGATGAATTGATATGAATGCGACTTATTGCTGAAGCTAAGAAAAGCTTGTGTTCATCTTTTAGCAATAATGTAGGCATCTGAATAATTTAAGTAAGCTTAAAAGTGATGACTATTACTATCAGAAAATCTTAAGTTACATTGCTTGGACTTTTTGAGTTTGTATAGAAATGCAAAAAGATTTTTTTGTGTAAAATATTTTCTACGGATATTTTTTTATTATCTACCCAAGCATGTTTTATCTTAAATATGTTAGCATCGATAGCTTTGCCATTAAAATCAGTTTTTGATTTATTAATTCTGAAATCGCCCCAGCGAAACCGCATGATAGACATTCAACAGTAAAAAAAAATTGGAGCCAATGTATCTATTTCTTTATCACATCACTGCCTTGTCTAGTCTACATCTATTAGCCTTCTCTGATAATAAATTTACCATTATTATTTCTGGCTACGTTTTTTTTATTGACAAATAATTCTCAATTTATTTCATTGATTTACAAGTTGGTGCTAAATGAGGTACAAGATATTATAGAGATTATCAGGGCTTTAGTGGAGAGGGGGGATGCTCGCATTTTCACGTCGCATATAATCGCACCTCCTGAACTTGCAGTAGCGGTTTTATTAGAAGTGGCACTTCTAGGCCGGATTTCATATTAGCTATCCATAACTGTCAGAAAACTAGTAAAGCTGTAGCCTTTATCAACAAATAAACCTAAGCCAGCATTGTTCCTGCATTGCTGGCGCTTAAGGCGGTTGCCGACCCCCCTCCCCTTCCCCAAATCATAACGTAACGTCAGCTTTGTGAGCTTGCACCAACTTGTTTATCCACAACTAATAACACTACTCGATCGCCATATCGATATCTTAAACCGACTCTAACTGTTCCGTGAGAAAACTAATATTTGTTAATACCGTTAATAAAGTTCGATAAAACACTCCAATTACATAAGATCGAACGCAATCGAATTAAAACATAAAATAAATGTACCATAATGTAAGATAACTCATTAACTTCCGTGTAAAATGTTGCCAAATATTCTATTACGGTCATATTACGTGCACATATGTAAATTTTGCGTGCGCGTGCGTTCTTTCGACGTTTTATAAAACTTTTTTTTTTAACAGAAATAGAGGTAAGGTTCTAAATGAAGATACGCTTTTTCGAAATAGTGACACTGATTAAAAAACGCATTAGTTTTACAATTTGGACCACTTTGTATTTGTACCTAACCTTAATTTAGTTTTAGCATCGTATTGCGTTATTCAACAGAGAGCAATCGTTAGTTTCTGAGTTCCAGTCTCAGGGCAATTATTTGTATCTTTGAGGTATTCAATAAAACATAGCTTATATAATAATTAATTATCACATAATAATATGCAATTCTTCCCTTAGGTTTTGTATGTATGTGTTAAATTTTCATCGAAACAGCTTAGTGTTTTTGATCAAAACGAGCTGCCAATTTTAATTGTGTCACTGCTTTTAACCAATATTTTTTGTTCTCGCTTTCCATGATTTTGACCGATAATTTTTGGTATGAAAAGTGTTGCTTTGAAAGCAAAAAAAAAATCTCATGTCGATACAGAATTTGCGAAACACATTTTTAATTTGTACCTAGCATAAGTAACCGTATTTATTGTTTCTACGTTGTATCAACACATTCCCTCGAATATAAAGTTTTGTTGTTGATTTTTATTTATACGATAGTTTAAGATGACAGTTATATTAAAGCATATTTATACAAGAAATATATTGTAATTTAAGAATTTAATTTCAAATGTCCATATTTTTTTAAGTGACAACACCATATTTAGTATTGCCAGTTGCGGAAAATCTTTTTTATCCACTATTAAGTATTTTATGATTGAAGAGATTTTAAAATTAGACTTTTCTGTTTAATAATTTTTTTTATAAGTTGCGTTTGAAATATCACAAATGTCTTGTGTTTTAGTTATGTATCTATGGGTTTTATGATGTATATTTGAAGTATTCCATGAAGCAGGTTACGAGACGAGAGGCAGTCGAATCTATTGCTTCTAAGGTAAAATTCGTACTGATCAATATTTATTTCAGTTTTGGGTATTGTCAGGACTGAAAGTTCTAGTTTGTAATGTACTGTGACGTATGGAGCATGTGTGACTGTTAGATTAATTTATCTTGTTTAAATAACATGTGCCTAAAAGATCAAATTACCTTCCACTCTCCAGTCTATAAATGAAAATAACTGTAGTAAAACCCATGAAAATAATTTAGTTCATAAAGGTAGGTAGCCCAACAAATCCACGTTGAGACATGACGTATGTTATACGTAACGTAGAGTAACGCGATCTGTGTAAATTGTAAATAATGCAGCTTCGATAAGACTATTGATATTTTTCTTACGACTGATGTGTAAATTATGTAAAAAAAAGATTTTTTTATTAAAAAAATAACGAGCATTTAATAAGCGAGCGTTGTGGCGAATCTTGTTTTGAAATATGATTTTTTTTTAAAGTGCAAAACTTTTCGTTTTTAACGATTGATTTTTAAGTTTCGTTTTCATTTGATTTAAGTGCTTGTCTCATAATTGTGCCTTGTCTTACAAATCGGTGGTGGGAAAATTGGTTGTGACGGGCATTTTCGCTGTTTTCAGATTAGTAATGTGGTTTGTACAACCATTTCGTTGTGAAAAAAATCGAATTAGAGTGGATGAAATTAAAGAGTATTGGCTTGAGGTTTGCGTTAAAATTGTAAGTGAAATATTGTTTTTAAAAACATTGACTTGTCATGAAGGCAGCTATGTGAATCAGCTATACAGCTTTAGTTTGAATTCAAAAATAATAAAAAAATGTATGTGTTTTGAAACACGATTCGCTCACGACATTCGATCATTTTTTTATTATAAACCTTGTATTATAGATTTAGGTGAAATATTACGTATTTTATAAAGAACGTATTCATATTGTGCTACTAAATGATTAGTAGACATACGATAGCTTTACAAGTCTCGGTTTATTGTAGGAAGATTTATTTGTATACTAGATTTTTACATGTTTATGCTTTGATAATGAATAATCAAAGGCGTGCCCCGGTGTCATTTTGTAAAACAATATTGGAGAAACTCGCATGTCCAAAATTGAATGGAAAAATTGAACGGTGTTCGTTTTTTTATAGTTTTTATCCTCACTACCAATCCCAATAATAAAAATAAAATATATAATTAATGGAATAAAAAAATTACATATTCGTTGTTGTTGTTTATAAAATATCAAATGAAATCGCTTTCAGTAAAATTTTTCAATTAGACTTTTTTACAAAATGCCAAATTTTTCGATTATAATAGCTTTGCATTTTTTCAAAAGGAGTATTTAGGAACATTTGTATGGATGATAAGAATTTTTGTAAAGATGTCGTAGCGGTTTTGAAAGAATATAATTGGATGACTTTTTTATAGCTTTATTTTGTAGTCAAGATAACTTTGATTGTATTTTTTTAACGTATTTTTTAAAGTAACAAAACTTTTTCTCATGCTTATCGATATTTGGGAAGTTTGTGCAAACCTTTTGATATTTTTTTATTATAGCACTCATATTATGTCTTGATTTAAATATTTACCATAATTTTTATTTTTAAGGGTATCAAAAGGTTTGCATGATTCAAAATATTGAACAATAATTTAAAACATGTGCAAGGAATGTTCAGCCTAGAAAACCTTGTTTATTTTTTTATTTATTAAAATAACTACTGATGTTTTGAACTTTACAATTAAATAGATAACGTCTATTCCGCATTTTTATGTTGTTTGTATTTGTAAGTTATGTTTTTTTTTTTTTCGAAAAATGTTATATCCCCCAAGGTCACAAAGCATATAATAAATATTATATTAACGGCTGAATAGATCCTTACAGAAACTGCTAAAAATGTACTAAACTGAACAACATTAAATAACAAGTTTCACACGAAATAGGGTGGTTATAGTTAAGGTCGAATGTGTATTTTTTGTATTGAAATAATTTGACTAAAATTACTATTTTGTGTGAAATAATGAATTAATTGTATACAAGTATTTATCACAGTAAAGTTTAAGTGTGGGTATGGTTTTTAAAATAATTTATAATTTAAGATATGAATATTTTAATTGAAGTTTATTGGTATGTGCTCGATGATTTTTGTGTATTTTTTGAAGTTGTAATAGTTTTCTACATTTTAATGTGGACTATGATTTCGTACTGTACTGTATTAATTGTGTCGTTGCACAGAATTTGATCTTTTATCTGTAATTTATTTTAAACTGCGATGAGTTTTACTCGATGAGTACTAAATTGTGGTAAATTATATTTGGTTTGGTTTTTGTTCTAAATGTAAGATGATTCAGTATGTTTCAGTGTAACATTCATGCAATATAATACCGATGCCATATAGTGATGTTAGTTTACACTCGTTTACTTTCATATGCTTGCGCGGCGCATCCAGTTTTACTGATATCATCATCATCATCATCATTATCTTCACCATCACCATCATCATCATGAAGATACTGCTACTATGATGATCACAGACTCGTAAGATAGAATATTTGTATTCGCCCGGAAAATAACCGTACAGGATGGTGGAAATGGATGGCGTTTCGGTTTTAGCATGTGTATAATTCGGTTTCGATACCAGCAAAATAGTTTCAACAAAAAATACAAAATTTTTATCATTCATAGCACTTACAAGTGCATTTTTGTTACATTTTCACGCTTATGTAAAAAAAATACAGGAAATCCACTGCTGGACATAGACTCCTTCCTCGCAAAGGGTTTCACAACATCAGTTATAGTTCAGAATATTTTGATATTAACAAAAAATATAGGTTACAAAATGATTCTGATTATGATAATTGCTGAATGATATAAAAAATTTTTCATTGCCGAAGCAGCTGTTTTACGCAAAAACAATATTTAAGTTGTATAGAAAGCTGACAGCCAGTAAAATAAGGTCCTCGGTTCGAACCCTAGATCCGGCACTGTACTTTGTGTGAATTTAGAAAATATATACGACCAGAAAAACATATTGGGGCTGGAATTAGTGCCGGACAAGGAGATAGGCACGCTTATCGTATGTTGAGATGGGCATTATCTTAATTAGTCATTAGACAAGTTAGACATTGCCGGAGACTTGCTGAGCTTCAACGCTCGGTGTCATTACAATGCGTGCCACTGTTGATTCTGGCGTACAAGAGTTGCAGTTGCGTGAAGAGGGACTAAAAATACTCTTCATTAATGCAATCTTGAGAGTATCAAGTATCCATGTTTACAGCCTTATTCATACACAGTTTTTAACCCTGTTTTAGTTATCGAATGTTTTTTCCCTTTCGAACGACTTTCAAATTCAATTAGAGCGAGGAAGATAAAACATCCGAAAATAAAATAGGTTTTAAATCCGTCAATGAATACGGCCATTACTCTTTAAATTGTTATATATTTATATACATACTACATATTTAATTTCAAATGATGATATTTCTGAAGCTCCCTGCGCCGCGCAGTTCGAGCCCACACTGCGAGTCACTGGTGTAAGTTGTAACATACTGTGTACTATGTTTATAGTATATATATAGCGGTAGCCAGTAAGCGGACGTTTGAGCGTTGTAAATATAAACGATGACACATAAATTATTGTATTTCATAATAAAATAATCGATCTGCGTTCTGTTGTTTGATTTGTCCATTTAGTTAACTATCATAATCTATACATATAATAAATTTGGAACCGATCGATGTCTGTACATGGAAGATAAATGAGAAAAACTGATATGGGGGGACTATATTAACGTAATAGAACCCAAAACAATTATTTTTAGAATTCTTGTCTGTTTGTCTGTGCGTTTGTAAGCGATTAGCTGAAAAACGGCTTAATAGATTTCGATGAAATTTGTTATAAATCAAGTTTTTAGCAGCGCCCCAACTTAATGACCAAAGAAGTTTACTTAGATCCATTAACGTAATCAGACATAATTTTTTTGAGGTTTCTAAACGAAGTCGTCAACTTCACTATCATTCTGTTGATTTGACAAATATGTAGTAAATAAATGTTTTGATATTATTATCGTAATTTTGTATAGAAGATGATTTTATATTTAACTGCCTAAATGGTTAGTTCTTTATTAATTACCAGGAATAGTTATGAGGACTTAAGAATTAGTTGCAATTGTTTTAAGCTCGATAAAACTAGAGGCAAGATCCAGAAGTAATGAGCCAAGAGCTAAACGCCTCAATTTTAGAGACATCTCGTAACCGCTGTGTAACTATATCCATTCATATAATAAATTTGAAACCCATCCATGTCTGTATATGGGAGATATTTGAGAAAATTTTTTTATGGGGGACTGTATGAACGTAATAGAACACAAAACAATATTTTTACAATTCTTGTCTGTGCGGTTGTGCGCGATGAACTCAGAAACGGATTAACAGCTTTCGATTAAATTTATGTATGGTGGTAGCTGACACCCTGGATTAACACTAAGGCTAATTTATATTCCGAAAATTGTAGCTTTCCCTTGGGATGAGGAAGGAATTTCGATATACTATATATGTAACTTTTTTATATTCAAACGGATGGGATGGGACTGGATTACATGCTATGAGTGAATGAAACGGGACAGGGCGGGATATAACGGGACGGGACGGGAAAATTTCAAATAAAGTGAATCATGCAGACGAGGTTTTCGGGCAAAAGCTATATAGTCTATATTTACATATTTCAGCCTCCAAAAAATGTTAATAAATGTATTGTTCGTGTGTTTGGTGATACCGATGCGTGGTGCGGTGGTGGATGACTGGCAGTACTGCGCCATCCGATACAGACGGCTCTGTCAAGGCAAGGGGAGGCATGTTGGTTGTCAGTTTCCAGAAGTTAGTTGTATTTTCAATAGTAAATATTGATTTATACAAGGTGTAGATATCTATTGAATAAGGGACTTGTTTTAACGAGATATATTTTATACCTTGCATGTAACTTACTTATGTATAAAATTACGCAAAAAGTACTGATGAATAACAATATAAACTTTAAGATTATTTTTCAAAAACTGATGTGTGTTAGTCAATGAGTTGGCCTATTTATTTTACGTCAATGCGCGTGTCAATGACCTCTACCTGCACACTCGCGCACACCGTAGTTGGTGGCCGGCGCATGCAACACATGATAAAGGGGTGAGATGCGCTTGAGAATTTTGCTGTGCGTCCGTCAATAATGTATTTTTAGTTTTTCTTATATAATTTCGCCAAAAATGAAGGTGGATATTTTTTGAAATTAATAATTCAGTTTTGATATATTTTGCAGAGCGGTCCCGGAGGTTCTTGTGAAAACTATACAGATATCAACTTTAATGATGACTTAAAGCATTACATAACTCATTATATTAACAGGTGAGACATTGTTTTCATAGGTAAGTGTGTTTATTAAATAAGTTTAGGTCTGCATCACCGAAAGGTAGGGGTGGATTATCCCTAAGATAAACTAGGCACGTGCCTAGGGGCGTGATCTTACGAAGGGGCGCGCACGATTTCGCATATCTCTGTTCCATACAAAACCATCGAATGCTGGAATTATGATATTTATGAGAAACATCATCTGCGTCTGATCATTTGCATATGACTGTATGTATTTCACTCATTCACAATCACCAAATATGCAATAAGACAATTCCTCGTTCTATCGAAGTTTATATTTTTTAAGTATGTCTGCTAGAGATGCGCTTTGAGGTGCTTGCTTAGGGCGCTCTCAACATTTAATCCGCCTCTACCGAAATGGCAGGCAGAGCATCTAATATGATGTTATCCATATTAGTACATTGGTGGATTAAGCCCTAAATTCCACTTAATCGTAGAAGAACCTTGCACAGTAGGACCTACCTGGGCTGATAATGATATTACACATACTTATATTATTTTTCTCTTGTTAAGACGTCGCCAACGCATTGCGTCGGGCAATGAAAAGGTCCGTGGTGGGGTGCGTTTGCCAAAACCTCAAGTGATGATGTTAGTGGTAAGTAATTCCTTGTAATTAAGATACACGCTGATAAGTATATGATACTGGTGGTAGGTCTCTCATATGTGTGAGGCCGTTTGGGGAGGTACCACCGCAAAGTCTATTTCTTCTGCCAAACAGCAGTGTAAACGCATTATCGTGTTCTGGTTTGAAGGACATTTTAGGCAGCGTAACTACTGGACATAATGCGACTTAACACCTTATGTCTCAGGATGGCGAGTGCAGTGGAATGCCAAGCATTACTTTGTAATTCATGGTGTTGTTTAGTTTTGCTACTGTCCATGGGTGGTCGTATAGCTTACCATTCATTGCAATAAATAAATGAATGAAAAATTTATATTCTGCCTTCGTAAGTAATATACGAGTAGAAATTGATATTTTTGAGAACATAAGTAGAAAAATAAACCATCCGCATTCCGCAGTAGACCAGAGTGCTTGACCAAGGCAATCTTCCAAATCGTTGAGGAGGCCTTGGTCGGAGTGTGATTGGCACGTTGCCCACTTAGGTACTGATTAGATCTATGAAGGCAAAGGAAAGAAAAGGCAAGGAAAGAAAATATTATTTTAAAGCACCTTAATATAACACAAAAGTAGATTAAAACATTTTAACAACACTGTTTTGTTTATTTTAGGAATGGGATCGCGAACTAGCGTTCCTCGCGCAGAGGCTTGCAGATCAGTGCTATTTTGTCCACGATGATTGCAGAGCCACAGGTTTTTGATGCTTTTGAGTATGAAATATATTTTAATACCTCACACTTCCATTTGTATTGTAAGAGCATTATATTATAAATGCGACAGGTACAAAGGTATTTTTTTAATGTCTGTGTTTTTGCTATAGTTAAATAAATGTTGCTATAAGAAAAAGGATGTTTGCCTTTATGAGATTTTTCTCCCCGATATGGTAGCAACATGGTATGGTTAACGGTAGCCAATTGTACCATATTGGAAATCTAATGTAGTTTGGCTATTGTTGTTATATCTAGGTAAAATATGTTGTTAATATTTTTTAGTACGCTACCCCTACGCTGGGCAGACAGTGGGCGAGGTGCGCTGGCGCAAGTCTAGCGACTCGGAGCAGCTGAGTGCGCAGCGCGGGATCCGACGAGTGCTGGACGCGTGGTGGGGGGAAAAGAGACGTGTGTTGCCTAAGCAGTTGACGTCACCTTTTAGGTTAACTTCTAGGTGCGAATTTGGAACAGAGTAACGTTAAAGTTCTGTTGAATTCATTAATTCTATCACTGATTTGAAACTCCTTTAGTCTCTCTGAGAATTACGTGTTTTCTTTTCTTTTCCTTCGTTTTTCCAAGGAAAAGAAAGTAACAAATTTATTTTATTATCTAGATAGGTAAAATGTTTACGTGATCTAGTGGCAGGCTGTGGACTTGGATTTCGCGGTTTCATTTTGTAAACCAAACAATCTATATTTTGTGATATTTTCTATTGAAAAAATATCTCTAAGAAAGAATGTTTCTGTTAACAAATACTAGAGGTGCCGTTTGGGGCCATTTCACTCAGCTAGCAGTGTGGACTCTCCGAGCAGTGGGATGCGGCGCGGTGCGGCACGGCATGGAAAAGCCTCGGTTACTCCTGGTCTGTGACTTCTCGCATACCAACATGCTCGGCCAGAAGACCATATCGCCAGGACATTTAGTCCCCTGCCCCATGCATACTATACGGCGACCGCGGTCGCAGTATCCTTTGCTTTGTGCGCCGGTAAGTACAGTTTAGAACATAAAAATAAATTATGATTGATTTCGGTGCGGGCTAAAGACAATTAGACATTCCCGGAGACTCGCTGAGTTTCAATGCTCGGTGTCATTAAAATGCGTGCCACTGTTGATCCTGGCGTACAGGAGTTGTGTGAGGGCGAGACAGTCTCCAACATAAAAATATTAGCCTATGTACGTAAAAGGTGTGGCGGAAAGTTAAAGGTAAAAACTTACCGGGAGTAAACTACTGAACAGTGGCAGAGGGTTTGAATTCCAGAGCACAACTTTAAAATCCTTGTGCAGAAGTCCTAGGTATGGTAAGATTTCTCACATTATTTCATTTGCCGTTACGTGAGCGATAATTAACTAAGAATTGACACGTAAGTAATTTTGAAAAGTCAGAAGTATGCACCTTAAGCTCGTACCTTCAATCTTTGATTTGTCAGTCCGATACGCAACAAATTGTCATATTGATTTTTTGTAAGTGAAGTTCTTACAAAAAATCAATATGACATTTTTGTTTCTTTTTAAAAATATTATTTTTTATAGAAATGCTACATGGAAATGTTTCGTAACACGCAGATTGCGGCCTCTAATCTCCTGACTATTACAATTTAAATTGCCTAATATTTGTACAGGTACCTCCTGACTATTACAATTTAAATTGCCTAATATTTGTACAGGTACGTCGATCATCAGAAACAACGGGCAAACAGTACGATGATTATGAAGAAGACGACAGTGACAGCGAAGAACTTGTGAAAGGCGAAGTGATAACCATTACAGCTGGACATACAGCAACCCGCAAGAAAACTACACACACTACAGAAGCAAGAGCTATGCAAGATTATAAATTGCAAGGTAATGTAATATCATTTAAGTTCATTGAATTATTACTTTGAAACAAACAATTGGATTTTTAACACCAGTCGAAAAATTCTACATAATTGTAGCCCATTATTTTCTTTTGTATATTGCCAACCCGCACTAGGCCAGCGTGGTGGACTATATGGCCTAACCACTCTCAATCGTACTCTCGATTGTAGAGGAGGCCCGTGCCCTGCAGTGGGTCATATATGGGCTGATACAATAAAAAAAAAATGTTTTAATTGTGATATTATTCTCTTAACATACAACATGAATTAAACCAGATATCACAGAATATGTAATTCCATACAATAGTATCAACTGTCAAATGCAGTTGGAAATAAATTATTGTCCACTTCCCTCTGTAACAAAGCGGGACACAAACAACAAATAATGACTAGGGTTTTTTGGGATCGAGGTATCTTTTAGGCTTATCAATCGCTTGTGAGCTGTGTTGCGCCTGTTAATGCAGAATATGCTTACGGTCATACAAGTGATGAGTAACAACTCATAATTCTAGCTAATAATTAAAAAAGTACACAAGTCTTACTTTGGAGCTTTGTTTCAATTGGGTGTATATTTGATTTTTAATAATGGCATGGGTTACTCAAATAAAACAATTATATGTTAGTGCGTGGTGGCCTGTTGGTAACGGACTAGTCACTAGACGCATCTGCCAACATGTTCACGGTGGTCGTGGGTTCAAAACCCAAGGCGCAACTCTGTCTTTTCGAAGTCATGTGTGTATTGATAGTCAATCACCGCGCACTATAACGGTGACAAAAACATCGTGAGGAAACGCTTAACATAGCGATTTGTAAGAAATTCTATTGTATGTAAGTTCGCCAAGCCGCACTACACCAGCGTGCTCTCGATTGTAGAGGTCCGTGTCGTGCAGTGGGACGTTTATGGGCTGATACAGAAAACTATCAATGCGTTGTATCGTGAATCTCATCTTGTATCTCAAATTTCATAATTTATCAGCAAAGATGATGTTTCTATTGTAGCTAAAATGCTGGCTCCAAAGAAAACAGTAATAGTCGACAGGATAGAAAAGGAACTGGTGAGAAAGAAAGGTGAAGACAAGACGTACTACAGCCAACACACTGAGGTCACTTATCGCGAGCCGACCACGATGAGGAAATATTACGGGAAATGGCGGTAAGACTAAAGATACATATTAATATAAGAGATTATTAAGATCTGTGGAGATAATTGAAATAATAGCTGTTGGTTCACATAAGTTTTTACAAAGATAATGTAATCTAGCAATTGATTTAACGCTGGTGACTTTTTATAGATAGTACTTATCAGAGTGCGCATTAGAATCACTTTTGTGCCAATAAAATCAAAATTATTATAACAATTCAACCCACTATATTGTAAACTGGTTTTGAAAAGGGCAACACTAGAGTTTCTTGTCCGTTCTTCTCTAGTGAAAACCGCTTTCTGAACCGGGTGGTGGATATAAAATGACGGAATCTGAATAATGTTGAACATTTTAATGGATTCAGTAAATTATTTTCATTTTCATTTTCAATTGTAGTAAATTCACACTTATCTCTCTTTTTATAGAGATATGGAAATTCAAGAAGGCGAGAACGAACCGATGACAACGGAAGAAATGAAAACCTATTCAACACAAATGGTACGGCGCAAATACTCAAAAACCACTCCCACCCGCAGACTAACGTATGATGTTCAGGTAATTCGATATTTTTTTTAAGTTTGTGTCTTCGATAAATATATTTCCAACCAGATGTTATAGATGGTACTTTCAATATGTACGTTTTCAAAATAACAAAGTTTATTTTTTACTGTATTTATATCGTTTTAGGATCCACCAGCGAGGATTAGGTGGAAGCCAACCTATGACCGACGAACAAGGTAAATCATCACTGGTCTTACTCATACCGAGACAAAATCTAGTGTGGCTTTGACTTCGTTAATGTCAAAGTTATTGTCACTTTATGTAATCGACCCTCTGTATAACAAATGGAGACTGTCCCGCCCTCACACCCGCCACTGCATCTCCTGTACGCCAGGATCAACAGTGGCACGCATTGTAATGACACCGAGCATTAAAGCTCAGCTTTCCGGGAATGTCTAACTTGTCTTTAACCCGCAACGAAACCAATCATAAAGTTCAATTAATATGATTTGGAAATAAATTATTGTCCACTTCCCTCTGTAACAAAGCGGGACACAAACAACAAATAATGACTAGGGTTTTTTAGGATCGAAGTATCTTTTAGGCTTATCAATCGCTTGTGAGCTGAGCTTGTTAACGCAGAATATGCTTACGGTCATACAAGTGATGAGTAACAACTCATAATTCTAGCTAATAAGTTAAAAAGTACACAAATCTTACTTTGGAGCTTTGTTTCAATTGGGTGAATATTTGATTTTTTTATTAATGGCATGGTTACTCAAACAAATTACTTAATTTAGAGTAAGCCTTCATGATATTAACGTAATTCTATTCTTATTGACAGGCCAGGTGCAAAGGCACTACTGATTAAGCTGACGGCAAAGACAGTGGCATCTGAAAGGAGGCATTCCGCAGTATGTACATGAACAAAAACAGTAATTATAGTAAAAGTGAATTAAACTTTGAGTCCAACAGATTACTGTGGAAATCATTGGGAGAGACTTCAGCAGTGGACTTCCTTTGGCTGATGGATTGGGTTGAAATTAAACTTTGGCCGCTTCCAAAAAGTCCCTGTACAAATCCTTTGTGGAACTCTATGTTCAGCAGTGGACTTTGTATAGCTGAAAAAAAATTACGAAGCCCTAGCTTTCATAGCAATAGAGCATTGTATATTGATTGCTGCAACTCCATTTTCCCACGATGATACGGAGGTATATGCGTTTGGGGTGACAGGATGTTTGCGCAAACCAATGTTGCAATTTACCCCAAAACGACTAGTCCCATTTTTTGTGGTTTTAATGATAGGTTCGAGTTTTTATCTAAACGAATAAAGTTATGTACAAATTGGTGATTAACAGTTTGAATACTTTACAACTAGATATTTTCTGTTGTTTCCTAGCCCTCCCTAGTGCTAGACAAGGATGACGTCGATCAACTGTTCAAAGACACAGGTTTCAATCTATTGGGGATGAAGCGAATCCATCAAAACTTATCATGATCTTCAATATACACGTTTTATGCATATTTTGTTTTAATTTAGTTCGTAGATTGGTAACATCTACTCAGATTGGCTGTATGATCATTGATTATTTATCTTTCAACAATGTCGAATATCCAGAGACTCCAAACAGCGTAAGTAACGAATCTTTAGAAGGAAATGATGTATTTGTGTAAGATATTATAGAATGACATTCTAACGCAGCGCCGTGAAAGATATTATCTTTGTAATTGATGTGATTGATCCAAAAACTTCTTTAAACAATTTATGAACTTCATGGCAAGTAACGTGACAGATGATTAGATGTCGGAAACGTTAATACTAAGACATCAATCAATTTCAGCAAAAGCAAATATGAGGCTTCAAAATCATAGAGTAAAGCAACATTTGAGTTGCGAATTTACAGCTAAATCAGCAAAGAATATAAATGACGTTGCTTTAAAACATAAGTAGATCTAATGAAGAATTTGAGACAAACCCTAATAAAGGATTATCCAAAGAAACGATTCCAAACGCCAGGTTTGTAAGCTATCATCATTGTTAACAGTCTATAGTTGTCCACTCCTGGAAATAAGCGTCAGCAAGAGCATGTTGCTAAAGATTTAGGTCATGTAGTCCCAAACTACGTTAGGCGACCTCGAGCCACAGCCACCATATTGTCAATAAAGCCTTATTTATCTGTTTGTACTCCATTGCTAAATAAATAATACTATGAAAAGTGAGTATAGAATGCGAATAATGGATATATGTAACAGTAATATATTTTTCAGGAAGCTTGATCCACAAATTCATATTACACAAAAATAATTTGTCATTGAGAAGAGAGGTGACCAAGTATTTGTGATTGACTTAAAATATAGAACAGTTCAGAGATGTGTTGTTGTTGTTTTGGATCCAACGATATTTGCACCCGGTGCCTGCGTTGTCTGTGTTGTATCACGCTTTGTGCCATGCTGTGCCATCTGTGCGGATGTGATGAGCTGTGCGAAGACTGTACTGACGAAAGCTAAACTGTAGAACTATGACAATATACACGTATACAAGTAGCTTGCGTTTTTTTCTCTCTAGTAGGTATCTAGGAAAATAATATATAAATCGATCGGCTCAATATTAAAATAAGCCTCATTTAGCCAATAGAGAAAAGAAGTAAATTATATTAGTGCCATAAACAGAATCAATAAAATGGTCAGACGACGTAGTAAAGGTCGCGGGACGTCGCTGGATGCAGGCTGCCTCCAACAGGTCACTATGGAAATCATTGGGGGAGGCGTATGTTCAGCAGTGGACTTCCTTGGGCTGATGGATAGATGCATTGAATAAATAGGTCCTACTTAGGAATGTTAGCAAATTATTTAAAAATTCTTAGTGAAAGCCATGTTCAACTACTCGTACCTTTGTATATTTGAATATGATGATGAAAACGATCATAAATTAAAGGTGATAAGGGTAAAACAATGTTAAAAGAAAGTTTTGAACACAATTTATTAATAATCACTGATATTCTGTAACAGGACAAACATTGTGGTATTTTTTCATCGGTTTTAGTACAAGAGAATGAAATGCTTTCTTATTAATTATTGGGCCTAGTAAACCGAACGGGGTCTTATAATTTTCATTTCCAAGTTCCTAATTCACTTGATATTTTTTCCTCATATTTTATCACATTATTCATAATTCTTCTTTCACGTGTCAATAAATCTGTTAATGGCAGGCGCTTTGATTTTGTATCTAAAGCCACTTACGCTCGAATACTCAAACGTTTTTTGAATATTATATTGCACTTAACTACGCAAGTCCCGCTTAAATGTACTGGCTAAGTAGGACGTGGGTAGATAAATAGAACTTATTATTTAAACAGCGTTTAAGTATTCAGGCGTTAGAATTATTGTTACTCTAACACTGGTTTTGAATAATCCATAGCCCCTGTATTCTCCGCTGTTGGGTAGCTGCTACTAGGTAATACAACAGCTATAACAGAAGCCAAGACAGGCCGCCATAAAAAGCCGGCACCTTAATGGCCGACACAAAAATCAAGCACCAATTACATAAATTCATTTACGATCTTGCCATTCATCTTCTTCCCCGCAACATGGACTACAGTCGCTATCACACCGAATTCCGCACAGATTGAATAGGTAAGTGCAGCAAAGACAACAGAATAGGCACCGCAGATTGCCGCAGAAATTGCAGCAACTCATTCAATTTGGTAGGTTTATATTGGGTTTCTCTCATCTTTTTTAATATTAAATATAATTGTAAAGGAAACCATGATTTCAATTATATTTGTCTGTTTTGTGATGATTTTGTGTATGACGTTGGTTGACGTTATAACATCTAATAGTGCTAAGCTCAAGTGCTAATTGAAAACAACCTTCGTGCTCCTTTTATAGACGTTCGTTTACTGTTTTGTGTTTTATAAGACTAGTTACTGCTTTAATTAAGAATTATAAATATCAACAGTGTAAATTATAATGATTAAATGCATGTTTTTCCTGCATACTGAACATATTAAAGAAATATATCACTGTAGTGTTTCATATTTGTTGCTTAATGACACCTTCATTGTGATGTAGGTATTGGCTGATGAACGGTAGTGAGGTCTGCTCATAGCATACTCGTAGATATAGTATAAAATATATGTTTTATACTACATCTATGGCTCTTAGACAGATTTGCTGGTGCTTTTCAGTGCCTTTGCTTCCCGCGCATAAACGTAGGAGCACAGAAATACGAGTATATCGAGACGTCAGATCTTCCCGTGGAATTCTGTTTCTGGACGTCAATCGAGGCTATATTATTTCATACGGTACCCACCTACCTGTTATGAATAGACTGTACCATAATCCGTTCTTTATTTATTTATTTATTTATACTTTTTATTGTACTTTAAGTTACATAATAATTAAATGTAAGAAATAAACTTAAAGTAGTACAATGGGCGGCCATATCGCATTGAGTGATTTCTTCCTGGCAACCTTAAACAAAGCATGCATATTGCTGTTCATAGGCCACCCTCAAGAACTTAACTGTAAATTGTTGTTGAAACGGTTTGGGTCTAGCGGCTTTAAACAACTTTTATTGGGCCGTCTCGTCGGTTTAAATAACGAAGTAGATTCGTAGATACTATTAATTTATATTAGTATCGCAAGCTTATAAGTACATTTAATGGGCCTCCTATTAAGCATTATATTGCAGTACGACTGCAGAAATTCTGCAGCTCTGGTTTTCAATAGGAAGTTTAAGTGACTCACGTTAGTGCCTAATATAAACACGGGCCTTGAAACCAAGCACCATATCATAATAACCGGCAGAAAGGACATCTCTATGTCTTCAATATCAGTAAGAACATAAAATGATAGCGAGATAAATCCACCTGTTTACCATGATAATGCTCTGATAGCATAAATTATACTACAGTAAGTAATTTATTATATTTTAAACAAGAAAATATTTTCCACTTATTATGTCATGACCCTGTGCTCTGTTGCTGGGGTGTTGTTAAAAACGTAGAACAGCAATAGCAATTATCACAAGCCAAGCCAGGCCGCCATAAAAAGCAGGCACCTTTATGAACGTCGCGAAAAGCCAGCACAAATAACGCAAATTCATTTACAATCATGCCATTCATTTTCTACTCGGCAACATGGACTGCAGTCGCTGTCACACTCAATGCCACACAGATGGAACAGATAAGCACAGCAAACACAACAGAATAGGCACCGCAGACTGCCGCAGAAATTGCAGCAACACATTTAATTTGGCGCGCTTGTATTGGGTTTCTGTAATCTCTCATTTTGTCTTGTAAAGACATCCATGTCATGGTATAATTCAATAAAAATATAGTTTTGCCTGTTTTGTGCTTATATTTATGTCAATGATTTTGTGCACAGAGTGCATTGATAGATAGTTTTGAGATGATTTGTGTGTGACAAGAGTGTGTGACGTTGATTGAAGTTTTAACCTATAATAGTGCTAAGCTCAGGTGCTAAATCGTTGCTAAATGAATACAACCTTCGTGCTCCTTTAAGAGGCAAGAGCATTTCATTTCTTGTGTTATTTAAAAATAATGAGATTTTAAATTTATTTATGGAGACTTGTGTTTCTTATAACCTATTAAACTTGTACAAGTAATTTGAAATCAATTTATTTCATAAGTATACCCAAGCTCAAGGTATTGGTGACCCACCTTTTTAATAAAAAAACAGCCTTGTTTAGCGCTATATCATAATAAGCAGCCGGAAGTACATCTCTGTCTGTATGATTTCAGTGAGGACATAAATTAATAGCGAGGTAAACCCACCTTTATTTACTACGGTCAAACACTGATAAGATGATAACGCAAACGAATGTACAGTTAAATAATACGAAGTTGGTGTGATGCAACCAAATCGTTAGAACGTGAAATTTAATTGTTAATATTTCAAATTTTAAGCATTTTGGTGATCTAACCTACGCTAGTCCTAATTTTTTTACATTTAATCATGAGCTAGAGTCTGAGTTACATGAGTTTCAAATTTTCAAAATAGGTAAAATGCCCGGATAATTTTAAAAGGACGTTAGATGAATCATGGTTCATGACGCTATAAGGACATACACAACCTTGATCTTAAATTTAGAATATCTAGTATTACGGATATAAAAATGTGTAAAAACTTCGGTTTTCATGTCGTCAATAATTAAGGTTTTATATGACAAGTAACGAACCAGATGATTCAACTTGTAAAGTACTATTAATGGATCATCAAAAACACACTTACGTAGGTACATTACTAGCACAATAATTAAGGTTTTTGAATGTGGATGAAACTGTACCACTGAGTCATATTATTGTTTCCAAAGTGCGTCATTTCGCGCCGTGAGTAAGAACGCAGATAAGGTTATGTTGCCGTGACGAGCGGTCGGTTTACGATTTTATATAAGAACTACAGACGACTCGCTTATCAAAATTATATTATCAAAGCCATTACCGGTGGGAAAACCGCCATTTTGAAGACAGACTTTGGAAGAGGATATTTTTATTGGAACATTTGGCGAAGGAAGTAATACTGAAGAGCCTTGTGAAGCTAAATTAAGAAACAAAAATAAATAAGAGAAAATGTGTTGTTCGTGCAGTTGTGACTGTGGGAGCTGCGGAAAGATCTTGAGATGTCTTCTGTGTGTATCCTTGTGTGTGTTTGTTTTGAAGATGTGCGGCGTTGAGGTCGACGATGGATGCTGCTGTGGCGACGGAGATTAAATTGTTTTTATAAGTAAGATGAAGTAGGTTAAGGCAGATTTTTCCTTGTGTCAATTTTTTTCTTGTTGATTAATTTTATTGACATCTCGAATTGCATAAAATTTTACAACTTTGTGAATAAAATAAATAATACAATAAATAATAACTATAAATACAATTTGGAATATTTACCAAAATGTTAATGCCTCGGTGGCGTAGTGGTACTACGGTATGATTGCAAAGCTGAGGTCTCGGGTTCGAATCCCGGGTCGGGCAAAGTGATATTGGATTTTTCTATTCATTATCAGCCCGGAGTCAGGAATTTGTGCCCGATATGGCGATGGGCTCGCCCCCTATCACATCGTGGGACGGAATATACAAGGCGAAACGTGGGTGTTCTGGTAGCACCTCTGCCTACCCCTTCTGGGAAAAAGGCGTGTGTTTATGTATGTATGTATGTATGTTAATGCGTTTAATTGTCGTATTTTTATATTTTCCTTATTTTGTATTCATTTAATTATGCCATAGTGATATATAAACAGGAAAATATTTTTCACACAATACTTAAGCACATAAATATTAAAATGGTGTATCTAATAGGCCATTGTTTTTGTGAGAATTCAAAACTTATGTCCTTCAAAAGGCTTATGTATACTGGTTATCAATTAAAGTTTAAAACAGGATTTGTTTATTTAAATAAGTTATTATAATTTTCCCCAATAAAGAGGCGTTTTTAAGTTAGTAATCTAGATTTGTTTTCTTCATGTAATAATTTTAAGATGGATCTCGTTAACAATTACTTGGAAATATTAGGTATAATTCGTCACAGCAGATTAATTGAAAATTAATTACCTACTGCTAACAATATTCGGTCAATTTGAAGATAAGCATGTAGATTGGTAGATAGATAGGTGATAACTGATAAGAAACAAATGTGGATTGATAAATGTGTCTGCAGATATGTAATCAGTTATCAGAGAATTTGGAAAAGACAAATTTGATTTAAGTGACTCATGACGTAAATCTGATTACTTACATACATAAACTCATCTTTTTCTTTGAAAGGGTGGGCAGAGGTGCCACCAGGACACGTTTCGCCTTGTGTAATTCATCCCACGATGTGACGGGGCGAGGCTATCATCATATCAGGCACAAACACCTGACTCCGGACTGATAACGATCAGAAAAATCCAATATCCCTTTGCCCGACCCGGGATTCGAACCCGGGAACTCAGCGTGGTAGTCATAGCGTACAACTGTGCCACCGAGGCAATTCTGATTGTATCGGGACTAAATCGACAGAGCTAAAGTGTAATTCATAAAAAAAAATAAACATACGGTCGAATTGAGTATCTCCTTTTATAAAGTCGGTTAATTATACCTGTATGTTGGGTGTAGGTAAACTCGGGCTATAGTATAATACATTAAAACCTAGACGAATTATACATACATACATACATAACCACACGCCTTTTTCCCAGAAGGGGTAGGCAGAGGTGCTACTAGAACACCCACGTTTCGCCTTGTATATTCCGTCCCACGATGTGATAGGGGGCGAGCCTATCGCCATATCGGGCACAAATTCCTGACTCCGGGCTAATAATGAATAGAAAAATCCAATATCACTTTGCCCGACCCGGGATTCGAACCCGAGACCTTAGCATTGCAATCATACCGTAGCACCACTACGCCACCGAGGCAGTAGACGAATTATATTCCTTAAATAATTGAACCAATGTATGTATTACAAACTCCGAATGCATATAAGCTGTGGGTTCGATTCTCTTTACGCACCCCATTAGGTACCCAGGTACTCATGGTATACGTTGATAAGGAACGTTCATTAAGATATCGTTTTTAAATTAGCACATATTCTTAAAAAAAATTAATAATCAATATTTTTAAAAGATAAAAATATTTATTTATTACTGGAAGACAGACGTCCTATAAAAATTATTGTGAGTTACCGTTATTACACAACAGTTTAAACAACAATAAACACAGTATCTTAATAACCTTGGTTAACTGCACCGTATTTATGATAACAGTTAATGCAATAGATAATATTATGTATTTTATTTTAAACTAGCATCTGCCCGCAATTCCGTTTGCGTGGTTATCTTGATAAAAAATCCCATCCCGTCTTGTCCCGTTATATCCCTTGTCGCGTCTCATTCTCACTCAAGATATGTAATCCAGTTCCATCCCATCCATTTGAGTACAAAAAAGTAACATATATATCGTATTTCCTCCCTCATCCCACGGGACTACTACATTTTTCAGGATAAAAAGTAGCCTAAGTGTTAATCCAGGGTGTCAGCTACCTCCATACCAAATTTCATCGAAATCCATTGAGCCGTTTCTGAGTTCATCGCGCACAACCGCACAGACAAAAATTCAAAAATCATTGTTTTTGGTTCTATTACGTTTTTCCCAATTATCTTTCATGTACAGACATCGATCGGTTACAAATGTATTATATGTACTTATAGACAAAATAATATTATAGGTCGTATCCTACAGTAAAATATCATTTTGTATCGTGGGTTTTAGAAATCGTTATTTTTTAAAATATTAC
The DNA here is from genome assembly GCA_033459515.1 of Theretra japonica. Taxonomy (NCBI): domain Eukaryota; kingdom Metazoa; phylum Arthropoda; class Insecta; order Lepidoptera; family Sphingidae; genus Theretra; species Theretra japonica. The sequence continues at coordinate 2,324,252 of CM065928.1, forward strand.
TCTGGTTATTTGTACTAAAATGTTTTTAAACTAAGGTCGTTTGAATGAATATTCATTCGTAACAAAAAAAACAATGCACTAGTAGTAACAATGGGACAGCTGATTTGGCCTTTTATGTTCGGCTTCAATGAAATGTGTATCTTATATTTATTAAGATAAGGTAGTTTGTTCTTCAACTGACCATCATTGACCGATGATGGACGAGTAGTCGACAATCACATTCAATGTAAATTGAACCTTGGAACTTTATATATAAAGTCTAAATTACAAATCCAAAGCATTTCCTTCCAATTGGTTGTATTTAATTAATGTGTATTCCAATATCGACCTAAACATAAAGTATATAACGTACAAATTAAATCAATGGAATGTTAGGGGAATTTCAATACGTGAAAAGCGTGTCCAATTGTTTTTCCTTGAATGAAATTAATCAGCCATGAGTATTGTCTGAGTTTTCCTTCCTTCACGCCTTGTTATATAAAGGATAGGCAGAATAACAGTGAATGAAGGTGGGTATAGAATATGAATGAAAATCCATCGCCCTTCAGATTTGGGCATTTGTAAGATGTTACAAGAAGGCACATAAGGCGATCGATTAGTACAAGGATGTATGTGTTATTTTTTTTTTACTGTAGAATTGACAGAAACAGAAATAATAGAAAGAGATCCCGTCTAGGAGCGACCTTTCCTTATCGAGTTTATGAATAAAACTCAATTGTACTCAATTTTCGAAAATTCTAATCGAAGTCAATCGAGGTTAAGCCAGGTTCTCCTCAGGCGATCTTTTGCCATCTTGTTTGTAACATTAAATCAAATCTCATGCGGGATCTAAGAGTATAAGAATCGCCGTACATTTTGACGTAAAAATATTTTTGCAGTGTCCATTTTACTGTCATTGAAGAATGACCTAAGTAAATATTACTTCGATATCGACTTACAAGGTTACGAAGATGATAAAAATAGTTGACTGCCTCGGTGGCGTAGTGGTACTACGGTATGATTACAAAGCTGAGGTCTCGGGTTCGAATCCCGGGTCGGGCAAAGTGTGATATTGGATTTTTCTATTCATTATCAGCCCGGAGTCAGGAATTTGTGCCCGATATGGCGATAGGCTCGCCCCCTATCATATCGTGTGACGGAACATACAAGGCGAAACGTGGGTGTTCTGGTAGCACCTCTGCCTACCTCTTCTGGGAAAAAGGCGTGTGTATATGTATGTATGTATGTATAAAATTAGTTTATTTGCATTAAAACTAGAAAAACATAGATCATAATATATGAGAGTCAATTTATACTACAGTAAAGATGATAATTCAGCCTAAAGTAATTACATTTGTCTTATTGAAATAGTGATCTACTAATACCTATGCTAGGAAAACCTGTGTTGTAGGTAGTAGTGAAACCACCAAAACAAAACACTCAAGCCTGTATTGCAAATTAAGTTTTACTTTTATTAATATACAATTCATATGAAAGAACGACCGCTATTCACATGCTAATATTCATTATTCATTTGTGCTTGAATTTACTAAGATTGTCCAGTATTTCGGCTTTTTATTATTATTTCTTTATTTCCTTGTATGTAAGATGACGTGAAGAGAAAGATGGTATGAATCCAATCCATCAGCCAAAGGAAGCCCACTGTTGAACATAGGACTCTCCCGATGATTTCCACAGTGACCTGTTGGAGGCAGCCTGCATCCAGCGACGTCCCGCGACCTTTACCAGGTCGTGTGACCACCTAGTGGGTGGACGTCCCACGCTACGCTTTCCGCTTCGTGGCCTCCATTCAAGAACTTCTCTTAAAGATGGTATATTTAGTAAGAAATAGTACATGGAATCTTCAACGTAAAAAATAAAACAACCAAGTATAATTAAAATTGTGAGATTTAATTTCGAGTATATTATAAAAATAAATAAGAAATTCAATATATTTTCTTATTATTCAAATACTTAGTATCATAAGGTTTTAAAAATTCTTCGTCGTTGACTAGTTCTTCCATTTTATCGACTGCAACAAAAAAAAAAACAGTTTATTGTTATCATTTAAAATCGTTGGCATAACAAGTAGTTCTAGCTTGTACCGCTAGATGTCGCTATAATGTTTTGACAAGTTAAATTAATTTAATGAAAATGGATGGCTAAAATAAATATTTTTTTCGTTTTTTGTCACTACTTTGTCGAATACTTTATTTGGATTGTATCATGCTTACCAATACGTAGTAACTTGGGCGCCGGATATCTTAGTAATAAAGAAGTTGTACACTTACCGTGTCCCTGAGCGTGTTCTCGGCCAGTATGTACTCTTCGCTTTGCGGGTTGAGCGTCATTTTGTAGTTAGTGAGCGCGGCCCTGTCTTTCTGCTTTGCAAATATTTCTATGACTAGATTGTGTATCTGTGGAAATAAGAAATCTTTAGTTGGCGTTTTCTTTATGGATTTTTTTTTACATTGACTCCTTGCTTTAATCATGAATTGCATGTTTGTGAGTGATAGATTTTAAGTCCAGGCAATTTTATTGTGAGAACTTTTTAAATGGAAAAATAATTATTTAATACTGGTCTGGATATCCTCAAAGAATGGACCTAACTTTTAATTTAGAATTGTTGTATTATTTCGTAATTCACATATATTATTAAGCTGTAATTTCAGTTCTTTGTATTTTTTCTTTTTGCCGTTTTTTGATAGTAAAAAATATAAATGAGTACTATGTATTTACATCCAGTTTCCTGTACCTTATAATTAAGTGCCAGCCGCAGTCTGTCATCAGCGCTGGCGGCCTTGTTGACGCACGTCATCATGAGCCGTTTGCTAGCTTGCAGCTCGTTGAGGCGGGAGAGAAGCGTTTCTATCGGAATGTGAGACGCCACCGTGATGCGGCCTAACCAGTCCTGTCGCGATAAAATAGGGAAATATGAGTCTAATTCCTTAGTATGTATGATGTATGTATTTCTATATATTAAAAGTATTTCAGTTGTACCTCTGTTAATAAATAAAAAAAAACAAAAGATGTACCTAGCTATGTACGAAGGGCATATGAAATAAAAAAGATTAAACAATAATAGACGAAAACAGTTCGCGTGTAAATGTAATAATAAACAAGTTATATAGTATCCACGTATGAAAAAATTATCACCTACGCAAATACATCTTATTTAAACACTTGCAACTTATTTAAATGACTTTAATACTTACTTTTTTAGTAAACAGAGATTCAACGATGTCCCATTTATTTGATTTAGCGTGCACGTTAAGCACAACCCAATCGTATTGAAGGGGCGGGATCTGTAATACAAAACTATTATGTTTTTAACACTGCACTTTCATTGAAGCGGCGCCAAACACGACGAAAGCCGAGTCGTGTAGAAATGTCCCAATCTTATAGGTTTAACACAACAATATGTATGTATGTATCAGCCCATATTCAACCCACTGCTGGGCACGGGCGTACTCTACAATCGAGAGAATCGATTGAGAGTGGTTAGGCCATATAGTCCGCTACGCTGGCCTAGCGCGCGTTGGCGGACTTACATACCGTAGAAATACTTTAAAATCGCTATGGTATCCAGGTTTCCTCATGATGTTTCCCTTCGCCATTAAAGTGCGTGATGATTGACTATAAGCATCATATAATATGAGTGCACATACATTAAGGTACTATCAGTAATAAATTTAAGGTACAACACAGGATATTATATCATAAACGTCTGGGATAAAAAAATAATGCCATACCTGTTGTCTCTGGCAGAGCGTGAGGGGTGACATCATGTTGCCGGCGCCCTCGTGCCAGTTGTGCGTGCAAGAGAACGCGAGGCACTGCAGCGAGGATTTATTGTTCAGCTCTGGCTTGCTCGCCACCCTCTGCCATTCTAGTACAAAAAATATTTAAAGCCTCCCAGGCACATTTGGTTGCGTGACGGCTGTGAAACGGGAGGCCGCGGGTTCGATCCCCGCATCGAAACAATTGTTTGTGTTAAACAAGTATTTGCTTCGAGTCTGGGTGTTTGTGAGACCTAAAAATCTCTCGTAGCTCCTGATACCCACGACACAAGACTCGATCTTCGTGTGGAGTCAGGACTGTGTATGTGACTTGGGTGTATTGATTTATGATTTTACTATTATTTATTTATTTATCAATATCACCGGTAGCCATAAGAAGTCCACTGTTGAACATAGGCCTCCTACGGTTCCTGGGTTACGTTGTTCTAGGGTTTTCATCGCGATGTACTGAAAGCGGCCTGCATTCAGCGACTTCCCGTAATCTTCGTTTAGCTCTCCATCCAACATGCATTATGGTTGATTTTTTGATACTAATATCATGTAATAAATCAGGTAACATTTAATACTCATGTTAGTGGTCAGGTGATTTCTATTGAAAGACAACTTGGCGCGCAATTCGTGTTATGTCAAAACACGTTTCACATAGATCTAACGGACCGAAGGCGAAAGAATCTCGTTTATTGTAAAATATAACATTAATTTATGTGAAACAGGCATATTTACTATGTAACCTGTTTGGACAAAGAGACGATATCATACGAGTATAATATTGTTTGTATTTATATTAAGCTTCGTTAAATTATGACTGCCCCAATGAGGGTGGCATGGTATGTTTGTTAACAAAACCCTCTTTAATTTAATGACGAGAAAAAAAAACATAGATTGAAATGAATTGGTTCATCTGAAATGACTATTAACCTAGTAATTTGATGTAGTCGGCGACCATCTTCGCCTGGTGCGCGTCCACACCGGGCTGACCAAAATGGTTGGCCAACAGATTGGACAATTTCCTTAACAGCCCTTCCACATTGTTGCCTTGAGACTTCACTATGTGCTGGAACTGAGCCATCTGGAAGTTATGTAAAATTTATAAAACAAAGAAAAAAAAAATTTGTATATTTGAATTCCTGACTCATCCCACGGGAACACTACATTTTTTCGGGATAAAAAGTAGCCTATGTCCGTCTATATCTCTTTGTCAAATTATATCAAAATCGGTTCAGCCGTTTTAATGTGAAAACGGAACATACGTACATATACAATTTCGTATTTGTAATATTAGTAGGGATAATCATGTGGAAATACTAAATCGAAATAATTTTACTTACTGCTGCGTCAGGACTTCTGCCAAGCATCCTGTAAACATAAAATATAATATAAAAACATACTCCAGTATTCTCTAATTCTTCCATTCCTTTTTCTTCCCTTTTACTATCTTATTTCGAGAAACATACAAAGAATAAATAAATAAATACACCTAATAGTCACATACATGGTCCTGACCCCACACTAAGATCAAGTCTTGAGTCGTGGATTTCAGAAACTACGTGACTTTTCGATTACACAAACATGCAGACCCGAAACAAATACCTGTAGATCACACAAATATTTGTTACTGTGCGGGGATCGAAACCGCACGTTTCACAGCCGGCGTCTAACCAACTGGGCCACGGAGGCTGTCGAAGGCTGTTGTATCTACAATCCAAGTGTTGTAGAATTCTATTTTAGAAGCTATTTGCTAAATCAGTCACAGGAAGTCCACTGCTGATATGTTCACTACTCCATGGATGCATCCAGCGACTTCCTGCGACAAGATCTATGCAATAAATAAAATATTTATACATACGCGAGTAAATCTGTGAGTTCCGTGATTTTGCCTTCATTTTGCAGGAAGCTTATATAATGGTTGAGAGCTAAGGGTCTGGAAGAGAGTAATTCATACACTAGTTTCTTGTTTAGTGTTGCAATTAGGAAGAGAACCACCTGAAAATGGATATCATAAATAATTTTTGAACCTGAAAGCATGGCTTGTTATTTATAAATATGCTCTGGAGGCTGGAGGGCAGTTGGTAGTTTTGATGTTGTAGTCAACATGTTAAACCATTAAATGAGGACTTGAGAAACCTGAGACAACCAAATTGAATAAAGTGGTATTATTTCTTTTACTACAGCTAGCACGACACTGAAATAATCACCACCATTTTGCTGGGACTTTGGCATCTTTGGTTGTATGATAAGGCCTAAATCTATAATTATAATGTTATAATACAACCAACAAATAAAAGTTGGCATAACATGTTTATAAAATAGTGGTAAGATATTTACAGTCGGTGAAATAAAACGAATTCTTGCGGATTTTTTCGCGACGGTCTACCCCGTGACCAGAAAGCTGTTGTGATCAAAACATCGGGCAGTTAAAAAATTAAATCAAATTCTCGATAGAATCTGTAAGAATTTCTTTTATTTCAATGTGTAACACTTGCACAAATCTCAAAAACTATTATACTTACAGTCAATATAGCATTGCCGTCACCAACAGCGATCGCTCCGTCCAACAGCTCAGTCTTACTTTTCATACTACGGTGGACATGCAGGGAACAATGCCTGCCCAAAATCAGTCTTTTCAATGTAACAGCTGTGGATACAACAGGCTCCTGTTTCAGGTCCTTTGAGGGATCCTTACCAGATTGTGCTAGGATAACTGAAGACATAAATTAAATAAATTACAATATTTTTCTAAGCTGTGACTTATGTTACAAAACTATTTTTAAAAGCAATAATAAAGCTTAAAAAGCAGAATACATAAATACTATAATGGCCTTATTCATAGACAGTTTTAAAACCTATTTTAACTAAAATAGGTTTTTAAAATATCACTGCATAAGGCTGTATGTCCCTAATAGATGAAATCCTTCTCCAAAACAGATCACAAATATAATACAACATAGTTCTTTTAGGAATAAATTATTGCAGCAAAATTGATATTTATTTTCATTTGGCAAAAATGCATTTTTCAGCATAATACTGACTAATATTTTAATGCTGTGATTTGAGATAGAAAAAATATAATAAATCTTATGTATTTATAATCGGCACATTAATATAATATCATTAGTTAGCATTAAAGACCATATAAACATACTTAGTTCCAGAACTTTAGATGACACCAAGCTTGACAAAGGTAATTGAGCAGTCTTTACTGCTGTTAAACTGGTACTACTTAAGCCTTCATTTTTCTGTCCAGGGTATGTCTTCTGACCAATAGCAAGAATTTCTTGTGTTGATAACTGGAAAGACATTTTTCTGTGAGACATGTAACTCAGTAAAATGGTCTATTTGGTCAAATGTTATAGACTTTTGATACTCATATACAACACACATATTTTACCACACAATTAGATAAATACACATTTTTTTTATTACTTCGCAGCAATATTATTTTAAAAGTTATTATCAGGAACTAGAATGTCGAACTTAGACCTCCACCTTAGACTTTCACAACGACCTGCTGGATGCAGCCTGCTTCCAGCGACTTGCTACTGTCTTTGTCTTCGTCTTCTTGTTAGTCATATTCACGACTTACTTTAAATATTAATAATATAACAAACAGCTCACCACATCATCATCAAAGCTAAGCGCTTGTGCTTTGGTTTCACTCGTGTTCCAATAATCTTCGTCGTCCATTATTTTTAATATTTAGAACTGCATTCACTTATATTTACATACAAATATTTACAATACTTGTTTGTCTTCAACGGTAAATAAAGTAAAGTTTATATTTTTATCGCAAATTGATAAACACAGTTGATAAATTGATAACATACAGCTGTAGAATGACACATGAAATGACAATTGAAAGTGGTCTCATTCGGTTCACATCACAGAACAATAAAGTTCAGATGTTTAACATTCAATTTGAATTAAATATAATTTGTTTATGATATCTTATTAATTAACTGTAATTATTAATAAATAGAGATAAAGTATGGACAGCTGTTAGTTAAATAAAGAATATAAAATATGAAAAAAAATATAAAAAATGTTTAAACCACTTACCCGTTAGATGGCGTTGTATACCAATTAATTATGAAGGTTTAACTCTAGATTTATGCAGGTAGGTATAAAGTATTTATTTATTTAAGGATATCCAGTGGTAGTTACATTATATCTTATATCTAATACACAAACTATTTAGTAACATGCTTAATGTACTACCTGCAGGCGTCACAGCGTGCACTGAATAACAAATAACTGCTTAGTAATACTAAAATTAAGTTTTATAAACATAAAAAAAAGCAGAACAATCATAAAATAAATCAAAGTGAAATAATAACAAAATTATAAACTAAGAAGAAATAACAAAAGGAATAAAAAAAATACTATGAAAATAATGAATATATCTACAATTTCTTATCACTCATTAATTTATTATTTATGTATTTCCTTTAGATATAGGTAAATTTTTATTACCTACTTATGTTACATAAAGCTTCGTTTCATGTACCATGTGATGTTGAAATTTTAAAGTTTATGGGAGGATGTTGACAGAATATATTAATTAGGTAATAGTCAATGACTTTAGTTTACTTATACAAATTAAAGTATAGCAACGCAATTACGAAATGTGGGAATGTATACGATTTTCATTTATTTAGAACTAAATAATGTAGCAATAAAATATTATAGATCATGTTGCAGTGCTTCTTTATAAACATAATTCTAATGCATCTATGAACAGTTGCAAAAAGTATCCAGACGTGTAAGTTCCAATTTGATAAAGATGTTCCACTTGCAAAAATGTGAATTCAAATGAGAGCTAATAAGCGGTTATAGTTGCAAATATCAAAAGGTTATTTAAAATTAAAAATTAATGCAATGATATTATGCTGTCAAGATATTTTACGTACTAATTCTGCAAAAAGCAGGAGAAGATGGTACAAGGATTTTTTTTGCCAATCTGAATAAGACTTAATTGTAAGAGTTGACTGCCTCAGTGGCGTAGTTTTACGTACTACGGACGATTACAAAGCTGAAGTCTCCGGTTCGAATCCCGGGTCAGACAAAGTAATATTGGATTTTTCTATTCATTATCAGTCCGGAGTCATTAATTTGTGCTCGATATGACGATAGGCTCGCCCTCTTTCACATCGTGGGACGGAATAAACAAGGCGAAACGTAGGTGTCCTATTTACAACTCTGTCTACCCCTTCTAGAATATAAGCGTGAAGTTTATGTATGTAATTGTAAAGGACATATTCTGATATTGAAGTAAATAATTAATTCGTTTGTTTAACAAGTATAAGTTAGCACCAACCAAATAAGAGAAAGTTTTCGTTCTTAAAATGCGCGCTGCGTTTGCGAAACTTGACTTTTTGTGGTCCTTACTACGAAATTGTATCTAGCTGTTTTAACATCTGACATCCGGCCGAGTGAATTATTAGTGAGATAAATTCGATAACGGTTTATATTTTATATTAATATGTATTTATAACGATGTAATACAAATGTAAATAAACTTATTACATAGAGTGTAAGGTTGTCAAAAAAAAATATTATTATATGTATAGATTTATTATTGCTGCAGAGCACAATTAGGTACTCAGTTTCCGGAGATATTTCAGTTAAAAGAAGTCTGTATACTTAATACAATTGTTCGGAGCAGAATGGTCCTTGATCTCAAGGTTAAGGGTTCAAATTGAGGCATTCCGATTTTTAGAAAGGATATGTGGTTTACTGGTTTTTAATTGTGCAGGAAAACATCGTGAGCACCTACATGTGTGTTATGTAAAATTTCTCCATAAAATTATCTTATAACTCGCCGTCAGAGACCATAAACTTATGCAAATATTAGGTTGTTGATTAACAAAATATATTTTATAAATTCTTTGGTTATGTGATGTCATTAAATTTTCATAAATGTATTTTAGTATTTCAATATTTGGTTCATGAATAAATTAATTAATTTATTACAAAAAAGTCTTTTAAATCAATGTTAACCGTGAAGCTAACTTGTATTATTATACTTTATTTCAACTCTGTGATCATAAGTTATTGTTTAATTAATTATCGGCAGCCTCCGTGGCGCAGTTTAACAAGAGGCCGGCTGTGAAACTAGAGATAGCAAGTTCGATTTTTCCATCGAGAAAAGTATAAATGTTTATCCACAAATATATTTTAACGACTAGAACCCAGAACCTCATCTTCACACATCGATACTAACACACACACTCCACTCTGGACCGACGCACAGACCAACAACATTCATGTTTTTATTCACATCTTCGGATCAAAGGCCTTTCATAAACGTGTTTTAGTCGTGTACCTAGCTCAGGATGCATTGCGAAACGTGACATCGCCGTTCTTTCGTCATACAACCAGGGGGATTACTCTATGATCCGAAACAAAACTCGAATGTTTGGACGTTCGACGTCTGCAGGACGTTTTTAATTTTCCACTTCTAAAAATCAACACTATTGTCTATGTTACCTATCATTTACACCGAACTAAGTCTAAAGTTAGGACGTACGATAGAGGATTCGAACATTTTGTGGAGTACCTATATTATAGGCACATTCGTGCAGTTTTACGTGCGATGTCCGAAGTTTCGATTTTCGTTTCGGATTATAGAGTAACCCCCTTACAAGTTAAGCAAACGATCTGCAATAATGTGCCCACTTTCGCGCCTTATCATCGGCTGAAATAAATAAGCGGTCTTTAATGCTGTGTAACTCTAAGAATTGATGATTGATTCCAAATTAAACCAGTAAAACACCTCAAAATTAATGTCATAAATCTTTGACTCGTTTGGTTTATTTGTGGGATGGCCTTTAGACAGTGACTAATATTCTTTTTTGATTTAGTCCATACACCAATCGATGAATGATATTATAATGCGTTCTTCGGCCGCCCCTAGCTTGATTTAGGAGAAGATTGATTACATCTAAATAGATAATTTTCGGTAAAAACTAAAATAGACGATTATGAAAACCGGTCGTGTGGTTGTTTAATTTAAGTGATAAATCAATAATCAGTGCTGCACAGTAATTTATATTTTAAACAAATTTGTATTCATGTAATTCATGGTCGACACGACAATGCTTATATAGAGGGCTCTCGTAACATTTTACATGTGTTCACTCACTGTGATCTGAATAACATATTTTTAACCTGCAAGTTGCACAGAGTAAAGTATAAAAATTAATAATATTATTGTAGAAAATGAAAATACAGCGTGTTACGAACGATAGACTATTGTTACAACTTACCACAGCTGCGTGTCTTACGTAGAAACTAGAAACACTTGTTACTAGGTACCTAGAAAGTATAGGCGATGAATTAGGTTTTATTACCAATTTTTCTAGTTAACAATACTCAATACTCTCATACTCGTGAACGGGTGCTGCTTCTGTGGACTGGTCTGTCCGATTTGCTTACATTGTAACTGACTTATAGATTACATAAGGTTTTCACGAGTATTCACTGCGTTGGTGAAGCAGGGCATACTGATTCTTCGTTCTGGGCTGCTTCACTTCACTCAGCCATATTAAACAGAATGTGAACATATTGTATTAAAAATATATGTCACTTGTAAATTATAACAAATTACCAATGAAAATCAACTTGTAATTTTTGTAATAATCACGATATTGTAAACTGGTTTTGAAACGAGCAACACTAGAGTTTCTTGCCCGTTCTTCTCTAGTGAAAACCGCTTTCCGAACCGGGTGGTAGAAAAAAAAATGACTGAATCTAAATAATGTTGAACATTTTAATGGATTCAATAAATTATTTTCATTTTCATTTCATTTTCAATAAATATTTGTTAAATTCGGTTTTAATCCGGATTTTATATTTCCGATCTACTCGACAGTTTGTAAATATTGTCTTATTTTGCGGAGATTCTTATTTTTATTTATTTGGTGGTTTTGATGCCACCTCCATCTAGTGGGCTGGTTTATATTTTAGTTAAGCCTGACTATTAATTGTCTGTACCAAGTGTCATATAAATGTATATTGATTAGAAAAATATATTTACCCACTGTACAGTATCAGCGCATATTCTCTACTGTTTAGAACAGGACGCCTCTACAACCGAGAGTTTGATTGAGCGGGCTTAGGTCACCACGCTGGTCTAGTGCGACTGGTGTTTTACCAGCAGGCCACCACGCACTTATATATCTAACTAGGATTAATTTAATCCCGTGATTTTTGAGGATATTCATGAGCGTTCCGCAAGGTGAATCGCATAATGTTTTGCTCATGTTTTGTGCATTATTTTTCCTACGTAACAATCGAGTCAATGTGCCGAGGTCCGTCTATAAACGCAACTATACTAATTAAATAAATACTTAATCCATGTCAGTTTACACAGATGAAAAACATTGATGAATCGCGAATAACAAAAGGTCATACTCGTATGTATTGTTAATAAATAACAAACTCAAATGTTGTTCAGATAGCATTTATTTTGTGGTACACTGACCCTTCTATGCAATTTGTAAATAAAAAAAATGTAAATAAATATCTCACCATTTGTCAGGCGGTGATCAGTACGAGTATAATATAACTATTGCAAAATAATGTAGTACCTAAGTTGAATATTGTAGTTTAACTACTTAAATTAGAATTAACGTGGATATGATATATCACGCCGGCTCCAACATTTTTTAACCCTTACTACAAATTAGTACTTAGTAGGTAAAAGCCACTACTATGGGTACAGATTTCGAATGTATGTAGTTTTTTAGTCATTTTTAAATGGGGAAGGAGAAGAAAAGCAAACTTGGGCCAAATTCGACAGCCTCCATAGCGCAGGTTGGTTAGTCTCTGTAGAACGAAATGTCGCGGGTTCGACTCCATTATCGACACAAATGTTTATATGGCCGACGTTTGTTCCAGATCTGGGTGCAGTGATGCCAAAAACCCTCGTAGTTTCTGGTCCTCACGACGCAAGACCTAGTCTCATATTTTGGCCTCAAGACTAAGCGTGTGACTATGTGATCTATTTAATTACAATATGTATAATTTGTGGATGGTATACTGGACAGCGCAGAGTCGAACACCCACACATAAGATGGACACAAAAACCAATAAAGGCACAACTATCTGTAGGTAATCGCTGGATGCTGGCAGGAGCTGCCAGGTTGATGTTGAAATCTTTGGGGACTTGTAGGTTCCGCGTTAGACTATGGTGTTAATTCATTTTCTGATAGTATTTAATTCTTATACCATAAAAAGTTGCGTATTACAGTACATAATTACCTAAGTGGTAATTGCATGGACACTTCAGACTACATATCAAGTACGTTTCGATAAAATCGAGGTTAAAAATAGATAAATTATGTACTTTGTATATGAATTATATTACATGAAATTATTCTAACAATGGTTTACTTTAACTCGAGGATTCAATAAAATGTGTGATCAAGAAACAATATAGTGTAAAACAATTATCCATAACTGTTACTATTCATTAGGTTTACAACTGTGTGAAAATGAATGATTTAACAATTATGTACATAGTATTGAATAATAAAATGAGTTTTCGGAACAGATATGTATTTAAGCAAATAACAACTGATTTCCAAGTAAAAGTTTGGGGGCCAGCATAATTGTATTGATCTCCGATAAGTAATCACCTATTGTGTCTCTATTTGGAAAGCGCAGCACTTACCATAAGGGCTAGTTTTGTTACTTTGTATGTCAGTATTTATTGTTTTTATCAATAATATTACAATGACAAATATCGATTCCACCAATCCGTATCGGCCCAGAATGGTAGTACGCCAGTCTATTAGAATTGAAATACTTTTCACTTATTTAGTTTGTTTACCTCATATAAATTATTAAGTGAAAAACTAGTGACTCATCGTGGTAGGGGCATCGTTCACAGTTCAAGCTCCATTCATTCGCGTTTGCAACCTCGCGCAGTGTCCCAGTGTGTTGTGAAGTGTTAAAATGCGTTTGCCAACGTTCGGACCTTTAGTGCGACAATATTGCGTTGTTATTCTCGGTGAGTTTAGAATTAATGGTAAATCAGGATGTTCGAAATTTAAATATTTGGTGCCCGATTACTTTGTCGATTTGAATTTGTTCTGTTTTTTCTTAATTATTGCTTGATTTCTGTTCTTTATTTAATTTATTTTGAGTTATGTTTTATTTTTAAATAAGAAAATTGTTGTTTCTTTTTTGGCCTTGTTATTTTAGCTTAAATACTTTTTGCATTATTTGTGTAAATGGCTTATTCTTGGGTATCTACTATCTTTAGTTACTGGCATTTATTATAATTTTAATTTTTATCGTTTTTGGATACCTCTTAGGTATTGTTAAATAGCAATTACCAAATGTGGGTAATTTATTTTTGAAATGTCGCAAAGAAGGTGTGGAGGAATTTAGGTCGCAGTCTTTAAAAACTTACGAAAGAGCCTTAGAGTATATTATAGCCAGTGCTTTTATAGATTTGCATCTACAAAAACGAAGATATTTTTGTGTTAGTAATGTTGGTAGCATTGCCTTAATAGTGAAAATTTAACTAATTATTTAGACACAAATTGCCCTTAATTCTATTGGTAATCGAAAGCATATTTAAATAATATTTGTATAAAACAAGTTTGAGTGGAATTCAATGGCCCTAAACTATTTTTTCTTTTCTTTTTCAAATAATTCGTCCACTTTGCATGACCTGTCAAATGTCAGCCAATAGGAGGTCTGAAAAGGTGGCATGGCACTATCATTTTTATCTACGTTTTTGAAGTACCAGCGCTCCCTCTCCTTATAAATTACTTTAAGGATACTGGATAGTGCTAATAATGTAAAAATGTCCATTTTGGATACCTCATTTAATTTTACGTCTTTTAACGATTGAGCAGAAGTTTTATAAACTCATATCAAGAGGTTAAAATACGGTCTGATTTATTGTAATTATACTAATTTTCTTTATACTCATTCCACAAACTTTATACAGAAAATAAATATTAAACAAGAAAATATAATGTAAAAAAGTCAGAATAAACATATTATTATTAACAATAATTGATAAGAATTGAAGGAATAATAAACAAACAGCTGGTTTTTTAATCTGGCATATATAAGGACTATGCCCTCGACTTCGCAAGATTGTTTTTCGAACTTTCTAAATATATTTTTAGTATGTTTATAAAGAAGTTTGAAGAAGTTTTTCAGTGTCTGTGAACCACGAACCTAGGTCATACGGAACCTTATGTAATTAAATACCTAATAATCACAATGTTAGTCCTACGATATACCTATGATCACACCTGTATTCTTAAAGGGGTAGACAGAATCGATACGAGTTGCACGTGTACAGATACATTTACTTTTATCATTGTTTTGACTGAAGATAAATTAATATTAAGCTATTAATTGCCGTTTCTACGTATTACATGTTTTTTATACTTAAAATACTCGTTAGCGTCTTGTTTATACCTGAGAGCGCGTTTTTTGTCGCTTACGACCGAATACACAAACGCCAATTAACTTTTAATTTGACTTAACTAGCTCCAATTACCTCTTAAATTAACTACATTCAAATTTAATCACGACCAAAAGATCTTAAGAAATGAATATTTAACGCGGTCCTATTCATGCCATTCGTATACTCAAAAGCAACTTAAAAGTTTGACAGCTGTCAAACAGTCTAATTTAAAGTTTAAGCATCCGTCGTTTTAAGCGCGCCTGTGATCACTATCAACTTAATTAAAGCTTTCCTTTTATTTGACTCAACTTAGGGTTATTTAGGTTGTATGTATTTGTTATTGTAAATCGAAAAATAAAAACAATGAATAAATATCAGAGAAAACATATATTTATAGTTACAAATATAAAATATATTTACACGTAAAATACGAGTATATCCGAAAATCATTTTTTTATACATTCTTCTATTCCTCATAACTCAGAGCTGAAGGTGACCTCTTTATAAGTTAAGAGGAAGCTTCATTCACAATAACACTGGCCCTCCCAAAAGGTTGAAGATAAAAGGTGCTTTCTTTTATAACTCCTCTAATATATTGCTGATGTATTTCATTGAATAGGCAGCCATATTTAATTGCATAGATTCTACAGATAATTCCAATATAAATTCATGTCTACATGCAACATAAAAACAATAATGTAAGATGGGGATGGGTAGACAGAGAGTATTTCTTTCGGATGTAAGCTAGTCGTGCTCAAAACCAATGGATGATAATATTGTTAGAAAACAAGAATCAAACGCCGGTATATGTTGAAATATATTTGATAAATTAAATAAATAATAAATACACCCAACAGTCACATACAGTCCTGACCCCACACTAAGATCTAGTCTTGCGTCGTAGGTATTAGGAACTACGAGAGACTTTTCGGTCTCACAAACACCCAGCCCCGAAACAAAAACCTGTGGTTCACACAAATATTTGTTTCGGTGCGGGGATCGAACCCGCAGCCTCACGTTTCACAGCCGGCGTCTAACCATCTGCGCTACAGAGGCTGTCAATTCATTCCATAAAATCAAATTACAAAAACAATAGGCGCGTTTTATGTTTTTTTTGGCGCGAAGTGAGTGCGTGAATGGCGGGAGTTTTTGCACGAAGGTTTAAATCTTGAGGTTCTATGCAAACTAGTTTTAGTATTAAGGTTTTATGCAAACACGCCCATTACTTAGGTCCAGTTGCATAAACTAACTTTGAAGATAGCTTTGATATTGACAATGTCATCGCCATATACAGAGCCACCAACTTATCTGTTCAGGTGGGCATAATTGGAACTAAACCAGTGTTATCAGATATACGGAAATTACTGCAGATGCACATTATTATTTTTACCAAAACACTGCCAACGGTAATGTTACATTACCGTGTCGTTTCTACCGTATTTTATAAGATACATAACTGTGTATATAATTCTCTAATTCACTCTAATCTAATTAAAGATTTTTTTAATGTGGCAATACTCAATTCCTCACTAGCGACGATTCCGAACTTCCGACTGAACAGATAACTTGGTGGCTCTATAATTGTGACGTATTTGACATTGCTAATGTATGGGATTGACATTTTCAAAGTCAAAGTTATGGGCAAAGTTGGTTTGTGCAATTGGCCTTTAATATGATACAAAAGTTGCATTGTCTGTGCTCTGTAATTAGCAAAACCCTCACCCGGCTTCATTTTCGGCCCCAGTCTGGTATCCGATATGTCGATGGACTTAAAAAAATCCTTACATTTGAATAACTACGGATAATGTTCTTACGTCTTATTAGTTTATGTGAATACTGTCATCCACGTCCTCCAGGTATCTCAGGGGAGAAGAGATGGGGGGAGATTTGCGGACAAAATGATGGTACTTCCACAGTCGAGTCCGGGATCTGCTTTGCTAACTTTTTACCTGTGTTGCGTATATGGATAGGTACTTATCAATATTGACTTATATACTTTGATACTACACGATATTTTAGCGTTTTCGTTTGAAATTTTAGCGGTCTATATTTAAGGGGTATTTTATCAATAGTTGCTTAATTATTTGGGTTTACTGTGTGATTTGCATAGTCAGTACGCGAAAATGCACTTTCAACACAAAATCTGTTTGCTGGTTTTTACTGGGAAATTCTATTTTTTTTAAATCTAAATTATAACGCACTTGGTGGTCAGCGTACACTGATACTTGTTAAAATACTGCGTAATTTAAGATTTTTTTAAATATGTTTATATCAAAATATTACAAAAATGACCTAGATTACATGTTTAAATAATATGGGCGGCAGTGATCACTTACCATCAAGTGACCTGCTTGCTCGTTTGCCGAACCTATGCTTTAAAAAATTCCTTACGAACCATTGCACGACAGTTATGCAGTTAATAGGTTATTGGACAACAAGACACAAGCCTGAGCATTTTGTCCTATTTGAGCAATTTGACTTTGAAACACTTGAAATAAAACTAATTTGATTACGGATTATGTCGCGGATTTGGTTTATTTATTTTTTTAACTTCCCGACGTTTTGTTTACATCTGTGGTTTACTTTACAGCTTTCGTGGTCACGGGGCGGAATTCTGAAACACTTGTCCATTGTTGCAACTATGTGTATTTTATGAATGTCTATTTTCTCGACCAACTATTAATTGTTTTCAAAATGACTATTTTAACAAGCTGTATACTGATGATTACTCAAAAAGTTTTGAGTTTCGTACCAGTTAAAATGTGTAATTAAATTATGTGTTTTATTAACTTTGTACGAGTATAATGATACGATCTTTGAAATATCACGGGTATCCGTTTGGAAAAAAGTTCAATGGGTTACAAATATTATTCAAACAAAAGAAATATACCCCTCAATTCCGATACCGGGAATCGAACCCGAGCCTCCTGGGTGAGAGCCAGGTATCCTAGCCACTAGACCATATCGGACTTACTTTGGTTCTTCTAAATTGTCATTCAAATGGATTACATATCGCGTTTTGTTTGTTAAAAAAAATATCAACGCTCATATAATTATATTCGCAGTGTTTTTAGTCGTTCTCTATACTTGTAAAAATATTTTCATTTGTAACTGACTCCTATTTTGACGTCTTACTTAATTAACACATTTTACATTATATGAAGGTTCGTCGATTGTGTGGCAAAAATTGTAACTACAAGTAAAATAAAAAAAAAGAACTTAATGTCTTGGATTTATGCGAATGTTACATATTGAAATGAAACGAATTCTAACGGATTTTATCGCGTTTTTTACATTTTTTTAATTTTAGTTAAATTGTACGATCTACCACTGTAGATCGAAACGTCGGGAAATTAAAAAGTGTAAAAACTAAATTAAATTCGCGATAAAATCCGTTAGAATTCGATTCATTTCAAAAAAGGACTTCTCAACTCATTGCTAGCGATTTGTTTTCTTAATTTAAACAATAAGTATTTATACTCCTAATCTAATAGTTATAACATGTCTAATGAAATACAATGTGAACGAAAAAGTATTCTTATTATTATGAAAACAGGGCTTTCGGCGATAAAAGATCATAGACAACCTATACAGTATGACAAAAAACCTCTGCCCGATCCAAAACTGGCATTTATGTATCTCAATTCTAGTATTTAACATACATACATAAACACACGCCTTTTTCCCAGAAGGGGTAGGCAGAGGTGCTACCAGCACACCCACGTTTCGCCTTGTATATTCCGTACCACGATGTGATAGGGGGCGAGTCTATCGCCATATCGGGCACAAATTCCTGACTCCGGGCTGATAATGAATAGAAAAATCCATTATCACTTTGCCCGACCCGGGATTCGAACCCGAGACCTCAGCTTTGCAATCGTACCGTAGTACCACTACGCCACCGAGGCAGTCTAGTATTTAAAAAATACGAAATTAAAAATACAATAAAGGATAACATAATTATCGTAAGTACACATTTTAGTAACAATATTACCCTAAAATCTAGCTGAGTTCTAAATTCTGACAACAAAAATACACATTCTGACAATTCTGAAACATCGCGCCGCACGTTGCTTGTTACGAACGCGGTTAACAGTGTAATGTGAGTTTCCCAATTTTTTTAATATATTTTATTAAGGAAATTTTATCGCATTATTTGTAACGGATCTTTTAAACAGAACACATTGAAGATGCCTGATAACTTTATCGATCGGACAGTATTTTGTCACCCTGTATAACACATAAGTCTTTTGGTACCAAGTTGGTACTACATCCAGATATAGGACAATAATCTTTCAATTATCCAATCAACTGTCCAAAGTCTTCCCCAGGGTACTTTGGCAACGGAAACCATCGCTTATCATCCATCTTCATAAAGATTTGTTTTCTTATGATTATAGAAATAAGTTGGCATATTACAGCCTATGTTCATAGCTATAGTTGAAACTTCGAATACTGTGGGTTACATCTGTGCGTGTTTACTGGCAGTCCTCGTGAATACAATCGTATCTAAAGTATGACGAGTTATTTTTCTTAACATTATGGACAGTTATATTCTGAGAATCAATAGGGTATTTGACTCAATATCTAACAAACAAAGAATTTTGTAAATCCATTTAGAATTAAATTAGTTAGAAACGTTTAAAATGTTGTAGTGGGTGAAAAAAAAGAGATGCAAAACAGAACTAGTGACGTCACTCGTCTTAATATGCAATACAGTGTGCGCGTGTGAAAGAGAAAGTAAGATTTCCTCACTACGCTCCCACATTTTTTTTTTAAATAGTAATATTTGTCTCATGTCACAAACTACTTTAATACTGATTTGACAGAAATGTTTTATTGTAATTGTATATTGCACGCAAAATAATAAAAAAAAACGATCACAGTCAAATACCCTTTGAGTCGGATCTCTCGTTTCGTAGTCAAAATACCATACCTAACTTAAAGAACTGTAATACATCACTAAAATAGTTTCCTTATACGAATTATTAACAATGTTACTTGCCATTATGGTTTCGTATTATCTGTCAAAGAGTGCTCTCATGCCTGACGTTTATAAAATTGGCTATTTCCTGTCATTTCTTAGGATTACCATCATTGTGTTGCGTTGCACGTGTCATTCGTACACAAGCAATTTAGGACATTAGCTTGAATTTTCTTCTATACTACACAAGGTATATCAAGACTGCTACCGAAAACGAAGCCAGGTGGCACTTTTAGTGGCTAAACACAATGCAACTAAAATTTTTGCAAAAAAAGCGACGATATTTTTTCCTGTCATCGTATTTGGGTGGTAAATACATACATTTTCCTAACAAAATAATGTACACCCTTTTATTTAAAAAAACACTATAGTACGCAAGGCTTTAAATTATAATTTTAGCAAAAACTATGGATTAAACACCCAAACACAATGATATATAACACAAAAAAAAGTCGCGTGTTTTTTTCAAAATTTTTTGTTGCATCGTGTCCATAGTCACTAAAACTACCACTTGGCTTCGTTTTCGGTAGCAGTCTTGATATACCTTGTATATAACTTTTTAAGACGTCTAATAAATTGCCACGATAATATATTCATAATTAAAGTCGTGTGAATTTTAAGACAATTAGCTGTTAAAAACGTGGTAGATACTGACGGTTTTATTTGCGATAATCCAAATTATCAATTAATTATAGACCTGCACCTACTCGAATCTAATTCAAAAAATGTTTTTCATTTCTTAGGTATACCGATAGAAATTATATTATAAACGGGTTGATAAGGTCGACCGACATTGGGCCATCATCATAAAGGCCAAACCCTGTCGAGATGAGGTTTCATATTCTTAGACACAAATAGAATAAGATTGTTGCTATAATATATTTGCTTGATGTATTATTTTAGTATATTTTTCGCGATTAAAATAATAGGTTTCGCGGGCTGTTAACGGTATTGCCAACACGTGAGAAGCACCACGCGTAATGGAAATATCGAAATGTTTTTTTAAACACGTGCTGCTGATAGGGTTGTCGCTGATAGGCTGATACTTCATACGAAACTGAAAAAGGACAGAAAAGTAATTGTTTAAAAATCAAGACTTGTTTCAGCAACTACATCTTAAAATTTTTTTTATTATGACTTGAAAAAATAACTTATTTTTTGTGCAAAAAAATATGGAAAAGTGTGTCAACTTTGAGGTGATCTGTTGCTAATTTCAAATCTATCTAGATATCACACACTATTAGGCGTAGTGTATTGGATTGTAATAAAAAAAAAAACTGTAATACTACATTTGCCGCTTACACAACCCTAAATCTCGCACAATGTTTAATGGTCCGTGTCGGATTTTTATTATTCCACATTATTTTTTATCCCAAAACGCTTCAATGACCATCTGTCTATTGTTTTTAAATTTTATGCCTATCATTTTTATAAGGAAAATTTGTATGCGTATGTCGTTAACCCAAATATTTGCATATGAAAAGCCTGCGATCGGAATTTGTGCCTCGCGTGACGAAAGGCTTACCATCACATTTTAGGACGGAATATGCTCGGCGAATTGTGTCTGTGTACAGAAATACATCAGAACACAATACTCTTTTAGAGGCTAGATAAAATATCGTGACGTAGGCATACTACAGACATTTCTATTCTAGGAATTTTTGCATAAATCTCATCATTACGGTTATATCATTTCATTATTATGGGTATTTGTGCCCGATATGGCGATAGGCTCGCCCCCTATCACATCGTGGGACGGAATATACAAAGCGAAACGTGGGTGTTCTGGTAGCACCTCTGCCTACCCCTTCTGGGAAAAAAGGCATGTGTTTATGTTTATGTTTATTATTATGGCTTGGAGTACGCCCCAAACCATAATCAGCCGGAGTGGGTGGACTATAGACTAAATCTTATCATAATAATAATATTTAAATATTATTATAATATGAAATAATAATAATAATATTTTTACAACAATACATAAATGCATTATCGTAACGCTACCGTTTTATAGTTAAGCTATGGATTTCCACTTCCCTCGAACCTGATCTACCACTTTCGCTTCAATATTTTTTATAATGTAACCATTGTTTCAGTGAACCTTTGTGTCATATGCACGGGGTTAGGCCTTGCCTGGCCGTCTCCAGTCCTAGTCAAGCTTCGCAATGACACGATCCTGTCGCGGCCCATGACTGAAGCAGAAGGCTCCTGGATCGTCTCCATCAGTTTCCTCACGGGGATTCCTCGTAAGTAATTTTTTCATTGTATTGTATCAGCTCATATACGGCCCACTGCATGGCACAGGTCTTTTCTACAATAGAGAGAAGGATTGAGATAGATTTATAATATATATATATATATATATATTCTACTTGCTCAAGTCCATTTAAAGGCCAAGGAGAATCCTTTGATGCATTACGTTAATTATACGGTTACGTTATTTATACGGTTAAGTGCATAGATACCAGAAATCTATAATAGCAGTGAATCGAGTTGCCAAGTTCATAAATTAAGAGGTCAAGGAACCAGAGACTATAAGGTGCCAAGTGCTACGGTCCATAGATACTCAGCCCGTTAGCTTTAGATATTGTTATTAATCTTGTTATACACGCTCGTCGGTTGCAAGTTCTCCATAAAATAAATAAATTTCCAATTTTCTCTCTCTCCCCCTTATCTCTACAACCGATTCAAGTTTCTTCACGATTCACATTCTAGATACCTGAGTTCATCAGATAACTTAACACTAAGTATCCCAATGCATTCCACCACATTTTGTGATCCAAGAGTCCTGACCCCACACTAGGATCGAGTCTTGTGTCTTATGTGAATATAATATAAATAGAGACGTCCAATGGCTACACAATGGGGAATGGGTTCGAATCCCAGAGCACGCTCTGACTTTTCGGAGTTATGTGTGTACTGATATTCAATCACCACGCACTATAACGGCGAAGAAAACATCGTGAGGAAACTTTGCATATCGTAGCGATTTTAAAGAATTTCTACAGTACGTATAGTCCGCCAACCCCCACTAGGCCAGCGTGGTGGTGATATGGCCCAATCCCTCTAAATCGTACTCTCGATTGTAGAGGAGGCCCGTGCCCTGCAGTGCGACGTATATGGGCTGATGCAGAATGGCCACACAATAGTCTTGACTCCACAGTAAGCCATGTCTTGTATCGCAGGTATTAGAAATTACGAGACATTTTGGCCTCACAACAGACAGATCCGAAAGAAGTATTTATGGTCCGCACAAATATTAGAAAACTGTATCCTTAGTGATAGATAGGTATTTTTGCATATCGAGTCAATTATACTGCCTCGGTGGCGTAGTGGTACTACGGTATGATTGCAAAGCTGAGGTCTCGGGTTCGAATCCCGGGTCGGGCAAAGTGATATTGGATTTTTCTATTCATTATTAGCCCGGAGTCAGGAATTTGTGCCCGATATGGCGATAGGCTCGCCCCCTATCACATCGTGGGACGGAATATACAAGGCGAAACGTGGGTGTTCTAGTAGCACCTCTGCCTACCCCTTCTGGGAAAAAGGCGTGTGGTTATGTATGTATGTATGAGTCAATTATACATACATGCATAAACTCACGCCTTAGTAACCAGAAGGGGTAGGCAGAGACGTCACCATGACACCCACATTTCGGCTTGTATGTACCGTCCCACGATGTGATAGGTCGCGAGACTATCGCCATATCGCGCACAAATTTCTGACTCCGGGCTTATAATGAATTGAAAAATCCATTATCACTTTGCCCGACCCGGGTTTCGAACCCGGGACCTCAGCTTTGCAATCGCACCGTACAACTACACCAAGGCAACTACGTAACCGAATATACTGTGGGTTTAACCGAAACGCGACACAAATACGGGTTTTCCTTTAACACGTACGGTGCTTGCTATCCAAGTAGAAAGGAATGATATATCACGAGCTAAATACAAGGTATATCAAGACTGCTACCGAAAACGAAGTCAGGTGGTAGTTTTAGTGACTTTAAAGTTTAGACACAACGCAACTTACATTTTTGCAAAAAAAGCGACGATTTTTTTTTCAATTTTTTTCTTATCATCATATTTGGGTGGTAAATACATACATTTTCCTAAAAAAATTATGTACACCCTTTTATTTTTAAAAACGCTATATTACGCAAGGCTTTAAATTATAATCTTAGCAAAAATTATGGATTAACCACCCAAACACAATGATATTTAAAACATTACAAAAATGCTGCGACGACTTTCGTCGCGTTTTGGTTGCAAAGTTTTTAGTTGCATCGTGTCTGTAGTCACTAAAACTACCACCTGGCTTCATTTTCGGTAGCAGTCTTGACATACCCTGTATATTTGCAAGACTGAAACGTGTCGTCCCACCGGTTTAGAGTCCAAGATAATAAGAAATAAATAAAAAGAAGATAAGCATGGTTTTGAAATATGAGACCATGCTCATACCAAGGTTTATTTCGCTTCTTGTAATAATACCGAATGAATCAAAAATAAATACCAATTTGCGATAGTTATTGTTGCTTCTCACTCTCTCTATCTCTCTTCAGTCACAGGAAGTCCACTGTTGAAACAGGGGCCTCCTCCATATTGTTGCTTGGTACGCTGTGATAAACTAGGGCTTCAGCTTTGTAATAATGTGGCATTAAAACTTATTTTTTATATTAAAACTGAACATTACTTTTAAATTCCCGATATCTTCTGCTTGATAACAGCAAGTCTTTCCGTCGTAATGTCAACGAGAAGTTACGTAGGCCGGCATAATTGTGTCGAATGGCAGGAGAAAACTGTCTTGATTTGTACGACATTGCATTACTATCTGAATGGCAGTGCAGTCGATTTACAGAAACAGAATAAAAAAAATCGATGCATTGAGAACCTACTCTTTGTTTTGAAGTCGGTTAAAAAGCGGTGTAGATCGATTTTAACGCATATGTATTAAATTTGTAGATAAATAACTTACACGTATCTCGTATTACAACATCGCTGAACAACCTTCAAAGCCATGCCTCTGCCCTCAATTCTTTAGTTGTATCATTATCCTCGTGTTGCAACATTTCGGACACGTTGTCTATGTCCACTGGTTTTTATCTGCTTATTTGATATATGTAGTCATAGTTTAGTCACAATTTCATTTATGATAAAGAAATAAAATATTTTTAACTAAAAATAAGGAGTGTGCCAAAATTAAAGACAGCGAGAATTGTTTTTAGACAATTTTAATTTAAATATTTTGGATGTCGGGTTTTATTCCAAGTATATTGGCCCAACCAACTTCAATCATTGCTAAAAAAATATGTTCCCGCATATAAGATCCTTCTACAGTTATACTGTTTCCATTCGTTTATTTTATTTTTGACACATCGAGTACTGAATCAAATAGTGATGGCCTGATGCGTTATCGAATCAATTTTTTATAACAAACGATTTTATTTTTGAACAAGTTTTAATCGATTTAATACATATTTTATTTTTTGCTCCATGCATTGTTTTATAAAACTTCAGGGATATTTAAGTTACTTGATTTAATAATTATATTAAAATAAACCATTTACTCATGTTAAGTTAATATTCTTATCACTTCCGTCGGCAATAGTAATGTTGTTAAAAACAAATTGTGACGTATACCTTTATTCATATTAATTAATTTGCAGCAAATACATTCGATCCTAATATTGGGTACTATATTACGTTTAACTGTTTTCATTAGCATTTTAATGTAATTTTATTTCAAATGATTCCGATTGATTGATTCTATTCAAAATCGTTTTTGTTATCTGTGGTCATTCGTTACGAATGGCACAACTCTAAGTGGGCGTTACCCGTCAAGAAAGTATCTACTTTTATTTCAAAATATTGTTCTACTGTAATGTCGTACTTTATAGGCGTGAACTGTCAAAAATAAAATAAACGAATGGAAACAGTATAATAGAATATTCAAATACAATCCAATCCATCAGCCCAAGGAAGTCCACTGCTGAACATAGGCCTCTCCCAATGATTTCCATAGTGACCTGTTGGAGGCAGCCCGCATCCAGCGACGTCCCGCGACCTTTATCAGGTCGTCTGACCACCTAGTGGGGATAGGATAGAATATTTCAAAGATAGGATATTCAATTTTTTTTGATATTTCTTAGTTAAGATTAGTGTACTATTTTACGGTTTATAATTACTAATGTAATTTAATGGATAAAAACTCCAAATTAATAAAGATAAAAAAAAAAAACTAAAAACAAAAATAAGTGGAAACACATTTTACAGTCAGCGTGATATTGTTCATTTTACCTTATTAGTTATTTAACGACTTGTCAGTTATGAGCGTTTTGGGTATTATAATATATATTCGTAGATACTCTTAGGACCATATAGTAATTTATATAGTTTCTTAAGTGTCGTATTGCATCTAAAAGGCTGGTAAATACAGTTAAGTAAAGGTTATTTATAAAATAGCAATAGTCACGGCATAGCTAGAACGTAAACAGGATTTTAAACCCGTTTATTTTAACACAACCTGAAGAAATCTTGCTCTGGTAGGAAAATAAACTTTCACTCCTAACAAGTATCGGTTTTCAAATATATCAGGTAACTAAGAACAAAGTTATTGCTCTCTATAATCAAAGTGTAGGAAAGGGCTGTAAAGTAAATGGATCAATTTACAGATAGCTTATTAAGGTCTAACTTTCATTGTATATTTTATCTGCTGTATAACTAAGAAAATAAATGAAACAATCACATAGCCCTAGGTCCTAAACAATCAATAAGATACCTAGTCGTTGGTATTAAAAATACGAGAGACTTATTCCAGAGCCCACGAATTCTTGAGCCACGGAGGCTGTCGAAGTACACCCAACAACACAGTCATGACTTGAAGACACTCCATAGCCATGCGGCTTATTTTCTCTATTACTTTTTATGATGAGACGCCGACAACGTACCTGGGGGTTACTCAAAATGATCCGAAACGAAACTCGAAAGTTGGGACGTCGCACGTAAAACTGTACGAATGTGCCTAGGTATTCCACGAAATGTTCGAATCCTCTATCGTACGTCCTTTATATTTAGTTCGGAGTGAATGATAAGTATCATAGAGAATAGTGTTGAATTTATAACTTACTGCAGACGTCGAACGTCCTAATATTCGAGTTTCGTTTCGGATCTTGGAGTAATCCCCCTGCTATCCAAGTTTTGTGCAGGTTCTGTGAAGAGTCATTTGCTCATACGGCGCCATGCAATAAAAAATACAGCACTGCCACATACCGGACCACATACGTCATACTGCACTTGTGGGGCGCTATACTGCAAATTAAAAATATAACATCCAGATTTTCCAATAATAACAAATTAATGTTTTATTTATTGCAATGAATAGCGGACTAGTATGCCATTCGCCTGATGGTAAGCGATAGGATCGCTCATGGACAATAGGAAAACCAAACAACACCACGAATTACCAAGCAATGGTTGGCTTTCCACTACGCTCGCCATCCTCAGACATCCGGTCTTAAGTCTCATTATGTCCAGTAGTTACGCTGGCTACAACGTTCTTCAAACCGAAATACAACAATGCGTCTACATTGCTGTATGGTGGGAGAAATAGTCATTGCTGTGATACCCACCCAGGAGGCCTCTCACATATGAGAGGCCTATCCAGTAAATCTCATCTCTTTAATTTTTATACTATCTAAGTTCACAGTTATAAAATCATTGTTTCATTTATTTTTTGTTACAGCGAGTCTTCTAGCAGCGTACCTAGTGGATAAAATAGGCAGGAAGTACTGCATCATGCTATCATGCGTGCCGAAGATAGTGGTGGGTTTCCTGTTCATCTTCGCCACGGATGTGTGGATGCTACTCCTCGGCCGAGGACTCCTGGGCATGTCAGACGCCTTCGTGTTCAGCATCGTGCCTATTTACGCCTCGGAAATAGCTAGTGTAAGTAATTTAAGTTTTTTTTTCGTTTTAAGTGAATAGGGTTGTAAAATTATTGTATCAACCCATATACGAGTATGTCCCACTGCAGAGCACGGGCCTACTCTACAATCGACAGTACGATTGAGAGTGGTTAGGCCATATAGTCCTCCACACTGGCCAAGTGCGGGTTGGCGGACTTTACATACCGTAGAAATTCTTTGAATTCACTACGACATGCAGGTTTCCTCACGATGTTTTCCTTCACCGTTAGGATTGTAAAATAACAGAGAATAATCATATTTTAAGTAGCGTAGTGGTTGTCACCTTAGCTAAGACTGCAGAGTGCAGGATTTCTTTGGATATGATGCTTCTAACAGAACGATAAAATCCTTGGGACAAGAAAAAGAGAGAGAGGATTGACGACATCCGCATTATTTTTCCTGCGCAATGCGCATGCGCCTTGGTAGATATAATAAAGCCATCTCTTTTATTATTTCTATCACCTAATTCAAGTTAAGTATAACATCCCGAAGCCGTTTCAATGCCCTCAAGAGGACCACCGTGGGGTTTCTGGTTGGTATGCCGGTGTAGAAATTTAGAAGGGACTCGACTCAACGGTCGCCCAGATGGTAACATCTTTCCCTGGTGTCTCAACGTTGAGTTGTAACACCGGTGAAACCAACATCAACCCCCCCCCCCTCCAGGCAGCGGTAGGGATAATATGTTTTCCCCTGCGAAAAAAAAACAATATTAGGTATAACATGTTGATAGCTGCACAGATCAAACAAAAACATTGCTAATCATGGAATCAACTAGTATATTATGGCTGTTGTGATATCTCACTCTGTATGTACTTCTGGCAAATAACCTTTGACGCTGGCGTTTATGGGTGACGGGTCGCATTCACACACGATATTGTGTTGCGAATGTTGGTACATATGCGTACTAACATACAATAGATCATAAATGATTTTATATAGTTGGACGTCATGGTCCTTTGACACGATTGTTGTTACTTTGTTTAAGTTGGTGATGGTCAACCTATACACAATCTCAAAACGCAACACTAACTTTATAAAGCCTAGTACCGTATTTGATGATGCACCTGATAATATTTTTCTTCGGGATAAAAAAAACAACACTAAATTTGAATATCAATAAATAAAAACCGCAGATATTATATTAGAAATTATTCTGAGGAACTCTTTGCAAAATGACTTTATGTTTTGAAGTCTTCTGGACGAAAACACAAAATTTGGCAGTACGTTTTCCTAAGAATCCAAGATTCGCGGAAAATTAAAGTCTTATCCTAAGGGATTGTTGCGACCAGGTATTTTATTTTGATGGCCCGGTACCGGGTCGCGACCTGGTAAATGGGAAATGCTGCTCTAGGCAATGACTTACAGACAACCATGAGATGAATTTAAGAGAAAGAGAAAGAAAGGGCAGTGTAGAAAATAAATAATACTAATTAATGATAACTAAATATAATATGAACTGTACTAAAACGCGATACAAATTAGGTCTAGGTTTTTACCTAGATCACAGATCTCCAACTATTTTTACATCGACCTGTTGGAAGCTGCCGGTTAAAAAATTATCACATATATTTTTCTATTTCAGAAGGAGATCCGAGGCGCTCTTGGCACAATATTCCAAATCATCTGCTCTTTGGGTGTAGTCATAATGTTGTCCATAGGACCATTCATATCCTATGTAAACCTCAATGTGATGTTCACGGCGTTCGTCGTAGCGTCTACAATACCCTTAATTTTTCTGCCTGATAGCCCTTGCTTCTTATATGCACAAGGTACGTAACTCATAAGGAAAATAATATATGTAAAATTGTGGCAGGAAACATAAGTAATTTCAAATATGGATTTCCCAAAAAAGTTTGCTTTTAAAAATGAAGTTTATGTAAATGAAAAGGGATATAGTGCTACTGTATTGTACTGTATCAACCCAGACATGTCCCACTGCAGGGCACGAGCCTCCTCTACAGTCGAGAGTACGAATGAGAGTGGTTAGATCATATAGTCCACCACGCTGGCCTAGTGCGCATTATTGAGCATTAATTACATCTTATAATTTTATTTGCTTCTTTCATTTGTAAGTTCTATGTAATATAGATTAATCTAGCATCAAAATATCTTACCTTAAGGCAAGTAAAAATGCAGCACGAATTATTAATACTAGTTATTAATGTGGATGTGGGAAAACACGTGATAACTTTTACACTACCTGCAATGACAATGCAAATTAAACTTACAAACAGAAATAAAAATATCATTAAGTGTACATGTGACTAAATCAACATTTAAAAACATTTTTTTTCAGGTAAACACAAAGAAGCGTTTGAAGTTCTCAAATTTCTGAGAGGATCTGAAACTATCGCCAACGAAGAGCTCAAAGAATACTCATTAGTGGATGAGAAAGTTAATGTGAATATATTGGAAACGTTCCAGAACAGGATATTCCTGAAGTCGTTTTTCATAGTCGTGGTGATTGGAATCCTGATGCAGTTGATAGGATTCAACTCGATATCGTTCTACCTGCAAACGATATTGGAATCGACGGAGACGAGCGTGAAGCCGGAGGTAGCTTCGGTGATTATCGGCATAATACAGTTGTTTGCAAGTGTTTGCACGACTTTGGTGACAGACAGATTTGGCAGGAAGCCTATCCTGTGCAGTACTTTGCTTGGAATGGCAGTGGGGATGGTAAGTACAATATAATATTATAATTTCAACCCATACAAGTTCATATTTATCTGTCCATACCGTTTCTGGCACAAAGCCGTTGCGTTGATCGTCATGTTTACTAATGTTTTTTAAAGACTGCCCCACACTATGGTTAAACCCACATCACTGGTACGTTTTGTGAATGCAAATTAATAGCGCACACATCAATCAATCCATCAGCCAAAGGAAGTCCACTGCTGAACATAGGCCTCTCCCAATGATTTTTACAATGACCTGTTGGAGGCAGCATGCATCCAGTAACGTCACGCGACCTTTACCACGTCGTCTGACCACCTAGTGGGTTGACGTCCCACGCTGTGTGCACACATACCTAAACAAATTATTAAGAGAACGTATATCTGTGTACATAATATTTCTGTCTTCAAGGAATATGTGAGAGCCAATAAATGACAACCTAGGATGCTAAATACCTGGAGAAATAGCGAATATTGGATAGGAACGCAAATTCTGCTACCGGCCGAGATAGCAGAGAGGGAGAAATAAATAAATATATATATACGTCTAGGGGATAGAGCTCTCACCTCCGAGACGCTTTTGGCACGATATTCCAATTCATTTGCTCTTTGGGTCTGTCATAATGTTGTCTATAGGACCCCTCATATCCTATGTAGATCTTAACAATGTCTAGCGCCAAGACCAGAAAGGCAATTTCTTATGGGTGCAAATCGGTCGTAAATTGAAACCACTATTCCGGTAACGTCTTCATTTCGTTTTTCAATTGGTTTCGTCGTACCTGCTTTGTTGCGGTTTATAAAAAGTGTTCCGAAAACAAATAAAACAAGAAAACAACAATAGTGATCTTTAGCAAAGTGTGTGGAAGTAAGTTCGTGTTCTATCTTCCTATTATTACGTGCCTTAGATCCGCGTCACTTTTTGTTCATACAAAAACAATGTTTTTATCACTACTTGACGTACTGTTTAGTGTTTTTACAATCATTACGGTTTCTTAGAAGAAACATAGTATAATCTGATCCACGAGGTTCGCTAATTCGTATATTTGCTGTAATATCGAGATGTGGAACAGTCTTTCGGTTTCCTTGTTCCCTTCTTTTAATAATCTTGGGTTTTAACGAAAAGCAATTTAGCAGGCAGACATCATTTTGTCAAGTGGTGAGAAACAGAAGTCTTTTTGTCCTGCCTTTGTTAAACGTTGAGAAATAAAAGCCCCCTTATCCGGAAAAAATAGAAAATAGATTATATCCTGTACATGGGAATACTTTAGAAAAATATACTAGATGATAAACTCACACAGGACGCCACAATAATGCATGATTGCGCCAAATCTAACAATCTTTTGCTGATGCATATTTTTTGGACTGACCTAAACTTACAATTAATTGCAATGTGATTCCTTTGTCGTTTATTATCTAAATTAAATCTGTGTATTTTCGTCTTACAGTTAGTTACATCCTTAATCCACGTAGGTTGTTTTCAACAGTTGCAAAATACATTTTTTTGTGCACGTGTCATCACAACTTGTGCACTCGTCTGTTTGTACTTTACGTTAGAACCTACGTATTTCTTTGCTCGCCATATTTAGGTAGAGTCTTATTTAAGTATAGTTTGTAGTAGTAATATTGTCTTCGTAGATATTAAGTCTCTTGAACAGAATGACGTCAGCACCTTATGCAGCCAATGTATGTTTACATATTAAATATTTAACGTTAAGTATTGTGGATAAAACCGTTTTTTTTCTACTATGGTTTAAGGTAATGACCGTCGTCCGTAAATATACAACTCTAGGGTCGTAAGGTTTTTTATTGGTTTGTTGGTTTGTATACAAGGGAAGGGAAATAGAAGGAAAAAAAGACTTATTCACCAAACGAAATACGACAGCAAAATCGCCACTTCACACAATTTCGTGTTGCAAACCCAGCGGAGAGCAAAACGTTTTAAATTTTAAAAATAATAATGATTTTGATTAACTTATTATACATTCATGAATGCATCATATGAAGTCATTAATGCAAATAAATACTTATAACAAGGTTTAAAATGGTGCATATATTATGCCAATAAAACAAAAGGATCCAAAAAGTGGTTTTATGCGCGTTGATAAGACAGACTTGGCTTTCAACCGTCCACAACCTCTCATTATATACATTTTGACACTTTTGTGATTTTACAAGTCGGTATTTTATTGAAATGTTTGTTTTATTTCAGGTGGGTCTGGGTGTATTCTTCAAGCTAAAAGACGCGGGTCCAATCGACGGCGTGCTGAACTTCTTGCCAATCGCATCTTTGGTATTAGTCGTCTTCGGATATAGCTCGGGTATGTCGCTTGCCCGTTTATTAAGTTTAACTATACGCAATTAAGGATAGTTTTAACACAAATTCATTCTTAACAATGGTTCCTGTGTTTGGTTGTGCGGTTACGCACTTATCTTTCTGTAGTAAGTATTGCAATTTGGAACATCTCATTTGAGTTTCCCGGGACTGCTAGTGTCAATGCGATAGAGTCGCCCTCTATGTCGTTACGTGAAGAAACTAAGCGAAATGCGCGTGGCGCTAGTCGCTCTTAGGGCTAATTGCACAAACTAACTATGCCCATAACTTTAAGTTTGAAAACGTCAATCTCATACATTAACAAATACGTCTCAAATATAAGGCGATACATTGTCAAAGTGAAAGTCATGAGCAAAGTTAGTTTGTGCAATTGAGCCTTAGATAGATAGATTCGTAGGGATAGAGGAGTGGATTCATGTATGTAGGCACCTCAAAAAATGCTACGCTCGTCCTCGGTTCTGAGGTATCGACTAAGGTCGGCAGCGAATGATTTTGCTTGTAATTTTACGAGTGGATGTCTGCTGCACATAGGTTTATTACTCAAATTTCTAAGCGAAATCGCACAATGACACTACAACAAAAGTTATATTATAAAAATTATCACAGAGCTACTAATTTTGGGTGTAGGTATAAGTAAATCAATTTTGTAAATAAACCGAGTAGGTATACAAATATTTGTCATGTGCATGATAATTATAACCAGAAACATGGGGATCCATTTTAAATTTTAAGTTTTCAACAGTATCATAATTAGGGCTCAACACAAACATTTGTTTCAATGCGAGGATCGAACCCGCGGGTTTTTCCCCAAAGTCGGCTCTCATTTCTCTAACCAATTGGTCCACGGAGGATGTCAATTAAATATATTGTCTCTTTCAGGCGTGGGTTCCCTAGTTTGGGTGCTAACTTCGGAGCTCTTCGAAGACGCGACGCGTGGCATCGGGATCTGCATATCAACAGTCCTGTCCTACATTTCACTATTCCTCATGACTTACTACTTCGAGCAAATGCTATCCGTGATCGGTCCATCAGTAACATACTGGATTTTTGCCATAAATACTGTGATATTTACCCTGTTTATACAGTTCTGCATTCCTGAAACTAAAGGGAAGAGCTTCTCGGAGATTCAAGTGGCATTGGGTGCTACCAGGATTGAAAAGAGTGGTACCGACGAAAAGACTCAGTGTTGAACTTTGCTAAGACTATTTTTATTAAGTGTTGTGTGTACATAGATTTAAATAATTAAGTGATATACCTATTATAATTAAATGGTAAAAGAGATATACAAATATCCGCCTATAAATTTGTATACTTTATGATATACTGTTTCTTAAGTACAGACATCAATTATGAAGTTATAGTTGTTTATACAAAGTGGGAAAATCTTCAGTTTCCTTGTTCTAAGTTCACGCCTTTAAAACATTGAGAGCAATTATCGGTATATTGTTTATCGTCGGGTTTGCTGTAGTATTATTATCAGGCGCAATGTATGACGATGAAAATAACATCCTAATGAATTTCAGGTATTGTTAACATATAATTCTGTATAGACGATATACTATAATCCTCTTAAATAACTTTTCAAATAAAATTAGAAATAAGTAAAGGTTCTATATTTCCACAAGCTGTTTCACAATGCTTCTGTACTTTACAACTATTGGGATGGTTATAAATGAAAATATATGATGGAAAGCAAATATGTCTAAGATTTTAACAGTGATAAACACAAGAAGGTATTGAAAAACGAAATATGTATAATTGTAAACGTGTATAATGTAAATTGAAATTAATTCGTATAAAAGTCGTTTGTTTGACGAAAATCGTTACAAAGTCGGTCTTGTTTTGTATACAACATTTTATTATCTATACTGTAAGCACAATAAATATGTATTTGATAATTATGTGTCTGTTAGAGTGTAATAGAAATAATAATTACAAAAGAACATCTGAAAACAAAAGCTGTGCATACCTCAAAGGGATGCATTGGGGACGTAAACTGAAGCTATATTAAACTTGAACCAAAGAACCTTGTTAGTAAACTCAGATGAACGAAGCATTAGTTTAGTCGAAGGCTTTAGAATTGACGCGGTTATTTTGACTATTGATTTGACCATAATATTGAATTATGGTTATAATACGATGGTTGCCTAGCCCTCTATGCAATTTTGTGTTTATTAACAAAGTCGTGAATACCTCGCTATGCAATTAATCCAGTCAATTATAAAGCCTTAGAATAAAGTTAATCTTTCGCTCATCCGAGTTTATTAATAAGGCCAAAAATATATGCGGTATTAAAATCCCTCTTGGTTTTGAGGAGTTACCTGCATCTTCAAAGGGCTATTGATAATTATTCTAATATAGGACTTCGAAGCTTTATTGGAATTGTAAATACTTCTTTCTTGCTCATTCTTTAAGTATAACATTTTGTGGAAATTGGGTTTGACTACACAAAGTCAAACTTTGTGTATAATATTTTTATTTAGCGCGTGATTTGGGATAAATATGACGATTTATTGACTGATAAATAGATTAATATATGTTAAGAAACAAATTAAATAGACATTTTTAATAAATATTAATAATTATAATGCATTTTATCCTAAGTACGAGTTTTATTGGTGTTCCTTTTCATAAAAATGGCGTATATATTATGATCTAGTCATTTCATATTCAGCATCGTACAACTTATATCTTAAAATTCAATGGCATACAGATAATACATACATACATAAAGTCACGCTTTTTTCCCCGAAGGGTGCGGGCGGAGGTGCAACCAGGCCACCCACATTTCGTTTTGTATGTACCGTCCCACGATGTGATAGGGGGCGAGTCTATTGCCATATCGGGCACAAATTCCTGACTCCACGCTCATAATGAATAGAAACAACCCATTTTTATTTTGCCCGACCCGGGATTCGAACCTGAGACCTCAGCTTTGCAATCGTACCGTAGTACGACTACACCACCGAGGCAGTCGAAAAAAACTTAAGTAAAAAAACTTCGATCAAATATAAAAAAAGGTATTGGCATATTACCATCGGATACTATATTTAAAAATGAATTGTCCATAAAAGATGCATTTTAGAAAAAAATATTGTCGTAGCAGGAAAACTTAATCACTTTAGGAATAATGAGGTGCTGATGTTTTAAAGTATTGTGCGACAGCTTCCGTGGCGCACTTGGTTAGACGCCGACTGTGAAACGAGAAGCCGCCGGTTTGATCCCCGCACCGACACTAAAGTTTGTGCGATCCACAGATATTTGTTTCGGGTCTGTGTGTCACAAACACACACGGTCTCACAAAGACCGAAAAGTCTCCCGTAGTTCCTGATACCCACGACACAAGACTTAAACTGGGTTCAGCACTATATATGTGAC
This sequence comes from Theretra japonica, assembly GCA_033459515.1. NCBI lineage: Eukaryota > Metazoa > Arthropoda > Insecta > Lepidoptera > Sphingidae > Theretra > Theretra japonica. The sequence continues at coordinate 2,360,797 of CM065928.1, forward strand.
TGTTGAGTGTATGAGTGTTAAGGAATCGGCAACGGTTGTGCCCGTTATCCCGTGAAAGCAATAATTACGGTCTATAAACTTATAAGTATCATAATAAATGAATTTTCACACACTAATACATTATTGTATCGAATTAACCATTGTTGTATGTTTATTTATAATAACATTTCAAAGCTTAACGCTTGCATCCCCTAAGGGGTGGGCAGAGGTTTCACTACTGCTACTCGCGTTTTGCTGGCTATTTTCCGTCCATAGATGTGGTACTAGATGGCTGTACTTTGGCGGCTACAAACGATTCATATCAATTCCCATGAGACGTTTCTTATCAGCAGATGTGTATACTTTAGGGCTTAGGCTGATAGTTTTTTATTGAAAGGTAATAGACATAGCTAGTTACCAATTATATATATTTTTTTGTAATTATATTCGTACATACATACATACATACATAAACACACGACTTTTTCCCAGAAGGGGTAGGCAAAGGTGCTACCAGAATACCCACGTTTCGCCTGTATATTCCGTCCCACGATGTGATAGGGGGCGGGCCTATCGCCATATCGGGCACAAATTCCTGACTCCGGTGAATAGAAAAATCCATTATCACTTTGCCCGACCCGGGATTCGAACCCGAGACCTCAGCTTTGCAATCGTACTGTAGTACCACTACGCCACCGAGGCAGTCGTAATACAAGAAATTATATTCGTAATACAAGAAAAGACTGGACATTTCTAAATATATAGATAACGATCAATAATAAGTACGTCTGCACTTATATATAGATGGGAATGGTTGGTTCATTGTTTATAATAATCACTAGCGTGTAATTATTTCACGTGATTCACGAGGTAGTTAAAAAAACTCTCGTTTTTAATATAGTGTATTGAAACCATCTAATTTTGGAACAGTTATTAAATTTGAAATGTTTCGTACATTTTATTTGTTTCCATTACAATAAATGGAATTAATTGTATGAACAATTGTACCATTGTATTTGCTTCCATTAAAATAAATGGAATTAAATGATGAAATTAAGATTTTTTATGTATCTTAGTTTTGTTGCGCGGATAATAAAAAATTAAGCGCTCGTAGGAAATACCAAAATCTGCAGAAGAGAATCTGAAATTAACGTTTATTGTTTTTATTTGTGTTATTATAATGTGTGGTTTTAGTGGTTGAAAATGTTGAAAGTGCCAGTGTATCTGCGAAAGCAGTTGTGGGTGTCGAGCTGCGGTAAGTAAAAATTAATTATACCTACAATCTTAGTCCTCTCCCAAGTATCTTAACATTGACCTGTTGGAAGCGGCCCGCATCCAGCGACTTCCTGCAACTTTAACCAGGTATTCCGTCCATCTTGGGGAAGACCAATGTTCAGTTGCCTTCCTGTGGCTGAAGAGAGAGAGAGTTAAATCTTGCTGATTTCGTCAGATTTGGCATAACGGCTTGGGATTTCATAAGCTCTGTCTGCATTATTTGACTTTTCGCCAGTCTAGTATCAGAAATTACCCAAATGCCTCATTTACAGGCGATAGGGTTCACCCAAAAGTTGTTTGAACAACATAACACTCGTAAAGATTGCAGAAATTCGCTAGGGACAAACTCATCAAACAAATCATTTACACTCTTGGAAAAGTCCTTTCAACAGTGGAATTCTCGTGCTTATGATGTTTTTTTTATTACAATGAATGGTGAGATGAGCTTGCCAGTCGCCTGATGGTAAGTGTTACGACTGATCAGACAGGAGCAAAACCAAAGAACACCATGAATTACAAAGCAATGCTCGACATCCCACTGCCCTCGCCATCCTGAGACATAAGGTGTTAAGTCTCATTGTCCAGTAGTTACTCTAGATACAATGTCTTTCAAAGCGGAACACAATGCCTGTTTTTTACCTGGGGATAATCTTCTTGGGTCCCTGTTCACCTTGGGGATGATAAACAGATTATGCCGTATTTTTACCGGCTAAAAACCCTATGATCACCTTTAGCACAAATAGGCGACTTCGGGATCTCACGAAGAACACACCAAGACATATGAGAGACCTACCACCAGTGATATTATAAATAACTATATTTGTTTTATTTGCAGTATATATCGGCCAGATACTATGCGGATACACAGGAGCCTGGTCATCGAATATTATTATAAAACTGCAAGATCCGGCACAGACGCCGTTGCCCGAAGTAGTGACTGACTATGAGGCCTCTCTAATAGCTTCTTTAACTTTTCTTGGTTTGGTTGGTATGTGTTTTTTATTGTTAAAATATATTCAAAAATTACAGTCCATTGTTAAAGTATCTAATGGAACCCTTTGCTCACCATAGCGATTTCTTCATCCTTAAAAACGGTAATATCAACGATACCTAAAATATTGCTATTTTTTAATAGTACCATAAAATTATTAATATGTGATGTGAATTTTAATCCAGATGATTTTTTCTGGCAGCCTTAGCAGTACAGTTAGTTCATAAGCTTGCTAAAAATGATACGTCGCGAGTTCGAGCTCACACCAAACTAATGTTTTTGTCCACAGATGCTTTCAATATTGGTACTATAAGTGATTGTGATTAGTTTGTTCCGTGTGTAGTTCGTAGTAGTAATCGTTTCTAGTTTATTATCAATCCAATCCAATCCATCAGCCAAAGGAAGTCCACTGCTGAACATAAGCCTCTCCTAATAATTTCCACAGTGACCTGTTGGAGGCAGCCTGCATCCAGCGACGTTCCGCCGTCCGCGACCTTTACCAGTTTCTTATACTTGAATCTATTTATGTATACTCAACCTGGACTGCACCTAGTTTTATATCATTAGTAGACATTTTGTGGATGGATGACTGACATGACTGGATGCAGGCCGATTCCAACAGGTCAATATGGAGATCCTTGGAGGAGGGCTATGTTCAGCAGTGGACTTCCTGTGGCTGAAGAGAGAGAGAGAAAGAGACTTTGTGGTGCCAGTATAAATAAAATGCTTAGCATGAAGGCAGACACATTAGAGCTTGTTATTGTATATACTTTCAGGTCCGTACATTGCCGGATACCTATCCAATGCGAACGGTCGTACACCATGTTTGATCCTGGGTGGTATGATTGGAGTCATATCCTTCCTGCTCAAAGCGCTGGCGACGAATGTATCCATGATCTTCGTCGGCAGAGCTCTGGTCAGTCAGTCAGTTGGGATTATTTTCGTCATAAATCTAGTCTACATAGCTGAGATTTCGTGAGTATTAATAATTTGTGAGAATAAATAATAATAATATAATAAATACACAAAACTGTCACATACATAGTCCTGACTCTATATTAAGATCAATTAAGTCTTGTGTCGTGGGTATCAGACACTACGAGAGAGTTTTCGGTGTCACATACACGCAGACCCGAAGTAAATACTTGTGGTTCAGATAAACATTTATCTCAGTGCGGGGATCGAACCCGCAGCCTCTCGTTTCATAGCCGGCGTCTAACCAACCGCGCCACGGAGGCTGTGAGGCTGAGGATGGCGTTAGATATGGTGAGACTAATAGTAGAAACGCCTGTTCATAAACACGAGCAAAACCATTCGGATGTTACTTGCTAAGCATTTTTACTACACTTTATTTTTACGGCACTACGCCTGTCACCCCGAGATGTAAGATGTTCTGTTTTAAAATATTGGAATGATGTACATATTTTAAAGAAAAATTAAGGGCTATGTTTATAGCACAAATATTTATGATTGTAAGCTTTATGGTATATTTAAATAAACCACTGTTCATCTAAGATGTTTTATAAAACGTCTATGCTCCTCATCCAACTGAATCATGGAGACAATTTATTTTATTGTGATTAACAAAATTTCCTTTCTGTTGAATGATCGAAAACCCCCGGTTATGCCAAAATCGCTCTGTAATTTTTAAGACATATCTTGCGGGGAGGTTAGACTATGTGTGTGATTGTTGCACATATTTACTCATATCTAATAGTAATCTAGGCCATATACGTCCCACTGCAGGGACAGGCTTCTTCTACAATGAAGGAATCGATTGAGAGGGGTTAGGTTAATAGTCTACCACACCGTTCAAGTACGTTTTGGTAGACTTAACATTCTATAGAAACTCTTAAAAATCTCTATGGTGCATACCATCTATGTTTGAGTATTCCTTCACCGTTAATTTTGTTTTCTCAGATCAACAAACATAAGAGGCATCCTCTTGGTCGGCACCGGTGTAAGTAACAGCCTAGGCATGGTCATCGCTTATGCAGTGGGCGCTAACATGACCTACGCTGGGACTTGCAATTTCGGCCTTGGTCTTGCAGTCATGTACACAGCTTTGGCATTCTTCCTGCCTGAGTCACCGACTTACTACGTTTTGAAAGGTATGTTGTATAGTTTACATATTCAACTTTTGCTATTCGTAAGTATCAGGCGCCAGGACTTGTACCGAATGGACTCCGCTAAGCGTTAAAAGGCCACGTGGTAGGCGCAGGAGGTGGAAATATGACTAAGATAATTTCAATACTAACTGGCGGAAGAAAGCCTTGGATAGAGAGGTGTGGAAGAAGGAAAGGTAGGCCATGACCAGCCTGCAGTGGGAAAGTACAAGGTAGAAATACAAGCTCCAGGTGACACCACCGGCTTAAGTTTAACCGTGTCGTCTGTCTGCCTTGTGTTTGGTCTAATATTTTGTTATATTTTGATACTGGCATCAAAAATTAATTACAAGCATCTGGTGGCAAGCGCAAAAAAGTGCGTGGTGGCCTGTTGGCAAATGGACCAGACGCGGCAGCCAACATGTTCATGGTGTTGCGGGTTCAAATGCCCGGGGCACACCTTTGTCTTTTCCCTGTCATGTGTGCATTGATAGTCAATCACCACGCACTATAACGATGATGGAAAATATCTTGAGAAAATCCGCATACCATAGCGAGTTGTAAGATTTTTTATGGTACGTAAAGTCCGCTAACCCGCACTAGGCTAGCGTGGTGGACTTTAACCCCTCTCAATCGTACTTACGATTGTAGAGGAGGCTCGTGCCCTGCAGTGGGATGTATATGGGCTAATACAGTACAGTGCAGTTAGAGTATCAACCAGCGTGGGATGTGCATCTCTCGCCGGGCCATACAATCTTGACTGGATTGTATCCAGTCTTTGTAAGATATAAGATATAAATATAAATATACAGGGAGCGCAGGAAAATGGCGCACTTGCTCAGTTGGATACAAAGGCATAATGTTAATATGATAATAAATAAATAATGTTTGGAAAATACCTATCCGTTTTGGAGTTATGACCTTATAAAGTTTTAAGAATTACCACCACCTTTTCGAATAAAACTGGTTGGGATGGGTAAAGCACAAGATTTTAACATATACGTATTTTTTCGTTTCGTCGTTTATTAAATAGTTAACGAAATAAACAGTGTAAATCATTTTGAACAATAACAAAACTTCATAGACTTCGCCTTAATGTTAATCTAGACGTAATCACGATTTACTGAAATGTATATTAGCAAGTGCGCAGTCTTTTACAATCGAGAGTACGATTGACAGTGGTTAGGCGATATAGTCCACCACATTGGCCTATTTGAACCCGCGCTCACCGTGAACATATCGCAGGCCGCATCTAGTCCATACCAACAGGCCAACACGCTCTAACGTTTTGTCTATTACTTCTGTTGCGTGATTCAACACACGTTTATTAACGACGCACGAATCCGATGTTCAAGATCAAAATTAGCTTATCATTCAAATTTAATCACTATCGTGTACGATAAGTATGGAATTAACAACATTATTGCTTGAGTGCGGATTATACAGATAGATTGTGATACAAGGCTTTGGGATTAAAGGCCGCGTAATATGCCATTATACATCTTAATTTCCTTAAAATGATAAAGATATTTTTCCTTTTTTTGCTATACAATCGTCGCTAGTTGACAAAATGTTGCCGGAGTGTGTAGGAACTGGGCAGGCCATGTGATTCGAATGCACCCGGATCGTTGGGCAAATATAGTCACCCGAAGGGTACCTGATGGTCGACGACGCCACGGGAGACCAAAAAAACTGTGACGAGACGACCTGGATGCATTAATAAAATAAGTATATAAAAATAAATAAATGATATGATGTAAATGTAAATAGTTTATATCCACAAAGACACACATACTTACACACTCACACATACACATATCCACACACACACACCCACACACACTTACACTCATACTTTCTTGGCTGTTTATATTTAGATTTTAGATTTTGTCACATTATTTTATCCCGTGAATTTAACTCTCATATTTTATGAAACCTATGAAAGCTAATGTTATAAGGAGGGCCTAATAAATGCGACACAGTTACAACTACTGCAGTTATTATGGCAACATTTTTATTGTTACATTCTTTGTTGGTTCAGAAATAAACTTTATTTATTTTTTATTTTTTTATTAGAGCCCATGTGGCCTGAAATTTCCCTTGAGCGCGTGCTCCGGAGGGAGAGGGGGGAGACGTCTGCCCAGCAATGGGATGAAATAGGTTGATTTAGAAAAAAGAGTGTAAAAAGCCATATACGCTGATTTACCCATCGAATGCGTGTTAGATTCCATTTTCTCACCATATCTCGGGCATTACTTATTCTAGTTTTTTTTTATTTTGTTGGTTGTGACCATAGGCATCCAGTAGTCGCAGTATGTGTTTTCTTGATAAACATAAGCAGTTTTATAAATCAGATAACCTCAGACAGATGCGTAAGGGAAATCAGTGCATGTATTGATAATTATATGACAGCTGTCGTATATCAATGGTTTCTTGCCATAATGTAGAGCAGTTAATATTTGAGTACATCGTAAAATGAATATCCTACAATCGACAAAAGTAGTGCAATTCAAATGTAGTTAACTCTATTCAAGTGCGTGGTGGCTGGTTGGTAACGGACCAGACGCGGCTGCCTACATGTTCAAGGTGGTTGCGGTTTCAAATCCTAGGGCTCACTTCTGACTTTTTGGAGTAATGTACTTATGTATTGATAGTCAATCTCCACGCACTATAACGGTGAAGGAAAACATCGTGAGGAAACCTGCGTACCATAGCGATTTGTATGTAAAAGTCCGCCAACCCGCAATAGGCCAGCGTGGTGCACTATATGGCCTAACCACTCTCAATCGATTGTAGAGGGGGCCATTCCCTGCAGTGGGACGTATATGGGCTGATACAGATATAGACAGATAAGTCTATTCACTTAAGGCCGAATGTCGAAAAATTCCAATAATCACTAAATTATCTTAAATAAGGCAGTATAATTTGCTAGAACAACATGAATTTAGTCGCCATGTCAATTCGCTCTCCCTTCGGTGGACTCAAATCCCTTGAAAATAATTTATGATAATAACTTAGGGATTATCGGAATTTTCCGACTTTTGGATTTCAGCAAATAGATCATATTCATGTTTTTTTTTTTGGTTTTCAAGTGGGTAATGTTTTTACGTTTTTTGGCATTGTAAAAATTAACTGAGTAGGTAAATTTTTTTCAGCTAATAATTTTAACAACAATTTAATAAACGCATTTTAAATTTACATAATTCATGTAATAGTTGTGAAATAGAATATGAAGTGTATTGATAAGATAAGATAGAGTGAAGTACATAAATTAGATATCATACTTAAGATTAAAACCATTTTTAATAACTTCTGATCACACTTGAAGGCAGATTAATTTTTTATAGTACTCAGATATTCCGTGCACTGATAGTTTTAAGCACACAAATATATTTTTTAATTATATTATGTATCATCCATCCATCAGCCAAAGGAAGTCCACTGCTGAACATAGGCCTCTCCTAATGATTTCCACAGTGACCTGTTGGAGGCAGCCTGCATCCAGCGACGTCCCGCGACCTTTACCAGGTCGTCTGACCATCTAGTGGGTGGACGTCCCACGCTGCGCTTTCCGCTTCGTGGTCTCCATTCGAGAACTTTTTGGCCCCATCGGCCATCAGTATATTATATATCATATTATGTATAGATTACCTATATTTTCTTCTCAATTTTTACAAGTAATTACAGTGTTACGTGGAATAACATAGTAATAACAAATCTATTTCTACGCAACCAAAAACTTACATAATGGAACAGAAAAACATTGGAGCCTTAATTTACGTAAAGAATTGTTTTTCTAGGGGGCTGCGCTCTTCCATATCAATGAAGGTATTTTGACATATTCAGGTTGATATTGAAATATGGTATTTAATTTTAACCACATGTTCCCAGCCACCCCAGGTAATATTGTAGCTAGTTTGAATAAAAAAAACTGCCTGCTAGTTTTGTCAGAAATCGCGATTTTAGTTTTCAAGACCTTTGATCAACCCGTATAGGAACTATTCTTTTCACTGTTCAAGTTCCCAAACCGAACTGAAGTACAGCTAAGCGGTAAAAATGCTCTTATCTATAAGGGGTTGCCAAAACTCGTGAAAACTAAAATCATGATTTTTGACAAAACCTCATCTCTGATTTTTTCAAATTTTGTACAATGTCACTTGGGGTGATGAGAAACATGGGGATTAAATTAAGTAACATACGCCCGAATACTCAAACGCTACCAAAATATTATGTTGCACTTAACTACGCATAAATGTACTGGCTAAGCAGGACGCGGGTAGTTAAGTGAAACTTACTATTTAAATGGCGTTTGAGTATTCGGGCGATAATATGTCTATATCATCCAGTATAATAAAGGACCCCGTGATTAAAGTTGAAATAAAACTATTATCATTAACTTTATTACACACAAAATTTGTCGATAGGGGAACAAAACCGCGGCCTCTTTCACAGCCAGTGACCAACATTTGCATTGTGGACTTTATATTGAAAATATAAAGACTATGATGAAAATATATGCTGTTGGTTGGACGCCAGCTGTGGAACGAGAGGCCGTTCAATACCCGCACGTAGACAAAAGTATGTGAGAGCCACAAGTATTTGTGTCAGGTCTGGGTGTTTGTGGGACCAAAATGTCTCTCGTAGTTCCTGATACCCAGGACACTAGAGTAGAGTCAGGACTATGTGTGTGACTGTTGGGATGTATTTAGTATTATTTATTTATTTATCTTTACAGGGCAAGAAGATAAAGTGAAGGAATCACTAACAGCCCTAGGAAGGGAAAATGAGATCAACGATATATTAGCAACGAAGACAGAGGAGCCAGGAGTCTTCGAAGCCTGGGCGGAGATCTTCAGCGTGAAGAGCAACAGGAATGCGATGTTCATCACGCTAACCTTGATGGTGATGCAGCAGATGAGTGGGGTGATGGTGGTGATACTGTTCGCCACGTCGATCTTCGATCTGGTGCACTCTTCAATTCCATCTCAAGTGTCTACTATCATTATTGGCGCCACTCAGCTGGTCGCTAGTTGTATTACCCCAATATTTGTGGAGAGAGCTGGAAGACGTGTGCTATTGTTGATAACAACAGCGTTATGTGGATTGAGCTTGGTGGGTACATTACTAAGTTAAATTATATGTTGCGGGAAATAGTTAAAAGTACTTTTATTGTTACTGTTTATAAATATATTTTGAAAATTATTATAATCTAGCTGTTCGTCAACAGAGAGATGTCAAGCGAATCACCCCGTCACTGGTCACGTGTCGCCTTATATATTAAAATGTGACGTTTGAACAATGGGTAATGGACACGTAATGTGTATTAGTCTCTTCCAATATCACCTTCAGGAATTTATGAATAAATATGAATAATTTATTTACCAATATGATATTAATTGCTGTCTAGGAATGCAAATCAGTGTCCAGTGCCTTATGTGCATTACACCGTGTTTTACATAGGAATCGTCGGGTGAAGGACGTGGGTACAGCCCGCATAACTACTAATATAATATATTAGTGGGTTATTTACTAATATAATAGATTTAGACAGTAAAGGATTCAATTACGAGAATTCAAATATGACTTAGGTCATAATCAAACTCCCTGGCCTTTTTTTTTCCTATGGGGGAAAATCCTCACTGGATACCCGACTATCCAAAATAGACCGGGCATGCCGGACTCCTACCGGCTAAAAACCCCATGTCTCCATATGCACTTGAGAGGCACTTTGGGACCTCAAAATGAACACGCCAAAGTGCCTCCAGTGCGCGACATAAAGCCACTACGCAGGAATAAAACAATAAAATCCACAACGATACTAGGTGGTAGAAACGGGACGATTTCTACCACGACCGTTTCGTCTCCGCCTCCAAGCGGGATCGGCTCTTTCGCGATCACGCTCCGTAGCCTCTTTCTGAAGCAAAACTCCCTGGCCTAGTGCGTAGAAGCTTACAAGCACTTCAAATATCATTTTTGAAAGGATCTGAATACCATGCAGGGTTTCCTAGGAAGTTACTTTTAAAGTGCCTGGTTATTGACAATATGCATACTATGACTCCAAAATGTACAGATGTGAGTTACAACCACCAAGTTGGCGATAGCTTATACTTATACATACATATACATACTTATGTACCTAATTAAATTATTTCAGATAGCGCTCGGCATCTACTTCTATCTCGAACACATTCGTCACCCAGTAGCAGAGAGCATAGGATTGCTGCCTTTGATTTCTCTCATTACCTTCCTCATGAGTTACAATTTCGGTAAGCATACGATAATCCCTAACGTTTATCTTCCGAAATCTGTTTGTTCAATATTTAGGTAAGTAAATATGACACGAAATGACTTTATATGACACGACGATAACACAATCTGATATCGATATTTGCGCTATATTTAGGCACTAAACAATCCTGCCTTTCGTATCTAATTTACACATCGTAAATTGCCCAATCGTCCATGACCATCTACAACGCTTGAATCATAGATGAGTTGCCGGCCCTTGAAATCAGGAGGGGAGAGGGAAGGAAAAAAAGATGGGAAGAGGAAAGGGGCATGGCATCCGGCAATTTTACTCACCGCACTGAAACGCGACAACAAAGCTGTCGCTTCACGTCGATTTCCTGCGAGACAGTAGTACTACCCCGGACGAGCCTGCCTATTCTTGCTGAGTCATGACTGACAACAGCGTGGCGTCTACCACATGTGAATTGTTTTTTTTTAAGCATAGCCCGACTTAGGAATCAAACAGAAAATGGTTCGTTCATACTGCCAGTAGAACAACGGTGCCATTTTTTTTTACAAACTTTTTTCCTTTTTTTGCAGGCTATGGCATAATTCCCGGAGCCTTCACCGGCGAAATGTTTGACTCGAAAGTGCGTGGTCCTGGATCAGTCTTCTCAATCACAGTGAGCTGGGCGGTGGGATTCGCGGTCTCCTCAACCTACACCCCCATGGTGAAAGAGTGGGGTAGCTACACCACGTTTTGGTTGTACTCTGGAGTTTGTTTCAGTGCTTTTGTATTCACTGTTGTGTTTGTGCCAGAGACTAAAGGCAAGAGCCTGTTGGAGATACAGGAGATGTTAAGCAAATAATTGAATAATTACTAAATTCGAACATAGTCCTGGCCCCATATTTTGATACAACTGTTGTGTCATGGAAATCAGAAATTGTGAGAGACTTCAGGCTTAACACATCTAGATTGGAAACAACATATATTCATGGACCACATAAACATATGTGCCGGCCTGGCGCCGCTTGGATACAGCATCTTCTTTTACATCCGGCGTTCAACTAACCGTAGGCTTTTCAAGGAAAGGATATTTTTTAAATAAAATATCCTATTGTGCTATTTTTGAGAGTTTTTTAAAAAAAATCTATGCGACTTTTTCAAGAGTTCGACGTTCCACTGATAACTTTACGGAAGCGCAATCGTTGTTCTAAGTCAAAAATATTATCTACGAGTTTTATCGTGTTGTCGACTTTTTCACATTATCGACATTAAAACACACAGAAACACAATCCATGTTTTATGCTAGTGTTTTAATAGTTTGTGTATAGGAATGGGTTAAAAGATAAGTAATGTTTGAGGTAAATGAAAATAGATTTCGACAATTATTATAATAATTTATTGTTTCTTGTGTTAACTCTTAAGATTAACGGGAGCGGATAACCTTTATATGTGATCTGCTTAGAATATGAATTAAGGGACGAACGGAATCCATTTTATACAACTTCTGCTTTTTTTTATAAATGTGCAATATTTAAATGTCAAGATCAGTAAAATAAATTATTTCAAAAAACTAAAAATAAAATTAAAGTACCTAAAAATAAATTTATTTTATTTCGCATAAATCTTTATCAACTTTCCTGCCCAAAGCCGTTTGAATTTCGGCGAAAGTCCGTCCTTTGGTTTCAGGTATGAAGATAGCAATAAAGAGAATAGTGAGTATGCAGTTAGCAGCGAAGAACCAGTAGGTCCCAGCTGGCCCCAGGGACAACGTCAGGGCCTCGAAATATTTGCCTGTAAGGAACGAACCACCTGAAGCTACCACGACGCCGACGGTGACTCCCATGGCACGAGCTGGACCATCGAAGAGTTCGGCTGTCAGCATCCAGATTATCGAGGCTAGACCTGAAACAACAGCAGGTACTTAAAAAATCGCCAATAAAGAAACTGAATATGGTAAAAATATGTCGTATGAAAGAGTGGACGATAAGAAAGTTAATTAAATGTGTATTGTTGCAGACGTTCTTAGGCTTACTATCAGGTGGCCCGTTAGCTTGTTTGTATCCTCAGAGCTATATAATAAAAGGATTTAATGCAGTCCCTGGTTAGACAAATTAATATTGTTTTTTTCTAATAATTATTAGCCGGAGTCTGGAATTTGTGCCAGATAGGGTCGCCCCCTATCACATTGAGGGAGGGAACACAGGCACAACAACAAACAAGGCGCAACGTGGGTGTCTTGATAGCACCCCTGCCTACCTCTTCTAGGAAAAAGGCGTGAGTTTATGTATGTATATTAATTGACGCAAAATATTACCTGCATTGTAACTAAAGATATCAAGTATCAACGATATAAGAGGCAGGTAGTTCATGAAGCCCGTCACTTCGCCATTATTCTGAAGGTGGTTGAAGAACACTCCTAAACCAATCTGGAAGAAATAAAACATCTAAAGTAAAGTAATTACATAAATCATCTAATATCTGAGAGGGATCCTTGTTCATTTGCGCCCTGAGTACCGGCTGGAATTCTAGTCTTGGCGACTTTTTCTGTGGCGTATGTTGGGAGAGGCCTATGTCCGGCAGTGGACTGCAACGTGCAGATCATGATTTCATTGTTTTGTTTATAATTTTACTGCATAGGAAAATTAACACAACCAGTAAAATAATTAGTAAAATCAAATTGTCGCTTCTCACCAAACCAACGGCCATTCCAGTTAAAGAGCTGATCAATATTGGTTTTCTCCCAAATCTGTCGGTCAGTAACGTGGTACAGAAACAGCCAAGCAGTTGTGTGCATCCTATTGCTACGGACGATATTTCAGGACTGATGTCTGTTTTGGTCGATTGGAATATGGTTTGCAAGTAGAATGACACAGCATTAGAACCTGCAACAAAGATTCACTTTACGTAAATAAACTCACGCCAAAAAATATACATTATTATGTAAATTAAAACGCAAAGAGGTACGATCCAAAAACACTCTCTTCACTTTATTTGTCATCAATCTCTTCAATCTGTTGGGTTACTATTGCACCGAATTTGATCTTTCATGTGCAAGTGGTTTCTTTGTTTTCTATAGGACCGCCTGAGACGTGTTTGACCGACTTCAACACTAATTATTTGGCTATAAATCCTTTTTACCTTGCGTCCATCTATTAAGATGATCAAACTACTTTTTTAGGGCCCATTTGGGACTGAGCAAAATGTGAATGTAATGCATCCAGATTATTTGGCTGTGCTGCTGAAAGGGTCCCGGATACTTGCCAATAAATAGCCAATTTATTACCTAGTTCTAAGCGTGTTCATAGCTCTATACTCATTTAAAGATATTGCAGTAAAAAGTTTTTGGATTCACGACGCTGCCTCTTCTCCTGAAGCCTCGTTTTAGTCATACCAACCTGTTATTTCGAAGCCGACACCCAAAAGTATGACTAGTATAAGAGATTTGATCACTATTCTGTCGTTAAAAACATCTATTATATTAGCTTTCACGTTGACATTCGTGGAATACTCCTTTATCTCTTCTTTGGCTATTACCTCTGATCCACGCAATCGGTTCAGGGTATGCAATGATTCGTCCAGTCGTCCTGTAAAGAAACATGTATTTGTTATCTACATTCTACCTTGAAGCCTGACAGGTTTTTATAGTGATACAACTAAAAGACCAACGGCCTTATTCATAGACAAATTTAAAACCTATTTCAGTTATAGAATGTTCACGGATAAGTTCTTCGCTGTCGAAGCTGTCTGATTATGGAACGTGCTCCCCGTCGTGGTGAGACAGGCTCAAAGCTTGTCATCATTCAGAAAGTTGGTGAAAAAGCAATACTTTTCTCAGTGAAAAGTTATAGCTTATTACCACTTCCTCCATTCAGTTCTATTGGTGTTTTATACTATATATTTTATGTGTACTTTGTGGTGTTCAATAAAGTGTCGTGTATCTGTGTTTGTAAGACCGAGTATGTGAGATTACGGTCTTAACATTATCCTCCATTTATTTCTTTCCGACTCATCCACCCATGAGGCTGGAAATATCGTGAGGAAATCAGCATACCATAGACATTTTATTTTTTTCCGCCAATCCGCAATAGCGCGGCGTGGTAGACTATGCTGACGCTGAGCTCAGCAGTAGGTTTGTATTGGTTGAATCATGACTTACCTTTGGTATACAAGTAATATGGAGTTTCAGGCAGGAAGAACAATGGGACACTGACTCCAATAATGATGCACAGAATGATGAGGTTCAGGTGGAAATAGCTGACGTACGGACCGACAGTCAGCGTGATCATCATGCCGAGAGCTGACATGATCTGCGTGATAGTGCCTAGGGCGCCTCTTATTTCTTTCTGAAATTATAAAAGTTACAGTAAATTTCTTTTATTAGATATTTAGTACTTAATTGGGTGTATGGAGCTTTTTTTGTAGGTGATTTAAGCATGATACCCGGAGGTAGGTTTTTTTATACATGTACTTATTGGCACAACAAAGAAATTTGTGTACAGTGTTTTAGATACACATATTTTATCGGCTATAGATGGTCATTTCGACACAATTATGCCGGTCTTTCAAAAACAAATACACATATTATTACGACGGGTTTTCTACAATCTTTTAATATACTTATCTTTAAGGATACGTAGATCCTTACCAAATCCTACCAGCGGTTTAGGGTTCCCGACAATCTGGCTCGAAAGTGCTATCGTTATATCATATCGGTTCATTACGAGACAGTAGTACCCAATTGAAATTCATCCATTGGTATTGTAAGACGTTCTATGGTACGTTAAGTCCGTCAACCTGCACTAGGCCAGGGTGGTGGACTGTATGCCCTAACCCATCTCGATCGTACTTTCGATTGTAAGGGAGGCCCTGGTCCTGCATTGGGATGAATATAGGCTGACACATTGACATTGTTACTTTATCGCTTTATCGTTAATCATAAACTCACGCTAGCAATTTCAGAAGCATACGAAGACACGACAGAAAGGGTGAGTATGTCCGAAAACCCGGACAGGGCTCGTGCCACGAGTATCATCCAGACTTCAGTGGCGCATAGATGGAACAAGTACGTAGTCGCACGTGGCAAGGCGATCAACAGAACACCGGTCTTCCGTCCAAATGTGTCCATTATGTAGCCACTGATGAATATCACTGGAAGATAAGTAATAATCATGTTTCGGTAGACGTCTATGTCCAGCAGTGGACAGCAACGGGCTGATGATGATAGGTAGACGCAAAATTTTGTGAAGTTCTATCGGTAAAATCAGATCAAAGTCGAGTGAACTACGACACTGCTTATCTTTACCTTCATAATATTAATAATACAATTCGCAGCTCAATTTTATCAAAAATCTTGATGCTTATTTACAGAAACGAAACTTTTGAAGAGATTTTAATACTGAATAAAATTATTTGTATCTTAATATATGCCCCCAATTACACAGGGTAGTGGGTACATCAAGACTGCGACCGAAAAAAACGAGGTGGTAATTTTAGTGACTAAAGACACAATGCAACTAAACATTTCTCAAAAAAAGCGACAGGTTTTTTATAGCAATTTTTTAAATATCATCGTGTTTAGGTGGTAAATACCTAGTTTTTTAAAATTATGATTTAAACCCTTACGTACCATTGTGTCTTTAAAAATAAAAAGGTGGACATTATTGTTTTTGTCAAACGATGTAATTACTACCCAAATACTACTATAAGTAAAAAATTACAACAAAAAAAAAACAATTTTTTGCGAAATTTTTAGTTGCATTGTGTCTGAAGTCACTAATACTACCACCTGGCATTTTCGTTCACAGTCTGGATATACCCAGTATTAATTACATCTTGGATAACAGTCAGCATACTGTAGATAAACTAGTTGAATCTTATCTCTAAGATACAAGCGTGACCTTATCGTGTACACATAATGTATAGAGTAAGATCCCAGGGCCCCCAGACGTTACTTATTTTCTCATAAAAAATATAAATGGGATAAAGTAGTGTTAGTACGTACTTTGAGTGTGTGCATACCTGCTAGTTTGGGACGACGGCCAATTCATAGGTACCAGGTGCTAAAGGTAGATAAATACAGTACTGATTTTTCTTAAATTCTCAATGCTGATTTTTACATATGTTTTAGATAATTTTGTTAAATATTAATAATCATTATTGCCAGACACTTTCCAACGGCGCTTACCCTTACCAGACGCTTTAAAGATTCAAAAAAATAACATATTTTTACTTATAATCTCACTCTTGATTTTTATATAATATGATACTTAGGGAACTATCTGAACATCCCTGGTCAGCAGCCAGACCAGTTGGAGGGGTCAAACATCCCCCCAGACACACATAAAGTGTCGCTATGTGTATAAGCGCGAGGTCATTATTTGTACGCTTGAGTGTGAGAGAGATATCTATATGCCGTTAGAGAAGTAATAAAAATGATTGAGATTTAAGAAGCAAAGGCCATTTAATGTATTGAAAAAAAATGCAGAGTACCAGATAGCATTTATGAAACTCGGCGACATAGACTTATTCAGTGACTTAGAACTGGAGCAAAATGTGTTTAACACTATACAAAAAAATATTTGTGAACTGTACAACGTGGCCGGAATAATTGATGCCCGACTCCAACTCTTCATCAACACTTATATGGTTTGTGACGTATATGAAGAGTTCAATCGCAAAAATGTGAAAAACTTTGATGCAAGTAACTTACCACCATGCAAAAGTGAGCTTTTACAGCAGTTTCGGCGAGCTAATTACATTACTCATCTCTGGAAGAATGCCCAAATGAAGAAAATTAGTATTTTTAGTCCTGACAATAATGGGTGGATGTGGGAAGACAATAAATATCATTTTAACTGGTTCGATGGGGACCAATTGCCGAGCTTTGTCAGTGAATCGCTTCAAGAAGAATCAGGTATTATACTTTAACATTGAATAATTGATATTACCGGGTAAGTCTTTGATTCTTAATTGTGTTATTTTTGTTACAGAAAATAAAAGTAATAAGGATGATAATGAAGATAGTCAATGCCAACATTGGGTTGATGATGACTTATCAAACTTAGACGATGATGACAGTAAAGATCACGCTGAATTGTAAAATGTTCAAACCACAAATAATCCGAAAGAAGAAAGACATGTATAGCGTTGTGTAATTTTAAGATTTAATAAACATGTTTTTTTTAATTAGTAGTATTAATTTTTACTCGATGATATGATAAGATATAAAACATAGGTTAAAGAAACTTATATTTATTATTTATAAAATTTTCTCAACTCAGATCACTTTAAAATACCTTGTAATCTTCAGGTTCGATGCTATTTTGTATGTAACGAATCTTTAATCTCTCTTGATTATATCGAACAGAGCAGAATTTTAAAAGGTATCGTTGTTCCATTGTGTTTACAATATTGATTCTGATAATAGTGCATTACACACCACTGATAATTTTCTTCTTAAATCTCAATCATTTTTATTACTTCTCTAACGGCACATAGATATCTCTCTCACACTCAAGCGTACAAATAATGACCTCGCGCTCATACACATAGCGACACTTTATGTGTGTCTGGGGGGATGTTTGACCCCTCCAACTGGTCTGGCTGCTGACCAGGGATGCTCAAATAGTTTCCTAAGTATCATATTATATAAAAATCAAGAGTGAGATTATAAGTAAAAATATGTTATTTTTTTTTAATCTTTAAAGCGTCTGGTAATGGTAAGCGCCGTTGGAAAGTGTCTGGCAATAATGATTATTAATTTTTAACAAAATTATCTAAAACATATGTAAAAATCAGCATTGAGAATTTAAGAAAAATCAGTACTGTATTTATCTACCTTTAGCACCTGGTACCTATGAATTGGCCGTCGTCCCAAGCTAGCAGGTATGCACACACTCAAAGTACGTACTAACACTAATTTATCCCATTTATATTTTTTATGAGAAAATAAGTAACGTCTGGGGGCCCTGGGATCTTGGACTAGTACTTATGCCAAACATAAACTTGTATTCAACTAAAATAACATTCATAAAGGTATTGTACGATAACCAACTGGTTATCTATGCAAATGTTATAAAGCTGAGGAGCTTGTATGTTTGAACGAGCTAATCTTGGTTATTACTAGTGCGATTAAGAAACACCTTATTTCATTAGATAATACTATTAGGGGAAAGTACGCTGTGAATCCGATACAACCTTCATTGATAAACAAAATAAATAAACGGTCTTACCACTCTCAATCGTACTCTCGATTGTAGAGTAGGCCCGTGCCCTGCAGTGGGACGTATATGGGCTGATACAATACAATACAATAAATACACCCGACAGTCACATAGATCCCACATTACGATCAATTTAATCTTGTGTCGTGGGTATCAGAATAACAAGAGGCTTTTCGGTCTCGCAAACACCCTTGTCTCGGTGTGGGTATCGAACCCGATGTCTCTCGCTTCACAGCCAGAGACAGAGGTACGGCTCCGGATGAGCCTGCCCATACATGCTGAGTCATGATAGACAACAGCGTGGCTCTATTTGGCTCACTTCCAAAAATGTATGTATGTCAGTGTCACTGGCCTACCAGTCCGGTACGCTGCAGATATTGCGACCCAGTCGGGTCCCTAACAAGAACCCACGCCAGCATCCTGAAAACCCCTCGGTGGCCGCCGCGTGCATTTCAGGCGACACTGGATACCCCAGGTGGACTATTGCCTAAAAACCATCGAACCTTCGGTTGCAGCGGAGGTCACGCCCTGTAGTAGGACGTGTTTGGCCACTAGGCACTATGATATTTACCTAGCATGCCACTTAAAGGCGCGATAGACACGATCCACGATGCTTCTTCATCAGTCACGACTTTGTGGAGGGGATTCAGGGTGGCATTCCTCAGTTTTATCAGCGTAGGAGAGGGCCATGTTACGCTCAGACCCATGTTCAGTACCGTGAAGTTAGCTGGAAAAGAAATACAAGTTTCAAGTTTAAACGGCCTTCTTAATGGTGATATGAGAAACATTGAACACGAACACGAAGTGAACACGAATATCTATAAAACACATTCTCATCGTGGCCATAATTTTGACGAAATTATATATTAAAATACATAAGGTATCTGCTGACATTAAGCGTGCCAAAAAGTGATCATCATCATCATCCATTAGCCAAAGGAAGTCCACTGCTGAACATAGGCCTCCCCCAATTATTTCCACAGCAACCTGTTGGAGGCAGCCTGCATCCAGCGACGTATCTGCGCTGGTTAGGGATTCTCGTATCTAGTCGTTATGGCCTGTCATGGCCTGCTACGAGTACGCGACCTCGGCCCCCGAGCTACTGCAGTCACTACCTTCCCTCCGTGACTGCAGTATCCACTCCTACAGGCCATACTTTCCTTTCCCTGTTCCCATGACATGCTCTACCCACAAAACCCTTATTTTCTTTCCCCGGTTGATGACGGGTAGCAGCGTCATCAACGCGAGTCCTCCTGCGCTCGCCAACCCATCTGCCAAGCGTGGCGAGTATCGGCATAAACCCCCTTTAATGTTAAGAAAAAGTGATCGCTGATTAATAATTATAATTTACGTGACAAAGGTCAAGATCCTTTTGAAAATGATCCCATCACCATGCTTGTAAATATAATACATATCGATTATGTAATCGCTCACCGTCACGACAAGTTGTACGTGTGTACATAAATATCATTCACGTGTCTGATGACGTAAGTTAACATAGGTCAAGTATTTCAATACCACATCGTACGTACACGTTGCTACAGGAAAATATTAACAAGGTTTCCTCTTTTTTTTACAGCATAGGTCCGGCAAACGAGCAAGCAGGTCACCTGATGGTAAGTGATCACTGCCGCTCATGAACATCCACAACGCTTTGATTATGGATGTGTTGCTGGTTCATCAGGTCGGGGGAGTAGCGGGAAGGAAAAAGGATAGGAAGAGGAGAGGAGTTTTAGACATCCGGCAGTCTACAATCACCGAACGAAACGCGTCAGCTAAGCTGTCGATTCACATCTATTTGCTGTGAGACAGTGATACACCCAGGACGAGCCTGCCCATTCATGCTGTGTCATGGTTGACAACAGCGTGGCTCTACCTCTTTTAAAATCTTCTGTTGTCTCGGAGGTATTTGGGGTGTTTTTATTGCTTTTTTTTTAAATAAAAATATGATTGTTTTTAAGTCAATCAAAATATTTTAAGTTACTTATTTGATTTAAATAGGTATCGAATAAACAAAATATAGTTATATCCATTTATAATGCATACTGCGAAATAAATATACTGCTTTTCATTATTTTTATTAAACAATTGTTGACGCGACCCTGTATTTCAATTATACGAATTTTTTCCATGTATCCCGTAACAAAATATTCGTACTTACCAACAATAATGACAATGTACTGTTTAACTACGTTAGTGATTTTAAACATTTTAGATCAATTTGGTAAACGTATGTCTGTTAACGATGCACCTCCACTGACTCGTCGATTATGCAGACAGCTCATCTTTATGGATACAGTAATGTTGGAACGGCTCAAATTTGCTTGTTTTGGCTTCGATAACGTTTACGACTAAATTAAATTATTTGCCTCACCTTGTTTCGCACTTGCGGAATTCTTAACCGACTTTGAAAGTGAGGTATTGTGGAAACTTGGCATGTTTTCTAGTCATTCACCAATATTTGGAATTGTTAGCCTTTTAAATATAATGATTAGACAAAATATCATCTGAATATTTTTATACTGCCTCGGTGGCGTAGTGGTACTACAGTACGATTGCAAAGCTGAGGTCTCGGGTTCGAATCCCGGGTCGGGCAAAGTGATAATGGATTTTTCTATTCATTATCAGCCCGGAGTCAGGAATTTGTGCCCAATATGGCGATAGGCTCGCCCCCTATCACATCGTGGGACGGAATATACAGGCGAAACGTGGGTGTTCTGGTAGCACCTCTGCCTACCCCTTCTGGGAAAAAGGCGTGTGTTTATGTATGTTATGTAATATTTTTATAACATACTAGCGGCCATTACCTACGTACTGTATTATCTATGTAGGCATTTTTTGACACCACTCCATGCCACGAACGTACTTTTATGAATACCTGAAATCAACCTATGGAACTATATTACCTTGCCCTTTTCCGTTCCTGTCTAGCTGTCTGTAATTTAACAGCAAGTTTCATATAAATGTGACTAACACACATAATAAATGTCTCATACATTTGCTACTTCCTTTCTGTACCCATAAAACTTGAAATTAGAAATAAATAGGATATACATATACTTTCTCAAGGTACCATTTGTATCCAAAACAAATATCATCAACATTATTCAAATACAGCGCTCTCTTTATAATAATAGTACACAGTATAGAGGAGAGGGGGACGAACGTAACGATTTTCAATTTTCTTGTAATATCTCAGAAACCTTATTAGATAAGAAAATACTGTTTACTATTATATATATTGGTCTTTCGGCTTCCAACTCCTCCTATTGATTTAACTATATGATTAACTTCGTTGCGGGTTAAAGACAAGTTACACATTTCTGGAGACGCGCTTAGTTTTAATGTTCAGTGTCATTACAATGCGTGCCACTATTGATCCATTTTTTTTCTCCGGGGAAAATCCCTTTACGGACCATCCCACCCCCGAAGGGGGTGTGTGTCGGACTCGCCGGCGCCTTCCGACCCAGCGAGATGGTTGCCGCCCGTGGTCGGGCGACCTCTGGGTCGGGTCCCTATCGTAACGTATGCGCCGGAATACCGACTAAAAACCCTGCGGTGGCCACCGTCGGTGCACCTCAGAGACGGCTCCGGGATACCGTGTACGGAGCTCACCGGGACCGCCTCTCTGTGCACTGCCGTATAGCGACGCGGCTTAGGACGCGTGTTGCGTCACGTCTCGGGGGCTGCTAGGGTAGGGACGGCGGCCCCACGTGGCCTCTCCGGCGCCGGGTTAGGTGACGACCCGGCGCCTTCTTCGTCTCCTGTGGCGGCGAGCGGAATCGGTCTGCTCCCAATCCCGCTCCGCGCTCTCCTTCTGCGACATGACACGTTCACAGAAGGAGAGCCCGGCCCGCCACGACCTCCGGTTGCACTGTTGATCCTGGCTTATAGGAGTTGCAGTGGCGAGTGTGAGGGCGGGGCAGTCTTCTGGTCTTTCGGCTTTGTATTAAGACCAACCTGTTTGCAACTGCTGTTACAGATATTGAAAAAAAATGACCAAATAAAAAGAGTGGAATTAGCTACAATCATCCCCACCCTTAGGATTGGTTGCACAGAAGAGATTAATATAGAAATGTGGCTGGTTGTAACAGTGTAGACCGATAGTGGTAACATAGTAAATAAAAACAAAAATTATCTTTATTTATAAATATATTCATTTTTAAGATATCATATTGAATATTAAAACATTTTTAATAGCGTTTGAACGTACATGAGGGCCAATGATTATTATAATTAATACTTAGCAATTTCGGGCATAGATACTTTTAAGCACACAATTTTTTTTATTATATAATGTATAGTTGATATTTTCTTGTCCATTTTCAAAAATAAGTACTGTATTACGTGGAATAATATAATAATTAAAAATCTATGTACATCGAAGTACGCCACTCTAATTTGTTATTTCTTCTTCTTCATTTCCAAAAATATTTTGTGAATTAACAAATTAACAAAAATCTATCTCTATTTATCTCTAGACAATCATAAACTTATGTTATAAGTTGGTCTCATACCATCGACGTTGGCCCCTTAAAATACGTACTTATAATTTTTTCTAGTGTACCTATGTATGTAAAGAATCCGTAAAGATTATACGCAAAACGTATCTCTATCTGTTTATTTTGAAACCTGTTAGTTCAATATTTACATAAGAAGGTAAATGTAACACAACACGAGCAAATATGACACGACGATAACACAATCTGATATCGATCTTATACAGGGTGATGTTGACATGCGGTATTAAATTTAAACCACATATTCCTAGCTACCCAATGTATATATATAATGTATTAAGTTTAACTTTCAAGTTCAGCCAATATTTATTTTTTATTGCATAAGTCCGGCAAACGAGCATACAGGTCACCTAATAGTAAGTGATCACTGCCGCCCATGAACATCCACAACGCTGGATCATGGATGTGTTGCCGGCTCAATTTGGAGGGGAGCGGGAAGGAAAAAGGATGGGAACAGGAAAGGGGTATTGGGCATACGGCATCTCACTCACTGAAAGAAACGGGACAGCTGAGCTGTCGCTCCACGTCGATTTCCTGTGAGACAGTGGTACCGCCCCGGATGAGCCTGTCTATTCATGCTGAGTCATGACTGACAATAGCGTGGCTGTATCACTTCCAAATACAAAATCATTTTCAATTTCATTTTATCTTTTCGCTATGTCGACTTTTACATATTATTATTTTCTTTTTTGATGCACCTACAGTTAAAGTTTATTTTATATTTGTATAGTTGTAATGTATTTTTTTATACATTTAGAAGTTATGTTTTGTTTGCTGTTTAAATGTTTAGAAGTGATATTTTGCTTTTTTGTCTAATTCTAATATTTTTTACATTTATTTGAGGCTCACCACCTCCACGGTTAACCGAAGTCCGGGTTCGTGGGTCCATACTTGTATTTATTGTTCTATATCTTTATATATTTAATAAATAAATAATAATTAAAAAATCGAATGATGACTTGACTGAAACACAATCCGTGTTATAATCTAATGTTCGAATATTATAAGTATGTGAACGAGTGAAGAACTGATGTAACCTATTAGGTAAATGTAAATACATTTCGTCTATAATTAATGTTCTGATGATTTATTGTTACTTGTTTACAATATATAATGAATTAGCTGCCCGTCCCGGCTTCGCCCGGATGCAGACACTTTTTGATTACAGTCCACATCAAACATATATTAATTCGTGTAGGCACTGTTTTATATTTAAAGTCAATGTGACCGTTGTCCTTTATAGTGCTTTTCTCGCCCCGTCCCATTACATCCCAAACTGCTCCGTCTCAATATATTCCTTGACTCAAGGCAGGCAATCCTATCCACTTATAACGCATTTCATCCGCCCTAAGTTCTATCTAGAACCATCTCTTTGAGTTTGAAAGAGTAGCAAATATACATATTTGAATTCCTTGCCCATCCCACGGGATCACTAAAATTTTATCGGGATAAATGTAACCTACGCGTAAATGCAGGGTATCAGCTACTCCTTCACAACATTTCATTAAAATTGGTTTAGCCGTTTGAGCGGGAAGACACCTTGATCATCCTACGGGAACACTACATTTTTTCGGGATAAATAGTAGCCTATTTGTTAATCCAGTGTATCGGCTACCTCTATATTAAATTTCGTGAAAAATGGTGACTGCCTCGGTGGCGTAGTGGTACTACGGTATGATTGCAAAGCTGAGGTCTCGGGTTCGAATCCCGGGTCGGGCAAAGTGATATTGGATTTTTCTATTCATTATTAGCCCGGAGTCAGGAATTTGTGCCCGATATGGCGATAGGCTTGCCCCCTATCACATCGTGGGACGGAATATACAAGGCGAAACGTGGGTGTTCTAGTAGCACCTCTGCCTACCCCTTCTGGGAAAAAGGCGTGTGGTTATGTATGTATGTATGTATGTGAAAAATGGTTCAGCCTTGTGAGTGTGAAGAAGTAACAAGCACACGATATTTCGCCTTTATAATATTAGTAGGATTAAAGAGCGAATAGAATCCATTTTATATGCAATATGAATGTATTAAGATTAGTAAATTAAATTACGTTATAAAATAAAAAAAATCAAGTTCTTGAAACAAAAATTCATTTTATTTCACATAAATCTTTATCAACTTTCCTGCCCAAGGCCGTCTGAATTTCGGCGAAAGTCCGTCCTTTAGTTTCGGGTATAAAGATGGCAATAAAGAGGATAGCGAGTATGCAATTAGCAGCGAAGAACCAGTAGGTCCCAGCTGGTCCCAGGGACAACGTCAGAGGCACGAAGTATTTGCCTGTGAGGAATGAACCAGCTCCGGCTACCACAACGGCGACGGTGACCCCCATTGCACGAGCCGGGCCATCGAAGAGTTCGGCTGACAGCATCCAGATTATGGAGGCTAGTCCTAAAACAATATTTTTAACAACAGTCTTATAAATTGCCAATATAAATAAGGACATAGATGCGTTTATCAATGACGTATTCAAGGGAGAGGGATAAGAAAATATATAAATTGTGTTAATAAAAGTTTCACTGAATTATCAGGAACGATATTCAAATACACTAATTTAAAGACTGTATTGTACTGTATCAGCCCATATACGTCCTACTGCAGGGCGCGGGCCTCCTCTACAATCGAGAGTATGATTGAGAGTCGTTAGGCCATATAGTCTTTAGACTTATAGATTTTAGACTTTAGACTTTTACATACCATAAAAAATGTTCGCGACATTTGCAATTTTGCGATTAAATCCGTAAGAATTCGTTTTATTTCAATACCATAATACAAATCGCTACGGTATGCAGGTTTCCTCATGATGTTTTCCTTCACCGTTATGGTGCGTGGTGATTGAGTATCAATAAACACATGACTCCGAAAATTCAGAGGCATTCCCTGGGATTTGAACCCGCGACCACCGTGAACATGTAGACAACCGCCACTGGTCCGTTACCAACAGGTACGCACATATCTTAAGACTTTATTGCTGTTATCGTTAATTTAAAAAAATACCTGCGTTGTAACAGAATATATCAAGTATCAATGATATAAGAGGCAGGTAGTTCATGAAGCCCGTCACCTCTCCATTGTTCTGAAGGTGGTTGAAGAACACTCCTAAACCGGTCTGAAAAATTGGTAAACAAACATTATCCAACGTTAACTGATAACATTAATCATCGCCAATGTCTGAAGGAGATTATAGCTGGTATATTTTGGCCTCATAAAATATAAAAGTTTAAGGGCCTCGTACACCACCTTCAAGTGAAGTATCAAGTAGGCTAGTTATAAGTTAACACTAATCCTATGATTAAACCAATCAGTACCTTACTGGCCACATCATCTGCCAATTAGCGTATTTACTTGACGGTTAAAATAAGGTTCTAATCTCAACCTCCTTTCATATTGCTTAAGAAAAAAATAGGTTGACACTTCAGCGGGGGGCACGATGGGATACATTATACGTAATATTGAACGAATGATTCGTTCAATTTCTCACGTCATTCACTCAATCAGCACGTTATTACTGGATACTTTATTTTCACTTGTGAAATCGACGGCAGATACTCGGCTTTTTTACTTGGCAATTAACGGTAATCAAAAAGTAACTAATCAACGGTTTACTTGAAGATGGTGAACGAGGTCCTAAGTCTCATAGAAATATATCGGGGTAGAATTTTTATTACAGAAATATATATTTCTGTGATTTGAGCCTTAGGTACTTCAATTTTAGTGTTGGCAAATTAAAAAAATTGAGAATAAATCTTAGATGAAAGTGCTCATAAGCGTCAGTACCAAAGATTATGCCAAACCTTAATATCACTGCAAATCTAGTAAACCAAGATTGACCGTGTTGGTCAGGATTGACGGTAATCGGGCAATGCTTTATTTATTTTCAATCCACCCGAAAAGAAATTAACCCGACAATAAATAGGTGGATTGATTGATTGGACTGCCTCGGTCGCGTAGTTATACTACGGTACGATCGCAAAGCTGACGTCTCGGGTTCGAATCCCGAGTCGGGTAGTGATAATGGACTTTTCAATTAATTATCAGGCCGGAGTCAGGGATTTGTGCCCGATAGGACGACAGGCTCGCCCCCTATCACATCGTAGGACGGAACATGTGTACAAGGCGAAATGTGGGTGTCATTGTGGCACCTTTGCCTATTCCTTCTGGGAAAAGGCGTGAGTTTATAAATAAATAAATAACAAAATGATAGGAAAGATTGTAAAATGATATGCTGCTATTTCACCATTTTGACTATCGCTTCACTGCAGAAGGATGTTGACAAGAGTCATTAGAATAATTTGCAACAATATTAGTTTTATCTTACCAGACCAATACCCATTCCTGTTAAAGAGCTGATCAATATTGGTTTCCTCCCAAATCTGTCAGTGAGTAACGTGGTACAGAAACAGCCAAGCAGTTGTGTGCATCCTATTGCTACGGACGATATTTCAGGACTGATGTCTGTTTTGGTCGATTGGAATATGGTTTGCAAGTAGAATGACACAGCGTTAGAACCTGAAACAAAGATAGTTTACATTAATAAGCTTGTGTTCCGTCGGGCCAGGTAGAGACTATGGAGTAGCAAATGCTATGATCCAGCCACACTACTTTCGTTCTATTGAGTGTCATTAAACTCTTCATGTATCCTTTTCGATTACGAGAAGACACTCCTTATTTGACTTTTACAAAGCAAGAGGTATATTTGGTTTTTAAAGAACGGATAGGGACTTTCTCCTTAGTCACCACTAGGCACCACTCATTATTGCGCTAAAATCTTTTGATCATCATCATCATCATCAGCCTGTGTAGTCCACTGCTGGGCATAGGCCTCCAAGGTACGCCACAGAGCCCGATCTGCTGCTTTATGGATCCAGTCGCTGCCGGCCCGTAAAATCTTTTACGCATGATTAAAATGAAAACGAATCCAGCTCGGATCGTTTTTTGAAATTATTAATTTATTTGAAAACTACACATGGGCATCGAACCTAGGATCTCTCGATTCACAGGTAACATCATGACAGTGTACAATAATATAAAAATACCTTTAGATCTTATCTTTCTACACGGGTAATATCAGTGCATGAATATACTTTTAGAGAAACATAATCTCTGGTTGATAGCAGCAATAGTTTGATGAAAAATATGTAAAGCTTACATTATATTATGTAGTTATCACTTTTGATATACAATATTAATGTTGAACTTAACTAGTTAAATTGTAACAGTCACTAAGCGGATGACTAATATCTCAGTTCGCCCCGTGACCACGAAAACTGTAAAGTGATCGAAACGTCGGGAAATTAAAAATGTAAAAATTAAATCAAATTCTCGATAAAATCCGTAAGAATTCGTTTCATTTCAAAGTGTATTCGCGTAAACCCAAAACACCATTATGCAATATTAATGTGTTAATTGTGTAACATTAAAATAATACACAACAATGACACGCACAGTCTCGACTCCGCAGACAAAACCTTGAAGCGACCATATTACAAGGATTTTTTATGAGAGCACGACCTAGAGATTCCATAGAGTTGACAAATGATAATAACTGAAGTGCAAATACATAGTAGAAACAATTATGCCGGCCTGTTCAAAGTCAAATTTCCATTTGAGGAGAATATGACATCTTTCTGAACATTGTAGGATTTTAAAAGTTATGTAATTTCGAATTAATACTAGTGTCCGACCGAAACTAGTTTTTCATTATTCATTATTCATCATTTCATTATTCAATTATTTAAAATTACGATTATTTACTAAAATTCACTGTTTTTTTTACATTTACATAAATTTCGGTTTCGGTTTCGGCTGAAAAACTAGTTTCGGTCGGACACTAATTAATACTTTTAAGGAATTGCAATAACATGAGAGGTTAAAACCAAAAAAGAAATAGCCGCACTAACCTGTAATCTCGAAGCAGACAGCCAGAAGTATCACTAATGTAAGAGATTTTATCACTACTCTGTCTTTGAAAACTTTTAATTTACTTGCTTTCACGTTGACATTCATGGAATACTCCTTAATCTCTTCTTTAGCCATTATCTCCGACCCACGCAATCGGATGAGGGTATTTAATGATTCGTCCAGTCGCCCTGCAAATAAATAAGCATATATAAACTCACGCCTTTTTCCCAGAAGGGGTAGGCAGAAGTGTCCTTGGTAGCAACCAAGACACCCATGTTTCGCCTTGTGTGTTTGAAATGAAATGAAATTTCACTTTGCCCGACCCGGGATTCGAACCCGAGACCGTTTTGTAACCGTATCGTGGTACAACTACGCCACCGAGGCAGTCTCAGCAAGCAAATAAATATCTTGTTACTAAAATGCACATGCATAGCAGACATGGCTTAAGCATCGTTAATTAAACTATGAACTGCAGGCGACTCCTGAGGTTAGCAGGGGGCT
Source organism: Theretra japonica (assembly GCA_033459515.1). Classification (NCBI taxonomy): domain Eukaryota; kingdom Metazoa; phylum Arthropoda; class Insecta; order Lepidoptera; family Sphingidae; genus Theretra; species Theretra japonica. The sequence continues at coordinate 2,390,520 of CM065928.1, forward strand.
TATTTATTTATTTATACTTAACTGCACACAGAAAGGAAAAATATACAAAGATCATACAAATTAAGAAAAAAGTACAGATGGCGGCCTAATCGCTCTAGGCGATTTCTTACAGACAACCTTTGGATGGATATAACACAATGAAAAGAAGACAGGGCAGTCTAGAATGTAAACGATACAAGCTTCAAGGGGCTTAGATAGGTTGAAGCATGACTTACCTTTGGTATACAAGAAATACGGGGACTCAGGCAGGAAGAACAACGGGACACTGACTACGACAATGATGCACAGAATTATGAGGTTCAGGTGGAAATAGCTGACGTACGGACCGACTGTCAGCGTGATCATCATGCCGAGAGCTGACATGATCTGAGAAATGGTCCCTAGGGCGCCTCGTATTTCTTTCTGAAATTATAAAAGTTCCAAGCCAGTGTCACAGACATACTTCTTTCGGCATCTCCAGGGGTATTAGAAGGAAAGCATAACAGATATTCTCTCTTTAAAGCAGAGGGTTCGTACTATAACATATTAACATATTTACTGTCGGTAGGTCTTACATGTGAGAGGCCGCCTGGGGAGGTACCACCGCTGTGTATTTCTCCCGCCAAACAGCAGTGTAAATGCACTGTTGTGTTCCAGTTTGAAAGATATTGTAGCCAGAGTAACTACTGACATAATGAGACTTAACATCCTATGCCTCAGGATGGCAAGCGCAGTGGAATGCATTGCTTTGTAGTTCATGCTGTTGTTTGGTTTTGCTACAGTCCATGAACGGTCGTATCGCTTACCATCAGGCGAATGGTATGCTCGTTTCGCCATTCATTGCATTAGTAAAAAAGTGTCAACTTTATTCTTAAACTTCATACTCACGCTAGCAATTTCAGAAGCATATGAAGCCACGACAGAAATGGTAAGGATATCTCCGATCCCCGTCAGGGCTCGTGCCACTAATATCACCCACACTTCGGTGGCAAACAAGCACAGCAAATATGTGGTGATGCGTGGCAAGGTGACCAACAGAACAGAGGTCTTCCGGCCGAAGGTGTCCATTAGGTAGCCGCTGATGAATATCACTGGAAAAATATTTATAAACATATAGAGTAACGATTCTTTTCTGTTATTTGACCTATCGTTTGGGTGTTAAATACATAGTTTTCCATAAAATACTAATGTACAACCTTTTATTTCTAAAGACGCAAGGGTACGCAACATTCGATAACTTAAATAGGTTTTAAAACTGTCTATGAATAAGGCCGCTATTGTCGTGGGTATCAGAAACTACAGATTTTCGGGCTTACAACACTCAGGAATGCGACAAATATAAACGTTTATAACAACCTTAAAATTATATTATAGCTCAGTAATTCCACTATGCAACCACTCTTATCTTTGCAATATTAAACACTCGCATTATATTATTACTTCTTGATGCTCTTTTACATTTTTTAAACTTTAGATGTTATTTAAACACTGATAATTAAATGTATCTTGGAATTTAAGTTTTGATTAGTCTTATAAAAAATCCTTAATCACATCTTTGGACAGAATCAAGCCTGGCATGGGTGGTAATCACTGAGTCCCTGACAATCTCTTCTTAGATAGAGATTAGAGATGTATGAATAACTAGGCCCGGCTTCGCCCGCCTACTCTTTTTTAGTCCACTCCACATCAGCAACATATTATTATTATTTCCCCTACCCTTTTATTTATGTTCAAACTCATTGCTCTGTTCTGCTTCTCCCGTCCCGTCCTGTGATATGCCGCTCTGTCCCATTCTCACACATGGCTTATAATCCTGTCCCATCCCATTCTTTTTGAGTTTAAAAAAGTAACAAATATATTTGATATTCTTGCTCATCCAACGGGAACACTACATTTTTCGGGATTAAGAATAGCCTGTGTGTTAATCAAGGGTGACAGCTGCCTCCATAACAAAAAGTGGAATGGCTCAGCCATTTCTGAGATTATTGTGCGCAAAGGCAAAGACAAAAAAAAAAGTTTCTTTTTATTGCTATGAATGGCGAGACGAGCATGCCATTCGTCTGATGTTAAGCGATACGCCCGCTCATGGACAGTGGTAAAACTAATCAACATCATGAATTACAAAGCAATTTTTGGCATTCCACTGCGCTCGCCATCCTAAGACATAAGTTGTTAAGTCTCATTATGTCCAGTAGTTGCACGAGCTAGAATGCCCTTGAATGAAGATGTTGATAATCAAACATAGATTTATACATTACTATAAATAAATTATAAAGGCCTTGCACAATAACAAACTGGTTATCTTTACAAATATTGTAAAACTGATGAATTTGTGTGCTTGAACGAGTTAATCTCGGGAATTACCAATGCTATTAAGAAAGATGAGAAAAGTTTATGAATAAAATAAATTAGTAATTAAGACAATTACACTAAAGTATCATTTACGCAAAGCGTGCACGTTATCTACATCAAACATTTTGTAAACGCGTTCAATTAGGTTCGCAATTAATCTCACTAAAAGATCTATTGTATTGTATTGTATCAGCCCATATACGAACCACTGCAGGGCACGGGCCTCCTCTACAATCGATAGTACGATTGAGAGTGGTTAGGCCATATAGTCCACCACGCTGTCCTAATGCGGGTTGGCGAACTTTTTACATACCATAGAAATTTATACAAATCGCTATGGTATGCAGGTTTCTTCACGATGTTTTCCTTCACCGTTATAGTGCGTGGTGATTGATTATCAATACACACATGAAAAGTTCTATGCCATACATTAAAACGATGTATCATTATGAGAATATTTTTAGCTTCGTTATGAATGTAAGCAGTTGTATTATAATGGGAGAATAATATTTAGAAGAAGGAGCGTGTCGTCAAAAGGCGAAATGTGGGTGGTCCTGGTTGCATCTCTGCCTACCCGTTCCGCGAAAAAGGCGTGATTTTATGTATTTTATGGACGTAGGTGCGTGTAGTATTTCACCAATGAAAGATTTAATCTGTTCTCGGTACGTGTTGACCTATGACATTCCGGATTTAATGTGTAATGATGATTAGAGCCCGGATTACGTGCAATATAAAATGCTCGAAATATGCATGAAAAGAGGGTTAAGTAAGCATTAAATTGATTATATGCAACATTAATTTTAAGTTTTAGGAAAGCAAAACCAAATATAGCAAAAATTTGCAAAATCAAAAGATTTTAGGCAGAATATGCAATGACCGCTGATTATGGGGTACGCAATTGCATATACAAATCCGTTCCCCAGCTTAATGATATATATATATATATATATATATACATTTTTTTTTAAGCCTTTATAGGCAGACGAGCGAGCGGCCCGCCTGATGTAAAGCGGTAACGGACCAGACGCGGCTGCCTACATATTCACGGTGGTCGCGGGTTCTATTCCCAGGACACACCTCTGGCTTTTCGGAGTTACGTGTATATTGATAGCCAATCACCATGCACTATAACGGTGAAGGAAAACATCGTGAGGAAACCTGCATACCATAGCGATTTGTAGAAATTTCTATGGTATGTACCGTACTCTCGATTGTAGAGGAGGCCCGTACCCTGCAGTGGGTCCTATATAGGCTGATATAATACAATACAATACAACAAGTTTCCTAAAGTATATTTTATAAATTAGCATTTAAAAATTTAATTTTGCGACGTTTATTAATTAATTGATTAAATATTTTTCTTTGTGAAAACATAAATTGACCGAAATCTCGACCCTGAATATTCAGAAACGTTCTCTGTCGTACAAAATCACATATGCAAATTACTCCAGTCGTATTAAGCAGAACTCTGATTTCGGAATCAAGTGTGTATGTCCTAAATATGGCTATTTAATACACGCATGCTTGACTCCGAGGATACCTAGAGATTTTACAATATTTTATTGCCACAACTTCTTAACTCTCAATAGGCCAGAGTAGAGAACCTCTCGGTTGTAGAGGAGGCTCATGCCCTGAAGTAGGACTTATTAGGGCTGGATAATTACCTAGCATGCCAATTAAGGGCGTGATAGACACGATCCACGATACTTCTTCATCAGTCACGACATGGTGTAGAGGAGTCAAGGTGGCATTCCTCAATTTTATCAGCATAGGAGAAGGCCATGTTACGCCCAGGCCCAAGTTCAATACCGTGAAGTTAGCTGCAATAGAAATATAAGTTTTAAGATTAAATTATCTTATTAGATGATAATATGGGGAATATTGAACTCTCAACATGATTTTCTTTTGTTATGAGGGAAGCTGTCAAGCTCCCCTTTCGGTAGCCCGGAGGAGGACGGTCACTGACCTCCGAGCCTGGCACGCTGCAGATAATGCGGCCTAGTCGGGTCCCTAACAAATCCTACACCAGCACACCAACTAAATTAATATTAATACCTATTAAACATTATTATAGCGATCATCATTTTGATGAAAAGCTCTACATATGTACATTGTATCTAATAAATAAATAAATAAACACACCCAACAGTCACATACATAGCCCTGACCCCACATTAAGATCAATTAAGTCTTGTGTTGTGGGTATCACAAACTACGAGAGACTTTTCGGTCTCACAGACACCCAGACCCGAGACAAATACTTGTGGGCCTCACAAATATTTGTCTCGGTGCGGGGGTCGATCCCGCGGCCTCTCCTTTCAATGTCGGCGTCCAACCAACTGCGCCACGGAGGCTGTCGAATCTGCTGACATGATATCTTTGGCTGATATTAGGCGTGCCAAAAAACTGATCGCTGTTTAATTGTTATTTATACGTCAGAACATCACGAGTTCTGAAAGTGATCCGATTACCTTGCTTGCAAATATAACTCCTTTCAATTATGTAATCGCTTTTCGTCAAGACAAGTACATGTGTACTTCAAGATCATTAACATGTCTGATTACGTAAGTTAACACCGTGGTATTTGCAAACTATTTTGGAATATACCGGGTATATCAAGACTGCTACTGAAAGTGAAGCCAGGTGGTAGTTTTAGTGACTTTAGACACAATGCAACTAAATTTTTAGCAAAAAAAGCGATACTTTTTTTGTCGTTTTTTTAACATCGTATTTGGGTGGTACCTAAATACATACATTTTCCTAAAAAAATAATGTACATGCTTTTATTTGTAAAGACGCTATAGTACGCAAGGCTTTAAATTATTATTTTAGCAAAAACTATGGATGTACCACCGAAACACAATTATATTTAAAACATTACAAAAAATTCGTCGCGTTTTTTTTGCAAAATTTTTAATTGCATCGTGTCTGTAGTCACTAAAACTACCACCTGGCTTCATTTTCGGTGGCAGTCTTGATATACCCTGTATATGCATTCAACAGTCACATACATAGTCCTGACCCACGCTAAGATCGTGTCTTGTGTCGTAGGTATCACGAGCTACGAGAGACTTTTTCGGTCTCGGAGTTTATCGTTATTAATATTTTTGTTTCCTTTGTAAATTAAAATATGATCGACCCATATAAAATTGAAATACTTTAATTGATAAATTAGATATCAAACCAAAAACAATACGCTAAAGAATTATTTAATGATTGATCATGTACGAACTGCTGTCGCGTTCCCTTTAGTTCTAATTAATGTAATCCTGTTATAAAACTGTTTTGTACTTACCTACAATAATGACAATGTACTGTTTAACTACGTTGGTAATTTTAAACATTTTTAATCAATTTGGTAAACGTATATCAGTACAATGCACGTCCACTGACTCGTCGATTATGCAGGCAGCTCATCTTTATGGATACAATTAATGTTGGAACGGCTCAAATTTGCTTGTTTTGCTCAGATAACGTTTACGACTAATTGTAATTATTCGCTTCACCTTGTTTCACACTTGCGCAATTTTTAATTAATTATTCATTTATTTTATTTTACGGAAGCTTACAGACAAAGAAAAAATACAAATAGCTTGCATATAACTATCGCTAATTACAAGCCTCCACTGATTTATAAACAAGATAGCACTTAGTAAAATTGTCATCAACTATAGTAACATTTTTGTTACTTTTTTTTAATTAAAATAAATATGTTACGTATTTCTTCTTACACTTTAAACTATTGTATGTTCAGCCTAAATTATGATAAAACATGTATAATATATTTGTTTCTGTACAAAATAAGTCATAAGGTACAATCTATTAAAAGTATTTGAACGGCGTATTAAAACGTTTGCTCTATAATTTGTATTCGTGGATGGTGTGCATAAATATTTTTTTATGCACACCATCTACGCATTTCGCATTTATTTTCGCATTTTTCGCATTTTCATTTCGCAACTTTGAGAGAAGGCAAGAACAGTCAATAGATTCACTGGCTAATTTCATTAGGAAACATAATTATGTCATTGATGTTTCTCCTATATTTCAGTGGAAGAAAATGATACCTCTTACAACGATGATAATACTTGTTGTGCCTTAAAGTCTAGAAATCTTGGGTATCTCCTTTGTATTTGTGACGCGTATTCCAATATAATACACAATATAATTCAATATAACATATTTTTATAGGCTTCAGTGTTCAGAAACAAGCAGCAGTCCTTATAACGAATCCTAAGGATTAAGTTGTCTTCTTAACTTCGTGTTATATGTGCGTATTATCAGTAACTAAATAATAGCTTTTCGTCATGTATCACACCCAAATCCGGGTATTTGGCACCATTTTTTTACATACATACATACATAAACTCACGCCTTTTTCCAAGAAAGGGTAGGTAGAGGTGCAGCCAGGACGCCCACGTTTCGCCTTGTATGTTCCGTCCCGCGATGTAATAGGAGGCGAGCCCATCGCCATATCGGGCCCAAGCTCCTGACTCCGGGCTGGTAATGAATAGAAAAATCCAATATCAATTTGCTACACCCGGGATTCGAAACCAAGCTTTACAATCATACCGTGGTACAACTAGGCCCACGAGGCATTTTTTTATTGTATTTATCAAAAGGTACGGTATACCTGATCCAAAATGTAACAAAAAAGGAATTTTGTAAATCTATTTAGAACTAAGTAAATTAGAAACTTTTTAAATTTTGCAGTGTGAGTTAAAGAAAAGAGATGCAAAACAAAACGAGTGACGTCACTAGTCACAATATGCATTAAAGTGTGCGCGTGTGAAAGAGACAGTAAAATGTCCTCACTACACTCCCACTCTTTTTTTTAAATACTAATAATTGCCTCAGCTTTCAAGCTTCTATAATACTGTTTATATATACATGTTTTAATGATATTTGTGTTGGTACGCAAAAAAATAAAAAAATCGATCATACTCAAATACCCTATTGTCATAATAAGCAATACGAATCTCAGATAACTAAAGTTACCACCTGGATAATTGATATATTTATAGCTAACCTTGTATTGTGATGTTGCACAATAATGTGACATATGCATTTCAAAATATCTTCATATGAATTATCCAAAGACGATAAATCAAAAATAACTTGTCAATATGATTATAGGTTGATTTAAAGATAAGTTTTTTTATTTGCAAGGATGATTATACAGTGTGTCCACAAAACCGTTAAAAAGCAGTTCATACAAACAATGAATAATTTTGTGACGTCATAACTTAATTTTTTTTTTACACTGGCACGGCGTAATGACTGCACTGCACCTGATGGTAAGCGCAAATGCCGTCCAGACAGAGTATCGAATGGCATCAGACGGCGGTCCCATGACTCCCATGCCATTCGACACAATTATGCCGGCCTGCTGAGATGCTTCTTCACACTACGGCGGAAGGACCCAGGATTATAGAAAGGAGGGAACACGTGTGACGGCAAACAATTCCATAGCTCGACAGTGCGGCACAAAAAAGAATTTGCGAAAATTTTAGTTCGCGCCGAGATGGTTTGGATTGATTAGTAAATGCCTTTTCGCCTGCAAGAATTGGGTTGGGCCATGTAGTCCACCACGCTGGCCTAGTGCGGGTAGGCGGACTTTTACATACCATAGAAATTTATACAATGCCCTATGGTATACAGGTTTCATCACGATATTTTCCTCATGATGATATAACGGTCAACCGTTATAGTGCGTAGATATTGACTATCAATACACACATGACCTTGAAAAGTCAGAGGGGTGCTCTGGGATTTGAACCCGCGACCACCGTGGAAATGAAGACAGCCGCGTCTGGTCCGTTACTAACAGGCCACCACGCACTTTATTTTACTAATGCACTATATTCATGATTCTGAACATCCTGTTAATATTTGTGCACTCGGATCAAAAACATCCTGTATATTTAACGCATTGAGATATTAGGGTTTAAGAAATTATTTATCACATATGATTTCGTAATAAAAATAACAAGCATTTATACTCGTAATGAAATAGTTTTAACATGTCCAATTTAATAAAATATGTATGAAGATAGAAAACCTATACTTATTTTTCGCTTTTAATTGAAGTCTCGACCAAACATCATCACTTAATCTCTATAAATGTTTTCAAAATATTTTAGATCCTCATCGATTATAACGAAAGCAATAAATAAATATTGTACCCCAATAAAATGATGATTTATAGTTTCAATTACACATTAGATACGATAATTTATGATAAATAGTAAAGAATTGAGATAAATTTGGGGATATGTCGATTTTACTAATTATTTGATTGATGATTTTTCTGGTGGTTATCAGATATTAATAATATAATATAGGCCTCACGGATATTTAGCAAGGAGCTCCTTCTCATAATGCGGGTATCTGTCTACCAAACCGGATCAAACCAGTTTACTAAATACTGTTTTATCTTCTTATCACTCGAGATTCGTCTAAAGTTGTCTGGTGAAAAACTACTTCTACAATTCGTATCATTATGTCGGCCTATATATATATTTGTGGAAAATTAGAATAGCGATATGAAATGACAGCACATAATCTATACATCTATATCTATACATATAAATAAAGTGTCTGTTTGTAAAGTCAATTTTTTTTTTCTTTTAAGTACATATCGTTATTTACACGATATCTATACCGAATATTCACTTTTATTTTTTTTGTTTGTCTGCCTGTCTGTCTGTCTGTTTGTAGCCGCTAATCTCGAGAACGGCTGGATCGATTTTGACGGAACTTTTACCGACAGATAGCTGGGGCGGGGGTGAAGTTGTTTGTGTAATATCAGGTTTTAAAATAAAACTTCAACATTGGAATTGTATCTCCTCGTCACAAATATATCTACATTATAAGGGTGGAGACGGGAGTGATACAGTATATCTAACAAGAACTTAAATATTAAATTTAACTAATTGCTAATTTCATGCAGTCACAGGCATAAGGAACTTTCGTTTTAAAAGATTCATATGGTTCCGCGCAAATAATAACCATGAATCAATATTATAAGTAGTTCAGGGTTTTGACATTTAACATTTTGGTGGTGGAGGGGAGTAAGGACTTAGTATTTTTATTTTAAATGGCTATAAGGAGGAAAATTGTTCGTAATAAATTCAGTAATTTTAAATAAAGTATATCGCGCAGACGAAGTTGCGGGCAAAATCTTGTACCAAAATATAGATAAATGGTTCCGATTTGCGATTAGTAAAATCTTATTTTAAGAGCCAACAGATTATGGACAATTCATTGGCAGCTGGTCGACGGGCGAAACACCAGTCATTCTAATATGCTATGAAATATTCCGAGTTTTAGTAATGTACAATATTTCGTTAATTGTGTGATAGTTATATTGTGGTTATTCAAGTGATATTTCAACATGATTGGACTGCCAGATTATTTGAAAAAGCAATTCTTGGTGGTAGGAAGTGGTGAGTATTAGCTTAAATAAATAAATTTGTATTGTATTGTATTGTATCAGCCCATATACGACCCACTGCAGGGCACGCGCCTCCTCTACAATCGAGAGTACGATTGAGAGTGGTTGTATAATAAATAAATAAATATCGAACAATAATTTTATTTTGTGTAAGTCAAGATCTTAATTTGTAACATTTTTTTATAAATAATAATAAATAAATACTCCCAACAGTCACATACATAGTTCTGACCCCACACTGAGATCCAGTCTTGAGTCGTGGTTATCAGAAACTACGACAGACTTTTCGGTCTTACAAACACCCAGACCCGAAACAAATACTTGTGGTTCACACAAACATTTGACTCCATGCGAGGATCAAACCCGCGGCTTCTCGTTTAACAGTCGGTGTCTAACCAACTGCGCCACAGAGGCTGTCTTTTTAATACTTCTAATTAATAATGATTGAGGTCTTGACTTACACAAATAAAAATCATTTAGGTAAATAAGGATTGTTCGATGTTACGATGTTTAAGTAACGCCTGAATATTTAGTAATAATTCAAAATTTTTCGATGTTGATTCTTCTTCATCTCTCCAAATCCCTACATTTATCCAAAATTTTCTTTCGGTCATTTAAAAACCTTTTCTTTGACTATACTGGCCGACTGCCGGGCAGAGCCCTCTTGCATCTCTCCCCTTCTTCCTATCGAAATATTGTTCATGAGATTTTTTTGACGAATTAGTCAAGTCTTTTATTCAAAATTTGAAACGCAACGCGTAGCTTTTTATTGTTACGACCATCCATTCAATATTGATTTTGGCTTAGTATTCTTTTGATATAAATTTGTGTAAGACATGATCTGCGAGTGCCATTTCATTAACCTTGTTTAATTTTTTTGTTGTTGTCCAACATCTATATTTTATTTCAAGCAGTTGAAATCAATATTAATAGTATTAACACGATCAATGTGATAAAATGTGGAGAGAGCAAAAGTATTCATAATATTTTGACAACAGCGCTATCGGCGACAGAAGATTGTAGACGACCAAAAAATGCTTCAGGCTGTCAAAAGGAAAAGACCATTGAGTTATATTACTACGGAAAAGTCATTAAATGTAAACACAATAACTTCCTTAAAGTTATCAAAGATTAAAATAATCTGCGGTCTCGTCGCAAAATGGCGATGTCTTCCAGACAAACTTAAAAACTTAAAAAAAAATCGGTCACATCCTATGCTTGCTGAGACCTGTCAAAGAACTATAGTTTACACAGTTGTATATCACAACAAGTGTATTTTATTAAATGGTGCATAAGGAACGATGCTCAAAATCATTATAAAGTCGAGGATTTCAGATTTTATATTGATTGATTAGTTAACACTAAGATAAATTAAGTCTTTTCGTAGGTATCAGACGCTACTCGTAGCGTCTGATACTGACTCTCGAATCTTTTTGTCTCACGTACACCCAGACCCGAGACAAATACTCGTGGGCCTCATAAACATTTGTCTCGGTGCGAGGATCGACCCTGCGACGAGACGGAGGCGACTATTCCCTGTAGAAATATTTTCAATGTTCCAGCCTACATCGGTCAGTTTTTCTGCGGGTACTTCGGAGGATGGCCTGCCAATGTGATCATCAAGCTGCAAGACCCTGACCAGACTCCCCTGCCTGATGTGATGAATGATACCCAAATCTCATTGGTTGCGTCTTTGACCTTGTCCGGTATTGTTGGTAAGTAACCGTTGGATATAATCTTATCCTACTATCCTCCTTCATACTTCCTGCAAATATTGTAAAAGCGAAAGTTTGTGTGTTTGTTACTTCCTCACGCTTAAGCGGCTGGACCAATTTTGAGGAAATTTGGTATGAAGGTACCTGATCCCCAGAATTAACACATAGGCTACTTTTTATCATTAAAAATTTTGCGTTTTCGTGCTCAAACGGCTGGACCAATTTTAATCAAATTTTGTATAGAGGTAGCTGATACCTTGGATTAACGCCGGTTACTTGGGCTACTTTGTATCCCGAAAATGTAGTTTACCCACGGGATGAGAAAGGAATGCAAATATGTATATTTGCTACTGCTTTAAACTTAATGTACATTGGACTCAAAAAGTATCTGCACCTGGGCGAAGCCGGGTCTAGCCGTTAGTATAAGTTATACCATAGAATAGAACGAAAAATTGATTAGATATACGATAATTACCAGTGTTGGCGTATCAACAAGATTGACGTCAACAATTTGATACGTATAAACCAGATCTAATATTTCATTTCCCGCTTTGCTATGACAAAAATAGTACATCGTTTTTTTTTCATTTACCTTATTTTAACTAGAATCTTTGAGAGCCTCGCCGATCTCGTGTGTTTACTCTTTGTGGGCACTTTGTGGCTCCTGTTTATCTTGGCTGACAGGAGTTGCTAAGGTAGGGTCGTGGGCGGTAAAATCTCCCTCAATAGTCAAAACCAGGTAAATTATCTGTCACTTTTTAGCCAGAAAAAGTGCACTGCTTACCCCAATTATTTCCATATAGGCATGTTTGTGAACTCAATCCAGCTTATTTTTATTAACAATTTTATTTATGTTTCCAGGTCCATACCTCGCTGCGTATTTATCGAACACCAGAGGTCGGAAACCATGTCTCGTTCTTGGTGCTGTGTTAGGTGTCCTAGGTTTCCTACTGAAGGCACTGGCAGTCAACGATGCAATGATATACGTCGGAAGAGGAATTGTTGCTCAGTCGTCTGGCATTATATTCGTCATCAACCTAGTTTACATCGCTGAGATATCGTAAGTATTACTTGTGCTGGTATTAAGCGATAAAATTATTGTCTTCATTGTATCCTAATCGTATTAAATCATAAATATCGTTTTTCTAACAATAATATCAGGACGAGCATGTTGTTCTTAACATGATTTGACAATTTTTGACTCTTTGTCCCCTCTATGTTTAACTTTGGAATCTTCTCGAAGAAGTTTCAGATTCTCTCTGTACTGTACTGTATCAGCCCATATACGTCCACTGCAAGGCAGGGCAAAGTAATAGTTTCTAGTAAAAATATATATAAAAGTGTTTGTTGTTTATTTTCAGTTCGACAAGCGTGAGAGGGATATTCCTGGTTGGGACAGGATTCATCTTCTGCCTGGGCATGTTGTTCGCTTACTCCGTCGGTCCTTACGTATCCTACGCCGCGACGGCGTACATCGCCTTTGTTATCGGTGTCGCGTTTACCATCGCCACGTATTTTATGCCTGAAACACCGAACTTCTATGCTTTGAAAGGTAATTATAGAATTTATACAGTAATTTGTATCTATTTTTTTATCAGTCAAGCTATTGGTACACTATTGACTGCCCTCTTTTTATCCTTCTCTTATATCCATCTCAAGGTCGGTAAGAGATTGCTTCGGGTGATACGACCGCCTTTTCTACTGCTCTATCTAATATGTATTTTTGTTAAGCTTATTTAATAAAAAAACAATAAAGGATATATATACAGGATATATCGAGACTGCTACTCAAAACGAAGCCAGGTGGTCGTTTTAGTGGCTACAGACACGATGCAACTAAAATTTTTGCAAAAAAAACGGGACTTTTTTTTTGTAATGTTTTTAAATATCACTCACTGTGTTTGGGTGGTAAATCCATAGTTTTAGGTAAAATTATAATTTAAAGCTGTGGGTACTATAGTGTCTTTAAATGTATATATATATATATTGTAATTTGTATGTATACGGTGACATGAAAGTTATCAACCTTCTCTGTGGAATTGTGAGATCCTTGTTGATTTTTGAAAGAGCTGTATTGAGTTTTTTGTGAGTTACGAGGTATTGTCTACAGATGATAAAGAATCGTCGCCAGCTATCCAGATATATACAAATATCGTACTACATATATTATTGTTATCTATATACAAAGGTAGTATAGACTAGACACATAATTCTTACATAACAGATTATTAATTTTATCGGCAATTGGAATTTATAAAATAACAATTTTAAAAAATTAAACTGACTTCAAAATTGTAATAGAAAAAGAGAAATAAAACTAATCTTTTAACAAATCCAAAATATTTGAACATGCGTGGACAAACATACAAACATGTAGACATACAAACATAAATACATTAATAAAATTCGGCACACGTGTTCAGACGCTGGTATAGTCACTACAGACTAACATATCCAAAAACTATGCACTGACAATATTACATATCGAATTGATTATCTCCTTTTTGTGAAGTCGATTGATTAATAAAAATTATTATACATTTGCTTATTTATCTTTTAATGAATTCTAAATTGCGATAAAACTGTCTGGGATTGTAAATCGTCATATATCTTCCTATAGTGATTGTATCTAATCTATAAATAAGCAGAGAGTCTAACATATGTAAACTTACGTCTTGTACTATGGTATGATTGCCCGGGTCGGGGAAAGTGATATTGGGTGTTTTATATTCATTGTCAGCCCGGAGTCAGGAATTCGTGTCTAATATGGCGATAGGTTCGACCCCTGTCATATCGTGGGACGTAAAACAAAAGACGAAAGTGGGTATCCTTGTGGCATCTCTGCCTGACCTTTCTGGGAGAAACGCGTGAGATAGCATTTATGTACATCAATGTGATAGACCAAGAGCCCGTGGTCGCCAGACTTTCGTCATTTTATAAAAGCTGAAAGTTTGTCTGTGCATGCCTCGGACGTCATTGGCATCACACGATTAGATATTATGAAGTTCCGATCGTGATGGCTCTTGAAGTTATCTGATAACTTATAATAGTCGAAAGAATCATCAAAATCAAGGACCTTTTGATAGTTGTCTTAATAACATATAAAATTCAGCTTTTATACTATAACGCTGGCAAAATTTCACGTTATTAAAAATTACAATATCTTCAAACTTTAATAAATTCTCCCTCCACGTAAACTCTTCATTTAGAAAATCAAATAATTAAATTGCAGGTCTCGAAAATGAATGCAAAGACACATTGATAAAACTGGGACGAGAAGCAGACATCAAGGAGTTGCTATCGAATAAAGTGGAAGAACCTATTGGATTTCTACAAGCATGGAAGGAGATCTTCAGCGTGAAGAGCAACAGGAAGGCGATGTTCATCACGGTAACCCTGATGTCGATGCAGCAGCTAAGCGGTGTGATGGTGGTGATGCTGTTCGCCACAACCATCTTCGATATGGTGAACTCGACGCTGGAATCTCACATATCGACCATTATTATTGGTGTCACGCAGTTGGTGGCTGCCAGTATCACTCCACTCTTCGTCGAAAGGTCCGGCAGAAAGATTCTTCTCTTGATTACCACTGCGGCTTGTGGTTTGAGCTTGGTAAGTTAAATACTTAATTTATATTTAAACCAAGCATTTTTACGCAGCCCTGGGGGGCTACTCTGTGATCCAAAAGGAAGTTCGAATGTTCGAACGTTCCAATCCGAATTAAGTCATAAGCTTTCCACTTCTCAAAATCAACACTATTCTCTATGACGCTTAACACTCACTCCGAACTAAGTCTATAGTTACGACGTACGATAGACGATTCGAACGTTTTGTGGAGTACTTAGGTACATTCGTACAGTTTTACGTGTGACGTTCGAGCATTCGTACTTCTTTTCGGATTACTAACCCCCCTGATCTCACGTTAATAATATTAATAAGGTATACAACTACGAGACACGTTTCGGTATTAGATGAATTATGATGATAAATAATCACTCCCGTTTAATACAAGCATCTTAATACTAGGGTCTGGTTACAATTAAAAAAGTTTGGCTATGTCCATCACGCTGTGTATCCACCATACATGCCTTTATTTGATTGGCAGCTCGTTCGAGAGAAGTGATGCATAGGGGAGCTCATGACCCTCAAATCTCAATAATCAGGAATACGACGCAAGGAGAGAGAGAGACTTCTTCTACATTCAGGAAGCATTTGATCTATAACTAATTCATCGCAGCTTTGGGTGTCCTCCCAGAAGATGGACTGCCGATTTGATAAACGTCACAAAAGATCCCTGATTAAAACTCACTTCCAACAAGTGACCGTAAAATATTTAGGGGAAGCTTACGATTAGAGATAGATAAATGAATAGATGAGGACGATTAACTATGAATAATATTTTTTGTTTCATTATTTCAGACTTTTCTGGGCACATACTTCTACCTAGACTACATCGACCATCCATCGAAGGAATCCTTACAGTGGCTGCCTTTAGTTTCGCTTATATCTTTCGTCATGTTTTACTATTTCGGTAAGTAAAATGATATATTAAAATAAACAAACCGAAATATTGAATCAGTTGTGTACTCGTAACAAAAACATTTTGTTTCACTTATCGCAAGCATGAAAACAATTGCATCTAGTTAAAATACTCAACAAGCTAAGATTTCTGCTTTGATTACTTTTCCTAATTTAAGCACACAATCATCATTTATTTTCCAGGATTTGGGATCATACCTGGGACCTTAACCGGAGAGATGTTTGACTCCAGAGTGCGTGGTCCCGGGTCAGTCTTCAGCATTACCGTCAGCTGGGTCATTGGATTTGTGGTCTCCACCGTTTATACCAGCATGCTTAACGCCCTAGGCAGCTACACGACTTTTTGGATGTACGCTGGTGTCTGTATGCTCGCTTTCTTGTTTACCATCGTGTTTGTACCGGAAACGAAAGGCAAGAGCTTGATCGAGATTCAGGAAATGTTGAATAGGTGATTTTAGTGTATATTGCTTATATGATTAAGATAAATAGGGTTTAGCTTTAGGCATGGCATTGGCATGCCACTTTATAAATTATATTCTTCTCAGTAGCTACACTACTGGCAGAACGGTCGTGGTCACAATGTTGTATTCTCTAACGATGATGTTGCTTGACGCACGATGTCTCTCCATCTGTCTTTGTTACAATCAAACATAAATTATATTATGTATTTTAAAAAGTCTTGTAATACAAATTATTATTGATTGACTTATTTCTCATGTTTTTCTAAAATTTTATTTTGAAAAATTGAATTAGGTAGTTAGTAAAATGCAAAACGCAATCTCTTTATTTATTGAATGTATTCCTTCAAATGATTTTATAGATAGAATTCCGACAATTTATTACATATGTATATATACAATGTTGGGAAAAAAATCTAGGTCTAAAGGTAAGGTCTAGCGTTAGAATCCCGGGTCGAGATAAGTGATATTGGATCTTTCTATTCATCATCATCCCGGAGTCAGAAATTTGTGCCCGATATGGCGATAGGCTAGCCATCACCATGTACGTCGGACGGAACAAACAAAGCGAAATGTGGGTGTCCTGGTAACACGTCTGCCTACCCCTTTTTCGATAAAGGCGTACACACTACATATGTACATGTTTATGTTTGTATGTACTTTATTACCACGAAGCTGTTTCAATAGGAATAAGAAACAGTTTAGATTGTAAGGTTAGTTTATGATATAATATTGATATATTTGTATGAATCCCTTCCTAAATGGCTGTGAATCTTTTTCTCTTCAGCCATATAATCCTAATGAATGAATGTGAATGCTTCAAATAAATATTTGTACTTGATATAACACATGGCTTTTATTTAAAATATTCATAATTTCACGTAATTCTACTAAAACATCGACACATTTTTTGGTAATTGAAATCACTGCCAGATTGCTTAATAACTTTTCACGAACTGGCTGCGAATCAGAGTCTGTACGAGTGCTAAAATGTTCTCTCTCTCTTCAGCCACAGGAAGTCCACTGCTGGACAAAGTCTTTCCGCAAGGTTCTCCACATTGACCAGTTGGAACCGCAAATATATTATTCCTTAAGTATTATTGTCAATATGAACTTTAACTCCTAAGAGTAGCTACTTCCATGCGGAATCTTGAAATTCATCCCTCACAGGACTTGAACCTCCTCCTTTAGTCGATGGAGCTCCATCTTAACTTCAGTAAAAGATATTGTAGAATCCTTGATGATGTAATGAGCAGAGTAGAACTAGGAGGTGGCTCTTCATGATCTAATACATTACAATTTCTAAGTCAGTTTATTTGTTTTGTTACATTTTATTCTTCCTTTAAAAAAGAGTCCACATCACCTCGGAGGTTGGCAATCTACCACAGTACCTTTCTCGCGATATTTTCTTCTACGTACTACGAATCTTTGGAACCAATTGCTATCAGCAGCATTCACGGACAAATACGACTTGGCGACCTTACAAAAAAGAGATTATTTCCACCTTGAAGGCCGTCAACGCTTATCCATGGCCTTTGATGTTGCATATGCGCTTATTTACTGAGTTTTTATGTAAGACCGCAGATCCACCCCGGTCGATCGTTCTGTTCATAATGAGGCCTCAACTTGCTGCTATCGCATATTACAGTACGACCGACGAGTCATGACTGCCGTGAACATAGCCACAGAACAATGTTTGCGCACGTTCATTCAGGAAGAAAATACTTGAATACAAAAATTTACTAATAAAAATACACTTGTTTAAAATCACCAAATATGTTTAATGTTTTCATAAAATATTAAATTGTAATAGCGACAACGAAACCAAAGGAAATCAATTTGTGCGTACTTCAGACCGGTCCTAATTCGTCGGCTGTACTGTAATATAATTGATCACTATTTCCAAACATTATCTTGTTAAATTGGTATGTGTTATTTATTGCATATAATGCGCAATTTGCATTGACATAAAAAATATTTGCTATATTTTTATGTGTAAAGCTGTTACAAATATTAGTGGTCAGATGAAAGGCAACATTAGGCTCATATTACGGTTATTCTGATTGATAATTATATACAAATAATGTCTGGAGTTTCATAGCCTATGGCCCTCTAGGAGTCCTTAAGATTTATTGTGCTTTAGGAATTTTGTCATATTAATATTGTCCCAAACTAAGCAATGTAATGCATAATTTACAAGAATAGTAATTGGGTATGGTAAGAGCCCAGTAGAAAAACATAGACAAATATTTGTTTGTAAATAATCTATTTCTTTTCTTCTTGATTTATTTCATTTTGTGTTAATAGTAAGTTCTTCTAAGGGGCTTCACCGAAACTCGTCGAGCCCCCGAAATTAATTAAAAAAAATAAAGCGACTCAGGCAAAATCGCGGCACACATCAACTCGTAGATAACAAGTTCTGAATTGCGATTAGTAAAATCTTATTGTATGGGCCAACAGATAACGGCCAATGCATTGGCAGCAGTCAATAAACAAATATTTTTAATATGTGTTAAAATATTTTGTGTTTTATTATTATTTAAGGATATTTTGTGAATGGTGGTAAAGTTATATTTTGGTTATTAAGGTGACATTTCAACATGATTGGACTGCCAGATTATTTGAAGAAGCAATTGTTGGTGGTCGGAAGTGGTAAGTAGATTGGTGTAATGAATTAAAAAATATATATATATATTTCTAAGAGCTTATCTTTTTTCTCTTTATAATCTAACTTTATAATCGTTTCTTTGTATATACTGAGGATTAGTGGATGAGTTTTAATTAAACGACTGACTAATAATTAAACAATTGACTGCCTCAGTGGCGCAGTTGTACTACGGTATGATTGCAAAGCTGAGTTCTTGGGTTCAAATCGCGGGTCGGGCAAAGTGATATTGGATTTTTCTATTAATTATCAGCCTGGAGTTAGAAATTTGTGCCTGATATGAAGAGAGGCCACCCTCTATCACATCCTGGGATGGAAGACGCAAGGCGAAACGTGGGTGTACAGTTTACACCTCTGCCTACCCCTTTTGGGAGAAAGGCGTGAGTTTATGTATGTATGTAATAATTAAACATCTGTACCTACCGATAAAGGTATAAATATTTCCAATATCTTCTGAACTTTACTAACAACTTGAAATTCTTGTGAAAATTTCTCAAAAATGCTGGATACCTCTCAATGCATCGCGTTCATTGATTATTAGTTAATTGAACTAGTAATCAACAAAATCCATACAAACATTTTCATACAGTAAATGTCATTGAAAACATAATTTCAGAACATTTATTTATTATGTCGATAATATTAATGTTGTAGGTGCTAATACATATTTACTTTACTTTATCAAAAATAAAAAAAGCATGCGTTGTGCAACTCAAAAATCTTATCTTAAGAAGTTGAAATCATCTTAATCACAGAGTTATGAAACAATTTTAATGATAGAATACATAAAACCATTACCGCGTGATGCATGCATGTAATTATTACACAGTAATCATATCTCATCTCTTGGCGTGTGGCGAAATTTGGAACTACAAACAAAATTCAAAAATATCTAAAGCATTGTTTGAGATATGTTTCATAATATTTAAACAAGCATTGCCTCGGTGGCGTAGTTGTACTTAGGCATGATTACAAATCTGAGGTCTCGGGTTCCAATCCTGGGTCGGGCAAAGTGATACTGGATTTTTCTATTAATTATCAGCCTGGAGTCAAGAATTTGTGCCTGAAATGACGATAGGCTCGCTCCGTATCACATTCTGTGACGAAACAAATTAGGCGAAAAGGTGCCTGGTTATACTACCAGAAGAACTTCTGCCTACTCCTTTTGGGAAAAAGGCGTGAATTTATATATGATATGTTAAACAAGCATACATACCCGTGATCTAATAGTATAAACACATTCGATGTAAAAAAATATGTAGAGAGAGCAAATTTATTTATAATATTTTGACAACAGCGCTTTCGGCGACAGACGATTGTAGACGACCTTTAGTAATGGTCCTGTGTAGGACGGTCGCTGAGAAATGTCATTAAGTGTAAACAATGACTTATTAATGTTATCAAGGATTAAATTATAATAGTGTTACAATCGGTTGTCGAATCGCAAAACATCGATGTCATCCAGACAAACTTTAAAATTTACTGAAATTATGGTTTGACTTTGGTGTATTGATAGTAAGCATAGCCTGTGAACCAAGAGGCCCTGGGTTTGATTCTCAAGACATCTACATTTTTTTTTTATTGCATAGGTCCGGCAAACGAGCGAACAAGTCACCTGATGGTAAGTGATCACTGCCGCCCATGAGCATCCACAATGCTGGATTATGGATGTGTTGCCAGCCCAATTGGGAGGGGAGCGGGAAGGAAAAAGGATGGGAACAGGAAAGGGGTATTGGGCATCCGGCAATCTCACTCACTGAACGAAACGCGACAGCTGAGCTGTTGTTTCACGTCGATTTCCTGTGAGACAGTGGTACCGCCCCGGGTGAGCCCGCCCATTCATGCTGAATCATGACTGACAACAGCGTGGCTCTACCACTTCCAAAAACTACTTTGTGGGAAACTCGGCCATTCCGTACAGATCGAACCTGTACCTAGTTTAAGGTTTTCAAAACATCTAATCATATAAACTCTACTGTTTCAACAAAGTTTGAAAAAGCAAGTCACAAACCCGGCATCGATTGTATTTTCGCACCACTCCATACTTATTGTGAGAAGCACCTCATTTTTCATCAAATACAGAGTAATATTTCCACGTTTCCTGCAGAGATCTTTTCAATATTCCAGCCTACATCGGCCAGTTTTTCTGCGGGTACCTTGCAGGATGGCCTGCTAATGCGATCATTAAGCTGCAAGACCCTGACCAAACTCCCCTGCCCGATGTGATGGATAGCACCCAAATCTCGCTGGTGGCGTCTTTGAATTTCTCCGGTATTATTGGTAAGCAAGATTTAATTTATACCATTGATAATTAACGAAAACTGGTTTACTTTATTCCCTCTTTGCTATGACGAAATATACTCAAATACTTTTCAATATTTCTCATACCATTTTATCTGGTATCTCTGAGACCCGAAGTACTTCAGTGAATTGTGTCAATTATTTAATATATATAAAAGAATAACATAAAATATGTATAATAAATAATAAATAGAGTTCAAACAAGTTTACTTCCCTCTCTTTCTCTATTCTGCCACAGGAAGTCCACTGCTTCCCCAAGGATTTCTAACGAGACTCAATGAAAGCCACTTGCATCTAGTTTACTTGTATTAATAATTTTATTTATATTTCCAGGGCCATACCTCGCTGCGTATTTATCGAACACCAGAGGTCGGAAACCATGTCTCGTGCTTGGTGCTGTGTTAGGAGTCCTAGGTTTCCTACTGAAAGCTCTAGCAGTCAGCGTTGCAATGATATACGTCGGAAGAGTAATAGTTGCTCAGTCCGCTGGCATTATTTTCGTCATCAATCTAGTTTATATAGCTGAGATATCGTAAGTATGATTTTGTATTGGCATTAAAGCGCTAGAAATTAAATTTCTGCCTTTTCGATTAAATTATAGTGACGATTTGTTTAGAACTAAGGATACAGTCATGCTTAGTGCACTTTGCTGAGTAACTTAAAGCGTAACTTATATTTCAATTTTAGACTTTTTTCTGCATCTTCGATCTTAAAATAAATATATAAACATCGATCGGAATTTACGCTACCAAATGGTAAGCGCATTACATCGACTATTATTATAAAGAAAGTGTCTATCCCTCATCAGTTTATAAAATTACACCGGTGATTGAAACCCACTTTATGCTAATTAATTCTGGAACAGACATTGTGGGGCTCTTTAAGATGGCCAATGCATCTCCTGTACGTTCTTCGCTATCTCGGTGAATTCGTTTATTTAATTACATATTCTATTTATTTTCAGTTCGACAAACGTTAGAGGCATTTTTCTAGTCGGGACTGGATTTGTCAGTTGCCTGAGCATGTTGTTCGCTTACTCCGTCGGACCTTACGTATCCTACGCCGCAACAGCGTACATCGGTTTCGCTATCATTCTTGCTTTTACCATCGCCACGTATTTTATGCCTGAAACACCGAACTACTATGCTTTAAAAGGTGATAATAAAATCTATCTATCTGTTTCCATCTATAGTTAAGTTACGTAATGTGAATGGTTATGAAATATGAAAAATGTATATGTAGAGTCTTCAGTTATTAAGGAAAATATTTTAATCGCAGGTCTAGAAAATAAATGCAGAGACACATTAATAAAACTGGGTAGAGAAGACGACATCAAGGACTTGTTATCGAATAAGATGGAGGAACCTGTTGGAATTCTACAAGCATGGAAGGAGATCTTCAGCGTGAAGAGCAACAGGAAGGCGATGTTCATCACGGTAACCCTGATGTCGATGCAGCAGCTGAGCGGTGTGATGGTGGTGATGCTGTTCGCCACAACCATCTTCGATATGGTGAACTCGACGCTGGAATCTCACGTATCGACCATTATTATTGGTCTCACGCAGTTGGTGGCTGCCAGTATCACTCCACTTTTTATCGAGAGGTCTGGCAGAAAGATTCTTCTTTTAATTACCACTGCGGCTTGTAGCTTAAGTATGGTAAGTTCACTTTAATTACTAAGTTTATATTTATACCAAAGGTTTGTACCCAGTCATGGATTCACACTAATAATTTTACAATTCGGATAAATGAAATTATGAGACACGTTTCAGAATTAGAAGAATTATGATAACAAAATATTGACTATATTTTAATACAAGCATCTTATTACTGGGACCTGGTTACCATTGAAAAAAGTGTGCCTTTGTCTATCACGTTAAGTCTACTAAACAGGCTAATTCTGATCGGTACAAGTCTTTTTCATATAGGAAACACCGCATTGCATTTGATCTATTGACTGATTGATTGTAACTATGGATGTCCACCCACTAGATGGTCTGCCGATTTGATAAATGCTATAAAAGATCCCTGATTAAAAGCCACTTCCAACAAGTGACTGTAAAAGTCTTTAAGGGTAACTTGCGTTTCCATCCATCCATCCATCAGCCAAAGGAAGTCCACTGCTGAACATAGGCCTCTCCCAATGATTTCCACAGTGACCTGTTGGAGGCAGCCTGCATCCAGCGACGTCCCGCGACCTTTACCAGGTCGTCTGACCACCTAGTGGGTGGACGTCCCACGCTGCGCTTTCCGCTTCGTGGCCTCCATTAGAGAACTTTTTGGCCCCATCGGCCATCAGCTCTCCGTTGCGTTTGCCGGAAGCCATTTTATGAGCACATGAGGACGATCAGTTATTAATGATATTTTTGTTTCATTATTCCAGACTTTGCTGGGCACATACTTCTACCTAGACCACATTGACCATCCATCGAAGGAATCCTTACAGTGGCTGCCTTTAGTTTCACTTATATCTTTCGTCATGTTTTACTATTTCGGTAAGTAAAAAGACATATTAAAATAAACTAGCCGAATTATTAAATTAGTTGTGTACTTGTATTGACTATATTTTGTTTCACTTATCGCAAGCATGAAAACAATTGCATCGAGTTACAATACTCAACAAGCTAAGATTACCTCTTTGATATCTTTTCCTAATTTAAGAACATAATCATTATTTATTTTCCAGGATTCGGGATCATCCCTGGAACCTTAACCGGAGAGATGTTTGACTCCAGAGTGCGCGGTCCTGGGTCAGTCTTCAGCATTACCGTCAGCTGGGTCGTTGGCTTCCTGGTCTCCACCTTTTATACCACCACGCTCAATGCCCTGGGCAGCTACACCACTTTCTGGATGTACGCTGGTCTCTGTATGCTCGCTTTCTTGTTTACCATCGTGTTTGTACCAGAAACCAAAGGCAAGAGCTTGATCGAGATTCAGGAAATGTTGAATAGGTGATTTTAGTGTATATTGCTAATATGATTAAGATAAGTTAGTTTAGCTTTAGGCATGGCATTGACATGCCAATATTATATGTATTTTTAAGTCTGTGATGCGAATTGTTATTGTCTATCTTATATACCTAATATGCTTTTTCTAAATTTTATTTCGAAAAATTGAATTAAAAAATTATTAAAATGCAAAACGCGGGCTCTTTATTTATTTAATGTATTCCATAATAACATTTTGTAAATAGTATTCCATACCTCGTATTTATTGCTGTTAGCAACAAAATCTAGATCCTCTCATTTGAATTAAATTAACTAAGATATTTTATTCCACGAAAACTATTAATGTCAGTAAGAAGTTGTTTAAATTGTAAGGTTTGTTTATGTCATAATTATTTGATACACTTTATTCATATGATTCCCTCAAAATGGCTGTGAATGTTTCAAATAAATATTTGTACATGATATAATAAATGGCTTTTATTTAATACTAATTTTGAAATATTAGTCATTTTACGTATTTCTTCTAACACAGACACATTTATTGGAAATTGCACTGAAACTGCAATCAATACCAGATTGCTCAGTAATTTTCAAAAGGCTAATTGCGACTTGATGTATGAACGAATGCTGATATCTTCTGCTACCGTCTAAATATTATCGATATGAACACTAAGTTCCAAGTTCAGATACTTCCTTGCAGAATGTTTGAAATTTATCCCTATGCTCCATGCTCATAACTCTTCTCTTAGTCGATGAAGCTCAATCTGAACTTCAGTGAAAGTATATTGAACATCAATCATGATGCAGCGAAGATAGTAGAACTAGGAACTGTGTCTTCGTGGTCTCTAGTTGTAATAAATTGTAATTTTTAAGTTGGTTATTTTTAAATCAACTTCAATAAAAGGAGATTATCAATTCGATGTGTATGTATGTATGATCTCAAAAAAAAATTGTATATTTAGGTTTTATAGATTTAATAAAATATTAGTTTTATTTCTCCCTTTTTATTACACTTTTGAAGTCGTTTTAATTTTTTTAAATTACTTTTTATTCTTCCTTTAAATTATGGTGATGGATAGGAAATTGCAGAGGAGATAAATATGGTTAATAACTAATACGATAGCAAGCTTATGGGAGTTTTTTGTGAGAACGCAGAACCGACTAGGTCCAAAGTTCCATTCGTAATTACTGAAGCCTGAAATTACTGCTATTGTATATTCATAATTGCTCACTATATACAAACACTATCTCTTTCAAGCAGGTGTTATCTAGTGCAGATATTACGCAATTTGAATTAGAACACATTATTTATATAAAAAATATCTGCTTTATTTTTGTGTGTAAAACAACCGGTTACGAATGTTACTGGTTAGGTGAAAGCAATATTATTTTGATTGACGATATATATAACATAAGCAGCTTCATAGCTTATGGCCCTCAGGGATTCTTGGAGAATTGTCATGTTTTCGGAGTTTGATCATACTACCATTGCAACTTAACTTAGCAGCACTTGTAACCACAGAAACAGTTGAATATGCCATAGACCCCGTAGAAGAACGTGGACAATTGATTATTTCTAAATACGGTACTATGTATATTCTTCTTGTGTTATTTCATTTTCAGTTAATAACAAGTTAGGAGCTTTCCAGAAACTCGAAACGATTTGTTATAATTTCTGTAAGCTTACTAATAAAATTCATTTTTACCTTGACATTCGTCTTATATTTTGTATCGATTCGATCATTATAATTATAATGAATTATGTTTGGATTGCGATCCAGGCGAAACCGCGGCAGATATCATCAATTTGTAGATAAGTTACGATTTGCGATTGGTAAAATCTAATTTGAAGCTAACAGATATGAAAAAATTATTGGCAGCTGGTCAACGGCCAGAACACCAGTATTTTTAATATGTGCTATAATATTTGGTTTTTATTATTATTGGGTGATAATTTGTAAAATGTGGTAAAATTATATTGCGGTTATTAAAGTGATATTTCAACATGATTGGACTGCCTGATTATTTGAAGAAGCAATTGTTGGTGGTAGGAAGTGGTGAGTACATTAGTTTACTGTACTGTACTGTACTGTATCAGCCCATATACGTCCCACTGCAGGGCACGGGCCTCCTCTACAATCGAGAGTACGATTGAGAGTGGTTAGGCTATATAGAATATAGTCCACTACGCTGGCCTAGTGCGGGTTGGCGGACTTTTACATACTATAGAAATTTATACAAATCGCTATGGTATGCAGGTTTCCTTACGATGTTTTCCTTCACCATTATAGTGCGTGGTGATTGACTATCAATACACACATGATTCCAAAAAGTTAGAGGTCCGCCCTGGGATTTGAACCCGCGACCACCGTGAACATGTAGGCAACCGCATTTGGTCCGTTACCAACAGGCCACCACGCACAACTTTTCATTAATTTAATAATGAAAAATTAGAATTATTTGATGTTTCATTCTGAATTTGAGGTTTCATATTTCTGGTTGAAAATAGTTGACGGTATTGTGTAATGAGGGTAAAATTAGAGTTATTTTTTATAACCTCAAGTATGAAATTATAATGTACTCAAATTGTTAAAAACCTTAGTTATAAGGTGGACTGCCTCGGTGGCGTAGTGGTACTACGGTATGATTGCAAGGCTGAGGTCTCGGGTTCGAGTCCCGGGTCGGGCAAAGTGATATTGGATTTTTCTATGCATTATCAGCCCGGAGTCAGGAATTTGTGCCCGATATGGCGATGGGCTCGCCCCCTATCACATCGTGGGACGGAATATACAAGGCGAAACGTGGGTGTTCTGGTAGCACCTCTGCCTACCCCTTCTGGGAAAAAGGCGTGTGTTTATGTATATATGTACTTAGTTATAAGGTAAATATACACAATATATATGCTAACTACGAGTAAATAAATGTAGTAATCGACGACATACACTTTACAATTATTATAATCAATGTCATTAAAAACATGTTCCAAAACACGTTTATGTCGATAATATTTATTGATATAAGTGCTAATAAATTATTATTTCATTTTATCAATAAATTAAATAATACATTATGCAGCTCAAAAATCTAATCTTAAGAACTTCAAATAATCTTGTTCACATATTATTAAACAAACTCCTTCTGTGATAAAATATATTAATGCGTGGCGATTTCGTTTTAGAAGTAGCTAATTACAATGCGTATTTGTTTAAAAATAAGCTTTGTTTAAGTACTAAGTGTTTGTTTATTAAAAATAGTTTTAGCTGGAGAAAGTGTGTGGAAATAAAGATTTTATGATTTATTGGTAGAAAAAAATGCATGGGGTCTTCCCTTTTTTGTGGTACAGTAAGAAAAGTCTGTAAACCGTGAGATCTTGGGTTAAATTCCCAGGTCCAAAATACACTTCGTTTCTGTATGATCTTGGTTTCAGTACGTCTTTTCAAATCCTTATTCAGCTGCTCTGTGAATTAAATCTGTTGATTAAACTAAGGGCCAATTGCATAAACTAACTTAGCCCATAACTTTGAATTTCAAAATGTCAATCCCATACATTAGAAATGTAAAATACGTCACAAATGTATGACGATGACATTGTCAAAGTTTAAGTTATCGTCAAAGTTAGTTCAAGCAACTGGACCTAAGTGTGAAGCGGCTCTGACTATACTTGGATAATTGCATCAGTGATGTATATGACCCCTCGATAGTCTCTCTGTCCTCTCCCATCGTCTCCCATCAAATACAGAGTATCATTATGTACTTAGTCGGCTATCCGGCTCGACGGACCAGATGGATTAGGTGTTTCCGCCTTTGACGTGGTCCCGATGGTAGTAACGTTATTGTAGTCCAAAATAGGTCACACCAAACAAAAATGTTCAATAGTTTATTTTAACTAAATAGTTAAGTAAATTGTAAATAGCGGGTTCAAATCCCAGGGTATAACGGCAGGCATTAACGATATAGAATATTTTCAATATTCCAGCCTACATCGGTCAGTTTTTCTGCGGCTACTACGTAGGATGGCCTGCCAATGTGATCATCAAGCTGCAAGACCCTAACCAGACTCCCCTGCCTGATGTGATGGATGACACCCAAATCTCACTGTTGGCGTCTTTGAGCTTCTCCAGTCTTCTTGGTAAGTTTCAGTAGACATAATTGAGAATAAAGAACTGCGAAGTAAAGATTTTTTTGTAAAGTTTGTATGGCCATAACCACTCTCAATCGTGGTCTAGATTGTAGAGGAGGCCCGTGCCCTGCAGTGGGACGTACATATATGGGCTGATACAGTACAGTACAAAGTTTGCTGATATAAGAATCATTGCTTAAGAATAAATCTCGTGGATTGCTTGACAGTCAGTAACACCCTTGATTTGATGTCAAAGATTGAAGATAGAAGTGCTCGATGGTAGAATTTCTACTCTTGGCAACTTGTCACACTTTTTCTCTCAACCTTATTTCTTTCTTTTCTATGTAATACAGAAAATCGACCGTTACTTATTTAATTTCAAGCCCTCGCAAATCATTTCTATCCCTCTGTCTCTTTCTCACTCACTTGCTTTAGCCAGAGGAAGTCGACTGCTGAAAATAGGTCTCCCCAAAGGATCTCTACATCGACCTGTTGGAAGTTTTCTGATCATTTCTTTGAGGGAGAAAACGGGCTAGTACCTTAAGGTGCGCCGAGCTTTGATGCTCGTTGTAAAGTTTTTGTGTGCAATTGTCTATAATAGCTACAGTAGTGGGTGTGTGGGCGAAATAATATTTTTCAAAATAAGTCTCTAAGTAATAAAAAAATATTAATATTTTCAGGTCCATTCCTCGCCGGGTATTTGTCTAACACAAGAGGTCGGAAATCGTGCCTCGTAGTCGGTGCTGTGGTAGGTGTTCTAGGCTTCCTACTGAAGGCACTAGCAGTCAACGTAGCTGTGTTATACGTCGGGAGAATAGTCGCCGCTCAGGCTTCTGGTATCATTTTCGTCATCAACCTCGTTTACATAGCTGAGATATCGTGAGTATGATTTGTATTAGTTTTATATTGTTTTATCTCCATTAAAGGGTTAAATGAGCCTGATATACGAGCCATAGCCAAGCACATCAGGTTAAAAAGTAAACGAGGAAGATGTAGATGATGATGTTAGAAATTTCCGGGTGATACTTTTTTTTGTTAGTTTTTATTTTTAATTAAAATATTTATTTTTATTCAAACATTTCGTTGTTTATTTCCAGTTCAACAAACTTGAGGGGAATATTTCTCTCCGGGACAGGATTCATCTATTGCCTGGGCATGTTGTGTGCTTATTCCGTCGGACCTTACCTATCCTACGCCGCGACTGCGTATTTCGGCTTCGCGGTAATTCTCGCGTTTACTGTCGTCACTTATTTTATGCCCGAAACACCGAACTTCTACGCTATGAAAGGTAATAATAAAATCTATACGTTAATTGTGTTTAAAAATAACAGTTTATTTTAATTTTTTTGTATAGTTATAAAAAAGTCTCGTGCAAGTTATAAAAAAAACAACTTTTATTTAAGTGTTATGTCTCCTATAAAATCTTTGAAATAGCTAATTCGATCTTTACATGATCTTCCATTTAAGAACTGTACTGTATCAGCCCAGATACGTCCCACTGCAGGGCACGAGCCTTCTCTACAATCAAGAGTATGCTTGGGAGTGATTAAGCCATATGGTCCACCACGCTGGCCTAGTGCGGGTTGGCGGACTTTCCATATTATAGAAATTTTTGCAAATCGCTATGGTATGCAGGTTTCCGCGCGATGTTTTCTTCACCGTTAAAGTGAGTGATGATTGGCTGCCAATACACACATGACTCCGAAAAGTCAAAGGTGTGGCCTGAGATTTGAACCCGCGACCACCATGATCATGTCGTTAGCCGCGTCTGGTCCATGTACCAACAGGCCACCACGCATTTTTCTATTTAAGAACGAACCGACTACATTGTTGACCGATAGAAGAGTCGTTACTAGTCAATAGACGAAAAGAAATTTCTATTGAATGCCTTTTTGAGGAGAATTTCCACCTAAGTTCACTTTCCTTTTCGCCTTTTAATTTAGGAGAGATCCCAACTTATATTGATCCAATGCTAAAAACGTAAAACTCAACAACATCATAATTAAATGACTGAAACATTGCATATATAAATACATACCTGCCTGTGAAACGAGAGGTCGCGTGTTCGATCCCCGCACCGAGACAATAGTTTGTGAGGCCTACCAGTATTTGTCTCGGGTCTGGGTGTTTGTGAGACCGAAAAAGTTTCTCGTAGCTTCTGTTACCCACGACACCAGACTTATTGATCCTTATGTGGGTTCAGGACTATGTAGGTGACTGTTGGGTGTATTCATTTATTATTTTATACAGATAGTTATTTAAGTACTACAATGTTATTGGGATTAACATTAGTTGAGCAATGTAAGAAATCATTGTGAAATATTTTCATAAGATTATTCAAGTTAATATCCTATTTAAAACAAACAATTTAATGCCATAAATAAGGAACGATTATCAACAATATTTAAGCAGGTGTGTCCTGAATATTAAACATAATAATTATATGATGAAATTTCTTTAGAGCGCGAACTATGGAGAGAGAGGGGGGAGACCTTTGCCCAGCAGTGGGATGATATAGGTTAAATAAAAAATTATATAAGATGATAGGCATACCATTAGCTACATATTGCCGAAACTTTATTTTAGACTTAATTAATTTATGATTCAATCAAATATATTATTAAACAGTATGAATCATATTTAAATTGCAGGTCGAGAAAACGAATGCAAAGACACACTAATAAAACTGGGAAGAGAAGCTGACATCAAGGAGTTGTTAACAAATAAGATGGAGGAACCTGTTGGAATTCTACAAGCATGGAAGGAGATCTTCAGCGTGAAGAGTAACAGGAAGGCGATGACCATCACTGTGACACTGATGGTGATGCAGCAGATGAGCGGCGTGATGGTAGTGGCGCACTTCGTCACAACCATCTTCGATCTGGTGAACTCGACGCTCGAATCTCACATATCGACCATTATTGTTGGAGCTATGCAGCTGGTAGCTAGTGGAATCACACCGCTTTTCATCGAGAGATCTGGTAGAAAGATTCTTCTTTTGACTACCACTGCAGCTTGTAGCTTAAGTCTGGTAAGTTCACATGAGACCCCGCATTGAATTTGATTTATCACTATTTGACCGCAACCTTGGGGTGTCCAGCTACAAGACCCATCTTGTCACATTTATCAGATAGTCTACTGCCAATCTGATAAATATATTTTTTATTGCTTACGTCCGGCAAATGAGCAAACACATCACCTGATGGTAAGTGATCACTGCGGCCCATACCCACAACGCTGGGTCATGGATGTGTTGCCGGTCCAATTGGGAGGGAAGCGAGAAGGAAAAAAGATGGCAATAGGAATGGAGTATTGGGTATTTGGCAATTCCACTAACTAAACGAAACGCGACAGCGAAGCTGTCGCTTTAAGCCGATAAGATATTCACGGAAGATCCCCGGTTAAAAGCCACTCCCAACAAAAGACTGTAAAAATATTTAAGGGAAGACTACGTTTAGCGGTAGACATTCTATGGTAAAGGTCGCGGGACGTCGCTGGATGCAGGCTGCCTCCAACAGGTCACTGTGGAAATCATTAGGAGAGGCCTATGTTCAGCAGTGGACTTCCTTTGGCTAATGGATTGGATTGATTCTATGAGTAGCTTGAAGGACGAATAATTATAACTAATAATAGTTTTTGTGTTCATCCTTCCAGACAATGCTCGGCACATACTTCTACTTAGACCACATTGACCATCCATCGAAAGACTCTTTACAGTGGCTTCCTTTAGTTTCGCTTGTATCTTACGTCATGTGTTACTA
This sequence comes from Theretra japonica, assembly GCA_033459515.1. Classification (NCBI taxonomy): domain Eukaryota; kingdom Metazoa; phylum Arthropoda; class Insecta; order Lepidoptera; family Sphingidae; genus Theretra; species Theretra japonica. Next base: position 2,422,814 of record CM065928.1, read on the forward strand.
TTTCGGTAAGTAAAAATAAATATTACAGCAAACAAATCATATTTATTGAATCAGTTGTGTGTGTGTGTGTGTGTGTGTGTGTGTGTGTATTAACCATTTGTTTCACTTATATCAAGCAAGAAAACAATCATAACGAATTACAAAACTCGACATGTCCAGATTTCTTCTTTGATATTTTTTTTCCTACTTAAAGAACATAATCACCTTTTATTTTCCAGGGTTCGGAATTATCCCTGGAACCTTAACCGGAGAGATGTTTAACTCCAGGGTGCGTGGGCCTGGGTCAGTCTTCAGCATTACCGTCAGCTGGATGGTTGGGTTCGGCGTTTCCGCCCTCTACACGACTATGCTCAATGCTCTGGGCAGCCACACCACTTTTTGGATGTACGCTGGTGTCTGTGTGCTCGCTTTCTTGTTTACCATCGTGTTTGTGCCAGAAACTAAGGGCAAAAGCTTGGCTGAGATCCAGGAGATGTTAAGTAGATGATTTAAATGTGTTTTGGTTAAAAGATTAATAAAACTAAGGTTTAATTTTAGGCATCGTATGCCATGGCATGCCAGTATTGTACGTATTCACAAATGTTTGAAATACAAATTGTTCTTGTGATGTACGATATTAATGTATACCCTGGATCAATGCATAGGTTACTGCTTATCCCGAAAATATAGTAGTCTTGTGGGATGAGCGAGGAATTCAAGTATGTATATTTGCTGCTCTTTCAAACTCAAAGGTATGGTTTGGGATAGGATATAGGGCGGATGAAATGGAATACAAGAGGACAGGATTGCATACCTTGAGACAGGACAGGATGGAACGAAAAAATCAGTATCAAGGACAGCAGTCACGTTGAGTTTAAACATAAAACAGTCAGTACTCTGTGTCTGATGTGGACTGGACTCAAGAAGTGTCTGACCCGGCTTCGCCCGGGCCGCTAGTGTATGATAAATCTATACAATTCCATTTTCTGGCTGTGAATGCTTAAAATAAATGTCATAATTTTTACAATAAATGGCTTTTATTTCTCACTCATTTTAAAATATCAATAATGTCACGTAATTCTACTAAGAAATCGATACAATTTTTGGGAATTGTAAAAGGAATTGCAATTAATACCTAATTGTTCGTTAATTATCAATGTATTTGTGACTGCAAACTGCTCTTCTCAACTCTCCTTGGAATATAATCAATGTAAGCTTTAACGTCTCTAAAATCACCTCCTTCCTTGCGGAATGCTAGTACCAAGGGCCTTTTGGAGGCGCCTCGCGAGAGTGGAGCCGGCAGAGGGCACAAGAGTTGTACTTGGCACATTTAGCGGCATCTATCAGCAAACATATTTTACTACAGCCGCCCCACTTAAAACATGTTGCAGTGTTTACGTATCGTCTTACTTAGTTTCTCACATAAAAAATAGAGGGCGCTGTGTGCTAGTATTAATGTAACTTTGTAGCTACCGTTTTGTACATTTTCTTCTTTGTATACTGTATACCAATTAAAAAATTATGACGTCACATTTCTTGTATCTTATAGTTTTTGTATCACTGCGTACAATGAAGATAGTAAAATAGCCGATAAGTTATTAATTATTATCGACATTAATTATACATATCAATATCCTGATATATCTGCATATTATCTTCTTAATACATTATGCACCGAAATGACCTTACGTTACGTAGATAATACGTAGATACGCGTAAAATTTTGAAAATAAAGTAAAACCAACGTAACAAAACAACTATACCATTGTAAAAAAAATATGTTTTTGAAGTCGAACAGGACAGAGTTATATCCATAGATACAAACTGTATATGTTGGGTGTATTTATTATTTGATTTATTTATTATTATTAAACTAGAAATATTCTACTCGTAATAGTAAGAAGTTAGTTTTATTTCGTTGTATGCTGTAGCTGTGGATCCAAATTAATTAACTAGAATGTTGACTCCGAAAATATATGGAATACTTCAGACAGAAAAATGTCTGAAAAGCTGAAGACGGCTGTCACAAATCGCGAAAGTTAAAGCTAGTACAGAGCAAAAATCGATGTACGAGTATAAATACTTGGAGGAGGTCCTTGTTCAAAAGTGGACTTCCTGTGGCTGAAGAGTGAGAGAGAGTATTTTAATTTGAAACACAACAGAGGCTCTCTTAATTGCGTTGGCAATTTTTTTTTGGGTTCCGTAAAATTTTTAAGTATCTTAATATAAATATAACCACATTTATTTTTATAATTGTTTGTCATATATGTATTAGTACCTGACAAGCATAACATAAAACTATGTTAGTAACTATATTACTGAATCGCTCCTATAACTCTCTTCATCCATATTAAAGTCCCATTTTCACGAGAAGAGTTTCTCGCTTGGAAGATACGATTATCGTAAGGATATAAAAAAGTTGCATCGTGTAACCATTGTCAGAACACGATAATGTTACGGCGGTTGTGTTATGCGATTATGACATACGATTCTCGCCGCGAGAAACTCTCCCCGTGTAAATGGGGCTTAATGTTAATGTGTCTTTGTAAGTTCATTTTTTGCTTTGTTGTTTTGTGAAGTAGTTTTCATTATGGATACGTGTTAATATTTATCTTGTAATTCGATCGGTCCTTATCTATAGTCCGAATCATGTCTGCTTTGTTAATTTATAAAATGCACCAGACGTATTTATATAAAAAATATTGTACTGAATTATATTGCTAAAATATGGACCAATATATACGAACCTAGAAGCTAGGAGGGATTAATTCATTTAATAGTTTAGATACTTGTTTTATTGCTTCCAAACTACGCACTTTAAATTAGGTAGTCATATTGTCATTGTTTTCTGCGTTGGAATGAACACAGTAATATAATAAATATCAGTTCTTCTTAAGTTCTATTTATTTTCGTTTTAATTGTCTTGTTAAACATGAGCGGGTGTGCTCAATAGACTCGCTAAGTTTTGCTAAGCAATATTTTTTCGGGTGCGTGCTAATGTCGATCCTCTGTCCTGTGGACTGAAGGTTACTTTTAGAATTCCCCCACAATATCCCCTGCCCGTAAGAGACGACTAATGTAGGCATTTTGGTAGGAACTCGACTCAACGGTGGCTCAACGTTGAGTCGTAAGACCGGTGAAACCAACATCACCCCCCGCTCACCCTATATGCAGCGACAGCGATAAATAGTTTATATCCAAGAAAAAAATGTCGATGCTGCCTCATTTTTTACTACAAACCAATTTATGACAAGCGATACTTAGGAGGCTTATGTTCCGCAGTGAACTTCCTTTGGCTGAAGATATACTTACAGAGAGAGAGAAAGTCATACTTAGCAGAGGCAGGTGATTGGAATAATTTCGCCTATATAATTATATTGAAAAATAATAATTGCTACGCGGATGAAATCACGGTACAAATAAACATGTAGATAACGAGTAGCGAATTATGAATACTTACACCTGGTTTGATTAATTATTATCCATGCACAGATAGCCGGTCAGTGCACAAAATTAAAATGTTGTAAACTTTTATTTTATTTTATATTACTTTTAAATTTTAACTAATGACGTAGTTATTGTGGTTAAAGAGTAATTTTAATTCAACATGATTGGACTGCCAGATTATTTTAAGAAGCAGTTCTTGGTGATCTTTGGTGGTATGTACTTTTATTATAATGTTAGTTATTTGAAATATTACTTCAGTTAAATATTAATTATCTCACGCTTGAGGTGCTACGATTTCTAAAATATACTTGCATGCATACAGTGTCCACGCGTAAGTAATGGAATAAATTCTCAAATGGGCTTCGTTTGAAGAAATATCCACATTGTTTTAAAGTTAGTCGCATTTTTCGATAACCGTGAGACCGAAAAGTCTCTAGTAGTTTCTGATACCCACGACACAAGACTTAAATGGTCTTAATGTGGGGTCAGTGACTTATGGGTGTAATTTTTATACAGTATGACAAAAATCCCTATAAATAATTATCGTAAATTATAATATACATTTTAGTTGCAATATTAGGTACCCTAAAATCTAGCAAAGTTCACATTCTAACAATTCTGAAACGTAGCGTTGCTTGTTACAAACGCGGTTGTTAGCAGCGAAATGTGAGAACTGAGATTTCTATTTTTAAAATGTATTTAATTAAGAGTATTTTTATCATATTATGTAAAAATAAAAATGAAAATAATTTATTGAATCCATTAAAATGTTCAACATTATTTAGATTCAGTCTTTTTTTTTCTACCACCCGGTTTGGAAAGCGGTTTTCACTAGATAAGAACGGGCAAGAAACCCTAGTGTTGCTCTTTTCAAAACCAGTTTACAATATCGTGATTATTACAAAAGTTACAAGTTGGTCTAAATCAGAGCAATTTATTGATACTGTATCAGCCCATATACGACCCACTGCAGGGCACCGGCCTCCTCTACAATCGAGGGTACGATTGAGAGTGGTTAGGCCATATAGTCCACCACGCTGGCCTAATGCGGGTTGGCGGACTTTTTACATACCATAGAAATTTATACAAATCGCTAGGGTATGCAGTTTATTGATAATTTGTTATAATTTCCAAGTGACATATATTTTTAATACAAATAGTAGATTGTGATCTTTTAAATAGAACATATAAATGATGTCTGATACCTTTATCGATCAGACAGACGTAACAAAATGTCATACTACTAACTTCGTACAATTATATTTCAGCGTATATTGGGCAGTTCTTCTGCGGATACTATGGCGGATGGTCTAGTAGCGTCGTTATTAAGTTGCAAGACCCTGATCAAACGCCGCTGCCTGAGCCGTCGAGTGACTTCCAAGCTTCTTTAGTGGCGTCTCTGGCCTTCACCAATGTCTTTGGTAAGTTGGGAATAGAATATAACCTACCATATATCTCCTAAGTCCGAAGTGCGTGGTGGCCTGTTGGTAACGAACCAGACGCGGCTGCCTACATGTTCACGGTAGTCGCGGGTTCAAATCCCAGGGCACACCTCTGACTGTTCGGAGTCATGTGTGTATTGATAGTCAACCACCACGCACTATAACGGTGAAGGAAAACATCGTAAGGAAACCTGCATACCATAGCGATTTGTACTCGTATAAATTTCTATGGTATGTAAAAGTCCGCCAACCCGCACTAGGCCAGCGTAGTAGACTATATGGCCTAACCACTCTCAATCGTACTCTCGATTGTAGAGGAGGCCCTTGCCCTGCAGTGGGTCGTATATGGGCTGCTACAATACAATACGATACCGTCCCAAGTAGAACATCAAGAATTTAAAAAAAACAATGACCGGGGTTTGTCTATGGAGCTTATAAAATTATGAATAATTTTATGTTCTTTGGATATAATGGAATTGTTGCCAATAATGGAGTAGTTTTGAAGATCTTTCATTTGTGTTAGTACAACAGTATTGCAGTGAGATAGTGCTTCTTAATACGTGTAATTCACTTCCTCCAACTATGTGCCTATTGTACAGGGCTTCCTTAGTATAAGCATCAGCCGTCCCTCAATACTGTTATATCTTAACCTAAGCACTGTTAACTTATATAACAATTTTGTTTGTAACCTAGGTTAAGGAAAATTGCTCATAAACAATTTATTATGATTTATTTTAACTGTGCATAACATGTAGAATAGTTATGTCCAATACCCCTTTCCTCTTTTTTCCTTCCGCCCCTATCTCGATCTTATGGCCCGGCAACACATCCATGATCCAAGCGTTGTGGAAGTTTATGTGCGGCAGTGATCACTTGCCATCAGGTGACCTGCTCGCTCGTTTGCCGGACCTATGCTATAAAAAAAGTTATTATTATTATATTCATCTATTGATACTAATTATGATTACATGTATGTTAATAATATGGGGGGTACTCTATGATCAGAAACGATTTTCGAATGTTCGAACGTTCGACGTCCGAAGTAAGCTATAAGTTTAACTATTTAAAAAGTTTAAATAGTTAAAAATTATTTATTTAGAGTTTTTTTAGTATTGATTTTTAGAATTCACTCTGAATTTACTCTTACCGATAGAGAATTCGAAAATTTTGTGGAGTACCTAAGTACATTCGTACAATTTTGCGTACGACGTTCGGACATTCGAACTTCGTTTTAAATCATAGAATAACCTCCATGATGTCATAATTTTACGTCCACGCCGATCCAAAGCTTATTAACTGACTATTTATATCAAATAATGATTTATGTTTGTAGGTCCGTACGTGGCTGGGTATTTGTCAAACACCAGAGGTCGGAAGATATGTCTAGTGGTCGGCGGTATATTAGGACTGGTGGGTTCCTTGCTGAAGGCCCTGGCCGTGAACATTGCCATGATATACGCGGGAAGAGTAGTAGCCGCCCAGGCTTGTGGTTTCATATTCGTCATCAACCTGGTTTATATAGCTGAGATATCGTGAGTATGAGCCTTCTTCGTTATACGTTCAAGATTAACTGCCGGTTATCGACAACTAAATATAAAGGTAAAATTGAAATAAAACGAATTTTTACGGATTTTATCGCGAATTTAATTTAAGTGACCATGAAAACTGTAAAGTGATCGATCGTCGGAAAATTTAAAAATGTAAAAAATAAATTCGCGATAAAATCCGTAAGAATTCGTTTTATTTCAATGTGTAAGATTCGCGTAAGCCCAAGAAACCATTAAGAAAGGTAAAAGTCAAGTTGAGATGGAGATACGTTAACTGCTTGAGAATTTAACAAGGATTATGTCATATATTGGTTTACGGGAATTCTTGTTGCGGTGGAATAGACTATTGAAATAGCTAATATCATGCCTTCAGCCATAGTTAATCCACAAGTAAATACGTATATCCACCGGCTAAAGATAGAATGTTCTATCGACATTTTACTAACCTTGCAACCTACAATGTAGCCACTTTATCTTAATACAAAAGTATCAAATATTTACATGCTTTGTTTGTTTTCAGTTCAACGAGCGTGAGAGGAATTTTCCTCGTCGGGACAGGATTCTGCACTTCTCTTGGCACATTATTCTCTTACTCGGTCGGTCCTTTCGTATCCTACGCCGCGACTGGGTACATAGGATTCGCTATAGCTCTTGCGTTTACTGTTGCCACGTATTTCATGCCTGAAACACCGAACTTTTATGTTTTGAAAGGTATTTATTTTACATAACATGTCCTCTACCCGTGATTAACTATTTTTCGTATATGCACTTTGGTGATTTGCATCTTATCAAAACCTTAACATTGTTTTGATTTTTATTGCTTGATTATTTAGTCTAGTCGTCAAAGTACCTACACTGATTTGGTTCCATTTTATCACAGTTTGTTTTATTGTTTGATTACTATGAATATTTCGATTGCAGGCTTAGATAATAAATGCGCAGAAATCCTAACAAAACTAGGAAGAGAAGATGACGTCAAAGAATTATTATCAACTAAACTGGACGAACCTTTGGGCATACTACAGGCGTGGAAGGAAATCTTTAGCGTGAAGAGCAACAGAAAAGCAATGTTCATCACACTAACCCTGATGGTGATGCAGCAGATGAGCGGTGTGATGGTAGTGATGCTGTTCGCCACGTCTATCTTCGATCTGGTGAACACGACGCTCGAATCTCATATATCAACTATTATTCTCGGAGTGACGCAGTTGGTATCAAGCAGTATTACACCTTTATTCGTAGAGAGATCTGGCAGAAAGATTCTTCTGTTGATTACAACGGTGGCTTGCTCCATAAGCTTGGTAATTTTACTTATTTCCACTGCAGGGCACGGGCCTCCTCTACAATCGAGAGTACGATTGAGAGTGGTTAGGCCATATAGTCCACCACGCTGGCCTAATGCGGGTTGGCGGACTTTTACATAGCATAGAAATTTATACAAATCGCAATTATCAATAATCGCAATTTATTTATTAAAAAGTATCAAGTACAAATTGGGAAATGATAAATATTTTTACTAAAATAATCTACAGACTAGGCGATGAAAAATATACAGAATGTAGTGGTATTTTTATTTAAATCAATGATTAGTGAAGCAATGTTTATTTACAATTGTTTTGTTGAATGATTAAATATTTATATTATTTGTATTTCACTATTTCAGACGATGCTAGGGACTTACTTCTACCTAGACCACATTGAACATCCGTCGGCGGAATCATTGCAGTGGTTGCCATTACTTTCGATCATCGCCTTCGTCATGTCTTATAATTTCGGTAAGTAAAAATAAATATAACTAGGAGATTTTTCTACAGGCGATTTGAAAAATTAGTTTTTGGCCATCATCGTTTGATCATCATATTTTTTTTTATCAGCCTAGATACGTCCCACTGCTGGACACGGGCCTACTCTACAATCGAGAGAATCGATTAAGAGTGGTTAGGCCATATAGACCACCATGCTGGCCAAGTGCGGGTTGGCGGACTTACATACCGTAGAAATTCTTTAAAATCGCTACGGTTTGCAGGTTTCCTCACGATGTTTTCCGTCACCGTTAAAGTGCTTGGCGATTGACTATCAATACACACATAACTCCGAAAAGTCAGAGGTGTGCCCTGGGATTTGAACCCGCGACCACCGTGAACATGTAGGCAGCAGAGTCTGGTCCGTTACCAACAGGCCACCACGCACTTATAATGACACGCACTTATAATAAGTTATCATTAAACAATGACACCTATTTAAATAGTCAAAAGGAGGTAGATGTCAACATCATACAATGATCAAGTCAAGACATATATTGTATTATCTATGATCAAGACTCTGATCTAAAGTGTTTGAGATCTCAAGAAATTAACCGATTTCTTTTCAGGGTTCGGAATTATTCCCGGAACCTTCGCCGGGGAGATGTTCGACTCCAAAGTCCGTAGCCCCGGGTCAGTCTTCAGCATCACTGTCAGCTGGGTTGTTGGTTTCGTCGTCTCCATCACTTACACCATAATGATCAACGGCTTGGGCAGCTACACCACTTTCTGGATCTACGCTGCTGTTTGCATGCTCGCTTTCGTGTTTACCATCGTGTTTGTGCCAGAAACCAAGGGCAAGAGCTTGATCGAGATCCAGCAGATGTTGAGTAGGTGATATTGGTATTGTGCCCATTTTTTATGTCAATATTTAGTGTAATTAATTAATAGCGCTGTCGTGTTAATTTACTTTTTTAATATTGTTGTATCATAAGATATTCTAGTTTTTAAAATATATTTTAATTGTTGTTGTTAAATATAATACTTTTATTTATTTTAGAAAAGTATATATACTAATAATAAAACCTCCATACTACCATTATACTCGTAGTCTACCGTTAATTTTCTAACACTACTTGTAACAGTATATAGTTAAACTGTAATAAAACCATTTTTACGGATTTTATCACGGTTTGCGGGAAATTAACCAAATGCTCGATAAAATAGTTATAGTTCAACGTGTTATATTTGAGTAAATTAAACCAATATATGAACCATTATATAAACTGACCGACCGCCTAAATGGCTCTGTTGTACTACGGTACGACTACCACGCTTAGGTTTCGGGTTCGAATCCCGGGTCGGGTAAAGTGGTATAGAATTTTTCTATTCATTACCAGTCTGGTGGCAGGAATTCGTACATATGGAGATAGGCTCGCCCCTTATCACAGCGTGGGACAGAACACATAAGGCGACAAGTGGGTGCCCTGGTAGCACCGCTGCCCGCCCCTTCTGGGAGAAAGGCATAAGTATATTTATTTATATATGTATGTAGTAAAAAAACGACGAGGATAAAAAAAAAATGTTTTATTGCTTTTTCATCGCTTGTGATTATGATATATAATATGATATACTTAAATGACAATTAATTCATTTTTATTTACACAGTTACACAATTATTCTGCAAGGTTTCAAGCACAATATCACATTCGATGATTTTACGGTCAATAACACTCGGAATGAATGTTGCCTTCCCCAAAATAAGATTAGTTATTTCATTGGTTTTTTACTTCCAATTTTTATAAAAATAAAGTATCTTTTCACGTTATAAAATAAAAAATATAAAATAATACGGCAAATAGTCAGCATTATGATTTATGGGGTGATACTTCTTATAGTTTAATTGTCCATCATAAATCCAATTTCATTCAAAGTCTTCCCTTTAGTCTCAGGCACGCATAAGACAACGAATATAAAGGAAGCTGCATCGATGACTGCGTATATCCAAAATGCCGCAAAGTTGCCAATAGAGGCCACGACGTAGCCAAATACACTTGTACTAATGAATCCGGAGATAAAACCAGCGCATAAAGATAGAGATGATCCAAGACCTCGAACATTTGGAGTGAACATTTCACCAGACACTGTGCTAGGTATTATTCCAAGACCTGTGAATAAATACATTAAAAAATTGAATTGAAAATAGAGCACTCTGTGCTTATTTGTTGTTGTATAAATCATAATCAGCAAGCCATCTTTTGACAATTGAATTCGTTTAGTTCTTTTAGATGCTATTGTAGTCGAATAAAACGGAGAACAATTGTGCGCTACACAAATAGTCAATAGTGCCAAAACATCAAGGCTTCGATACAAACCACGTGAAATCGAATGTTTAGAGTAGAGCAGATGGTTTGCTATTTAGACGGTGAAGAGGGCCAAATATAGGATTACTCACCAACGCCATAGAAGACTAAAGCTAACACCAAACACACGAGAGGCAGCCAATTAAGCCACAGAACAGCTGGGTTGCCTATTTTGTCCAGATAGAAGTATACGCCCAGCACAGTCTGTGGAATTATAGAAATCTTGTATAAAACAAAATCAGTAAATTGAATAAATATGTTTAGAAAATAAAATTATCCTAAATTGTAAATCAATCAAATCCATCAGCCAAAGGAAGTCCACTGCTGAACATAGGCTTCTCCCAATGATTTCCACAGTGACCTGTTGGAGGCAGCTTTCATTCAGCGACGTCCCGCGTGTGATGTTAAATTGTAAATTAGGTAAAAATTATTGTCAGTATTTTTATGCCATAGGATTTCCTACGTAGCATTATGACTATATAGGTATATTAGCGTCGTTGTATTTCTGACCAATGCTTTTCTTGCTTTATAGGCAAATATAGTCGCTGGATTTTGTTATTTTTAGACTGATTGAGACAGAGCGTGAGTCCAAACTATGCTACTAGAATGACCTCATCGACATATTGACGTGTTGCCAACTGATAAAAGAGCTGTAAAGCCAAGCATAAAAGTACTGTTAAATACGAACCATTGTCACGCAGCATCCACCAGTAGAAGCAATCATTAAAATCCTCCTACCATACTTGTCAATAAACATTGGAGAAAACGTGGAACTGAGTAGGGAAGTAGCTCCCATTATAATTGTAGCTATGTGGGGCGGTAGGGACGATCCAGCGCTTTTAAATATATTTGTAGCAAAGAATCCAATGGCTAATATTCCGCTCGATTGTTGTGCCATAAACAGTGGAACGGTTACGGAGAGAGCTCTTCTGTTTCGTTTTTCAGTGAACAATTCTTTCCATAAGTACGCATTGTCCTTCGTTTCTTGAGCTAGTTCTGTCATGTTCTTTATTTCTGCGTCGATATCTTTGTTCCGTCCTAACATTCGCAGTGATTTTTTTGCTGCGTCTTCGTTACCTGTGAACAGATATATTTATGGTTTCTTTGTTGTAAAAATATCTTTAGAAAGTGTTTTTATTGAATCAATTATTATCCTCTTACTGTGTCCTGTAGTAAGATTAATTATTGTTACCTACATAGGGCTACGTCAATGTTTCATCAGGCAATAATTTAATTTAAATATTTAACTTTTTTTAAGAATGCAAGTAATTTGCACTAACATGCAGACATAGCTTTGCAAAGTTTGGGTACTTTACATCATTTAGAAGCTCAAGGATTACCTTTCATCATATGATATAAAGGAGATTCTGGTAAAAAGTAATTGACTATTGTACAAGCAGCAGACATTCCGATCGACACGTATCCTACTTCTTGGTACGACAGGTACGGACCGACACAGTACACCATGAAACCGCCCAGCGATTGGAAGATGCCAGTGGTTGAGAACAGCATGCCACGGATGTTTGGAGACCTGAAATTAAAATTATACAGAACTTTAATACATACGAAACTATTTATAGCAGATATTTGTATTTTAAGCTATGCGTGCAACAACACTAATTGTGCTGGTATATCCATACTATATACGCATAGCTATGTAAAAGACTCAAGAATTTTATATAGTACAACATGAGATTAGAGGTAGGTAGATCATTATATATTGTAGAAATAAAAACTTGGAAGCGTAATTATTGCACAATTGTAAAGCAAGTTGCGTTGCGATTTTTAGAAATACTATCAAAATATAAGTTCGAAGATACCCACGCTATTTCGCCGATGTAAATCAACGAGGTTACGTACAAGAAACACGTACTGATCCCGACAAGGAATCTCGCGAAGTACATCATGCCGATTTTAGTCGGGAATGTGATAACAATCCCTGAAATTACGTTGAGTACTCCTCCAAGGACGAGACAAAGTCGGCGACCGATGTAGTTCGCTACGAATCCAGCGATTGTCGCTCCTGAAATCAAAGTATTCTTGCTTTATGTCTCCCCTTTGGTTTCGTAATGGCGGATAAACCATCCAGTGCCGGACATAATGATAAATAAACTAAACCAGCAGCTTTGTACGGAAACTAGTAACCAATAGATATATAATACAGAAAATTAAGAAACGAATTTCTTGTCACAATTTAACTATTGAATTAAACGGGAGTTTGAACGTCGTGTCTCTTAGCAGGTGACCGATCGAGAAATTCCTTTCCATTCCATCAATTTAAAACATTGGAATTTATGTCGTATTCCTACCAGATAGGTCTGAATATCCTTTGGTAAAAAATTAAATCCCTTGCCAATCCGTCTCGGTTGCGTAGGCCCTGTATTGTTCTGATTTAAATTACAGTTGTATAATAAATAGAAGTCGTAGATAAACTTACCGATACATCCGAAGTAGATGAACGAAGCGATTAATGAGGACTCAGTCGCCGATACAACATGATCTAGGGGCGATTCATCAATATTTTCCAATTTAGGCAAGATTGGTGCAGTCCAATACACTGCATAGCCCATTACTATTATACCTATATTTACTAAAAAGAAATCAAATTGCTATTTTTATATCCAAATTTAGGGATAGTTATCTATGGTAATGCAGTTTGACTATGCGTGATCGGCTTGTCAACTGCGAGATGCTAGGAGAAACAAAGTCTATTAAGGCTTTACGAATAAAGTGGTATAATTACAATGTAGCTACTTTGGGCTACAGTAAATATACTTCGGTCTGAATGGGATGGAAAGTACCAGTTCAACAGTAAAGGATGTTAAAGCAACGGCTTTATTTTTTCATTCGGTGAGTGAGTTACCAAAGGTCTATTACCTGGCTCCCCTTCTTTTGTCCTTTCCTTGTCCCCTCATTTTGAGAGGTCGTCGACAACTATCATTCAAATGTTTTCGACCTTAATGGGCGGTGATTACATGTCATCAGGTAATCTATTTACTCGCCTAATCTAAGCAATAAAAAGACGAAGCAGGGAAGAAAAACGATACATCACTGTTTTGCAATTAGGCAAACTTATCTTATACAGTCTGGGCTATAAAAAATGAGGTTGTTGCACTGAGACACCGCCTGACCCCTTTCAGTTAACTGAGCTGTTACGTGCGTTTTAAGTACACACTTAATTAAGTTGAGTATTAAAAGTAGTCAATAGTCGGGTATTCATAATTAAAATCAATTTTCGTAGCGACTATGACGAGATGTGCAAGTTGCCCTTAATATTAAGCGTCACGTCTGCCTATAACCAGGGGTGAACACCACTAAAAAAACAACTTGAAAAGTGGTAGAGCCACTTTGGTAGAGCTATTTTTGGAACTGAGCCACGTAGAGCCACATTGTTGTCAGTCATGTCTCAGCATGAGTGGATATGTACGTCCGGGGCAGTACTACTGTCTCACAGGAGACGTAAAGGGACAGCTTTGCTGTACCTAGCGGTGGGGAGATTGCGGATGCCCAATACCCCTTTCCGTCTTCCGTCTATTTTTCTTTCCGCTCCCCTTCCGATTTGATGTGTCGAAAACATATTTATGATCCAAGGAGATTTAGATGTTCAATGGTGGCAGTCATCACTTACCATCAGGTGAAGTCTTTTAGCTATTGTATAAAAACATGCACCGTACCGAGTTTGTGATCCCAATACATTATATTAATGCTAATTCAAACAAGTCACATTGTTCAGTAATTCTCTCGCTACAATGTCCTTCAAATTGAAACAATAGTCTTCAGACAATGCTGTTTGGTGGCAGTTAGACAAAACTGTAGCTGCCCAGACGGCCTCTCGTGTTTTTAGTAAATTTCTTTAAGATTATTTGAATATATTAACAAAATTGGCCATTGTCACTTACTTTCCGTCATGTTATGATGCGTAAATTTACTCACTATTTTGCCTAACCAAGTATAATTTTGTATCTATAATATGTAAATAATATAACAACTTACAGGCAATTGTGATAAGTATTTGCCGTTTAAAATACATTTCCATTATTATGAAAACCATTTTTGCACTGATTTTTTTTTAAAACTGCACGTTTACGTTGAACGACTCTCGCTGACTAAATTCAGAATCACGTTAAAATATATGCATAGTGTAATCTCATTTCCGCGTTAATGGGGTTCCGTACACACTTGGCTTTAGAAACCCTGTCACGCAACATTAAACAAGAAATATTTTTCATACTTCACCCAACATATTTATTATAACTTTTGTAAAATATCATAGCATCAATATACCTTAGTGGTTTCTCGATGTTATCTACTAACAAATATCTATCTTTAAAGCATCCTACTTCCTACTCCTACTAATATTATAAAGGCGAAATTTTATGTGTTTGATACTTCTTCACGTTCAAACGGCTGGACCAATTCTGATGAAATTTGGTATGAAGGTAGCTGATACCCTGAATTAACACATAGGCTACTTTTTATCGCGAAAAATGTATTATTCCCGTCGGATGAGCAAGGAATTCAAATATGTATATTTGCTACTCTTTTCAACACAAAGGGATGGGATTGGATAGTATTTAGGGCGATGAAATGGGGTATGAGAGGACAGAATTTCATGCCTTTCATGGAACAGAGTGAGACGGGACTGAACGAGAATTATCGGGACGGGACGAGAAATGCAGTATAGAGGACGGCAGTCACGAAGAGTTTAAATAAAAAGTAAGTACGTGAAATAATATGTTGTTGATGTGGACTCTGGACTGGGCTCAAAAACTATTTGCACCCGGGCGAAACCGGGCCAACCGCTAGTGTATTATAACTTTTGTCAACTCTAATCGTTTGAATATAAGCCGTAGTGATTTCTCAAAGTTGTGTTATCCAACAAATAAGTATTTTCGAGCATGTTAAATATAAGGAAAATAAAAGAAAATATTTGAAAAGTATCGGTACATTGTTCAACGTAATGCTGTCATTCACTAATTGAAACCACTCCGTTTTTTATCGCCCTCTACGACCCAGTTTCAGGTTTTGATAAAGAGTATTTCAAACTGACATCCTTTATATTAGGGCTTGATATAAATGTTGACAAATTCGGCGGATCCCTCTTATAATAATACTTTTTGAGCTTCACCGGATAATTTTCATTTGAATTACCGAAGGTGATTGTACTACACGATTTAAATAGTTTTTTTAATACTGGTGTTTCAAAATAACTAGTAAGCTTCTAATGGTAAGTAAAATGCCGTTCAATTAGGGAGTCAAGAGAATTATGTCGGCCTTTTCGAAACTGTATATACAAATCATCATCATCAGCCCGTTGTAGTCCACTACTGGACATAGGCCTCTCCCACGATACCGATAACAGCTGTAGTTGGTAGGTCTTTCATATGTGAGACGCCGCCTGGGTAGGTACCACCGCAAAGTCTATTTCTCTCCATACAGCAGTGTAAATGCCCTGTTGTATTTTGAAGAAATTGTAGCCAGCGTATCTACTGGACATAATGAGACTTAACATCTTATGTCTCAGGATGGCTAGCGCAGTGGAATGCCGAGCATTGCTGTGTAATTTGTGTTGTTTGGTTTTGCTACTGTCCATGAGCGGTCTTACCATCAGCCGAATGGCACGATATGTAATTGAATACTGTAGGATTTTAAAACCTTGTAAACACAATGTTATTGCTGAACACAATGCCTTATCTGCTGGCTTAGTGGTAAGATTACACAAGCATAAGAACGCATTTAACATCAGATTATCATCTCATTGTGTATTAAGGAAAGGTAAGTATTATAGAAATTATCTGTTTGTTATGATGGCACATGGCGTTACATTGTTCAGTACTAATCTATTACTGTATGTGTCGAGGTTTGGAGGTTATACGTCTCTCTGGGTCTAAATGGTTTAAAAGAATCTAGTCCTAAATACGATTCCCATGTGTTTTTTTTTATTGCAATGAATGGCGAGACGAGCATGCGATACGACTACTCATGGATAGTAGCAAAACCAACAACACCCTGAATTACAAAGCAATGCTTGGCGATCCACTGCGCTGGCCATGCTGAGATATAAATGTAGAGTCTTATTATGTCCAGTAGTTACTCCGGCTATAATATCCTTTAAACCGGAACACAACAGTGCATTTACACTGCTGTTTGGCGAGAGAAATAGACATTGCGGTGGTACCTACCCAGGCGGCCTCTCACCTATGAGAGACCTACCACCAGTAAAACATATTTTCTTTCTTATCCTGGTATGACAAAGTAACCACGAAGCAACTTATAGTCAGTGTAGTAAAGTCCAGACAGACCGCCTCGGTGGCGCAGTTGTACTACGGTACGATTAGCTGATGTCACGGGTTCGAACCTGGGACGGGCAAAGTGATATTGGATTTTAACATTCATTCTTCAGCCTGGAGTCAGGAATTGGTGCCCGATATGGCAATAGGCTCGCCCCCTATCACATCGTGGGACGGAACATGTAAGGCGAAATGTGGGTGTGCTGATAGCACCTCGGCCTACCATTTTTGAGAAAAAGGCGTGAGATTATGTATGTAGTAAGGTCGAGATGGAGTAACCACGTGAGGTTCCTCGCCGGTCCGCATCACTATGGCAGTTTGATCATATTCTAGTGAACACAAAATGGACCCAAGACGCGTCAAACCTATGACGAGTCTTTAAACAGTATGTACCGTAGTCGTCATGCGGATATCTTACTAGCAAATCATCTTTATGTAAGTTTTCAGATGAGACAAGTACGGACTGGAATTGGCTCAAAGGGATAGATTAACATTTTGGGTCGGAAACATAAATAAATAAATACATCCAACAATTACATACATAGTGCTGACCCCACACTAAGATCGAGTCTTGTGTCGTGGATATTAGGAACGAGGAGAGTCTTTTTAGGTCTCACAAACACCCAGACCCGAAACAAACACCCGTGGATCACAAAAACATTTGTCTCAGCGTGGGAACCGAACCCGCAGTCTCTCGTTTCCCAGCTGGCGTCGAACCAACTGCGCCACGGAGGCTGTCCACATGTTTGGAATATCGCTAATTCACTAAATTTTGACTACTCTTTTGAAATATCTATTAATTAACTTTTGTCAAAAGCCATCATTTATTATACATTGCGTAGGTATCTACATTTAATTCTTCCATATATGTTTAGTTGCTTAATTACTTTTGAGTTTCGAGTGTCTTATAATCAGGTGCTAAGGGATTGTAAAAATAACAAAGTTTTTCCGTAAAATAGATTTTATTATGGCATCAATAAATTATTTAAAATAATATTTGTTATTACATTTACATTATATACTCGTAGTATATTTACATTTAAACTTCGCATTGGCTGTAATTACACAGATGGCTTGTTAAAAAAAGTGGTATTATTATTGTGTTTATAAGTTATAATGACTATTTTAATTACACAATTAACCATAAAATAACTTAATTTCTCAAATTAAATTAAATCACAAATCAAATTCTTCACAACACCTTCCATTTCGACCTTCCATCATCTTTCCAATCTCAACGAGGGTCTTCCCTTTAGTCTCAGGAACGAAAAATATGACAAAAACGAACGCAATGGCGTCACAAGCGGCGAAGATCCAGAAGCTGGCGTAGATTCCGATTCCGACCACGATGTAGCCGTAGACGGTGGTGCTGACAAACCCAAAAACCCACCCGAAGCCGAGAGATATCGAGGATCCAAGCCCCCGCACCTTGGGACCAAACATCTCTCCCGTGAGTGTATTAGGAATTATATTCAAACCTGTGAATTAAAAATAATAAGACTTGAAAAATCCTTGAAAATTGTTGGTAATTACTTACATAAACACACGCCTTTTTCCCAGAAGGGGTAGGCAGAGGTGCTACCAGAACACCCACGTTTTGCCTTGTATATTCTGTCCCACGATGTGATAGGGGGCGAGCCTATCGCCATATCGGGCACAAATTTCTGACTCCGGGCTGATAATGAATAGAAAAATCCAATATCACTTTGCCCGACCCGAGATTCGAACCCGAGACCTCAGCTTTGCAATCATACCGTAGTACCACTACGCCACCGAGGCAGTCATTAAATACTTATGTACAACTATATATATACGTATATATATATATATATATATATATATATATATATAGGATGCCTTCGCCTTACACTCAACAGTCATATACATATTCCTGACCCCACACTAAGATCGAGTCTTGTGGCGTGGGTACCAGCAACTATGAGAGGCTTTTCCGACTCACAATCACCCAGACTTCTAAACAAAAATAATACAATAAATACCGGTGGATGACACAGACATATGTCTCGGTGCAGGAATCGAACCCGCGGCCTACCGTTTCACAGCGCCTCTGTCTTTGTGATATAATATCTACATTATTTGCAGCACATTTTGAAATGTTTCATAGTGTTTTGAGAACCGGAAAAACTAATAGATATGACTGCCACGGTTGCGTAGTTGCACTACGGTATGATTGCAAAGCTCAGGTCTCGGGTTTGAATCCCGGGTCGGCCAAAGTGATATTGGATTTTTCTATTCATTATTAGCCCGGAATCAGGAATTTGTGCCCGATATGGCGATAGGCTCGCCCCCTATCACATCGTGGGACGGAACATACAAGCCGAAATGTGGTCGTCCTGGTAGCACCTCTGCCTACCCCTTCTGAGCAAAAAGGCGTGAGTTTATCTATGTATGTATGTAATAGATATGACTGTATAACTTTATAATGAACCATACGAATTCATAAACCAGGTGCCTTACCATAAACTATAAAATATTATACCATGAAGTAGCTATTTCCTTGATTGCGGGTTAAGAAATTGAAGTATGACCACTGAAGCTTTATATTACACTGCTAGTACTAAATTAGCTACTGGATTGATTTGTATTTTTGTTCTTCGTAATGGGACCTTGATTTAACTCACCGAGGCCGAAGAAAAATAGCCCTGCGACCAAACACACGAGAGGCAGCCAACCCAACCACTGCACTGCGGTGTTGCCGATGTGATCCAGATAGAAGTATAAACCAAGAACAGTCTGAAATTCAACGTTATGTATAAGTATAGAGGGAGCGCTGGTACTTCAAAAACGTAGATAAAAATGGTGGAGCCGGGCCACCTTTTTCTGTCCTCCTATTGGCTGATATTTGACAGCTTGTCCAACATACACGAATTATTTGAAAAACAAAATTCATTTACTAACAACCAGGACACCCACGTTTCGCCTTATGTTTTCCGTCCCACTATGTGATAGGGGGCAAGGCTGTCGCCATATCCGGCACTTATTCCTAACTCCGGGCCGATAATGAATATTAAAATCCAATATCACTATGCTTAGCCCGGGATTCAAACCCGAGATCTCAGCTTTGTAATCGTACCATAGTACAACTGCGCCACCGAGGCAGTTTAAAATACATTAAGAAATATTATTGTTATGGCCAAAATAAGTCGATTCTTTGTCAAAATACAATACATTGTATTTACATTATAAAGATTACTAACCAGAGAACCTCATCTGCTGGACATATATCTCTCAATAATATTTTTAGAAGAATTGTACTCGGTCTGCATAGAAATGTCGTCTATGCTCTTAAGCCCCATTCACACGTAAAGAGTTTCTCGCCTCAAAGATACGATAATCGTAAGGATATAAAAAAATTGGATCGTGTAAACATTTGTCAGAACACGATAATCCATGACGGTTATATCATCCGATAAGTGCATACGATTTTCGCCGCGAGAAACTCTCCGTGTAAATGTGACTTTATAGTCGATTAGTTTATTTCATATATCTTATTACATACCATTGATACGCAGCATCCAGCAGTAGAAATAATGAGCAATATCCTTCTACCGTATCTCTCAATAAAAGCTGGTGAGAATATTGAGCTGATCAGGGAAGTAGCGCCAATAATTATAGTAGCTATGTGCGGCGCTACAGACGACCCAGCGTTCTCGAAGATAGTTGTTGCGAAGAATATACAGGACATTACTCCACTCGATTGTTGGAATATGAATAGCGGTACTGTGACACATAGAGCTCTTCTGTTCATTTTCTCAGTGAATAGTTCTTTAAAGAGGTATTTAACGTTTTCAGTTTCCTGCGTTTGCTCCATCATCTTCTTAACTTCTGCGTCCATGTCTTTGGTTCTACCTAGTTTTCGAAGGGATTCTTTGGCGGCGTCTTCGTCACCTTTAAAGTGAAGGATGGTTGGATTACACATCGATTTAAAACATGTTAGATAGTTGACAATATTCTTTAAATATATTTAATGTTTTATTTACATAAGGACTGATTTTAGTTCTGATAATAATCAACTTCTTCAGATTCATGAAGTTTATAAAGGCATGTTCTTTTCTTAATCGCTATTACCATAAATTCAAATTAATATAAACTTGCCTTACCTTTAATCACGTGATACAAAGGAGATTCAGGTAAGAAGAAGCTCGGAACAATATAAACAACACAGACGGCAATAATGACGTATCCAACGCCGGTGTAAGACGTGTAAGGACCGACGCAGTACAATATAAACCCGCCAGTGGAATGAAAAATACTAGTCGCTGACAACAGAATGCCCCGTATGTTTGGAGACCTGGAAAGTGCAACATAAAAGGTTATTTACATCATAAAAAAGGCAAGTAGGAGGATCGATCCACTTAATAGGTTATCTACGGCCGTCAAGAAGGCATTTACAGTATTGTAAGTGCAGATAATAAATATTATAAAAATTAAATGGGATACATCACGTGAAGTGGACAACGAAAAAAAGTGATTTTATGGGGGTACTTATTATCCCGAAAAATTTAGTTTTCGTGTGGGATGAGGAAGGAATTCCGATATATATGTTCCTTTCTTATAATCCAAGGGACGGGATGGGACTGGATTAAATGCCTTGAGTGAGAATAAGAAGGGACAGGGCGGGTTATAAAGGGTCGGAACGAGACGTGAAATTTGAAACAGAGTTAATCACGCAGACAAAATTTTCGGGCAGAAGCTAATTTAAAATATTAGTGGGGAGCTAAAGTTACTTACGATATTTCTCCCAGATATATAAGTATAACCACGTATAGGAAGCAGATGCTTTGTCCCACCATGATTCTTCCAATATAAACCACAGTCAATGAGGTAGCTAAGTTCAGGACTATGAACGAGATGATGTTGCAGAACCCGCCGATGATGAGGCACAGCCGACGGCCTATCAAGTTGGCTAAGTATCCAGCTACACAGGCTCCTGAAAGAAGAAATAATGTAGGTTTGTTATTTTATACACTTGATACAGTTATCATAAGTAATGATAAAATAAACAACTATTAGGCAACACCATTGAGAAATAAGCATAAAATCGATACAATTAATATCTAGTTAAATTAAGAAGATGGTTTAATGATGCTGGCAAAGAATATCAACTACCAATTAATTAAACTATTCTTAAGGATCAGAAGCTCATTTAATTATTAAAAACAACGAAAAAGAAAATTGTAATCAACTTATAGACTATCTAATTACTAACAGAATTAAATCAAGTAACATTTAAGAAATAATTAAAGTCCCGCCATCCGTCACATCCGAGCTCCAGCGTAAAAACAAAACCAGTCCGAATGTATCGTCGTCCCTTTCACTCGCTACGTCATATGTCACGTGATTGACACGTGACACGCGGTGTTCCCGCCTCCTTGGCTAAAATCCTCTAAGACTATTGATTTTAATTCCTATTGTCAAGCACCCTATTATTATTCAATAAGAAACAAAACAAATGCGAAAAGAATATTGATAAATTTATATACATAAGTGTTAGACCCAATTTCGCCCGTCACTTTTATATTTTTTAGACTGGTACGATATTGACAATAATGCTCTGGTGGTAAGTACAATTCGATCTACATAGAATATCCATTATAGAGAGCCCAGCGAGTTTAATGAATATTAATATCTGACACGCTTGAATTTCAATGTCACTGTTTTATTTTTGCATTTTTGATGATCTGTATATGCTTTCCGTATCACTGAATAAAAAAATCTTCATGTAACCTTTTCTTTTTCTTATCGTCTAAACTACAAAATATCATCGTCCCGACGACGCTCGAGTGACTCCCCACTTAGCCTCATGGGGTCCACAACTATTATATAGTGTTGATAATTAATTATTAATGCAGTGCAGTTGAAATAACATATACACTGAGAAGCGAAGTTTATACCTAGTCTTTCAACACTTATTTAGCTGCCAAAATTGGATATGCGCAGGCTGGACCCAAAACGTGACACACTTGCATGGACTATGAGGTGTTTTCCACCATCGTGTACGATGGTTACTGTTCAAGCGGATTAATAGCTTACCACCAATATATACAGTAAACAAAATACAACTACCTTACATCGTTCTTTACATTAGATTTTCTCAGAAATTACTAACTGTAACCCTATCAACAGACCCGCGCTAGGCAAGCGTGGTGGACAATACGGCCTAAGTCCTCTCAATCGTACTCTCAACTGCAGAGGACGCTCGAGCCCTGCAGCGGGACACTTATGGTCTGCTGCAAATACTGACTACAAAATTTCGGAGTATGACAATGTAATCACTGCATTCTTCTTACCGATAGATCCAAAAAATATCATTGCAGCGATCCATGATGCCTCAGTGTCCGATATGACGCGATCCAAGGGAGTTTGGTCGATATTCTGCAGCTTGGGGATGATGGGAGCGGTCCAGAACAGCCCATAGCCAATTAATATCATACCCACATTTACTGAAAGTAAAGAGTTGTTACTTAAGATTACTTTATTTCAAATAAAAGCACATTAATAATTACACCCAACAAACATATACATAGTCCTGACCCCAGAAACGCCCAGATCCGAAACCAATACAAGGAGCACACATACGAGTACATTTGTCTTGGTGCGGAGATCGAACCACTGCGTCTGGTTTCACAGTCGGCGTCTTTCACGAATTTTGTATTTTTTTAGTTAAAGAATCACTTTAATTACTTTTTCCAAAGAGATACTTTCCGGAAAATGATTGGTCTTCTGGATTACTATTCCTTGATATTGTATGAAAGCCATTAAAATTCTTTGACTTAACTCCCAAATAATAATGATTATACACGAAACAGCGATGCTATCATGACATCTAAAACAAAAGTCATGATCGTTTTTTTATGCCTTTCTCAAAGTCATCGTGATAATTACATAGTAGATTTCTGATAACTATGAATTTCACGATGACAATTACTGTTTACACTGCGTATTTATCTGCTCATATTATAATAAATTATAATCACGGGATATCACCCATATAAGAGATGAATTTTGCTTAGATCCGTCACCCTGTCTTAGTAGGGAGAAAGATGGGTCCTTCTACAGAACAGTCTAGTTTAGCATCAGTTGCTACCGTTGACAAAACCGATTGGAATGGCTTAGCTGTCCTAGCAAGGCCCAAAGAAATTGAGGTTGTGGTAAACCAGACAATTCTAGTTTCTTGGATTTAAATGAAGCTCATTCATATCACAAAATGCGTCCTAAAATCCTAAACCTCATCATAATATAATCGTGATGGTTTATTGTATTGTATTGTATCAGCCCATATACGACCCACTGCAGGGCACGGGCCTCCTCTACAATCGAGAGTACGATTGGGAGTGGTTAGGCCATATAGTCCACCACGCTGGCCATCGTGATGGTTACCAAATGATAAAATTCATACATACATACATAAACATCACGACTTATCCCAGAAGGGGTATGCAGAGGTAGAACCAAGCCACTCACGTTTCGCTTTGTGTGTTCCGTCCCACGGTGTGATAGGGGGCGAGCCTATCGCCGTAATGGGCACAAATTCCTGACTCTGGGCTGATAATAATTAGCAAAATCCATTTTTTTGAAACCGATTTACTGCTATCGTCCTACCTTAGGGGAAAGTGGAGCGAATATGTTGGGTTCACCGATCTACGGCATACCAACCAAAACCCCGCGTGGCCCTCTTCGGCACAATAGGAACCGCCCCGGGCACCCGAAGCAAGAGCGCCTCAGCTTTTACCGGAACCGTTCCTGCACACTGCCGCTTACTTTGCGGCTCTTACCCTATGCTGCTGAACATCTCGGGGTCGCATTGTATCTGTGTACGAATGGCACTCGACAGTCCACCACTGGGTGCCCGCGACCCCCACATCCCCATTAGTCGCCTTTTACGACAGGCAGGGGATACCGTGGCGGAATTCTCGAAACGCCCTCATACCACAGGGCGAATCACTTAGCCCGACCTGGGATTCGAACTTTGTAATCATACCGTAGTACAACGACGCCGCCGAGGCAACTGAACAGATAACTTTCGTACAATAAAATGTCACCTTTAGTTCTTATAGCCTCTTTCAAATCTTTATAGCCTCCATCACAATGTTTTGTGCAGGTATTACTCTTTTGTCCTTTATATGTACATTCACATGCGTATATGTGTGTATGTATTATTGCTACAATTTTAATTGTTTTGACCTAAATTGCATTAAGCTTATCATGGTTGCCTTTCTTCTAGGCAGAGTGGCTACCAATGAGTATTAGCTTAGAGACTAGGAAATAGAAAATAACAGTTGATGGTATCTTGGTTAGAGCTATGAAAAGTTAAGAGGGTGGTCAGAATTCTTAAAAGCCTACCTAGACCCAACTACGTAGGTGGGTTAATCAGGAAATGTTGGTGATAAAAATAAAATATATATTAATATAATAAAAATAATATAAAAATACTTACAGCATGCGGCAATAAGGATCTGGCGTGTCAGATAAGGCTCAAATTTAGTAACAAACATGTTTCTTCTAAAACTTTTGAAGATCTAATAACAGGGGAAGCTATATAATTGTAAAGAGAATAATTGTGTACTTAAGGCAACGACACTAGTGAGCCGCATTTTGATCACAACGTTCCGTATATTGTTATTTCGCTCATACATACATAAACTCACGCCTTCTTCCCAAAAGGCGTAGGCAGAAGTGCTACCAGGACACCCACGTTTCGCCTTGAGTGTTCCGTCCGAGTTTGAAAGAGTAGCAAATATACATATTTAATTTCCTTTCTCATCCCACGGGAAAACTATATTTTCCGGATAAAAAGTAGCCTATGCGGTCAATCCATGGTATCAGCCACCTCCATACTAAATTTCATTAAAATTGTTTTACCCGTTTGTGCAGGAGGACTCCTTGACCGCCCCACAAGAACCGGTCATTTTTCGGGATAAAAAGTAGCCTTTGTGTTAATCCAGGGTATCAACAACCTCCGTAGCAAATATCATCAAAATTGGTCCAGCCGTTTGAGCGTCAAGAGGTAACAAAGATACAAACTTTCGCCGTTATAATATTAATAGGATAGGATTATTACTCTCCAATTTATGAAGCATTCTCCAATTAGACTTTCATATTATACAAATTATTTCTAATGGATTCACACGAGTCTCTCCGACTAGGTTAGGTGGTTTAAGCTCCAATTCATTACGTTTGCTCAATTTATTTGTGAAATCTTTAACAGCTTGGCTTTAATGGTTTTCGTTCTAATTCAACACATCGGTCCAAAGTATCAGTAGACAAATAGATACACCTAACCAATAAAATATCATTGTAGAACTTCTAAACATCCACATTATTTCTAACGGCGCTTCTTTTTTCTCTGTCCAAAGTATTCTTCCGACATTTATGACCTAATCTGGTCCAATGGACTTATCTTGGCCAATGCATAGTTTCACCGCCTTCCTGCTGACTAATGCAATTCTGAGTAAGATCAGATTTTCTGCGTGTGCGGATGATGTAACTGCCCTGCTTAGTTGCAAACTGGTGGTACAATTTGTTTTATTATTTATTTATTCTTTACTACACACAATAACAAATTAAAATAAAAGATATGCAAATAAAAATAAAGAAAGATGGCGGTTTTATCGCTTTAGGCGACTTCTTACAGACAACCTTTGCATGATATAAGACTATTGTTATTCCTCTGTATGAATGAACTGCTATCACCGCACTCTTCATAATATTTTGTTATTCTTTTCTTTACTTATTAAGCATTATATACGTAGTATATAAGGCGGGCTTAATGCCAGTAGCATTATCTCCCAGTCGACCTTAGGTAATGCAGAAATGAGCTGAAGTAGGTGTATGAATACTTAATTAAAACATAAGGAGACACAACAGAGGAACAGAAGATAAAACATAATATCTTTAGCGATTACTATTGATTGGACATGCAATAAGCCAGCGTGGTTGAAACTGAATATTCTCAATCGAATTCTCGATTGTAGAGGGGATCCGTGAGCTTCAGTGCAACGTATATGGGCTGTATGACAATAGACCAAGAGCCCGTGGCTGCCAGTCTTGTATATGTTTTGGAAGTGGTAGAGCCGTGCTATTGTCAGTCATGACTCAGCATGAATGGGCAGGCTCATCCGGGGCGGTACCACTGTCTCACAGGAAATAGGAGTGAAGCGTCAGCTTCGCTGTCGCGTTTCGTTCGGTGAATGAGGTTGCCGGATGCCTAAAAAAATATGTTTTTAGGCAACTATCAAGATAGTTGGCAGTTGGATACTTTTAATGGTTTTTTAAACTTGTCTTGGAAGTGCGTGGTGGCCTGTTGGTAGTTAGACCAACATATTCGCGGTGGTCGCGGTTTCAAATCCCAGGGCATACCTTTGACTTTTCAGAGTCATGTGTGTATTGATAGTCAATCACCGCGTACTACGAGTATAACGCTGAAGAAAAACATCATTAGAAACCTGTATACCATAGCGATTTGCAAAAATTTCTATGGTATGTAAAGTCCGCCAACCCGCACTAGGCCAGCATATGGCCTAACCACTCTCAATCGTACACTCGATTGTAGATGAGGCCCGTACCCTGCAGTGGGTCGTATATGGGCTGACACAATACAATACAATACAAATTCTAGTCATGCTTATTACAGAATGCTAAAACTTATCTCCTAAGTAAATTACTCAGATAATAATATGAATTAGATATATTCATAATAACATAATCTCCTCGTACATAATGCCTTCATAAAATTATATAAGTATGTTATCATCAGCCTTGGGAAGTATTTGAATACAGTTTGTCCATCTGTTTTATCACATAAGGAAGTAGTGTAGGTTTTGAGTGTCTAAAGACTAAACCTAGATCCCAGGTTTCAGTTTAAGGCACATTTGTTTTGATCACTTCATTATGGGAAAATATTGTGACGAAACAGGCATATTATATGAGAGATGTCCTAATAAATAATTATAATGTGAAATGTTTGTAAAACCGTAAAAGGCCAGCTCCGTATTGAAACTGGCGCTGAAACGAGAGGCCGCAGAATCGATTCCTGCAAGGATATAAAGCTGGAGTAAGCGTGTTCTGGAGTGGAGATCGTGTCTTTGCAAGCATAGCGTGGGACGCCCTCTGGCCAGATGGCGGCACGTCTTGCACAAGAGCGCTGGCAGCGACTGGATGCATAAAGCAGCAGACCGGGCTCTGTGGCGAACCTGGGGAGAGGCCTATGTCCAGCAGTAGACTGTAACGGGCTGATGATGATGATGACCGAGACAAATATATTTGAACATCAGAATTATTTGTTTATGGTATGGAAGTTTGACCAAAAAATCTCTGGTATTTTCTGATACCGACTACACTACAATGTATCTCACTAAGGGGTTAGGCCTAAGTCTGCGACTGTTGAAAGTTTTTATTATTTTATTCAATGTCATTAACGTTTATTTTGCCCGTGTGATCACACAGGTACGATCCATACTCATTTATGAATCACGACCGAAACTGAACATAGTTAAGGTGCATTTTTATTTTCAACTCGATTTCTTGGGTTTTAATTGTTAGGTCTTGGGTTCGAGTTGCATACCAGATGTGATTCAGAAGCCAGGTAATCGGCTTCTAATAAGTATGTCAATATGGGAATTGGGAATCCTGATATGAATCATCTCTGGTTGGAATTGGTACCCGGCGTGAGGATAAGCTCGTGTCTATCATACCTTGAGAATGAAATAAACTCCATATATACAGCGTGTATCTTTAGTAGAATGACCTATTATTAACCTAACACGCTGTATTATAGCGCCCCTGCAAACAGATATAGGCGTGAGTATGTATACAGGGTTATTTTTCAAAGTATGCGGTTTTTTTTATTGAATTCAGGAGAATAATACTGATTGACTCATGGACAAGACACGCGCACGAGCATGTGTGTGTGTAGTTTACAAATGGGCTTATAAATAGGCTTATTGTGGTCGTGCGTCAATATACAGGCATTAGACAACTCAGAGGCTCAATTGCATGTAAACTAGCATTGCCCATAACTTTGAATTTGACAATGTCATCGTCATACATTTCTGACACTGACGTTTTCAAAGTCAAAGTGATGGGCAAAATTAATTAAACAATTGAGCCTAAGTGTTTTGTTTTGTGAGGATAAAAATTATGGAGTATTTTGAATTAAAAAAAATCGTTTTACTATATTAATAGACTATATTCATGGTTCTGAACCACCTGTTAAAAGTGCACTCAAATCAAAGTAACTGTAAGTACTGCCTCGGTGGCGTAGTGGTACTACGGTACGATTGCAAAGCTGAGGTCTCGGGTTCGAATCCCGGGTCGGGCAAAGTGATATTGCATTTTTCTATTCATTATCAGCCCGGTGTCAGGAATTTGTGCCCGATATGGCGATAGGCTCGCCCTCTAGCACATCGTGGGACGGAATATACAAGGCGAAACGTGGGTGCTCTGGTAGCTCCTCTGCCTACCCCTTCTGGGAAAAAGACGTGTGTTTATGTATGTATGTATATCAAAGTAACCCTTTAAGTATGTATGTATCTCTCTCTCAGCCACAGGAAGTCCACAGTCATTTTATTATAGACTATATTTTCCAGTCTATAAGGATGTAAAATTTTTAACAAATACGTAACTTACTGATTTTGTGGTGATTTAGTAACAAAATAAAATATAGCACTCTTTTTCTCTTATATCCTCCTAGAACTTAACATTTGTGTTGCATATTTTACCAGTTTTCATAGGATTTATGCATGTTTTAAGCATTTTCCGTGCATATTTTGAGCTTTGCATATAATCCAGTCTCTAGTTATTACATTTACGCAAATGTTACACATTGAAATAAGACTGATTTTTATGGATTTTTTTATATTCAACCTTACAATGCAGATGTCTCACACCTCAGTTCACCCTGTGATCACGAAAGCTATAAAGGATTTATGACGTCGAGAAGTTAAAAATCATTACAGAAAGTCCGCGACAAAATCAGTAAATTTATTTCCAGATCCATAAGACTTAATTTT
Organism: Theretra japonica; assembly: GCA_033459515.1. NCBI lineage: Eukaryota > Metazoa > Arthropoda > Insecta > Lepidoptera > Sphingidae > Theretra > Theretra japonica. The sequence continues at coordinate 2,452,655 of CM065928.1, forward strand.
CCATCATAACTCCGATCTCAACCAAAGTCTTCCCCTTGGTTTCAGGGACGAAAATGATGACGAAAATCAAAGCGGCACCGTTGACGGCAGCGAAGATGCAGAAAGTTGCGTAGGTACCGACAGCGACCACGATGTAGCCGAAGATAGTGGTCGAAATGAGGCCTGACATCCAGCCTGAGCTGAGGGCTAGAGAAGACCCAAGACCCCGCACTTTGGGACCGAACATTTCTCCAGTTAGTGTGTTTGGGATTATAGTGAGACCTAAAATAAATAAATAAATTAATAAATACACCCAACAGTCACATACATAGTAATAACCCCACACTAAGATCGAGTCTTGTGTCGTGGGAATCAGAAGCTAGGAGAGACTTTTCGGTCTCACAAACACCCAGACCCAACACAAATATTTGTGGGCCACACAAACATTTGTGTTGGTGCGGGGATCAAACCCGCGGCCTCTCATTTCACAGTCGGCGTCTAACCAACTACGCCACGGAGGCTGTCAAAAACAGAATCATTGTTTAATTTCAGACTCAACGGTGAGATTGTTAGTTTTATGTGGTGGCATCATAAACTACGAGGGAGTTTTTGGTTTTACATTATCCAGACCAGAAACAAATATTTGTGAGTCACACAAACATTCATATGATCTTCAGTCTGCAGTTTCTTAATCAACTGTGATAATGATGCTCTCTTTGTCTTGAGTTATGATATTTTTTATTTATTCTATCTAATATACTCTGTATCTCCATTTCAGCTTGTAAGTTTTTATTAATTTCTCTTTACTATTAATATCCTTAATAAATCTTGACCATATAATGCCATTCTTTTAAACGATTACGAATAAACTCCAAATACAATGAGATAGTATTTTCATCTAACGTTCTTACCGACACCGTAGAAGAATAACGCGGACACCAAACACGCCAAAGGTAGCCATCCTAAAGAAAGGATTATCGGAGCTTCTATCATATCCAGGTAAAAGTATACACCAAGGACACCCTGAAACAGTGAAATAGTCTTTGAATAATCCTCGGTGTTGTTGTCGAAGCACATCTGTTATTTTCAGGGCAAGTATTAATGATACCAGCTTGTCAAAAAGAACTGACTTGTAGCCAGAGTAACTGGACATAATGAAACTTAACATATTATATCTCAGGATGGCAAGCGCAGTGGAATGACAAGCATCGCTGTATGGTGTTGTTTGGTTTTGCTACTGTCCATGAACGGTCGTATCGTTTACCATCAGGCGAATGGCATGCTTGTCTTGCCATTCATCGAAATAATAAAAAGAATCACTAATTCATTAATTTTTTTGCCAAAGAACTTAATCTGTTCGCTTCTTTTTCAGAAGCAAATAGCGGACAGCCGTTACTAGGCCGTCTTAAATCATCATAGGCGATAGTACGGTAGTACGGTACTCTGTGTGAACGTCACAGTCCTTACGATAAATAAAAAAAATTGAATATACATTATTTAAAACATACCATTGAAGCTAAGCATCCAGAGGTAGAAATTATCAGCAATATCCTTCGTCCATACTTATCAATGAACATAGGAGAAAATATTGAACTGAGCAACATTGTAGCTCCAACAATGATAGTTGCTATGTTAGGTTCTATAGACGATCCAGCCATTTTAAAAATATTTGTGGAAAAGAATATCACAGCTACAATCCCACTGGATTGTTGGAAGAAGAATAGTGGGAGTGTGACCAGTAAGGCCCTCTGGTTCACTTTTTCAGTGAAAAGCTCTTTCCAAAGGTAAATGTTGTCTTGTGTTTCTTCTGCTTGTTCTATCATCTTCTTCAGTTCTGTATTTATCTCTTTACTTCGGCCTAGTCTACGAAGGGATTCTTTAGCTGCTTCTTCGTCACCTAAATCATAAAAAAGGATTGCATTGATAGTTCTACAGCTTTTTATTCGTCAAAATAACATTGTACAATAGCAACAGCAATAGAAAAAAAATCACTTACGAAAAATACATTTCAAAACAAGACATATAATAAGTACACTTATTAACCCTAGAGTGCTCGCGCTATGAACATTTTGCCGCCAGCGGAACAATTTTCGTTTTATTTTGTACACTATGCATTTGTCAAGGTCAAGCGTTCGTGTAGCTGCCCCCCCCGTCCCTCGCCTCCTTGTGTTAGAAATAAAAATTAAATCAGTTCGCGGATGACCGCAGAAAACAAAGGTTGTTAGAGGTGTGTCGCGTTTCGCGGCAAATTACTCACCGCGCGACTACTCACGTAAGTAAAGTTTATGGGTCTTAGTTTTTACTATTGTTGAAATATTATATGATTTCATTGCGTATAGTATTATTGTAATATAAATATGGTATCATATTAATTTTAGTTTGTTTTAATTAATTATTGGGCCTTGTGTTTTTGTTTTATTTTGCTGATTCTATAGTTTATTTTATATATTTTTAGGTGATTATCATGTGAAATGACACATAAACAAGACGAACAAATATTTGCGTGGTTGGAAGAGGAGACATATGGCGAGATTTGGAGAGAAGAAGGTACTTATATCTTATGTGCCTAATAAAAAGCAGAAAAAAGTGGTTCTACTATTGTCAACATTACACAATGACAATAAGATCGACGAAACTATCGGTGCTGCTCATAAACCAGAAATCATAACATACTACAACGATACCAAAGGAGGAGTTGACGTCGTTGATCAAATGAAAGAAGAATATTCCGTAGGTAGAATGACTCGTAGATGGCCCATGAGATTATTTATCTCAATTTTGAACATTGCAGGTATAAATAGTCAAATAATATACGAAGAAAATACTGGCCAATTATTATTACGTCGAATATTTTTGACAGAAATTGCCCTGGCTATGACTAGACCACATATCGTTAGAAGATCCGGCGTGAACACTTTACAGAAACAACTGAGGTACCAAATATCTCGATTTGTGCCACCGGAACATCAAAATATACCCTTAGTTCGACAAGGTATATGCGCAGTATGTCCATCGAAAAAAAATAGAAGGACAAAAAAAGGGTGTAACAGATGTGCAAAGTTACTGTGCAACGAGCATTGCATGTACATGTGCCAGGATTGTTTTGGTGAAATACACGCTGCAGATGATGAAAATGTATAATTTTGTTTATAATTTCATTTTTTAATTTTTTTATAAAAAAAATAATGAAGAAGTTCCAAATACACCAAAAATATTACCTAAGATTACCCAAAGCCTTGATTTTTAATTTCTAATTACAAAACTTTAATAAATGTTTTCTATTTTCATAACTTGTGTTTTATTTTATCGTTAAAAAATAATTGCAAATACATATGACTGGTATTAACAGAAAAAAATCGTATTAAGTACGGGCGGCAAAATGCCCCCTACGCGATTACTCGCGTTACACGGGAAGGCGCGACTACTCTAGGGTTAATTATTATTCAATAACAACCCTTCAATGACTAATTACAATTAAAACGACGAAATCTTTTAGCAACGTGATATTTTTAATACGTTTTTTTTTGTTTTATAACAAACTATGTGTTATGTTATTGTTTAATTCGTAATAGATTGCAAGAGAATATGGGCTTAAAGCAATTCACCCAAAATTTGCACATTAATGTGAGAATGATAAAAATTTATAGCTTACCTTTAATGACATAATATAAAGGAGACTCCGGGATAAGGAAACTTCCAGTAATAAAGACAACAGCCAGGCAGATTATCAAATAGCCGGTTTGAGCATAGGTAAGGTAAGGGCCGACGCAGTACATCAGAAACCCTCCGAACGAGTGAAAGATACTGGTCGATGTCAATAACGCGCCTCGTATGTTCGGAGATCTGGAAATTTCGCATGGTTCTATGTAAGTCATTGTTATTAAAGTCGAAAAATAAATTAGAACTTTGACAACGTTATATGTTTACTTTTTTTTATTTTCGTGCAAAAACGAATTATCGTTACCGCTAAATGGAAGGGGGGGGGGTTTAGTTTCACCGGTCTTACGACTCAACGTTGAGCCAATTCAAATTCCTACACCGGCACCAAGCAAAAACCCCACGTTGTTCCTGTTCAGCCCATCGAAGTGGCTCCGGGATCCTGGGGCAAAAATACATAGCCTTGGCGGAAACGCTCCTGCGCGATGCCGCACTACGGCCCACACCACGTATTGACACCTTATGGTCGCTTTCGATGGGCGCTACGCAGCCTACCGCTGCGTGCCCGCGGCTATCATTGTCACCATTGGTCAACTCGATATCTTTACCGATGAAAGGACGCCGCTTATTCGGAATTGTGTACATTTTAGCGAAAATTGTTTTATTTCGCAGTAAGTCGCTTGTTAGATACACGTATAATATGTGTTTTTTATTTTATTATTATTACTTTTTTCCCTCTTTTATTTTGCAATTTGTTTCTATTAACAACCTGTTTGTGTTTAATATTATAATTTGTAATGTTTGTGCGTTCTATATATTTTAATACTTGTAATTGATTAGTGTAATTGATTTTGTATAATCGCACTATTCAAATAAATAAATAAAAAAAAACATATAGTTTGTTTGTATAGTTTATGTTGTTTAGTTTGTGTTTGTATGATTCAATATAAGTTTGTAGAATTTTCGTAACTAAAGCCATTTACACGAGGAGAGATTCTCGCCTCAAAGATACGATTATCGTAAGGATATAAAAAAGTTGCGTCGTGTAAACGTTTGTCAGAATACAATTATCTGTGGCGGTTATATCATGCGATAATGACATACGATTCTCGCCGCGACAAACTCTCTCAATGTAAATGGGGCTTAAATTGAGTCATAATCTCGCAAATACCAGACCAAAATTCAGATAAAGGGGTTTCTACTATGTTGGTTTAGCTTTAGGCGTTAAAATCTGGTACAGATAGGACTATATTAATTAAGGATGTCGCGGTATCACGATAAGCCTATTTAACCATATGATAGTATCGTACGATAACGTTCTGAAAATAAAAATAAAACTTTCGATCCTTTAATCTACAACTACTCTTAATTACAATAATACTGTCATACATACACATGCATAAACTCACGCCTTTTCCCAGAAGGAGCAGGCAGAGGTGCTACTAGGACACCCACGATTCGCCTTGTATGTTCGGTCCCACGATGTGATAGGCGGCGAGCCTATCGCTATATCGGGCACAAATTCCGGACTATAGGACGATAATGAATGGAAAAATCTAATATAGCTTTGCCCGACCCGGGAGTCGAACCCGAGACCTCAGCTTTGCAATCATACCATAGTTCGAATGTATTTAACTTTTATAACTGTTATGAAGTGTACAAATTGTGAATGTGTGCTCAATTAACTATTTTGTATTATGAGGATTAAATTAAATCTCATTACGATAGATTTGAAGAAGCTAAAGTCTTGTAGTGGTCAGACGGTGAAGTACTTCGTGTCATCTACTTACGATATTTCACCAAGGTAAGTGATGGTAGAGACGCATAAGAAACTTATGCTGGCTCCGACGAAGAACCTTCCAACATATATTAAGCTAATTTTATCCGCAAATGACAGGATTATGTATGCAATGATGTTGAGAACTCCGCCAAGGGTCAGACAGGCTCGCCGACCTATGTAGTTTATAATGTAGCCAGCTAGGTAACCTCCTGGAAAAGAAATTGAGAAAAAAATCAGTGGAATCCTTGAGGATAATGTTGTATTTCAATCTGTAAGTAATATCGTCGAATATTCAAAATATAACTTAAGTGCGTGATAGCCTGTTGGTAACGGACCAGACGCGACTGCCAACATGTTCACGGTGGTCACGGGTACAAATCTCAGGGCACATTTTTGAATTTTCGGAGTCATGTGTGTATTGATAGTCAATCACCATGCACTATAAAGATGAAGGAAAACATCGTGAGGAAACCAGCATGCTACAGCTATTTGTATGAATTTCTATAGTATGTAAAGTCCGCCAATCCGCACTAGGCCAGTGTGGTGGACTATATGGCCTAAAATCCTCTCAATAGTACTCTTGATTGTAGAGGAGGCCCGTGCCCTGCAGTGGGACGTATAAGGGCTGATACAGACACAGATTGTACTTACCAAGGGTCCCGATGAAAACAATAGAAGCGACCCAGGAAGACTCCGTTTCGGTGACAACATGATCCAGGGGCGTCTCATTGATATCCTGCAGTTTTGGGATCACGGGCGCTGACCAGAACACTCCATAGCCGTTTAGAATCTGTCCTACATTCACTGAAAAAGTTTTTGGAAAGGTTATACATTTAAACAAGTATATTGACAGTAGATAAAATTATAGTTACATGACGTTCTTTGCTATTCGAATGTTTCTTGATAAGTTAATATTGCAGTGTTCTTACTGGGGCAAAGAGCACGACTGTCAGAAGGATATGTATGTAAAATATTGATTAATATGCCCCCTAAATATTTCACAGTAGTCTTTAGGAAGCAGATTGTATCCATATCTAGATCCATAGTCTCTGCCTACCCCTATGGGATACAGGCGTGACAATGATGTATGTATGTATATCCAACAGCGTTCTACGACCTTGATTAGATTATCCTGTCTACCTTATTTATGCAATATATTAATAATTCACTTGATCATTACTAAAAGAAATTGTTTTCTTCGTCGTTCATCAATAACATCATTATTAGTTTTGAGTCATTCTATCATCGTTTTTTGATGTTCTGTAAGTTCTATATTTAAGGCACTTCTATATCCTTCATAGAAGTAATCAGATGCAACATTGACTTACAACAAGCTTAGGCGTCACCTAAATGATCAAATATATTGCGCAATATTACGAATTGTGCAATATTATTGACCGCATAGAGGTAATATTGAAGATTTCGCGGTGATTAATCGTTTGGATTTAAAGCGCCTTTTAATCTAATTGTACAACTAACGGCCCGGCCCGGCTCCGCCCGGGTGCAAATACACTTTTTTGAAAATATTCTATCGCCTATGTTTATCAGGGATAATGTAGGTTTCTAATGGTGAAAGAATTTTTCAAATTTGTCCAGTAGTTTCAAAGCCTTTTCCATACAATCAAATATTACCTCTTTACAATATTAGTTAAGATATGTTGTACAATATAATTGTAGGTTAGGTAAGGTTAGACAGGGGCCGCCGTAGACAAAGTTAGATCCATTGTTCAAAATATCTTAAACACACCAAATTAACAACTCAATAATACTTACAGCAAGCCGTAATTAATATTTGTCGCGTGATATAAGACTCTGTTTTTGCAAACAACATGTTTCGTTGACCGGTTACCCAGACCTGATAAAAATTACAATAGCAATGTGAATCAGTTCCTCAAAAATTTTATAGATAAGTCGCATTGTGTTGGGGTTCCGTAGATTAGATATAGATTTCAACTTAAAAAAGGAGAGGTTCTATGTACAACTGTAGGTATTGTTATGGCCATATTATGATAATGAACTATAGAAATTTATTTATATTTTTAAGATGGTCCACTCACTGCAGCTGTATCGAATTCTAAAAATACGATTCGTAATTCAAAATATCTAAAGCATTGTTAATATGAGTGGTTACGAATGGAATTAATTACGCCACATCTCCAGTTGTTATTATTTTAATAATCAAAACGGAAATGTGTTTGACAATCATTGTAGAAGAAGTTGATTACAGTAGGTAGGGGTATTAGTTGATTATTTATCAGTTGATTACAAAAGGTACCATACTGAATATAAATCAAGAACAGAACAAACAAAATGTTCTACACTCGAAAGTGATTTACCTGACGCGCTACCCCTTTGTATTGGGACTTCACCGAATTATTCACTGAGCGAACCACGACAGCAAAACTGTCGTTTTACGTTGGTTTTTGTGAGACAGTGGTGCTACGCGGATCTAGGTGAACCATTCCTCCTGTAGTCCAAGATAAATGCAGAGTTGCTCTATCACTTTGAAAATTAGTATTTGCTTTGACACTGTATCTGATCGGAGCACTGTGCAAACACTTCCATAGTTTGAGAGCCGGATTGGACAATAGTTTTACATGTTTGTTCTGAAGATATTTACAATAAAACAGGATAAATATTTCATGTTTTAAAATTTTCGGTTTTCTGCTATTTTAATGACAAAACTACGCACCGAATTTTGGTCCTTACTTCATACGTTTTTTATAAGTATGTATTTATTTGGTCCCATATTACCCAGGGTAAATAAAATATCGATTATACTATCATCATCACCATTATTTTCAGCCACAGAAAGTGAATTGTTGTACCGGGACATCAACGTTTTTTTGCGGTAACCTATCGAAATGTTGAAACAAAAGCTAATAATTTCAAGATTTTATCAATGTCAATCTAATCAACAAGCAAGCGAGTCATCTGTCATACGTGCGTAGTAGCCTGATCCAAACGGACCAACGGACTCGGCCAACTTGTTTACGGTGGTCGCGGGTTCGAATCCCAGGGTACACTTCTAACTTTTCGGAGCCATGTGTGTATTGGTAATATAATCAATCACGATGTACTATAACGGTGAAGGAAAATCATAAAAAAACCTGCATACAAAATGATTTATAAGAATTTCTATAGTACGTAAAGTCCGCCAACCTGCAATAGGCCAGCGTGTGGATTATATGGCCTCACCCCTCTCAATTGTATTCTCGATTGTAGAAGGGGCCCGTGTTCCGCAGTGACACATATTATGAGCTGATACAGATACAGAGTGTCGTCTGATGATGAATGATCACCGCCGCTCACAAACGCCCCCAAGACTTGTTTATCGGAAGTGCGTTGTGAGCTTTTGAACATAAGAGCCAAAATTGTTTGCATACATCAATTTAACTTACCGTATGAAGCCTAGCAAAACTGTTCCTTCACATATACTATTATTGCACTGTATCAGCCCAGATAAGTCCCACTGTGGGGCACGAGTCACCTCTACAATCGAGAGTACGACTGTATACTATATACTGACATATAGTCGACACTAAGGACGACTGAGAAGGGGTTAAGCCAAATAGTCGACACTATTATTGATGCATGAATAATTAATAAACAATGGAATTACAATTTATTGTTTTAGTTGTATATTTTGGAATACATAACATCGAATGCATAATATTTTAAATCCTTTACAATGTAAATTTCAATTCAAATAGTGATGATTTGAATAAATCAGTATTTTGGTGAAGGTGAATTTTATAAAGTCTAAACTCTTTGTTACAGTAGTCGCAATTAGCGATGCACGCTTACTTAAAAAGAATAATGGCGATTATGCAATACAGTTCGAAGAAAAAGCCAGTACTAATTAAGTGTTTTGTTTTGATCGTCCCCAAGTGTGGGAATATCCTCCATTTGTTTAAGCCTCCGTGGCGCAGTTGGTTGGACGCCGGCTGTGAAACGAGATGCCGCGGGTTCGATCCCCGCACCGACACAAATATTTCTGAGGCCCACAATTATTTGTCTCGTGTCTGGGTGCGAGATCGAATGTCTCCCGTAGTTTCTGATACCAACGATACAAGACTTAATTGAGCTTAATGTGGGGTCAGGACTATGTATGTGACTGTTGGGTGTATTTATTATTTTATTTATATCAGTTGTCGGAAAATTAGTTGTTTTCCTGGTCCGAGGATGGGGCATCAACGTAGAGCATAAATCTATTGGTGCCATCTTACTAATCAATCTTGCTTTATAACTATTAGTATTTCTATTTCGCGAAATAAAGTGAAACAGTAAAACTGGCACTTTTTAGTTTTTTGGAGACGCCACTTGCACTCCCTTTGAACATCGTTGTCATCCTTAGCTACAAAATTGTTATCCCTAAGCAAAGGTTTCTCCAAAAAACGCTCATTAATTCAATAGTACAATTAGTTATATCAAGACTACAACATCCAACCAATAACTACGGAATACTAAAACTTATCAGCAGTTTATAGAAGAGATTATTCTCATAATCATAATGCTTGCTGAGAAAATAGAATTATCTTGGAGGTTAGATAATGCAATACTGCAATAGACTCGCGAAAAGATGATCTCAACGGCCTCGAATCTTAATAAAGCTTAATTTTTGTGTAATAAATTGTTTGAAAAGACATTCATAAGATTTGAATAGAATGAATTAGTGCAATAATGGCTGTGATGTTGAAAAAAAAAATTGTATATTGCTTAGGTCCGGTACATATATATATTGCAGGACGTCAGTGGATGCAGGCTGCGTCCCACAGGTCACTGTGGAAATCATTGGGAGAGGCCTTTGTTCAGCAGTGGACTTCCTTTGGCTGATGGATTGGATTGGATTGGATAGGTCCGGCAAACGAGCAAACGGTAGGTGACCACTGCCGCCCATGAACATCCACAACGCTGGATCATGGGTGTGTTGCTGGCTCAATTGGGAGGGGAGCGGAAAGGAAAAAGTATGGGAAGAGGAAAGGGGTATTGGGCATCCGGCATTCTCACTCACAGAACGAATCGCTACATCGAAGCTGCTGTTTCACGTCAATTTCCTGTGATACAGTAGTACCGCCCTGGATGAGCCTGCACATTCATACTGAGACGTGACTGACAACAGCGTGGTTCTACGACTTCCAGTGTTAATCATACGTTTTGATTTTATGTATTAATGTTACATATCGTGCAAAATAATCTATAATCGTTGAGATTTTACAAAACATATATATATATATATATATATATATATATATATATATATATATATATATATATATATATAATAAATGGAAATGCTATCCATTTTTCAATACTTTCAATTTAATTCATGAAAAAGATTCATGAACCTCCGGAACCCAGCTGCTACGAATTAAATTGGCCATGAATAAATGAAGCAGGAAACAAATAGCCCATATTTATACAGTTTTCATTTATTGCTTGAAAAACAGAATAATCACGTGAAAAGATAAAAGGCTTGTCATTCATTAGCGATGGTATGGTTCTAACTCGCCAGTGGGCCCTTTAACATTTTGTTGTCATCTACATTTTTAATTCCGGGTTTGTGAAACAAAAATAAACAATATGTAACCTATCACAGTTATTAATTTACTCACAGCATTATTATATTATTAAAAAAAAAATTCTACGGCGTGTAAGTCCGCCAACCCGCACTAGGCCAGCGTGGTGGACTATATGGCCAAACCACTCTCAATCGTACTCTCGATTGTAGAGGAGGCCCGTGCCCTGCAGTGGGTCGTATATGGGCTGATACATTATTATATTATTATGGTATGGGATTAAATTAGTTTGGGATCAGGAGTACATACTCCTAATCCATCCATCCATAAATCCATATTTCAACATCATTCTGTATACATATACAGAATGATGTTGAAATATGGTATTTTTAAACAACTTCATAACTAGCCCAGGGAAACTTGTACTAAGTTTGCAAAATAAACTGCCTGGTAGTTTTATTAAATATTGCAATTTTAGTTTCAAGGCTCTTGATCAACCTGTATAGGTACTAGTCTTTTTACGGTTCAGGCAAGTTCCCGAACCGAACTTGAAGTTCAGCTAAAAATACTCGTAATAATCGGTGAATATACTCGAATCTATACAGGGTGGCCAAAAATCGTTAAAACTTATATCACGATTTTTGACAAAAAATTCTGATTTCTTCAAATATTGTACAATGTCCTCTGGGTGATAAAAAATGTAGATTAAATTAAATAACATATACAATATCACCCTGTATGACTTTTAGGTACTACGAGTAATATAATTTATTCAAACGAAAAAGGTTTTTTTTATATTATTTATTCAGCATCTCTTGGATTTCCGTGAAGCTCTTCCCTTTAGTCTCGGGTATAAATAAAACTGCGACCACAAGCCCACCAAAGCAGAACCCGGAATAAATCCAGAAAGTGGTATAACCGCCGAAGGCAGAGACCAGATACCCATACGTCACGGTGGAGACGAAGACAAAGCTCCAGTTGCAGCAAAAAGTCACAGCTGAGCCCACACTTCGCACTTCTGACGCAAACATCTCACCGACCAGCGTTGCCGGGATTATGGACAGACCTGAAGAATGTAAATTAAAATTTAACAAAGAACACAAGAAAACAGATTCAATTATTTGTAGATATTGCCAGGATAGCACCATAGACATTAGACATTCATGTGAAACTCGTGATAACGGCAAAAATAATTGTGTTGCGTTCTTGATTTAGTCGGCACCATCTTATATAATATATATATCTGTAGCACCTCATATACTCTACAATCGAGAGTACGATTGAGAGGGGTTAGGCCTTATAGTCCACCACGCTGGCCTGGTGCGAGTTGGCGAACTATAAATACCGTAGAAATTCTTATAAATCTCTACGGTTTGCAGGTAAGGATTACCGATCACCGATTCACCTTTGTAGTGCGTGGTGACTGACAATAAATACACACATGACTCCGAAGTTAAAGGTGTGCCTTGGGAATTGAACCCGCGACCATCGTGAACATGTTGGCAGCTGCTTCTAGTCTGTTACCAACAGGCCACTGCGCAATATATAATGTATATACTATATGTTGCCATGATTGCGTAGATATTAGATAAGCTAATTGATTATATCTATGTATTTTACTTCACTTTCCATCAGGTATAATTAATATACTGTAGTAGTTTTGTTCCAGTATACAAAATATCAGGCCAATATTACGAAACTTTGTAATTTTCTACGAAAATTCTAATAATATAAAAACTACGAAATTTCAACCAATGATTTCTTGAATTGTGGTAGTATTATGAATTTCCAGCAAAAATATTACAAGAGTAAGATAAAACTTCTAAAATTTTACAACGGCCAAAAAAACAGCTTACACAAAAATATGTACAAAATATATTTAATAAATAAAAAAATATTTTATTAGGAGGAGAGCACGTGTAATAATGAAAGTCCTTACCCGAATTGAATGCTATAAAGAAAAACATCACGGTAACGAGAGGCAACCACCGCAAGCTGTCCACGACTGGATAATTTCGGTCGTCCAAGAAGAAATACAGGCCCATGATCGCCTGAAATGAAAATAGAAGTTTAACTGCTGCCTTCAGATACATCTACTAGCAATTCAAAAGGACAGCCATCGTGCCGCAGTTGGTTAACGCCGCCTGTGAACCAAGAGGCCGCGGGTCCGATCCCCGCATCGAGAAAAATGTTTGTGAGACCCGCAAATATTTGACTCGGGTCTGGGTGTTTGTGAGACCGAAAAGTCTATAGTAGTTTTTGGTACCCACGATACAAGACTTAATTGATGAATGTGGGGTCAGGACTATGTATGCGATTGTTGGGTGTATTTATTTAATACTTAACAATTAGTTTCATATCAATATATAGAATTCGCGTAAATCTTAGGAACCATTACAAAAGTCTTGTTTTATGGGTTTAGATTAGTTAAATTTGACTTCCCCCACACAATTTTGAGGTATACGATTTCGTAATAACTGTATGGATTTTACTTATCTTTTCAACTCACGTGTTTCATAATTTATGTCAATAAATCATAAAACGATATTACAGCTAAAATTTGCGCTATTTTATAGGGCGTGGCAAAAAGACTGCGCTGCACACGGTGATTTTTTTTTCTTTTTTAAAGATGTAATCAAACCGAGCCATTTGATTTCTTATTTGCACTAGCTGACCACGAAATCTGATAACTTTTATTGGGTTATAAAAGTGGAATTTCCACATTATGTACAATGGTCTTTGCTTTACTGCATCAGCCTATATACGTCCCACTGCAAGGCACGAGGCTCCTCTACAATCTAGAATACGATTGAGAGAGGTTAGGCGAATCCAAGATAGTAAAAATATTTGTAATAGGCGCTAATAATATAAGTTTAATACTTCTTCAAGTCGATATATGGCCTATTTATGGTTTATACATACATACATAAACACACGCCTTTTTCCCAGAAGGGGTAGGCAGAGGTGCTACTAGAACACCCACGTTTCGCCTTGTATATTCCGTCTCACGATGTGATAGGGGGCGAGCCTATCGCCATATCGGGCACAAAATCCTGACTCCGGGCTGATAATGAATAGAAAAATCCAACATCACTTTGCCCGACCCGGGATTCGAACCCGAGACCTCAAGCTTTGCAGTCATACCGTAGTACCACTACGCCACCGAGGCAGTCTGGTTTATAGTCACGATATAGCCTTTAAGTAGAGACCTTTGATATTTTAGGCTTCTCCATAAACAGTACTTTCGATATGCACGTTCTCTGCTACAAACTTAAGACTTCTAGTTGGAATATTAGAAGGTATATAATCCTTATCTATCCTTCTCCATAATGACCTATCTATAGCTTACCAATAACCCTAGTTAGAGATGTTTATGAATAAATAATGGCGTATATTATGAGAGTTCTCTAATTATAATCAGAACAGCGCGTTGCATTATGACATTGGCCCCGAATTTCGAATTCCTTTTTATTTGGTACCTATCCAAATTCCTAGTGCACGAGATAAGTCGCGATTCTTGCTGACATCAAAGCCCCATTTACACGGGGAGAGTTTCTCGCCTCAAAGATACGATTATCGTAAGGATATAAAAAAGTCGCATCCTGTAAACGTTTGTCAGAATACGATATAATCTATGGAGGTTATGTCATGCGATAATCGCATACGATTCTCGCCGCGAGAAACTCTTCCCGTGTAAATGGCGCTTTATGCGATTTTTATCTATGTGTAAGACTCACGTGTCTTAAGTCTGCATCAAGGACGCAATGATATTGATAAGAAATTGGAAGAATTAATTAATTATGCGTCTAAAGGTATTATCGACAATGCATTTATTAACATTTATGCTGTTGCTGAATATAATTTTATATGTTTGTGGAGAAAAACAGATTCTTAACTTTGAATATTTTTTGCACAGAGGCTAAGTAACCTTTTTTTTGTTGACACATACATACATAAACTCACGCCTTTTTGCCAGAAGGGGTAGGCAAATGTGCTACCAGGACTCCCACATTTTGCCATGTATGTTCCGTCCCACGATGTGATAGAGGGCGAGCCTATCGCCATATCGGGCACAAATTCCTGACTTCGGGCTGATAATGAATAAAAATATCCAATATCGCCAACTCGACCCGGCATTCGAACCCAAGACCTCAGCTTTGTAATCGTACTGAAGTACTAGTTTTAGTACCCAATCGAGGCAGTCGGTTCCTGGTTGTATATACTAAATTATCTTTACCTGACAGATGCAAGAACAGCCGGAGGATGCAATTAGCAGAATCCTTCGTCCAGCATATTCTACCAACATCGGAGAAAAGCAGCTTGAAACCACCAGAGTCACTCCAACAACAATAGTCGATATATAAGGATCCAAATTCATATTTGCCAAATTAAATATCAAAGTTGTGTACGCTAGCATAGCTACCGCACCACTCATACTTTGAAAAATGAATAGAGCTATTAGAATAAATAAAGCCTTCCTGTTGCCTTTCACTGTAAATAATTCCTTGTAGTTAGTCTTTTTGTCCTCTATATCATTGACTTTTAATAACATTAAGTCTTTGATGTCGTCATTCCTGCCTAATGACTCTAAAATTTGTTTGGCTTCATCTTCTTTACCTGCAAAAGAATGGTTCTGTTTAAGAACTAACATTAATAGCAAAGAAATTACATTTATATTACACTAGCGGCCCGGCCCGGCTTCGCTCGGGTGCAGACACTTTTTGAGTCCAGTCCCCATCAGACACATATTATATCGCGTATTAACTGTTTTATAATTAAACTCTATGTGATTGCCTTCCTTTATACTGCTTTTCGCGTACCGTCCTGTTACATCCCGGCTCAATCTGTTCCATGACTCAAGGCATGCAATACTGTCCTCTTACATCCCATTTCATTTTTGTTCCATCTATCGCTATAAGTTTAAAAGAGTAGCAAATATACATATTTGAATTTCATGCTCATCCCATGAGAACATTTTTATTTTCGAGATAAAAATAGCCTATGCATTAATTCATTTTATCGGCTACCTCCATACTACATTTCAATAAAGTTGGCCAAGCCGTTTAGGCGTAAAGTTTAAAGACATCCTTGATTGAAGATCGGTGACGTGTATGGGACTATACTTATATTGACTGATTGATGTAGATTGGTAATCGATATATTAAATGATACCAATTTAAAAGTATATAATCAATCTAATAATTTACCTTGTAATATTTTGAATACAGGTGTCTCCGGAACAAAAAACATTCCCACTCCGAATATGATAGTCATACCCATTCCAATATATATTGATGCTGGTATAGACACGAACGGTACAACACTATAGGCCAATAGAGTCCCGAAGGACATGAAAACACCCGTTCCCGTCAATAAAGCCCCACGAATATTGGTTGACCTGAAAAAAAAACAAAGTGAAAGTAGAACTGTGGCAGACCTTAAAAAATTTCTGAATACTATACTCTAATACTAATAAATACTAAAAATAAATAAATAAATACTTATAAAAATACTAGAAATACTCTCAGAAGAAATAACAGACGAAATTAAAATATTACTGCATAAAATCCAAGTTGAGTGCTTGGAATGACAATTTCATACTTAATATGAAAGAAAACATCGAAATTATGGTTTTGGACATAAAATATAAAATCAGGTCAACCTATCCAGCCACAAAATAAAAACGCAATAACTTGAAAAATAATCGGCAATGACCCTCACAGTACTTTTGCAATTATATTCCCTAAACATAGAGAATATTTTGACCGAACAGTTGCCGCTGGACAAATTGTATAGAATAACGCCTTTTGGCTAGTAGGCCCATATTTATGTAAAGAAAATTTTCAAATCCTGTTAAGATTATTTTTTTGTCTAACTTTATTTTCCAGTTTCCTCCGCAACCAAAAAGGACAGCGTACTAAAGCTATAGGAAATTACTTTACTTAAAATACTTACGCTATCTCGCTCAGATACACCATGATCATATTAAACATAGCTCCCATCCCGAACCCTGAGATCAGTCTACCAGCGATCATCATTACCAGGCTCACAGATGTTACAACCATTACCTGTGCTATGATCACAATACCACACGAACCTATCATACACGTCTTCCTCCCGTAATGATGCGAGAAAAATCCTCCGATAAGTGCCCCTGGAAAAAAAACTTGCGAGTCAGCCTTGCCTGCATGCTCCAATGCTTAAAATTTTATCTATTTGAGGATTTGTGGGGTATTTACAATACTAGAGTTACAGAATACAGACAGTGCTTCCTCAGGCATATGTTCTGAAATATACAGGGTGATATTGACATGGTATTAAATTTACCCACACATTTCTCTTCAACCCAGGTTACATTGTGCAAAATTTGAAAAAAGTCCGAGTTTTTTTTTGTCAAAATTCGTGATTTTAGTTTTCTCGATTGTTAGCTACCCTGTTTACTGACGAGTATTTTTACCGCTTAGCCGACCTTCATTTTGGTTCGGGAACTCACCTGAGCCGTAAAAAGACTCGTACCTATACGAGTTGATCAAAAGCCTTGAAAACTAAAATCGCAATTTTTTCCAAAAATACCGGGCAGTTTTTTTTCAAACTTGGTACAATGTTACCTGGGAGGGTTAGGAACTTGTGGTTTAAATTATATACCATATGTCAGTATCACCTAGCAAAATACATGAGAGATTTAAGCCGCAGTCCTTTAGACTAAAGGGCCAATAGCTATTAAAAGTTGGATGCACGGGTTGTAAACGGTGCATTGTATATGTACTGTTTGCCCCTTCAGAGATAAAAATACTAGAGATTGACACAATATTCACATCTATCTTTAAGCGGAAGCGGTAAAGCCAAGCCGTTGTCAGTCATAACTCAGCAGGAAAAGGCAGGCTCATCCGAGGCGGTACCATTGTCTCACAGAAAACACTGTCGCGTTTCGTTCGGTAAGTGAGATTGCAGGATGCCCAATACCCCTCTCCTATTCCTTCCCGCCCCTCTCCTAATTGGACCGGCAACTCATCCATGATCCAGCGTTGTGGATGTTCAAGGGCGGCAGTGATCACTTACCATCAGGTGCCCTTGCTCGTTTGCCGGACCTAAGCAATAAAAAACGCTCATCATCCTCAAACACAGAATGTCTGTTACATTATCAAATTCTCCCAAATAAATTCACTATAACTTTTTGCACACTATGAAGTAAAGGAGACGACAATGCATTGTATTTGTCACGAGCAAAGATAACGTAATAAATACCGTCGCTCATCTAGCAAGCTATCTACCTTGTAACAAACAAATTACGTTAACATCACCACATGGCATCTCAATGGAAATATTTATCCAGATTCGTGAGATCGCGTGACCTCCTGTTATGAGGTTTTAAGTCTAATACCTCTACTAAATAGGTGGACTTTACTAAATGGCTTTGTATAGATTGGGTATTTCAGCAAGAATTGTCACCCATTACTCGTCTCCATAGTAACATTTATTGCATTTTCTGCGTTTGCTAGTCGTATTAATATATGCATATATATTTTTAAGTATATTAGATAAATTAAATTAAAATGTAGTATGCCGAAGACCGGGCGAGTTGGAGGAGACTCAGACGGAAGGTGGACCCTGGCACGTGCCGGGATAACGCCAAGTAGAATGAAGGATGGACATCAGATAAAACTTGTAATATAGTTACTTAACATCAAACCATGTGCTACTAAACGTGAAAGTATTTTTTTTCTGATAATCCAGATTCTTTATTTTAAAGAAATTTATCAGGGAAAATTAAAATTTTTAGTTGTAGCGAAATTTTTAGTTGCATTGTGTCTGTAATCACTAAAACTACCACCTGACTTCGTTTTCGATCGCAGTCTTGATATACCCTGTATATGGAAGGATTTATGCAAGCTCTGGAACGGGAGGCTTAAAATGATGTATGATGCAATTCAAAATCCATTTCATTTGAAGCTAAATGAGGTGGAAAGGATTTAAATGCTGCATCAGACGCGCATGCTCTCGTATGCAGAATTTTCTTAGTTTTATTTCAAACTATTTGCATCGTAAATCTTAATTTTTTTCTGATAAATTTCTTTATAAGGTAACTAGATGAAATGACTGATAGCTGACCTAAAGAAGAAATATGATAATTCATACTGGAAATATAAAACATTATATTAAAATTTTTGACAAAATACTGACTATAGAAACTTACCAAACAAAACTCCGAGGTAGAGAAAAGATCCTAATAGAGACGCTTCTGTGTCTGTAATGGGTTCAGGAAGCGTGGTCTGTTCTGGGTCTTGCAGTCGAGGTATTATGGGGGAGATCCATCCTCCTATATATCCGCATATAATCTGTCCGAGATATACTGAAATTAAATTAACCGTTATTATAATTTGTTATTAAATTGCCTTTTAAATAGTTGTCAGTGGCGGATTATCTCTAAGGCAAACTAGACACGTGCCTAGGGGCGTGAGGTCGCGAAGGGGCGCGCACGATTCCGGATACCTTCGTTTCATGCAAAACCATCGAATGTTATAATTATGATACTTATGAGAAACGTAATCCGTGTCTGATCATTTGCGTTATAACATGGTGTATTTCACTCATTCAATTCAATATAGTACAATCACCAAATAGGCAATAAGACAATTCCTATTCCTCGTTCTTTCGAAGTTGGTATTTTTTAAGTATATCTGCTAGTGGGGTGCTTTGAAGTGCTTCCCTGGGACTCTCTCAACATTTAATCCGCCTCTGATCGGTGTAGATTTTTTCTCATTTGCCTAAGCAGTTACTGCTGGTGGTAGGATGTTTGTAAGCGCCCGGATTGCGACCCATTAAGCTTCCTATTATCATTACCTATTGTCATTACAAGTGAACATGTCGCATTACAGGTTCAGTACATGTATAACCAATTTTGATCATGTCCGCATCATTGTGTCCAAGAAAGAGAGGTTACTCCCTGGAATTGGCGCTATCAGATGCATTGCATTCTCTTTGTCGTATCAATATGCACTAATATCATAACGACTATCAAAATTGTTTTTGTTATTGTTTTGATGCTTAACACAAATGTCTAGTAAAAATGAAATAATTAAAATTATTATCAAACGATTAACGTCTATTTACGTTATCAATATATTGTTCTCCTATTCACCTTAGTAGGTTATTTGCGCGGGTTCAGCACATTATTTTATGTACTTTGCTAATATGTGTAGCTTACGATTTATCACAATCCAAATCCTTGGCATCTATTGTATTTATTTAGTATAAACTCTAGAGAATATTAATTTGGAGCCTAAAAATACATTAATTGTTTTGTATACTTTGTGAACCTTTGTGAACTCCTTGTGATGTATTCCTCCGTATTGAGAGTCGTAACCTCCCTTCTGTATCACTTTCATAAACATAAACTTTACATACTGATATAAAACAAACTATGCAATATTATTATCATCAAATGATTAGCAAAACACTGTGTGATATTATTAAGATTTTTATTAATATTCATAATGTCACAAATCGGTAATATTGACAAAGTATAAAATATTTTTACTCACTAAATGCTGATATCGGCAGCTGTCTCTTCAAATATGTCTTCATGTTTAAATTTCGCACAAAACAAAATAATTTATCACGCTACGAACGTACAACTGTCGTGCTGTCGAAAACTGTTTTATATTCGTTCTGGCTTTACTATCGTAATTATCTGTGATAAACTCAATTTTATTAAGTGGTAGCGCCACGCTGTTGTCTATCATGACTCGGCATGTATGGGCAGGCTCATCCGGGGCGGTACCACTGTCTCACAGGAACTCGACGTGAAGCGACAGCTCGGCTGTCGTGTTTCGTTCGGTGAGTGAGATTGCCAGATGCCCAATACCCCTTTCCAATGCCCATCCTTTTTCTTTCCCGCTGCCCTCCCAATTGGACCGGCAACACATCCATGATCCAGCGTAGTGGATGTTAATGGGTGACAGTGATCACTTACCATTAGGTGACCTGTTTGCTCGTTTGTCTGACTTATGAAAATAAACTCAAACAGGGTATTAAATATGAAGTACGATTAAAATTCAAAAGAAAAATCAGCGATTTTATTTTTAACTTTCCATAAAGGAGTGGGTCTCTTGCACCGTGGAAGCTGAGTAATGTTTAAAACATTTATTAATAGTGGATTATAAACACAAACAGCAATTACTTATGAGATAAGATTGTTGATGAAACGGCTTGTAAAAATGTATTGTGCATACTTTATTAATTTAGTGTGAAAATGAATTTCGGGGTTTGAGAAATAGGTTCTAGTATTCCAATATTACTCACTTTTAGAATGTTAATGTGATTTTTTATTATTTTTTACGATAAAAGAAAACATAATGAGGAAACCTCGAGGATTAAGATTAGATAAGATTAATTTAAAATTCTAACCATGACTTAATATTATTAGATTAAAGTTTATATGTTGTTTGAAACTTAACTTTACTGTATCAGCCTATATACGTCTCAATGCAGGGCACGAGCCTCCTCTACAATCGAGAGTACGATTGGGAGTGGTTAGGCCATATAGTCCACCAAGGCCATATAGGCCTGCTAAGTTTTGACACAATTCTGTACGTTGATGTATAATATCTTAGTAGCAGTAATTTTAAATTGCACACTAGCATAGTAAACAGAGTTTTAATTGGAAAACCTCGATTGGACTTTCGGCAATATTAAAAAACAAAACACTACTTTTTATTACACCTATAAGGTTTTACATTAGAAATATAGAGATAATACGAGTATAAGATCATGAATAGGTATTTTGCTCCGAAACAAAACAGGCGACAGAGATAAATAAAACAAAGATAGGTATTATAAAATATGTTGGTTGTATGAGTAATTTTTAAATACGAAGCATGAGTCTTGATTTCCCTTGCCGGGTTTAAAATGCACTAAAAATAAGTATTGTAATAACTGTTTACGTAAATAAAAATCTATTTATGTTATACGTGCCATAATATTTTATTTAAATTACGCGTCTTTAATTATAATCCTTTGATAACGTTGGAGAAAATAGTGAGTTGCGCTTTGCTTAATAAAGAATGCTGGAATAGTTCTAAGACTTAATTTTACGTAGTCTATTTATCTGAATAGTATTTGCAATGATGCCGTGGTCCGTGGCATAGTTGGTTAGACGCTGGCTGTGAACCGAGAGGCCGCGGGTTCAATTCCCGCACCGAGGTAAATGTTTGTGTGTACAAGTATTTGTTTCGGGTCTGAGTGTTTATGAGACCGAAAAGTCTCTCATAGTTCCTGAAACCCACGACCCAAGACTCGATCTTAGTGTGGGGTCAGGACTATGTATGTGACTGTTGGGTGTATTTATTTAATTGTTTATATATTAATAGCAGCCCCTGTTTAGCATCGGCAGTTATATAATTTTCACTAATTTTACTTAAAGTTAGATTTAACTACAACATTTCCAAACATTGAATTTATTCTAAACATGAAAACAAAATCATCTGCTTAACATTTCTTGGATCTCCATCAAGCTCTTTCCTTTAGTCTCCGGCACGAAGATGACTGTGAAGAGGAAGGCGATCGCACAGGATCCTGAATAGATCCAGAAGGTTACATGTCCTCCAAGCGCGGGGAGCATGTACCCAAATGCAGTGGATACTCCGAATCCCACGAGCCATCCTGTAGTGACGGTTACAGCAGAGCCTGAACTCCTGACGTTGGATTGGAACATTTCTCCTATGAATGTTCCTGGGATGATCCCGAAACCTGTGTGAAATAAAATTAAAGTTTTAAAAACTATCAGATTGTTTGTACTGGTATAGTAAAGTGACTATTCTGCGTGATAGTAAATGCAATGGCGAGGCATCTAAAAAAAACAAATCAACCGACTTGTTTAATTTTATCTTTTCGTAAAGTCTTGAAGGACCCGAAGTGTAGCAAGTTTTGGGACCAGAATTCGTTCAACGTATTGAAAATAAACGGAGGTAATTTAAAATATTTATACAGGGTATATCAAGTCTGCGACCGAAAACGAAGCTAGGTGGTAGTTTTAGTGATGACAGATACAATGCAACTAAAAATTTCTCAAAAAAGCGACAGTTTTTTTTGCATTTTTATAAATATCATGTTGGATGGTAAATCCCTAGTTTTTGCGAAAATTATAATGTTAACTCTTGCGTATCATTTTGTCTTAAAAAAACACATTATTATTTTGGGAAAAAGATGTATTTACTACCCAAATACGACTTTAAGTAAAAAATGACAAGAAATACATTGTCGTTTTTTTTTGCAATTTTTTTGCATTGTATCTGAAGTCGATAATACTCGTCCTACCCTGTATGATATGATATAATAAATCTTACCTAAGTCATATGACAGGAAGAAAATTATCAGGGTAACAAGAGGTAGCCATTGTATGCTTGGAACTGACGGGTGGCTGATGTGGTCTAAATAGAAATAGACACCGAGGATAGCCTGCAACAAAAAAGAGTACAATAATATCAATATTGTGGAGCACCTATGTACACTAACATTAGTGGGCGAAGTACCGAATTTCGTTTTGTAATTAAGTAGCTCTACTGCAATAATATAGCGCCATCTATTGAATGAAGCACGTATTTAGCACACGTATTTAGCACGAGGATAAAGTTCATCGGTTTTCAGATAGATGGCGTTTTCATGAGACTTGCAAGTTTCAATTTTGGAACATCTTAAAGTTTTTGTTTCGTCATGTTTATTTTTTATGGATTCCACAGTTTCATATTAGATTATAACTTGTAATCAGATTATTTTATCTTAATATACGACTTACCAAACTCAAACAACAAGCAGCCGTAGACCACAATAACAGTAATTTCCTTCCAGATCTTTCAACGAAAAAAGGCGTGATACTACTGGCGCATATTTGGGTTATTCCAATTATAATTGTAGCCAAATTAGGCTGAATAGACGATCCAGCTAGATCAAAAATGGTTGTAGCAAAGAACACTACGACAATAACTCCACTCATTTGCTGCAAAATGCCTAGAGTCAACGTTATGAACAATGCCTTTCTGTTGCTCTTGACTGTGAATATTTCTATCCATTCCTTCTTTCTGTCTGGTTCGGGTATGGCTTGTTTCTTTGAAAGGATTTTGTTTATATCTTCTTCTCTTCCTAATGCTAGTAATGTTTCCTTGGCTTCGTCTTCTTGGCCTGAAGTAACAAAGCCATATAAAATAGTTATTGACATCGGAACCCGGGTGTATCTAGACTACGACCGAAAATTGGGACATGTGGAAGTTTTAGTGACTACTGATGGAATACAAATTTAATTTCGCAAAAATTTTATTCGATTCGATAAAAAAATATTTTTATTCCTGTACGGTATACACACATGACTCCGAAAAGTCCGAAGTATGCCCTGGGATTTGAACCTGCGACCACCGTGGATATGTCATGCAGCCGCGTCTGGTCCAAAACCAACAGGGCACAGACGACCAAGCACTTGCAATTTTATTAACGTGGCCATTATTTCACAAGAAATGTACATGTACATCTGGACGATTTGATTTAAAATTTAACCTTTGCATAAAGCAACCCATACCTTTCAACACTTGATATATGGGAGTTTCTGGTATGAAGAAGATACCGATTAAGTATAACCCAGCGATCCCGACTCCTACAAATCCAGTAGCTGAGTAAGGAACAAAAGGCCCAACTGCGTAGATGATTAAGGTCCCAAAAGTGCCGAATATTCCTGTGACAGTCAGCAATATTCCTCTGATGTTGGTGGATCTGAAATAAGAATAGTCGAAGACATGGATACAAAATGAGCACTTTAACGGAATTTTGAGTTTAAGGCGTAGAAATTCTTGTAAACAGTTCTAATATTACGCAATAGCCGTATGAACCGAAGTTTTAGAAAATCTATTTTCTACCTCCTAACTTGTTGGTAGTTTAGCCTTCAAATAAAATATACCTAAGTTTAGTGTTTGATCTTGGTTTTATGAAATATTCATGAACCATTGAAGCTGTAAATAGCTTTAAAGAAAGGAAAATAAAGAAAGAAAAAAGGATGACATGTTGCCCATGTTGCAGAGGGCGTTTCTTGCGCCGTATCTTCTTTACAGCTACAAGACGTTCCGAAGCGGTGGTAATTAACGACTCAAAAGATCTTGTGAAAGACTATCTGAGTAAAGAAAGAATATTTAGATTTTGATTTATTAAAGATATTATACCTAATACTTTTATAATAATAGTTGGCATTTAAAACGATACTTACGCTATTTCTCCAATGTAGACCAGATTAACAACAAAAATAATTCCAGTTCCTAGACCACTCAAGATCCTTCCACAGATGATAAGACCTAGGTTATTAGCTAGGGCTAGGAAGAGGAATGCAATGAGAGTAACAGCGCCCCCTAAGAACAGGCATGGCTTTCGTCCTTTTACGTTTGATAAGTATCCGGTGATGTATGGACCTGAAATAAACAGGTTTTAATCAGTACAGCTGGGGGTTAGTACATTTTTTATTGCTACGAATGGTGAGACCAGCATGCCTGATGGTAAGCGGTTAGACTGCTCATGAAAAGTAGCAAAACCAAACATCACAATAAATTACAAAGCCATGCTTGGCATTCTACTGCGCTCGCCATCCTGAGACATAAAATGTTAAGTCTCATATCCAGTAGTTACTTGGCTAAAATGTCCATCAAACCTTTCGTCCCCAGGCGGCCTCTCACATATGAGAGACCTACCACCAGGGATACCATGTGATTTGTCACATTTGAGTCAAACTGTAGGTAAATTCAAGAGATAAATTCAATTCAGTAGTAACAAAAAACAGTTGGAGTCGCCGTACGTCGTCGCGTCTGACCTGGGAATCAAACCCTCGATCTCAAAAGTTGCAGGCATTTTCACAATCATTACATTAATAAGGCCAAGCGATATATATATATATATATATATATATATATATATATATATATATATAATATCAACAAATAATTGGGGCTGTGTGTCGAAGTATCAAAAAGCCTTTACAATTTCTGTAAACCAAGAACACATCATCATCATAGATGTGTTGCCGGCCCATCAAATCGGGAGGGGAGTGAGAGGGAAAAAGGATGGGAAGAGGAATACCCCTTGTTTTCGGCGTCCGGCAATATTGGCAATCACTTACCTATTATAGTACCAATGTACAGTACAGATCCTATCCAAGACGCTTCGCCTTCCGTGATGACATCAGGTAATGGGGTTTCATCAGGGTCTTGCAGTTTGGGGATCACCGGCGCTGTCCATCCTAACCCGTAACCGACCAGCATCTGACCGATGTATACTGGAATTAGAACATTTATTCATTACACTATCTTCTCATATTCCTTGCGTCGATTCCCCAATACTGAGGCATTGTCGTATTTAGTATAACATCATAAAATATCCTAAATAGGGGACGGATCAAGTGTCCTGGATGAAGAATGTTTAAAAACATTAATGAAAGGGAGAGAATGTGACGTGATATTTAACACTGGTATTTCCAGGGGTCACAAATTAGGTACAGCCTGTATTTGTACCATTTACAGACTAGGTACATATGAGTAGAAGACAATTATGTATACAAAATAACATAACAGAGGTGAGATAAATAGTCTCTGCTCACTTCATCATCATCATCAGCCCGTTGCCCACTGCTGGACAGAGAACTCTCCTAAGATTGGCCATAGAGCCCAAAGCTTATTCAATTAATTATAATTATACACAGTTGATGAATTAAATATTTACTAAATGTGGCCTAAATGTTAAACTATTCCTATGTGGTCAAATAAATCTCATTTTATACGAGGAAGAAAACGCGTTATAGTAATTTTCACTCGCATTTACAAGTATGACGAGGATGGTATCTCGCTTTGAGTCCATCCAATCAGATTCAAACTGGCTGGCATAATTGTACCTACAGAGCATCGAGTCAACTCACAAGTGGATAAGTATCTGTATCAGTCCGTATACGTTCTATTGCATGGCATGGGCCTCCTCTAGAATTAAGAGTACGATAAGGAAGAGGTAGGCCATATTTCACCACGTTGGCCTAGTGCGGGTTGGCAGACTTTACATACCATGGAAATTCGTACAAATCGCTCTGTGTGTAGCTTTCCTCACGAAGTTTTCCTTCAACACACACGACACCTAAAAGTGTGGTGTGCCCTGCGATTTGAACACGCGACTACTTCGAACATATGGGCAGCAGCGTCTGGTCCGTTACCAACAGTCTACCACAAGTGGATATCTTAGAACTACGCGTACATGATGCGCATTGTAATAACTCAAAATAAAACAAAACCATAGATAACAATGTTACATAATCTAACACTCTATTTTATCAAAATAAACAAGGTTTATCTTTTATTGTCGTATACATCCAAATTAATGTTTAGTTTATCTTTTGCCGCATTTATCTTCACGTGTATTTTATAATTGTAATTGTTACTAACAGCGTCTTTAGCTAGTGAACACTCAATTTGGATTGCAAAGGTTTTATTAATAAGTGTACTATAGTCATTTATTCCAAAAGTTTAAAAAATATCAGTAATTACTCTTCATTTTTTTATCAGTGGACTTCCTTTGGGTGAAGAGCGAGAGAGAGTTTCAAAAGAATAATTTTATTCAGTCCACGAGATGGATGTCACGTTATCGAACAAGAATAAAAATATAAAAACAATCCTACGTGTCTAAACCTGGGTTAAAGGGATCGGATGTGTGTTGCGGATTCTTTACTTGATATGAGAAAAATATTAAAGCAAGAAAAAAGACCTGGGACGATTTTAGGCTTCACATGTTGATATTCAAAAAGGTTACTTACTGCATGCTGCTATAGGCAATTGTCTTTGCAAATACATTTCCATTTTTAACACAATTTAAATTAAAATTTCACCAATTAATTACTTTAAAACATATTTGTAATAATTTCAATAGCTATTGCCAATATGAACTGTATTAAAATTGGTAATCATTGGTAAATTTACAAGATCAGCTGTTCACGGGATAATAAGTTTTATTAACGTTATAATAGATGCGAAGATTGCATTAATTATTCAATAATTGCGATATAATCAGATCAGAAGGTTGTTAAGATATACCATTGCTTTCGGTCGTAAAAATTATCTAATCTGCATTACGGTAGGTTCGGAAAAATTAGTACAATACTCGTAAAACACGAAAAAACAAATGTTTCAAAACCTGAATAATTCCAGGGATATTAAGTATTTCTTGTTTAAAAATATAATAAAACCTTAGAAGGGGAGTTCCGTACCTGATAACTTTCAATAGGAATTGCAAAAGCAAAGTATGGGGATTCCGTCACCCAACATTAAGATTAAATTACGTAAGTGGTTTGTCATAAACTTGCAATACAAATGAGTGAGAAAATAAACAAACATCCTCATACTTCGTTCGGATCTCACAGCTTTGTCAGCCGAATGAAAAAAGGACTTTTTTTGATGTTATATGGTCTAACGAGCATATGATTTACCAGATGGTAAGTGATCACCGCCACCCATGAACATCTGCAGCATAAATGTGCGTTGCTGGCCTATAAGGTGAAAATCCGCCCTTATTGTCTACAAATTGTGATCAAAATTTGAGCTGATCATCAAAATCCATGGCAAATTTACTGTAGAGTGTAGGGTATTCATTCGGAAGCCTACAACTCTATCGCACGGTTGGTACAAAGTACCATATAAGCCCTGTCTCCTCTACACCAGCATAATTGTCGCATTGATAAGATATTTGGATGATTAACATCATAATGATCTTCAGTTATGTAAATAATTTCACGTGTATACGTTCACGTGTGTTCAGACTTCCAAGAAGATATCAGAGATGCCTTTGAATAATTATTACTATGTGATGTAGTGATGAATAAAAATAGACATTTACATCAATGGACTTGGCTGGCTGGACTGACTGCTTCTGTACCTATGAGTTTCATAATTTATGTTTAATAAGATTGATCGGGTGTTGATCCGGTGAACAACAGCTACACATTTTTTAACGGCAAAGGAATACATCGTGATATTGTATATATAGTATAGTATCAGCCCATATACGACCCACTGCAGGGCACGGGCATCCTCTACAGTCGAGAGTACGATTGAGAGTGGTTAGGCCATATAGTCCACCACGCTGGCCTAGTGCGGGTTGGCGGACTTACACACCGTAGTTTTTTTTTTTATTTCGCTACGGTATGCAGGTTTCCTCACGATGTTTTCCTTCACCGTTAAAGTGCGTGGTGATTGACTATCAATACACACATAACTCCGAAAAGTCAGAGGTGTGCCCTGGAATTTGAACCCGCGACCACCGTGAACATGTAGGCAGCCGAATCTGGTCCTATACCACGAGGCCACCACGCACTTGATATTGACATACGAGTATATTACTTAATTTAAGCCGCATGTTTTTCATCACGCCAGGTGACATTGAACAAAATTTGAAAAAAATCGGAGATGATTTCTGTCGAAAATCGTAATTCTAGTTTTCACGAATTTTGACCACTATGTTTAGTGAGTAATTTTACCGCTTTGCTGAATTTCAATTCGGTTAGAGAACTGAACTGAGCCTTAAAAGAATCGAACCTATACGGGTTGATCAAAAGCCTTGGAAACTGAAATTGGGATTCTTGACAAAACTACCAGATATTTTTTCAAACTTGGTACAACGTTACCTGGGTGGCTAGGAACACGTGGTTTAAATTAAATACCACATGTCATTATCACCCTGTATGTTATGTAGGGACCGCCAACGCGCAATAGGCCAACGTGCATGTGGCTTAAACTCTCTCAATAGCACTCTTGATTGTAGAGGAGCCGATACAGTAATGAAGCAAATACGAACTCGAACAAAATTTATCCCAAAATATTAAAAAAACGACCATTGACAATATTTCCTAAGTTGATTCCATTGTTGAATATTAAATACAAACCAATCCTAAAAATCTGAATATAATTTTCAATTCAAATTTGTTCGCCGTACAAATGATTCTGAAACGTAAAAAGCACTTGTTATTTTTAATGCATTCCACTACAAATGGAAATTTTCGAGTCCAAAGCGAATGGTATTCTAAATAATGGGTTGAAATTGCTCGCTGGCACAGCCATTGTCGCTTGGTCACGCCATCCTAATTTCCTCGGACACATTTGTGAAGTGGTCATATCCGCCAGCCGCTTTTTATTTAGTCGTTTCTTTGAATGCATTTACATATTTTTTTACAATTCATTCGACTTTAGTGTTTCAAAATTTATTCATAAATACATACATAAACTCACGCCTTTTTCCAGAAGGGGTAAGCAGAGGTGCTACCAGGACACCCACGTTTTGCCTTGTATGTTCCGTCCTACTATGTAATAGCGGGCGAGCCTATTATCATATCGGGCATAAATTCATAATTCCAAGCTGATAATTAATAGAAAAATCCAATATCGCTTTGCTCGACCCGGGATTCGAACTCAAGACCTCAGCTTTGTATTCATACCATAGTACAACTGCGCCACCGATGCAGTCTAATTGTAATTCACCAAAATTATTCATGTTTAAAATTAATTGTGTTTATGTAAATTCGATTGCAAACAACATTAGAAAAAATATGAACATTTTCAATACATTTACAACTCATAGCTCTTAGTTTTTCAATCTGTTTTGGGTCCCCAATCCCGAAACCCAGTTGCAAGATCACTGCAGTATCAAAAATCGTCCACATTGCAATATCAACGCAGTCCCGTTATCTGTTGCGGTTCATTTAGCTTTTATACCATATCGATTTTGCATCCGAGCTCGAACAGCCATCGAGTTTGTTTGCTGCAGGCTTCAGAGGGCAATACTTATAAAACTAGAAGCGATATTAACACGTTCCAATTTGTACTAGATTTTGAACTGATTTTCTATCATTGGACTTTTATTATAGCCTGCGTACAGTTCTACTCTTTAGTTATAATCTTATGTTCATAATACATAAACTCACGCTTTTTTCCTAGAAGGGGTAGGCAGAGGTGCAATCAAGACACCGTTTCGCCTTGCATATTCCGTCCCACGATGTAACAGGGGGCGAGCCTATTGCCATCAATAATCAATCCATATCAATCCTAATCCAATCCAATCCAATCCATCAGCCAAAGGATGTCTACTGCTGTACATAGGCTTCTCCCAATGACTTCCACAGGGACCTGTTGGAGGCAGCCTGCATCCAGCGCCATGCATTTATGCCATTTCGGGCATAAATTCCTAACTCCGGGCTGATAATTAATAGAAAAATCCAGTATCACTTTATGTTAATAATAGATATTAATAAATTATGTGATAAAGTCACAACGTCCATATCACGTTGAATACACTGGTTCTCATCCGATCACCGAAGTTAACCAACGTCGGGCGCGGTCAGTACTTGGATGGGTGACCGCCTGGGAACACCGCGTGGTGTTGGCTTTTTGCTTTTTGTTCTACCCTCCTGACATAATGTATGTGTAATTTATAGTACTACCTACAATCCTCTTAGCTTATTTCAAAACCACTTTGTGATAAAGAGCGAGCCTCACATCATGCTGAAGATTCCACTCCCGTCCAACTCATATGACATTTTTCATAATGAATAACTCCCGCAAAGTGGGTTGCTCGAATTAGGTCTGAAAACCAGGACTTCATGGTATAAAGCTTACACCCACTACCTCTAAACCAGTGAGGCGATCAATAATTACATATTTATTTATACTCTTTATTGTACTCTCAAGTTACATAGTAAATAAATACAAGAAATAATTTATAATTTTATTTTATTTTATTATTTATTATTATTATTACTTATTTAAATCTTATTGACAATGAATTTTAAGGATAGAAATTCACTTTATGAATACATATTTCAAACGAAATAACAGAATTATTTGAACTTAAAGAAAACTTTTTTCATCAACAAAAGAACGTGACTGATTCAAGATAAATAAAGGAGAAAGTTTTATACATTTATTTTTTAAAAGGCATCGATTGCACGTTGCATTAGGTTTTAATACTTATGATACGAAAGTTCAGCAAATTGTTAATAGTATGGCACAAAAGAACCGCAGCTCTAGCAACACTTTGAACGTAAAGGCCGCTGGAATAACGCCTTTATCGAATAACAGCGCAAAGGTGTACAGACAGACAAGGATTAAAATTGTAAATTTTTTATACAGAGCTAAAATACAGTGTCAGATTGATGGCGTCCAGGGAAGTACGAAATCTAATGGTAATACAGTCGACGACGAAAGCACTGGGCGTAACTGAGCAGAAAAGCAAACCTCGGCATTAATTAGAAAGAAACAATAATGACTCTGAGGTTTTTTTAGACCTCGATGAATTTTCAAATGCTTTGGCAAATGAGTAATCTACTTGCTTAATAAAGTGTGATTATTTCCAGCCATAAAATTCAGTAAGATATAATAAATAATTTATTTTATTTTATTTGTTTAAATCCATTCCCAATTTATATGAAAATTATAATAAAACTTTATTTACATTATAGAGATTACCCATTTGTTTGCCTAGATGTTCACTTTTCAAATGTAGAAGCCAACCTGCTTTAGTCATTGTTCTGTCAACCCTTCTGTATCAATTTTTATCGCAATAGCAGCGAGAAATAAACGTGCTTCGCAGAATGTACCGTTCTACAGACAATTGTAATAGTTTTTATTGTTACGATATCGAGTTCAATGGGTAGGCGTTGTGGTTGTTCTTTTTCTACCTTCAATGTAGATGCCAGAAGTATTTTATTGTCCATTTCCTTAGCGGTTGGAGATTTGTAAAATCTTGACTTGAAAGTATCTAATATTTAGAATAAAAAATCTTTACTCAGTAAATTGACTGCAAGCAAAGGTGTGAGATAATTGGAACGAAATTTAATTAAACTTACTTTTATTTATGAATACGTAACGCCTACTATTCCTGCGCAAAGAGAAACAAGGAATTTGAGTTAGAACTAAAATTATTTCTTACCACGATATCTTTCATGTTGATTTCAAATTGTTAACTGTTACGAAAAGTGGTTAAATGAAACTAGATATTTATAAATCATACAAACGTAGTATGTATATTTATTTAAATATTCAGTTTATTGATCAATTATTAAAATTTGTTAATTATAGTACAACGGCATAGATTAGGCCATGCTTCTATTTCTTAACATTAAACAAAGCATTGTTCTCTATTTTTCTAAATCTTGCCGTATCACTTTCATTCTTTACTGTTGTTTAAGTAAAACATTGCATTGCGAAATATACAATCAAAATATTTTCAAATAAATTATTTTAAATTATTTTAATAAGGATTATAGACAAACCATATAGGTATGAATTATTGTTAGTTAACATTATTTTTAAAATTATGATAATTAAATAACTTTACATTTTAATACACGTCATCAAAACAAAATCTAAACTAATAAGTCTTTTACACTTTAAACGTTAACTACTTACGTTTCAAGATCTATTCTTAATAATTAAAAACCTTGTTAACCTATAATAAAATCACCTTACCAATATCTCTTGAATCTCGTGCAAGGTTCTTCCCTTAGTCTTGGGAACAAACTTGTAAGTGAACAAAAAAGCAACGACGCACGAAAACGAGAAGATAAAAAACGTGACGTCACCGCCGAAATTCTTCACCATGGACCCAAAACCAGTGGCGATCCCGAAGCCGATGAGCCAAGCCGTTGTCATGGCAACGGCGGAGCCAGTGCTCCTAGCGCTGCCTCGGAACATTTCCTCTACAAGCGCGCTGGGCATCGTGCCAAAACCTATAAAGATGTTAGCATCGTCAGTCGAAAATCAAATATTGATTCCACCTCTCAATTGGAGTGGAAATGGAATTCTAGGTTTGTCAGAATTGGATTTGGTGATGAAACTTTAGATGATGGGTTTTGATTTTTCTGAATAGTAAGTACTTAAACACTATATATACTAAACTCTGTAACGAAACCATACCGCGATCTAAAACAACAGTGGCGCCACCTCTTGGCAAACGAAGAGAAACTATTTTAAATAAACATTTAAAAAACCTTCAAGTTATTTGTAGTAAAATTATTGTTAGATCTACCACTAATAACAAATAGTAGGTCATTTTTTACCTTTTCCACGTGGTACAGGGTGGGCCAAGCATCGTAAAAAAATAAATTTAACTTTCTGCGCAAACATAATATGCACTCCGGGGCGCGGGGAAGGCTTGTATCGCTGCTGCGTTTCGTGATGTATTGATTATTCGTAATGGATCGCTTCACGGGCCAACAACATGTTTATTGCGCAAAATAATATGTAATTCATTACTGCGAGACGCTTTTTTCGCGAGTATGATTTACACGTCTTGAATTAGTGTCCGAATGCTGCTTAAAGAAATGGATAAAGAAATATCAATAGTCAGAATCAGTGGTAAATGTAGAGCTAACCGGTGGCCCACGGACTTCTCGGAGTAAAAAGAACGTACTGAATGCTTCGCTTCATTTTTACGTTAAACGGGTTTATAATTTAAGTAGGATTATTTGAAAAAAATATGTAATCGGTCGTTTAATGTTTCACGACTTCTTTATAGTCATGTCCTATTTGCCTAACTTTGTTCAGGCAAGAACAATAACACAATCGGTTAAGGTAATTTTTAATAGTAATTTATAATTTATTTTCTTTCAAAAAGGAGGTGGTTCTCATTTCGTCGGAATCTTTTATTACACAATAATACAACAATTTAAAGACTGTTATTTAGACGAACCACTTTGTAAATCTGCCCCACGGCCGAGTAAGTTGAGAATCTTTTCTGCCTTGATGTCGTCCACTGAAATTTGTGAAGTTATTTTGTTAAAGCTATCTGAAAATGTAGATTTAAAATTCGGTTGCGTACTTGTAATTGTGGTAAAATAATTCAATAATATTAAAAGTTATATACAGCGCCATCTATTGGGCCTTTAAGTAATCAATCAATCTACGCGATAACTTATGGCCTCCCTTGCAAAATCCTCGTCAACTAAGAAGCATGTGTAAAATATAAAATAATGTACATGTCTGTATAACCTGTTTATTAAAGCTACTAAATATAACACCGGACGTCAGTACTAGGGTATGATTACAAAACTAAGGTCTCGGCGTCGAATCACGGGTCGAGCAAAGTGATATTGGATTTTTCTATTTATTATCAGCCCGGAGCCAATAATTTGTGCCCGATATGACGATAGGCTTCACGCCGGATAAAGCCGTGATGTTTATGTATGTATCCGAACTTACATTTAAAAACAGCCTCCGTGGCGCAGTTGGTTAAACGCCGGCTTTGAAACCTGAGGGTTCAATACCCGCACCGAAACAAATATATGTGTGATCCACAGGTATTTGTTTCGGGTCTGAGTATTTGTGAGACCGTAAAATATCTCGTAGTTCCTGATACCCACGACACAAAGCTCGATCTTAGTGCGGGGTTAGGACTATGTAGTATGCGCATGTGTGACTGTTGGGTGTATTTATTTATTTATTAAAGATAGTGCGGATCAAATATGTACCTAACATGCAGAAATAATTGGAATAAACGCCAAAAATACAAGGGATGATGAAGATACTTGAACAGACGCAAAAAAATGTACAATTACTATCTATGATAATAAGAAGTGGAACTGGGCTGTTTGCGTATGTACGATGAAATGTGGGCAAAAACAACAATTCAATGGAAAACATCTAAGACTCTGAAACGTCGCAGTAGGCCCAGAAAAATATGGCGGGATGAGTTGGGCAGGTGGGAGAGAGACTGGCAGAATCGAGCCATGAACCGAGACAAATGGAAGGAGGGTATAGAGGCCTTTGCCCGCAATGGGACAGTGGAGGCTGATGTATGTAATTATGTATGTATGATAATAAAAGCAAATAATTTTATTAAAGATAACAGTTTCAAGAATGAGAGGGATCAAAAGTATCAGCGTAGAGAATAAATGACACAGTATAATTATATTTTCTTGTTGCTTGTTCTAAGTTAGGTGCGTATATAAAAATATATTGTTTCACGGATACATCATCTGGGGAGGGTTTGAAAGATACAACTGAATTGATTACAAAACGTTATATTGTGGTCTTGATAAATTCTAACATATATTTTTTTACAGAATGCTTTATTGTTTCTGAGCTTTCGATCAGTACCAGTACTAATTGTTATTGTATTACATCTGGGACAACCTTAATGGCCAAACTCCGTAGCTAAACTATTACTTTACTTCGATTTATGTAAAACAGTATAGCCCCATTTACAGGCCGAGAGATTCTCGCCTCGAAGATACGATTATCGTAAGGATAAAACAAACATGCATCGTATAAACATTGTCAGAACTCGATAGCCTGATGAAAGTTATGTCATGCGATAATGTGATACGATTCTCGCCGCGAGAAACTCTCCCCGTGTAAAGGACGCTTAATGCTATAATCAGGACTTGATTATTCATAAATGTCATATATATAGGTACTACATTGCCTTTATCAAATCACAAGCCCTTCATTATACTTTAAATATTATTTGAAGTTTAGTAATAATGGGAGGGAAAATCATTGTAAACAATTGAGACGGAACCAAACATTCAACACAATATTAATTCTTAACACCACCTTATCATATTATTGATAATAGATCCTTAACTATGTAGATCGTAATCAACAAAGTATTCATTCTGTTTAGTAATGTTATGATATTAACCTCGAAATTAACTCCTCTGACTCTTATAAATAAAGAATATAATTCTTAAATTGCATTTACAGTTATTGAACTTTATCAATAATGAATTGTTTACTTTCTAAATCTATATGCAGTATTTTTATTTGGAATAATTACAGCGGTGTAGTCACTATAGACATAACAATTGGAAGCATTATCGAATTTGTAAATAGATGGCAATATAATTATAAGTCCTTTTTAGAAGTTCAATTTAGGTGTAATCAATTAATTGTGCAGATTAAACAGATGCTCAGCAGTACTCGAGGTAGATGTCTACAAGATGGACGAACGACCGGGTAAAAGTTGCAGGAAGTTGCTAGATGCAGGCCGCTTCCAACACATCTATGTAATGAATCTTAGGTTAGGCTTATGTTCAGCAGTGGACATCCTGTGACTGAGGAGAGAGAAAGTGTGTGTGTTTTAGACAGGCTGAGGTGAACAAAAACGCGTGTCTTTTGTGAAAATTGAATGGATGTTAACGAAATATACTTTTTCTTTGAGTTTTAGGTGCTTTTAAAATTGCTACCTTTTATACATCATCCCTAGACAACATATCATTGTCTAGTTTACCAGGTAAATCATTTGATCAGCTGCCGTCTTCGTGAGAACAAAAAAAAATCTAGCATTATTTAAATTTGCTCTCTTCAGCCACAGGAAGTCCACTGCTAAACATAGGCCTCCCCCAAGGATCTCCACAGTGACCTGTTGGAACCGGCCTGCATTCAGCGGCTTCCTACAACCTTAACCAGGTCGTCCGTCAACCTTGTAGGAGGGTTGAAGAGAGAGAGAGACAGAGAAAGATTTAAGTTTTGCGTTACAATTTTCTAAATCTTATAAAGTCCAAGTTTACACCAAAGACATCAAGATGAAGTTTGTTAAATTAATAAAAACAAATTAGATAAGATTAAAAATCGATTAATTATATTTATTAGACGCTAATCACTATCTGTCTAAATTATACAACATATGTAGGTATTGTTACACAGTGTAAAATTATGTTTTATTAATCTATCAAACTTAATTAGGTTATTGAAAGAAGGAAGGAAAATTAATGTGTTCTGCTAATAAGTTCTGTAGAGAAACTGAAGAATCCCTGACTAAGATGTACTGAAATAACACACACACATTTCAGATTCCACACTACGATAAATGCCTTTTATTCAATGTATTCAAGTATCCGATACTCCAAAGGACTAATTGAGCCAATAGCTAGACCAGAAACATATGTATATTATCAAATAAGGAGCCTCTCGTTTTACAGCAAGCCTTTAAGCTATTTTTTTATTGCAATGAACAGCGAGACGAGCATGTTATTGTTCTTGTCCGAACAAAGTTGGGCAAATAGGACATGGCTATAAGGAAGTCGTGAAATATTAAACAACCAATCGCATACTTTTTTTAAAATAATCCTACTTGTATTGATATACCTGTTTACCGTGAAAATGAAGCGAAGCATTCTGTACATTCTCTTCACTCCGACAAGTCCGTGGGCCGCCGGTTAGCTCTACATTTGCCACTGATTCTGACTATTGATATTTCTTTACATATTTCTTTAAGCAGCATGCGGACACTGATTCAAGACGTGTAAATCATACTCGCGAAAAACGCGTCTCGCAGTAATGAGCCACATGTTATTTTGCGCAATACACATCTTTTGGGCCCGTGAAGCGATCCATTACGAATAATCAATACATCACGAAACGCAGCAGCGATACAAGCCTTCCCCGCGCCTCGGAGTGCATATTATGTTTGCGCAGAAAGTTAAATTTATTTTTTTATGATCTTGGCCCACCCTCTACCACGTGGAAAATGTAAAAAGTAATCTACTATTTGTTATTAGTGGTAGATCTCACAATAATTTTACAACTAATAAGTTAAAGGTTTTTTTAATGTTTATTTAAAATAGTTTCATTTTGTTTGCTAAGAGGTGGCGTCACCGCTGTTTTAGATCGCGGTATGGTTTCGTTACAGAGTTTAGTATATATAGTGTTTGAAGTCTAAACATACGATCCCACTTCTGATAGTTATTTTTGAAAACGCGAACTATCTCGCAAATCCCAGCAAGGTAGCGAGCGTTAGAGTTTGAAAATATTGTCATGATTTTTCTATATATATTTTTTTCTTCTTTATTGTAATGAATGGCGAGTCGAGCATGGCATTCGCCTGATGGTAAGCGATACGACCGCTAATGAACAGTGCCCCTAGCAGGAACATTTTGCTTTATTGTATAGTAATAGTATCGTGACAGTTATAAATTTACTATTACTACTCGATATCAAAATTTGGCGGCAGCATGAACCGTTTAACCATAGTCTCGTGAAATCGATACCATTACCATTAGTGACAAATAAGATATCGAAATGAATGAATATTATTGAATGATTCGTGCGGAATTGTCATTCACTATGTTTGTAACAAAAATATTAATATAAATTAACAAAAAAATGTATAGCATGCCTTGATGTCGTGTTAAAAGTTTTATAAATAAATTATAAAGCAGAAAAATATTTATTTTTAATCCAATTATTTTATACAAAAATAATTTGATGCAATTATGCATTTTAATTTCCGAACGTAGCCATTTTTTGTTTGCAATAATAATTGTTAGAGATTTAAGGAATATGTCACTCATCAACGAATGCAAATAATAATTAAAATGATTAATTTAAACTCTCTTAAATATGTATTAGGTAATTATAGATACGGATATTTGTTTCATAAGATGCCTTTATACTTTATGAATTTATTTGCTACATTTTTGCTCGTTAAGTGCGTCGGTAACTTTTTTCAGTTTATACAATATATTATGTGCTCACACTTTTCTGCCCTAAGAGCCAGATTATGTAGGTACACAAAACATAAAACAAAGGTGCATAATATAACTGTTTTATTTATAAAATGTTTATTACAATTTTAGTTGGGATATAAGTTAGG
Source organism: Theretra japonica (assembly GCA_033459515.1). NCBI lineage: Eukaryota > Metazoa > Arthropoda > Insecta > Lepidoptera > Sphingidae > Theretra > Theretra japonica. The sequence goes on from CM065928.1 coordinate 2,492,234, forward strand.
CATGCATGTTTAAAACTACAATAAACTCCAAACTTCTTATATTCTCACTTGTTCCCAAATTCATTGCTGCGATTCCGAGAAGTCCTTGGGTTAGTTTCTAACTAAGCTTTTTTTGGTAATGCCGCTGTTTGTAAACATTATAAATATTTGAGATAACACAATTGTAACTTCACATTGAATCACCTATTTTTAGTCAAATACGGAGTAGATAATTAAACAAAATAGCAATTAGATGTCGAGGGCACTAAGTATGAACATAATTAAAACATTTTGCCTTAATTGGAAATAAAAAAATCGCAAAAATATACTCTCGATAGTGTTCTCACTGTAAAAATCTCCGTGAGAAGAATTCGTATTTTTCGATAGCAAAACTATAGTAAATTGGCGGTACTATACGTCAAAAAATATTCCTGCTGCCACTTTTCATACATTTGTAAACTAAAACTATCGTTAAACTACACGCTTACTATACTATAGTATCCCCGCTGTCAGATTTTAGTTCCAAATACGCTCACAATAGCGCTGATCGAGTTCCCATACAAAATTTTACTATAACTATTCTATTACGATTACTATACGATAGAATAAAATGTCCCTGCTAAGGGCACAGTAGCGAAATCAAACAACACCACGACTTCCAAAGCAATGCTTGGCATTCCACTGCGCTCGCCATCCTGAGACATAAGATTTTAAGTCTCATTATGTCCAGTAATTGCGCTGGCTACAAGGTCCTTCAAACCGGAACACAACAATGCGTTTACACTACTCTTTGGCGGAAGAAATAGACATTACGGTGGTACCTACCCAGGCGGCCTCTCACATGAGAGAACTTCCACCAGTAAATAGTTTTTTCGCAGTAACTATCATGTCATATACGAGCACAATAACTGTAGGCATTTAAATAATAGCCCATCATTATATATATAGCTATAACATAGCGGCCCGGACGAGCTTCGTCCCTTTGCACATACTGGCTTGCGAAGCCATGGCTTGATCCAAAAAGTTCGCAAATTCTTTTTTGTGCCGCACTGTCAAGTTGTGGAATTGTTTGCCGTCACACGTGTTCCCTCCTTTCTACAATCCTGGGTCCTTCCGCCGTAGTGTGAAGAAGCATCTCAGCAGGCCGGCATAATTGTGTCGAATGGCATGGGAGTCATGGGACCGCCGTCTGATGCCATTCGATACTCTGTCTGGACGGCATTTGCGCTTACCATCAGGTGCAGTGCAGTCATTATACTGTGCCAGTGTAAAAAAAAAATCTTGACGGTGAAACCATTTATTCACAATTTTTCATGAATGCTAAGCTCCTATTGGTCATAGAGTGACTCATATAGCCTTAGCCTTTTCGAAATTGAGCCAATGAACACCAAAAAAGAAATTTCCAAATCGAACCAATAGTTCTGAGATTAGATTAAACATACAAACACACTCTTCAGCTTTATTAGTATAGATTTTTCCTATGAAATTATTAGAAATCACCTGTCCACCGACAGATGTGACAAGTGACAAAGTATCGTAATCCGAAATTCTCCTGCTCGGGTCCCACAGAACGTTTAAACGGGTAAACAGACATAACATTGGCCCAAACTTTGGGCGGAGTTTGATTGGCAATCAGAGTTGCACAATACCGACATATTCGGGGACAAATTCAAATCCGTATTCTGCTGCCTTGGAATATATTAGAAGACGTTGAATGCCCAATATATTTAATAATTTCCTTAATAATGGACTAATCTTTCATGTAAAGGTACCATAAAGTTAACTTGGAGAGTTTGTTTAACGAATTAATCAACATCTTCAATTCTTAATTTTAAAAAATCGCATTTCATTGTCCAATTCCTAACCTACAATTAGCGAAAATGTCATCGACAGATGGGTCGGTTGCTCTTCAATCGCTTCCATGTTATAAAAAAGGTATTCTTGTTAGTACACCTTATAGATATTATTACTAAGTATCAATAGTAATACCAGCACTCTGGGTGAGATTGATGCAGGACATATATACCCGTATACCATTCAATACCAAGCGAGAAACTGTAAAACTAAGTCTGGTGGTCCTTTCGTTTCTGATGCTATAGCCTATAAGATGTATTTCATCTACGCCCAACCCTTAATCTGGCAATGGGTAAAGCAGAATAAGTCTTCCAACTGACAAACAGATGCGAGTACATCAATACAGGTTCAATTTCACGCGTTACTGAAGACGCTGATAGTTTTCAACTTGTCTCATAACTCCCCAAGCCTTGCTCACCTATGAAGTTTAGATATATTTTAATTTAATCGAATATAGACAACACAAAATAAGTTGAAATAAAGAAACCAGTATACAAAATACTTTGAATTTATTCATCATTAGTAACAAGTCCACTGAATACAATATTAATTGAAAGTAAAAGTAGTATCTTACACAAATGAATCTTCCTCTTTATTTAGAACAGTCTTAGAGTACATACATACATATACGTCACGCCTTTTTCCCAGATGTTGGTCTTGGTTTTGGTTGGTTCGTTTGCTATCAAAGACACCTACGTTTCGCCTTATGCGTTCCGTCCAATGATGTGATAGGCCTATTGCCATATTGGGCTCAAATACCTGACTCCGAGCTGACAATGAAATTTAATTAAAAATCACACTTTAGATAGATGTCTCAAGAATGTTCCGTAAAAAAGAAAACGGTGTTGCCATGGGAGTTTTTACGCCGTCTCTCCTTCATAGCTACAGCACGTTCCGAAGCGTGGTATTATTGCACGATTCATAAGATCTATTAAAACATAAATTAATAAAATATGGATAGACAGATATGACAGATATGCAGCGACTGGATACATAAAGCAGCAGACCGGGCTCTGTCGCGTATCTTGGGAGAGACCTATGGCCAGCAGGGGACTGCAAGGGGCTGATGATGATGATGAATAAAATAGATTTACATTTACATCAATGATCAGACCGATCACCGTACATAAGGTGTTACACCTGCCTTTATGAACAGGTTATGTGCGGTGCTTTCCTGGATTACCCAAAGTTGATTTTAAGGTCTCAAAAGACTCTTACTTAAATTGTTGTCAAGGGTAGTGTGATGATTTTGCTTTGGCACTAAAATAAACATAATTAAAGAAGAAAAACTACTAAAAATTTCTTATATAATCCTGATCCTATATTAAGATATTTTGATAAAAGTTATATATCGGGACTATCAGAACCTATTTTATTTTAAGACTATTCTGTTACAAAATATCTAAAACCGAGACAATTCAAATTATTTCATTAAAATTGTTGTTTCTGCATTTAACAAAAACTATATCATTATTTTTGTGACAATATTATCAGAATCGATACTTGTACGGCATACACCAGCAAACTCAGCATATAGCATACTCGATACATACACGTGACATTCTTCAAAGGCGGCGCTCGGTCACCGTACAGTACAAATAGGTCATTCACCCGCTACATCATTAAGATGTTAATCGCTTTGGAAAACGATAAGTACAATAAAAGGAAACTATTAAAGGTAAGTAGAATTTTTTGTCATTACATAAAGATGGAGGGTTGCGGATGGCTATTCAATAGAAGTCTTAGGTAGTGGACAGTGAACGATGGTGAAAGGCTGTTTAACTTTCAATCCAATTCAATCCATCAGCCAAAGGAAGTCCACTGCTGAACCTAGGCCTCTCCCAATGATTTCTACAGTGACCTTTTGGAGGCAGCCCGCATCCAGCGACGTCCCGCAACCTTTACCAGGTCTGTTTGTTTAACTTTACTGGGCTTATATTCAGGCGTCTGACGTGTCGCTTGCTAATGCGTGACCTGCACTCGATAACTTTTTATATGATTTTAAATATAAACCATTTACAAATTTTAAAACATTCGGACAAATGAAAAAAGAATCGGCTTTTGTATTGATTTTAATAGGCAATCGCTTACTTCTTCCGACCAGGGTTTCCAGGACAATAGCAGGGCTTTGCAGGTTTAACCCGGTCTTGACTCCTAATTGCCTTGGCTGGACAGTTGCCGGAGTCTTTAGCAGTAATCTGTTTCATCTTCAGCATCAGTTCGTTGATTTGATTGGCCAATAGACCTACCGTGTTGCACATTTGTGCTACAGCATCCATAGCTGGCGGGTTAGGCCTACCCCCGCCACGATCGCCAGGTATGTCAGATGTTGTGTTGGTGCAACCTGAAGGACAGGTAGTCGATCTCACTCGGGCAGCAGAAGACTCAAGAGAACACGGAGGCGAAAAACTGACTGGTGGTGCGTTTGGCAGTTGAGGACTGCTATGCTGTTTACACTGTGCCCCGCATTTACCCAGAGGACACTTATGAGACGAAGTTTGGTTCACAGCATCATCTTTATTTGTCGGACACTTTATATTCTCACATCGCGGGGGCATGTTAGCTGGGCACTGGTTGTTACTGCAACTGAAGGGCTCATCGGTTCTGTATTCTTTTGGCTGTGTGCTCTTGCAATCAGGGCAAGGGCACGTCACTTTAATGATTCCTTTCTTTATGTCGTTTATTCGACCTGGCGTGTAGTTCAAGCAGGCGTAGTGAACCCAGCTTTGACAGGCACCTTGGCACTTTAGCCCATTCTTCTGTGTGACTACGCCAAAACATATCTTGCACGCATTGTGTGGTTTGTTGCACTTTGACATTTTGGTAAATATACTTGATAATTACCGGTGTGTATGTAACATGATTATTGTTTGATGAAATAGTGAGAGGCTTAAAAAGTAACTGTTTAAATTACGATGCCATGACAGGTTTCATTGACGATGGCTAGTGACATTTAGCTTTTCTTGGATTTTATGTCAAAACTTAAAAAGTAGGTAACATCCAGAAAAGTTTGCTCCGCAAGATTTTTTTATATCATAGGTCCGGCGAACGAGCATGCAGGCTACCTGATGGTAAGTGATCACTGCCACCCATGAATATCCACAACGCTAGGATCATGGATGCGTTGCCGGTCAATCAGATCGGCAAGGGAGCGGGAAGCAAAAAGGATGAGAAGAGGAAAGGGGTATTGGGCATCCGGCAGATACCACAAAGTCATAAAATATACCAGAGGCTCCGCAGCCAAGTTGTTTGAGTGCCCCTGGGTTTGATTCTCACACTGACACAATGGCCCACGTATGTTTTTTCGAGTAGTTTCGAGTCTGGATTTTATTGTACTTCAATAGCACGAGCAAAATATAACAAAGGTGGTGCACATTATCTTTGGTTTTGTTTGACAGCATACTTCATAGCTCCTTGGGGCCGTTGGTTGGACGCCGATTGAGAAACGTATGGGCCACGGGTTCGATCCCTGCACAGAGACAATTGTCGGTGTGATCCACAGGTATTTATTAATTTGGGCCTGGACGTTTGTGAGACCGAAAAGTCTCTCGTAGTCTCAAATATCCACGACACAAGACTCGATCTTAGCCCTGACTAAACACTAAGATCGAACAGTAACAGTCAGTCCTGAGACTGTGATTGTTGTTCCAAGCAGCTGTATGACAACATTTTTGTGTTCCGGTTTAAAATATATTGCAGCCAATGATTATTGGATAAGAAAAGACTACACCTAATGTAGTCCTTAATAATTTGTGGGTGGTGTTTGATGGCAGTCGTGATGTACACCAACAGACGAACAAAATGCTCATCTTCTCATTCAGGCAAATTGATTAACAATTAAATGTTTTATAAAGCGAAAATATATCTTTCTAGACAACACACAAGAAATCATTGAAATATATCCCACGACATTCTTCAAACGCAGACAATGGTAAACATTAATATTTTGATGTACATAAAGAAAAAAAACTAAAAATCCAATGTTTTAATCATATAATCAGGCAGTTGGAGATGAGTCCATCATTTTGCACATGAGCATCTTCAGTTGCGTCGACAGCTGTCCCACGGTTTTGCACATGTCTTGAACGGTGACGTAGAGGCTGTCTGAAGGCAGCATGTTCCCTTCCGATGACGTTTTTGGATACTTTTTGGCCCCTGCAACAAGAGAATACATTACACACCTGGTTTTAAAAATGCTGATTTATTTATTTGTGTATAACACGGTGAAAAATAATTCCAATTATTCTTACAAGATTTCCTGTCTGGTAATGCTCATTTGTGCGATGTAGTCATTGCGCTGTACAAGTGGCATTAAACTGATTAAAAAATTAACTTTTTTTTTCGCCTCACGATCGTACTCGTGTTTCTAGATGAGGCCCGTGTCCTCCAGTGGGACGTATATGGGCCGATACAATACAATGTTCACTTTGGTGAGAAATGGTTGGAATGAATAAGCTGAAAGTTTTCGAAAGGGATTTGAATTCCGAATCAGCGATTTTTAGAAATTACCCGCGTATTCATAGTTCATTAAGCTTCTTTTAAGAGTGAACGAGTACTTGGGAATGAAAATGGCATACTACATAATTCACAGTAGGTATGCAATGGTGAAAACGCCTTCTTATGAACCCGCGGTTTTAATCACTCTGTGTATGTTCGTTTTCGTGTAAGCCGACATAATTGACTCGCAAATGTCTCGGCAGATACTCTGTCTAGTCTATATCATTTATTTTCCTATTTATTCATAAGCCATAAATGCGCCTTACTATCGTTTATCGATCGTATGGTATATTTATCTACGATGCTTTTAAATCTAAATTCTTTAATTAATTATCTATGTCTGGATTAGAATAATTGACTATCAAACCACAGAAATTATGTGATTTGTAAAAAAAAAAGGAGGGACATGAGAGAATGTCAGGTTTCCGAAGACGACAATAGGGACAGAACGAAGATGAGAAGAAAAACGAAGAAGCTGACCCCGTCACCATGTGGGATCCATAGCTTGGAAGAGAGAAAGAAAGAGAGAGAGTTTTAAATCATAATACAAGCATTATTTTAAATAAGTGCTAGGTACAACTACCACTCTCTTTAGCTAGGAAACTCTACCACAATATATATATATAAACATTATGTACCTAAAGCTTGAAATTCATAACTATTTTTGGACTTACCTCCGTCTTTCGAAGCGCAAGAACATGATTTCGTTTTCTTCGGCACCACAACTGGTTTCTTAACCGCACAAGGGGGCAAGCTTGTCGCAGATGTGTCCGAAGACGTATTCCCATGCATAGGCTGCGGGTAGCACGGAGGCAGCTGGCATGACGACGACGAGGATGACGGCGACATTTCCAGCTTCAGTCCCGGCGGACCCATATTCATAGGACCTGGAGCTATTGGCGTAGTTGGAGAGGGATTACGTTTGACGGGACATTCTTCTGTCTCACATAGAGGAGGAACATTCGCTGGGCATGTCGGATTGTCACACGTGTAAGGGGGGTTAGTCAGGGCTTCTTTGGGCAAGATTGTCTCGCAATGCGGGCAAGGGCAGTTTACCGTGATGATCCCGGCTTTCACGTCCTGTATTTTCCCAGGAGAGTAGTTGAGGCATTCGTAGTGGTACCATTTCCTACAGTTGCCGAGGCAATGCAATCCGTTTTTTTTGGAGACAGGTTGCAGGCAGATTTTGCAAGGGTTCTTGATTTTTGAACAGTTACTCATGATGTTTACGTTTTTACATTTTGTGTTTTATTGATATTTAATTTAGGGGGTTTATATTTTAAATGTAATTTACTTTTACCTACATTTCGTGACTTATGTTTTTGATTGACAATCAGGTAGTGTCATAACTGCTAGATTAATCGCTGAATAAAAAAGGTTGTTTTAAACTTGGACCAAAAGGCAACAAATGTAATTCGACATAATTATATTGCAAGC